>OY776290.1:8293622-9493622 GCA_963675345.1 Trididemnum clinides
ATCTCAGCAGTGGTAAGATAATGATAATATCGTTTTTTGGTAAAATAGGTTTTCCATATTTTTTGAAGTAGTTCTGAGCAGAAAAATGAAGTTGAAAACTTGTACAGGAAAATCAAAAAGCTATATTTGATAAAAAAATTCTCTGTGTTGAGTGCTATATGCATTACAATAACCATTTTTTTGTGCATCCTTTTGTCCTCAAATTCAAATATAGCTTTTTTTTTCATCAAACGCTGCAAAAACAAGTGTTTACAGCAGTCAGACAAAGGATATCCAAAGTGATATTTCAGTCTGTCAGCTGTCAATACCTACTAGAAACTTGGCAGGCATGGTTTGTTCTGTCCTCCACTGGCTACACCTATGCAGCAATCGGGGTAAAAAAGCACAGCCAGGAATCAGATCACCAATTATGAAAACAGCACCAAGTCATGAAATAGGCTTACTAATTAATAACTCGAACAAACTTGCTTCATGCTGCAGCTACATACAACATAATCTAACTCTGAAAGAGCCACAATAAAATTTACCCCAATAAATTTACAACTATGCCACACTGAAGCTTCAGTTAAAGTCACTGTTTTTGTCATTTCTCAACATGAAGAGCATTTGTTCCAGATATCAACCTTTTAAAATGACTTTATTGATTCTGTCATATCACTCGCAAGAGTTCATCATTCTTTATTTTCCCACTTAAATACGTCTCTTGCTGGTGTAAGCATGTTTTAAAAAACAAGCAACAAAGGAAAATTGAATTCACTGTAGAGTACAATAGTCTTACATCACTTTTGATGAAAACATGAAAACAACACAAGTCGGAAGAGTCATGTTCAAAGGCCCTAGGAGCTGCACATTGCTTGCAATTTAGGTTATCTTTGGTATAAATGATCACTATTTTAATGCCCACCAATAACTTACATTTATTGACATAAATAGATAAAAGTTTGTAAAATTATAGGTTGCTTGAGAGCAAGTTAGTCTTGAATTAACAGTGGGGGGATCAGAACTAAGAATGTAGGTAATGAAATCAAAAGTCTGAAGGGAAATAAAACATCTTCCTTACTGTGCGTAATTACATTGTTGAGAAAAAAGGCTTTTTGCGCAACTGGCATACAGAGATCAGTTACAAAACATTTGAAAGACCCCATGGTCCCCTTTACCCTATACTGGCATAAGGAACTTAGTCAAACGAAAGAAATCTAAGTTGCAAATAAAATTACAAAAAGAGACTGCATTAGGTTACCATGTAGCTGCAGTAATTATAAAAATGATCCCTAAGCTGGTCCCCATCCAGAACTTTGATTGTTTGCTCTCCAAACTTACAAGACGAAACAGGCAAGAGCTTGCAAAATGATAACAGTGTTTGTTAGTGAGACCAATCTTGACTTAAAAGATGATAGAAATTGGGGTGCAGGGGACTTTTCCTTTCATTTATAAAAAAGCTTTAATGCACTCACAAATGCCGCTTGGGTGAAGCCGGGTGGTCCAATACTTGTTATTCTGACTTCACTAATTTGCAGTCTTGCCAGGCAATGCCAACACTTATATAATCAATTCATTAACAATATTATTGAAGGATAACATCATTCATACCAATTGTATGAGGTGTGTTTGAAGAGTAACGACTATGCACATAAATCTTTTGCTCAAAATGCTAAGGGTAAAATGCATTATGTCGCCTCTAAGATAATCCATTGAGATCTAGTGCACTTTGCCATCCTTCTCTCCCATGCCTCCATGCACTCCAAGGAGAATTTCTCAGGAATCACTTGGAGCTCCTTTGTCTTGGAAATTTTAATGTCTTTTATGTCAGCAAAACGTATTCCACTCATGACTCTTTTGAGCTTAAAAAACAGGAAAAAAATCATTACAAGCAAGATGCAGTGAGTGTGGAGGTTACTCCAAAAGAGCAGTGGTATATTTGGCTAAAAATTCCCGTATGATCAAGGGACTGTGTGCCAGAGCATTGTTGTGGTGAAGCAGCCAGTATTTTTTGCAAACAAATGTTGCTTCTTTTCTTGCTTTGACTGCATTAAATGATGCAAGACGTCCCTGTAAATGTACTGGTTGATGGTATGGCCCAATGGCAAGAATTTGATGTGCATAAAGCTTCTGACATCAAAAAAAGCAATCAACAACACCTTCATTCTAGACTGGTGTATCCTTGCTTTCTTTGGTCTTGGAGATGCCAGACTCTTCCACTTAAGGCTCTGATGCTAGGGGAGTGGATTGTACACAAAGATCCATGATTTGTAATCTATGATTACTAGCGCAAATTTTTATTGACCTATAAAATTGGAAAAATTGCTTTTTAAATTTATAGAAATTGACTTAATGACTGCATTGACCTATAGAGCTTTATTTTGAGATTAACCAAAATAAAAAGAAAATATGCGTATACAAAATGTTTTGTATAAATCCACACATTCACTGACAATACTTCTTGTTATATAACACAATCATATAATGCCATATATATTTTTTGTATTAAAATGTCTGTCTTTGGACAAAAGCTTCCCCAGCAAAAAGAAGCTTCTCTCCAAGGTACACGTGATCCCTACAAGTTGTACAAAATAGAAAAATTGACTTTTATTGACCTTATAATTTTTCCCATATGTCCTCTATAACCAATTATTTTTTTATTTCTGCATGTTTTGAGAAATTTTAAGGCTGTAACAACTAATTGACTTTATTGACAAAAACTTGCCCTCGTAAATACTCTTTCCACCAAGTTTGCTTTGGTTTTGAGTTGTTCTGAGATTTTAAGGCAGATGTGCAGACGCTGATCCTTCTGTTCCTGAATGAGCAACCTCGAAACCATTTTTGCACAGATCATTTGCACTGATTGTCCACATCCTGTCGCAGTTTATGTGCAATTCATTTTAACAGTTAGTCAGCAATCTCAGAGCACCTTTTGGCTAGAACTCTCAAGATATTCCTCAGTACTCCTTGTAGAAGGCCTTCCACTCTTGGGGTCATCTTTCACATCCTCCCCTCCTTCAACCTCCTGTGCCACTCACCAACTCAAGCTCTCAAAACTATGTCACCCCCATACACATCCTGCAGTAACCTGAAAGCCTCTGTTACAGTTTTTCCTAGTCCAACAAGAAATTTCAAGTTGACACAGAGAGCTGAAACTGCAGTTGTATTTTCAAAAAAGGTTGACCTACATCATAACACAAAGCGCTAATCCCTAATGTAAATGTAATTCGCGCAGAACACACCATTTCCTTACTTTTCAAATACACCTAGTAATGCAATACAATAAATAGTGTACTTTTAGCTATAAATTTTAGCCTTGCCAAGCATGATAGTATTTCCATTATTTGCAGTACTAATTCCTAGGAGCTAGCAAAAACTATTTCTAGTTTAAATAATCACAAAATCAAGTAAAGTATTTTTTAATAAATCTATTGCAAGAGTTAAAAAACACTGTTTAAAGTATTTATCAATGCCACCAAAATATTTTCAAAATATCTATTAGTTACTTTTGGCTGATTTGCCATACAACTAAACTGACCAGCAAACAGCTTAGTCTTAATAAGCTTACAAGGTTAATAAAATGGTTCATAAATAGGCAAAAACAACATCTTCTAGATATCAATCAAACTGCAAACACTAACATCCAGTTTCCTTTTGAATAGCAACAATTTCTTCTTCTTGTAGCTGTAAAGATGCTCTTGATCCCATTGCCGTGTCAAAAAACGTTAAACAAAGAAACTTTTACTAAGCATACTAAGCACTAAATCCACAGCTAAAAATACAGTAACAAGATAAGAGCAAAGTAATCAATGATCAGTTTGTCTTCCTTGATTTAGATAAAATATTTCAGGTGATTTGCTAGTTGAGATTAAAGTTCTTACCAACACCACAAATAAGTATAGCCAAATAATAAATGTATCAGTGATCTGGTAATGTCCCACACTGTCTGTAATGTTTGTGAAGTCCCGAAATGGTGCTGTAATCTTGGACAGTTCAGCACACAGTTCAGGTGTCTTGGATAAAGCTCTTTGCCTTTTGGGCATATGGTTTTAAATGGAGTTTGACGTAATGTGAAATTTGTTCAGTGAGAGTCAGTTTGTTAGAAACAATTGGGCGTCCTGGATTGTTGGGCTTGGGCTTTCTAACAAACTGACTCTCACTGAACAAATTTCACATTACGTCAAACTCCATTTAAAACCATATGCCCAAAAGGCGAAGAGCTTTATCCAAGACACCACCGATTTTTTGAACAAACTTCAAAATGTCTCAAACCTTCCCAACAACACTATGTTGGTCACTTTACATGTCTGTTCTCTATACACCAATATCTCACATTCTAATGGCCTATCGGCATTAGAGAACAAATTACCCAATAACCAAACAACCTCAATAATTCTACAACTCACCAAATTCACTCTAGAACACAACCACTTCAAATTCCAAGATGAACATTATCTACAGATAAAAGGCACAGCAATGGGCACACCTATGGCTCCTCAATATGCAAATATTTTCATGGCTCACCTGGAAGAAACGATTCTGAAAAAATCAACTCAAAAACCTATTCTGTATCTACGTTATATTGATGGTATTTTTATGCTTTGGACCCATGGCAAAAAAGCACTTAATATTTTCTGTTCACAATTCAATTTAACTGACCCCAATATCCAACTTACAATAAACTTTGCTTTGGATAAAATCAATTTTCTAGATACCATCATCAAGATCAAAGACAACAAGCTGGTCACCACACTCTACCAAAAACCCACCCACAAATACAACTACGTACACCCCAAAAGCTCCCACCCACCTCATATCTTCAAATCAATAATTTTCAGTCAAGCATTGCAATACAACCGCATTTGTTTGGACAATAACAATCGCGATTCTAATTACATTCAACTTAAATATAATTTTCAGAAATTAGGTTACGATACTGAATCCATAAATAAACAGATCAACAGAGCCCGATCCATTCCCAGAGATTCGCTACTTCAATACAAACCTAAGTCCCAAAAAAACGAACCCCTCTAGTCCTAACCTATCACCCACAGATTAGATTTGTAGCTTATATTGCCAAAAGACTACAACCTATTCTCAAGAGCGACCCTCTATTACAACATCTTTTTCCTGTTCCTCCCTTAATCGCTTACCGACAACCACCCAAATTCAAACGGATACTCACCTCCAATAAAAACCCTCAACCTCACCTGGGTACTTTTCCTTGTAATACTCCCAGATGCCAACTTTGCGCACATATCAGGACTGATAACATTGTTACTGGACCCAACAATTACAAATTCACCATTTAAGAAAGATTTACGTGCACTTTGTCCAATGTCGTCTACCTACTCTCCTGTTTACTTTGTCCCAAAGCTATATATATTGGAGAAACTGGAAATACCATCAGAAAGCGAATAAACGGACACAAAAGTTATATCCAAAAAAATAAAAACAAACCCGTTGCCAAGCATTTTAATCTTCCCAAACATTCAGTCAGTCATCTTCAAGTATCAATACTAAAACGAACCAACACGAACCGGAGACAACAACAAATCGAAGAACAAAAGCTCATATCCAAATTCAACTGTATCCAAGAAGGACTAAACAAGGACTCAGGTTTTCTATCATATTACTTAAAAAAACTCTAATTGGCCTCTTACTATTTCTACCTTACGTAACCTTTTCTTCACTTACTTTCTCCTCTATTCCCTATTTATCTACTTTCTTGCTTATGTTCTTAACCTATGTTTCTCCTTTTTCTGCCTTTTCTTTTTCATTTTCCTATTCTTTTTTATTAACTCTGGTCCTTACCTAACTGGTTTGTGATGTCACAGTGTAGATATTTCATGTTTAATTTATTGCCATAGTTATTTGCATTAATTTCAATTCATTCATTAGTCTTAATTGATTTTGCTTGAAGAAGTGAGCATTCGCTCACGAAAGCTTGCAAGAATAAAGATTTTAGTCGACTACAAGTGTCATTTGTGAATTTTTATATTCATATTTGCTACAGTTTACTGTAGGAATGGGCAATTTAGAATACCGAATCTGAAGGATTCAAATCCCAAACTATCCGAATCAAAAACGCCAATTCAAATCAAATGATAGGATTCAATTTATATCCTGCTTACAAGCTTTATCACTTTGCTTGGTCACACTTTTCTTTTTGTGAAAACATCAATTGCATGCAATGATTCAAAAACTAACTCCCACACTTGTAAACATGTAGAAAGCTTAAATGTATGACACTGCAATAAACTAGTTCTCTGATTGTGCACTTGTTGTTGTAAACTTGTAGTAAATGCTTTTATGTTGATTGTGCTAATTGCAAAAAAAAAAGATTTAGATTCTGGATTTGGTTTAACTATTCTACAGTGGGTCCAAAAAGTTGATACCATCCAAAAATCCATTTATTTTCTATCATTTATTTAACAAAGAATGTGATGGGTTAAAATGGATTACATGTTCAAATGGGTTAAATGACAACATAAATGACTAAACAACATTCTTTTATTTGTTGTAGGGATCTACCTGAAGTCCTCTCAAAGTAACGCAAAGACATAGTTAAGGAAATTGTAAACCTTGCAACTAATTGGCAAAGCAACATACGGGCGTAAGGGGCATTAACAATTGATTAAAATGAATATGCCAGGAAACAATAATGAGTATACCACCCAACCAAGTTAGACATAGTTAGTCACTTGTATCAATCATCTTTACTGAATAAACTATGACGTATGAAATATTAATTATGTACATGGGAAATGAGAAGTTGCTGTAAATTCAAAATGTTAGATATCTAGATAATGAATTTAGAAAATCAATGCATTTATTCATAGCACTGTTTCAATAGACAGTAATGCAAATAACATTAAAATTTTTTTCTACATTAAGAATTAAAAATTAAAATTTGAACGGTAGCAACTTTTTGGACACACTGTAGAATATTCTAGAATAGTATATTATTTTGAATTACCCATCCCAAGTTCACTGGCAGTAATGCTGTGGTGTATTGGATAGTGCAGCTGCCTTCAAATTTTTTCTGACAGGGTACATTGGTAGGTGGCTTGATAGGAGAATGTATGGGGAGTGGACACTGGGGTGCAATTTTTTTAATTTGTCACTGAAATTGATCAATCAAATAAAACAAAAGTCACATGTTTAATATGTCATTAAAGTTGACCAATCACAAATATTTGATGGCAAAATAGCCTCCAAGGGTAAAATGCTGTTGATGGCTAAATAGCCAGTGACTATTAAAAGCATTACATTTGGTTGCCTCTGATTGGTTAATTTGTATAATATATAAAAAATAATTGTACCCCCAGTGTACCAGGCTCTTCATTACATTCACATGCCAGGCCTCTCCCAGATCACACTGCCTGGGTATAAGTACACTGCCTGCAAAGATTTGAACCTGTAACCACTACATTTGAAGACAGTATTACTATGTCTTACCCCACATGCATAATAGCAAATGAGCTTATTTAAGGCAGAGGAAGTGTGATGAGAAAATAGATTCCAGGGGCAAAATGCTTTGGAGAGCAAAATAACTACTCCATTCTATTTTTTGCTTACTAGTTTTGATTTTATCTGCGATTAAGACAAGTCGCTTGTTCTAAAACCTTTACCACAAGTAAATTACAACATACAGCAAACTGTAACTTCATGAAAAATTTAAAAAATAATATTCACAAATGTGATGACTAACCATAATTACAAATAGAAAAACTGGCACCAATAAAAATACTTTAACATTATTTTTAGCCTTCTGGCACTAAAAGCAATCAATTTTTTCCCATGCTACTATTTTTAATATTTAAGCATTCAAAAGGATTTGAAACCACCTGTCTGGCACAGCTTAATTTACCACACCACAATTTTGTAACTTTCATTAATATTACTACAGTTGGTGCCACTCAAAGTTTCATCCTGTCTAACCATTTTCAACTTAAATGCTGATTCCAGGGCAATATTGAAATACCAAAACACAAAGACAGCTAATTTTATGTCTTTTTTTCTGTAATTCACATGCTCAGACATGCTAATTCAGTGTGTGTCCACCACCACACACATGCTTTCAAACCAGATTTTGTGTTGAAGCAACATAGCACTTTAAATTCGAATGCCCTTCCTGACAAATACTTTTTGTTCTGAAGCTTGTAGCAATACCACTGCATCATGGTAGCTACAAAATACCAAGACATAGATTTACAAAAATTTATAAGCCTATTGAAATGTGGAATTGCAGAAATACAAAAATTCAAGCCAAAACATAGAAACAGAAATTTGTTCTAAAATGGGAATTACTGAATATGGAAACACTGGCACATTAAAAGGAGGCAGTGGCTATTTTGCCATCAACAGCATTTTACCCTTGGAGGTTATTTTGCCGTGAGACATTTGTGATTGGTCAATTTTGATGAAGTAAAACAAGTTTTACCAATCATATGAATGGTTTCCCCCAAATGTATGCCTGCCACACTGTACACTCCCTCTCAGTGTGCACAACCTTGTACAATCACATACTGCCCTTCCTCCAATGTATACAGCCTTTCTTTAAGTGCCCTGCAAGTGAAGATTCCAACTTGCAACTATTGTATTTCAAGGGAGCTGCACTAACCATGCACCACATTGTCACTGCCAGAATTGTAACAATTAAGACTATTTAAACACCCATAAATGGTGATGGCAAAATAGTGATTACCTAAAAACAACCAACTCAAGAAAAACAAAAGTATATAAAACTAAAAATTTAAAAATCCAATTTGGAAAAATTAGATATTGGACATGAGTTCATGAGGTTTTTCCTTTTATTTCCAAATTTCTGTGATTTCTAGAGTGAGGTTGATATTTTTCTCACCACTGTCATAAAAAAGATCTACTTTAAGTCTCAGGCAAATTTGTGATAAAAATTGAGCAACAACAAACAAAAGAAAAGAGCTCCTTTGTTTGCAAGCATCCAACCTATTACTAAGGCTTTGCAAAAGTAGTTTTTGAAACACCACAAGTGAAAAATTGGTACCACATTGCAAAGCTTCCTGATCAGGTGGCCATAAACCTGTCATCAAAATAGCTACAAACTCATGTGATAATGGATAACCAAACAAGTTTGTATAGTTATTCTGATGAGCGGTTTATGGTGGTCCCACCATGAAACTTAGCAATATGTTAGCAAATTCATATTGTTGTGGATCATCAAAATTATATTAAAATCCCTTAATAGGAGAGGTATTTAATTTGGCTAAGACTGATCAAAAGTTCTTTATGGTTGGACACCATTCTGTTTAGAAAGCAATCACCCATGAAACTTGCATTAGCTGAAGAGATTTGCCACAACTTTATTTTTTTCTGAAATTGCAAATTCTTAAAAACCTTCCATCAGGCATACCAACATGTCTTTTTAATAGAGGAACATTTTTGTTAAGAAATATCGGCTGCCATAAAAGAGTCAACTTACAAATTTAGGATTAAAACTGGGCAGTCAACTGGCCAACACACTTGCTAACAACAACTGAAATCTTGACATGCTAAGACTTCTGCACTAAACTGCCTGGTAAGTTAGGCCTACATACTGGTGATTCGCAGGAACTGCTTGCAAAGATACATGCCAATATTCAAAATGAACATCGTCTAGCCTCTTTGGCTCGAAGACATTTTACACCTCTATGACTCTATTAGGGCTGCCACTTTTACTTGACTAATAAAATCTAGTTTGACTTGAAAAAACATCTAGAATCATCTAGACTGAAAATTAAAACATTCAAAAATACATCTATATGTGAAGTATAAAAATTTAATAGAAATAATCAAACAAGAGCTCACACAAAGTTTGTTATACATTACTGATAACATTACATTAGAAAGATTAGATGTTAGAAAAGCTAATTTCTGTTGAAGTTAATGTTGTTGCTACAGTTTCTTCAGGGGAATTTTTATATGCTTTTGCTGTACCTATCTTTTTGACAACTGAATCAGGTAGCTTATAGGACATGCAGCATTGTTTTTTCGAATTAAACCAAATCTAATAACTAGTATTGCATTCAATAATTCAATTTTCATGCTACTTCTTAGTTTGTTTTTTGCACAGTTCATTGCACCAAAAACTCTTGCCACATCTGCATTTGAATGAGGTGGTATTAATGGTTGCTTAGCACAATTAAAGAAATCTAAAAATGGATTTTCTCCAAAAGCATTTTTTAAATCCTCCACTTCAGCCCAAAATATCTCTGTTTCGGGATTATTGATCCATTTTACTAGATTAATGTTTTGCAGCTGACTTTCCGCACTGGCAATAATGTTTTTAGGAATACCTAAGTATTCCATAACTTCACAGTATTTTCTTAAATCTTTCACTGGCTGGAGAATATTGCTAACAGAAAGCAAAGACACATTTTTAAAAAGAATCAAATTTTCAGGTAGTCTATGTTTTAGCTGTTTAAAAAGGGAGATAAGAAAACTTTGGCATCTATACCTCATATTTATACCTAAATTTTTGCTGGTATTGTTTAAATTTGGGCATTTTGAAGGGATAATGTTTGAAAAATATCAGATAAACTCACTAATACAATATTAGCCTTACAATATTGAATAACCTAGAAAAAAAAGTAAAGGAACACACGTTAATCTCCCTCCTTCACTATTTCTTATTACATCACTCGAGTTAAAGATTTTCCTCTAAATAATATCTAGTACTTAAACTTTTTAGCCATCATCTAGTTTCCCAATTATACCTCTAGGCCTTACAAAAAATATCTAGATCTAGCTATAAAACATCTAGAATGGCAGCCCTAGACTCTTAGCTCTATGTCTACAACACTCCATGCCAGTGCACTTGTTGTAACATTCGTTGCCACGGAATATTCAGCTCCTGCATGTTGCCAAATAAGGACGTGGAAACAACTTTTGGTAAAGAGGCTTAAAATATTAGAGTCATTACAATCTGTGAGGGCGTTTAGATCCCCAATGACTTTTTCCATGTAAATCCTAAGCAAATGAACAAAAAGGTTAAGTTACTTTGTCAATGTGAAATAATCTGCCGGAATCGTCAGAATGTAAAAAAAAAAAAACACAAAAAATAATGTGAGACCGCATCATCAAAATACATCAAGGATTTGCTTCCCTTTGGTAGCACAATATTCCACCTTGTGATGAATAGTTTTAAGTAACACCAAAGATGGTTCTTATCAGTAAAATTAGGCAGTACCGGTACAATATTTGCGCCAACTCATGGATATTTTTTATGAATCGCCTTGTCGATCAATGAGTTTCTCTATCGACGTTTATGGCTTCTTTGCTAAACCTCGGGGGAATTAGTTCTGCATGGACCAAGTGCAAAACTTCCTTGTATTCACGATTCTATTTGCTTTTTCCCTAATCGAAAACAAAATCTTCGCTTGAATTAATTTACCATAGAACTAATTTTAAAGGCGTTAAAATTTTCGGGGATTAGGGTTCTCTCACTTTGCCGACAATCTGCTCCGCGAAATTGCTAATTTATCAAGCGATTTATGAACTTTGCCACTGTTCTTTAACTTTTTGATTTGCTTTTGCCACACATTTACTCGCTCCAACGCTTCAAGAGCTGTAGACTTCTCACTCTGGACTGCTCTAGCAATTACTTTGCATGGTCCAAATAAAACTTGGGTTTGCAATAAGTGCGAAATACATCCTTCTATTCTTGCTTGTTTTTGAGTCCCAGAACGTTTACCTTTGCTTTCCCTCGTATTCCATTGAAATGTTGCATATGACGTCACACATTTGGCACCAAAAAAGTGGCTGACCAAAAGCTGTAATTTATGCTGAAAAGGTATAGGGCGAACATCAACTTTTGGGTGTTTTTGAAAACTAATGAAAAATTAATTAAAAATTGGAATGAATTATTGCTAGTTGGTTCCTCGGAAACAAATAAATTTAACTCTTTCGCTCCTGCGATCATCGATTGATGATCTCATGTTTTCAGTGTTTACCTCAATTTTTTTTTAATTGAGTTACAAATAAGTTTCCGAAAAAATCGATTTGTGACTTTATTTTTCATCCGATTTTCATAAAATTTTCAAAAGATCACGCTTATTTTCTCACGCATCGGAAGATGTATAATTTGTGCCCTAATTCTTGGATTTTTATACCCAAAAACGGTTAAAAACACCAACAACCCAGTTGCAGACAACAAAATCGGCCAAATTCTCAGCACGTGCCAACTACACTAAAATCAAATTGAGATTACATCTTTGCCACATAACCAAACCCTTTATCATCAACACAGTCTGAAAACTACTCTTTTGGGGCATCATTTGACAAAATTTCAAGCGATAATAATAAATTTTACGTTTTTGAATTTCCAAATTTTTAGGGGTCTCAAAACCCCCCAAACAAATTTAAATGGTAAGTAGATAAAAGTAAATTTAGTGCGTAAAAACATGATATGTTGCTAAATACCGGTCTCATTTGAAAGTTTAGGAAATTTGCTTTCCAGCAATATAGAACTTTAAATAGTTTAGACTAAGTGGTAGATGATATTTACTGATCAAAAATGAGTACTGTACATCATGTCAGTTCAAACCCCCAAAATTTTTTGACTTACCTTCACTAAATTATAATTTGTAGAAAAACTACACCCTATAAAAACATAAAATATATTGCAAATGTTTCACCAATAAAGTTGTCATTTTGTATCAAGTTTCCAAGGAGACAAGAAGCGAAATACAAGTTTAAAAGCTAGCAGAAGTTTGTCTTCTCTAAATCAAAGTTTGCTGTATCCCCCTTGTTTCTCAAGAAATGGGAAGGGTGTAAACAAGCGGCTGTTTCATTGTCAGTGACAGCATATTCTATTTAAACTTGATATTTTCTGAATCTTGAAGAAATTCCCTGTTCAAAAATACATAATGTTACATGGTTTAGGCTAACCTGTAGCAGATAATAACTGATCATATTTTAGATACTAAATTTAAGTACCAAAATTTGGTACCGGTCGGTACCGGTCAAAAAAAAGGTCATGTGCTTCAGAAAATTGCAAATTGTAGAAAACCTAGGCTTTTAGGTAAGTTTTGATTGATGTACCTTGAAAGCTTATTTCCTTAGCATCATTTTGCGACCATTTCTAAAAAAATTGGTTGAATATTAAATCTGTAGTGATCTTTGAGGTGAGGGTACCTCTTTAATTTTGAAGACAACCCCCCAGTTGGGGGGGGTGGTTCATTTGCATAAAATTTGCATATTCAAAAAAAATTTTTTTTCTATTTGAAATCCTCAAGAAATGTAGATTTCAACGATATATCACACTTAATGTAGAAGTAGACAGCTGAGTAATGATTTACAAACAAACTTGAGGTACATAATTATGAATAATTATGATTGATTATGACAGTTTTTTGCGCTGCCACCTTACGAGACATTTTTTTCGCTTTTCACGCGGGAGCAAAAGAGTTAATCAAAATTTGGTTGAGATTAGATCTTTCAGTTGGCTAGTTGTCTAAGCTTGGTACTGGGTGTCAATATAAAAATTGTTCTCCTAAGAAAAGTGCCATCTAAATAGTATTTGCTTCTCAGTTAAAAATAACTCTATGCAAATTAGATACTCATCGGTACATCAGCAAAACAGTCATTATTTGATCATTATTACTGGTACCGTCGTAAGCTTGCTGGCAAGCTTGCTTGTTGTGTCCTTGGGCAAAGCACTTAACCGGATGCCTCCATTTTTATGTGGCCAATAGGCGATGGGGCCAAGCAGTCTGCCCGTCGTGGTGTCCCAGTCTGACGAAAGATATGCAAACAGTGCATAAGCTCGCACACATAAATAAATGAATTGGTACCGTTAGTTTTTAAAGTACCCTTGGTCCAGCAGCCTAGGCAATAACCCAAAAAATTGTTTGATGGGTGGTTACGGTCACAAAGTTACAGTATACCACTCAAAGAGTTTATAGTAAATGAGATCTATTTGAAACCCTTACCTCTATGAACATAGCACGTGATCACCATAACCGTATCATACATTGATTTATTGAGTTACAAAGGCAATCTACGCGCTTTATATGCATGTTCATACGAGTGAAGTGGTTATTTCACAGTGTAATAGTATTGCAAATAATGAAAAGCCCCCCCCCCCCACAATTTGACGAGACCATCCCTGGACGCGTTTCGTCCTTTTGGACTCATCAGCAGGGCCTTAATGCATAATGCCTTAATGCATTTTCGCACATAATGCCAAGCAGTGACATCTCGTCTCAACTTGCTCTACATATAGGTAAGAAGTTTTATCCCTGGTTGCAAAAAGTTTCAAATAGATCTCATTTACTATAAACTCTTTGAGTGGTATACTGCATCTTCGATACGGATGGGATCCCCGTACCAAAGTGATAGCATGCGCTGCGCGTGTGATGTGTGCGAAGGAATTTGTAATAGATTGATACTAAATTTTTCATATTATTGCAAATATGGGATTTTGGTTTTTGATCATGACGGGACAGGCCCTGCTGATGAGTCCAAAAGGACGAAACGCGTCCAGGGATGGTCTCGTAAAATTGTGGGGGGGGGCTTTTCATTATTTGCAATACTATTACACTGTGAAATAACCACTTCACTCGTATGAACATGCATATAAAGCGCGTAGATTGCCTTTGTAACTCAATAAATCAAGGTCACAAAGTTATATCTGATTTATCAATACAGCTGGTCTGCAAGCACTATTAACCCAAAATTTCAAAAAATTACTAATTTTATCCATTAATACAGTGGTTTCCAACCTTTGTTATATGGCAGCACAGTGTTGATCTCTTTAAATTTTCACGGCACCCCTATCACAAAAAATATATATTTTTTACGAATAAAGGTTTTTTGCAATAAAAAACAAAGAACATTACATAAGGAAAATTTTTATTCACATAAATCAAGATATCTTCTTTCAATAATATCTGGTA
Organism: Trididemnum clinides; assembly: GCA_963675345.1. NCBI lineage: Eukaryota > Metazoa > Chordata > Ascidiacea > Aplousobranchia > Didemnidae > Trididemnum > Trididemnum clinides. Next base: position 8,308,520 of record OY776290.1, read on the forward strand.
TAAAATAATAATGCTAAATGTCAGTGAGACAGTTGTGTTTGGTGCTTCTTGACTACTGCTGCAATATTTGGACAAATTTGAGAGAGAGAGAGAGACACTCTTAACTCTTCTTTAATATTTTAAAGTTTTCACGTTTCTTATTTTTAATGTTGTTTAGGTAGGAAAATCCCAGTTTACATAGGTAGGAAGTTGAAAATTGCAGTACTATTTGGATGGCTTTTTTACTTAGAGTTGGTCGATACTCTCCCGTAACAGAAATCCAAAAGGCGTCCAATGGTAGTTGTGCATAATTCGATTTGAGAGCATAATTCAATTTGAGAGCACAATACATAAATACAAAAGGTGTCCAATGGTGGTTGTGCATAATTTAATTTGAGAGCATGATCACTGGAAAGGCTAGCTAATTCTTTCTCTTCACATAACTTGAAATTGTAATAGTTGATGACTGATAAATCTAGAAACGAATTGCGAATATAATCAAATTCTTTAATGCCTAATAAAAAAAATATTGTTTAATTTTATTTTCTAAACATGTCAAATGCTCACCAATAATGGGAATCATCTTGGTAACACAAGTTTTTTTAACCAAGGGAAATGTATCCAAATTATCTTCCCTCATTCTTTTCTTCCATATCGCAACTTTTTTCTTAAAAGCAAGTAATTTGTTTGTTGCTGTAAGAATATTTTCGTTTCTACCTTGGACATTGCTGTTCAGACTATTAAGATGTCTGAATATTTCACTTCAATACTCTACTTTAGACATCTGCAATTGACTTTTATGGTATTTACAAAATTATCAAGTTTTTCATTCTCAAAAAAATAGGAAGTTCTTTCTGAAGCTCAATTACTCGAGATAGTACGTTCCCTTTTGATGACTATCTTACTTCCGTGTGAAGTAGTAAGCAAACATATCGAGAATTCATATCCTTGCACAGCAATTTAAAAATTCTTGACTTCAAGGACCGAGCTTTTATAAAATTTACCATTTAAATAGCTTGACTCGTTGCCTCTTTTGGTCCATGTTGTTCTATATATGAAACTAGCACATTGGTGCGGCAGCACCAGGTTTCAACTCTTTGATTCCCGCGCCAAGCGTACCGTCGTTGATTAGCACTGAACCAGTAGAGTTGCTTTGTAGAACTAGTAATATTAGCACTACGGATTCTTTCTGTTTCGTCAAACAAAAAACAGGAAGCGGTTGAAGCTTTCTTGCAGTGTTTTATTCACAAATATGCGCAGCTCCTCCCAGTGTGCACAGAAAATTCATGGCGATAAAGGCTACCACACAGCCTTAATAACAATTAAACAGGGGGACCAACACTCAGGCCCAAACAGAAATCCGAAGCATAATTAGATCGAAACGAAAATTTACTACTCGTTTCGCCACGTTGACGTTTTGACAAGAATAGCGAAAATTCACATGGTCACTATATATATACGAGCAGATGCACCTGTTCTATATATGAGTCAAACATGTGGCCTTATTTAACCACAGGGCAAAGACCAAAGAAAGACAATACAACAAAGGAAGGCTTTTAGAAGTACCGGTAGTCCGCAGGAAGCTCGGTTATAACGTCTACTACTTCTCAGTAGGGGCTAATTGTTCGGTTCGCTGTAGGGGTCTAATTTGAAGCTATATTTACTTAAACTCCTAACAAAACAACACGAGATCACTTAATTTACCACAATATCAATCAATTTTGTAAAAAATTGCTTATGAAGTCTTTGCGTCACGTTCTCAAGAGACTACGCTGTATGAAGTCAAATCGCTGTAAAAGACCACATGGCGATGGGCGGAACACACATCTCTGTGTAAAAAGCAATGAGTTCGTACGATGTATAGATTCTGATTTTCTACTAAAGATGCAAAACCTTTTACACAACCAACCATTGATGGAGCTCCATCAATAAATATTCCCGCACATGAATCCCAGGATAAGCCATATTTTTCGAGGCATATTGTGATTGTATCAAAAATGTTTTGACCCTCTGTAGTTGGGTAACTGTTTGCAGCATAGAAATTGATAAACTATGTCATCTTCATCGATGACACGCATGAATGCAATTAACTGTGCATGATTACTGATTGTCGAATGTTGATAATATAATAGAACTTTCGGTTCTATCTCAATCTCAAATTTCTTTTAAAAATGAGGCGACGTATGATAATTGCTCGAATAATTAGGTCTGACTGCAACGTAATAAAACTTGGAAAAGATTGGCTTCCACTAAAAACACCTTAAACCACGTTAAGAACAAAATAATGTATTTGCAGAAATAATACTTTACGACTTCAAGCTTCTTCGCTCAATGATCTCAAAATTAACCACTTCACTTCACAATCAGGAAACCACCAAAACTAATTTTACCAATAACTGCGTAATACTCGCCACGTCCACAGAATCCACAATAAATTATCACAAAAAACAATATTCCTTCTTTACTCTGTCAATCAATCTCTCTCTCCTCATCACACGCTTCTCTATATTCTCTCTATTCTAACTGAACAAAAATCCCGTTGCCTTATATATATAAATCCAAAAAAACAATCCAGAAAACGCTAGAACAAAATCACATGAAAAAAGAAAAAAAAACATTTTAAATTATGTTATCAGTTATCGAAATTCTTCGAGGAAACTAGAATCACTAGATCAATCTAGAATTTTACTATGTCCTAATAACAATTGTGACGTAATAGAGGCGTAGTTACAGCAAATTCAATTGCAAGGAAAAAGGTCTTTTTTCTCAATCAGTGGCCGAGCGAATAAATGGCACAGCACAAATAAGAAACAATTTTTACGAGGCAAATTTCCTTATACGTGACACTGATGTCAGGGAATTCATCAATTTGGAAAGAATGATAAATCTTGACAATGATCCTGCACCCCTATTAGGGCTTAGCGATGTGACTTGTTGTCCATGTCATGTGTGTGTGTCCTTAAATAAGACCCCCACAATATAGGTATTGCTGTATCATATTGTTTTGTATTGCATCTTTTTTTGCACCCAATGGCAAATTTGTTTTTTTTCAGCACGTTTATTATTAAGTGTTTTTTACACCTGCCTGATGAAACCCAATAAGGTCGAAACCGGTCGCGGGTTATTGACATGATGTAATAGATTGCTGTATGGTACCGAATGATGTTGGTGATCATTTTTGAGCAAATTTTTCTATTTTACCTCAATGTGGAAAGCAAACAGACTTTTTAAGATTTTGATATTACACTTTCCTCAATATTATTAGACAAGTCAAGAATTCTTCGCAGAATTGTATTGTTTGAAAGAGGGATTTTGCTAATTTCTTGTTCAGCCTTATCACCAAGCATAATTTTTACCATCTCTTTGCTTGCTGGAAGAATCATTAATTCTGCAACAACATGAGACTTTGATCTAAGAGCAATAATTTCTGCCACCTCATATAAAGCTAACTGAGCTTTTTTTGACACGGTAAATGCTTTTTTAAATAGTTGATTTTGCTTTACATTTGATACTAATAACCGTTGAAAATAACTGACATTTTTATCTTGGAGGCTAGAATGATTAGTAGTAAGATGTCTTTTCAATTTACTTGGAACCATTGCTTCATTAGACAGCATTTGGCCGCAAACAACTCATAATGGAAAAGGTATCTATGCATCCCCAGTCCAGTAAAATCCAAATTTCAGGTAATCATCACTATACAACCGGTGAAAAAATTTTTTTTTATATGACGGTGTAAAATTATTCTTGACATTATCGCATTTTCTTTTGAGAATCTTGTGCATAACGAAAGATAAATGGAATGTAAAATTAAAAAAAATAAATCTAAAGGAATTTTTATTAAGTTATCTTTGATTTGTTAGTCTCACAAAAACTTTAATTTAAAACGTTTAAATATCTAAAAAATATTTACAAAGAATCTGTAAATACTGTGAGCTAGATATATAGGTAATATCAAGTGGTAATAAAACAATAACGAATTTTTTACGATTCCGACTCGTAACAATATTACTTGAATGTATTGCTATGCTCTGATCTTAGGTATATTCATTAAACGCGGTTACTTCACCAAAAACTTTACCAAGCCCACACCACAGACCGCACATTCCTCCATAGGTATTTTCATTACCCGCCACATATTTTTAAAACTATTGTGTTCTTCTAAAGATGTCCGTTTGAGAAATTTTGACAAGACTCACTACGGATATCTACATAGTCTAACTCTAATACAACAACTTAGCAAAATATGCCTACAATCTTACTTCCACATGAAGATAGCCAATGACGTTTTGAGCCTAGTGCCAGACAAATCCTGGAACAACCGCTTTTATCCCGATTTTAGTGTTACCACCGATAAAGTCGAGAAGCTTAAGAACGATTCTTTCCACCCAAACTGTCACATCGAACAAGGGTATGAATTATCATATCAGGCAAGCATTTAATTGGAACAAACAAAAAAACGTTTCTCTGTACGCTGGGCTAGACATTGGCATGCTGGGAACAGCAACATTTTGAAAAATGATAAAGCGGCACTACTTGTCCACACCGACAAAACCACCCACAAGCTATTCAAACCCATTGAATGTTTTCAAGTTATATTTCTACAACAACCCCATATCTACAATCCGGATAGATGCAAATTGCGGTAGATATACAAACTTAATGCCAAAATCAACATACAAAGTTATATTTTACCCAAACATTGTTACTTTGTTGGACTATCAACACTAACTATGAAATTTTTGCCTCAGTATATTTTATTATTGCATTTTAATTTTGATGTTCTCATTCTCAATTTACTTTATTACCTTGCCCTCCTCTCTTATCTTTGATTTTTTTGTTTGCTACATACCTTTAATTCTAACCCTTTTCTGTTACTTTAATCTTCTTAAACTTTTTCTTCCTCATATAAGTGTTCCTCTCATAAGGTAGGCTAATCATTTTATTTAGTTTGATAGCCAAAATCTATTTTATTTCCTCATTATTATAATTATTCAATTTTCAATTGCAATTGCTAAATGCTATTTTTCAGAAAACCAATGATGACTTAGTTGAAATCGATTTTGTTCTGTTTAAAAAAAACAAAAAATACGTGCCCGATATTCATAAATTCTTAGACGTTCTGCGATTTTGAATTGATCGGTGTAATCATGGTTGAGAAATTAAAAATCTCTTTTAAGCAAAATGGAATTTAATGGCTCTTAGGTATCATCTCTTCGCGGCACACCACTAATCATTTTGGTCCCCCCTGTCATTTAGCTTACAGTATAACTTAACTTTACAAGTTTTCAATATGCTTATGCAACTAAATATATTGTATAAATTGCATATTACAATTAACTTAAACTCAGCATTCCCAAACACGCTGATTAATTTAATATGAAACCCTCACAGAAGCTGGCTACAAATAAGCCTACATATTTAGCCCATAAAATGAGCCCAACTATTAGCAATAGCAAGCAAACCTTAGCACCTCTTACCTTACTTTGACTTCAGATTCATTCCTTAACATTATTAAAACAATGTATTTAACGTTCAATTAACAATTGTCACGTTTGTCCATTTGATTTGCAAAAAACGATATCACTCCTATTTAATTCAATGCAAAAACACTAAAAGTGATCAGCCACTTTTCTCGAAAGCGCATTTTGATGACGTTTGATCACGTGCCTGCAATCTTACTATTGTCGTCTTCTAGTGCGTTTATTGCAACTTCATAACTGGCAATTGCACCTGTGATGGAGCTAACGTGAACACACCAACGTTTCGGACTTGGCCAATGTATTTCATCAAAAGCACGCTATCATGAAGTTGTTTAACCACACTGAAGTTAGAAATCAGAAGTGATTGCATTGCCACGCAATAGTTCAGTGCACGTAGCAGCAAAGCTGTAAAAATTCATTACGTTCCGGTAACTGCCCATTCACAAATCAAAAAGTTAAACGAATTATTAAAGTTGTTAATCATAGGAGGTGTAAGGTTTCAGGTTCTTTTGTGGGTTCGAGCTCGTTGTGAATTCTCCTTTTATTATCAGATAGCCTATACTTGATAGCACTACAGGAACATAACATAAACATTTCAAATACCAATTGCTTTAATATTAAAAAGTACTACCATATTACACGAAGACAGCATTCCACATAAAGACTATTACCGAAGAGAGAAACACACACAGAAAGCACATTGTTTTGTAGAAACTAAACGTTGGCATGAAATCGATGATATACAGGGTGTCCACAAAGTCTTTAGACAATTTTACAAATTCATTAAAAACTTTTTAAAAATACTGTCAAAATAATTCTTTTTGCATATTAATTAGTTTTTAATAAAGTTTTTTATAATATCACTTTTTTTTATTTCAGAGATGAATTAGCTTAATAAAATAATTGATTTCCAACCCTTGTTAAAAATGACTACTTCACAAGAAAAAGCACAATGTGTTTCTTGGTTTATCAAAACGAAACCTGATATTGAAGCATAAAGAAATTTCATAGCTAAGTATGTAAAATAAGCCCCAGCACGTCAGTTGATTTGCAATTGGCATAAGCACTTTGTGGGAACGGGAACGTTGCTACTAAAATCGAGGAGTGGATGGCCAAAAACTTCTGAAAAAGGTATCGAGCGTATTCGTCAGTCATTTAGTCGTAGCCCAACAAAGTCCATTCGATCTACTCTTGTTCGGGCTACGTGAAAGATGTTGTGTACCGCACAAAAGTAAAAGACATAAGTGATCTTAAGGAAAGAATAACTGCCGCTGTGGAGACAACTGATAAAGAAATGTTAAGAAAGATGTGGATTGAAATTTAGATGTTCTCCGTGCTACAAATGGGGCTCGTATAGAAATTTATTTATGCTTTGAATAAAAACTTAACTATTTACTTGATATTATTTGATCATTACAGAGATAGCGTTCATTAATGTTTTAAATAAAAACTTGACCATTTAATTGATATTATTTAAACATTTCAGACATTTCCAAGGTCAGTTGTAATATCAATGTATTTTTTAAATTGTCTAAAGACTTTGTGGACAGCCCTTATATTTAATTTTAATTAATTATTTTTAATATTTAATTGGGGACACAAAATGTCGCTACAGAGGTATGGGCTTAAGAAGGTAGGGTTGCCACTCACGGGCTTGCTAAGATTAATACGCTCCTATCAAAATATTCTGATGGCTTAGTTGAATACTACAGCTTTTCACAAAAATAGTATGAAAGTGATATGTCAGGGTATGGCGACTTGGCAAGATACGAACTTAGGCTAAACAGATGTTTTTGTTAAAACTGAATGTTGTGTGTAATTCATAAACATTCTCTCTCTGTTTGCACGCTCGTTACGATAATATAACATTCTTTGACCTAAAACTTATAACATTTCTGGTTCCAAAATTTGTCATCAATTCATCTATTCTAACTATCTATTCACAAATAATCTTTCATACCATAATGAAATAACACTTGGTGACTAAACCGTTTGCCCAGACCTAATCTTTTCTGACGCATGGCAAAATGACCTAGAAAATAAGTGTCTAAAAATAGCACGATTATTGGCCACTAGCCGGCTTTTCTAGCGTCGCTTGGCAGTTTCCCTTCATCAGTAATGACGGGGTTTAGCATTTCGGTTCAACGGGCTGCGCCAGCTTTTCCCATCCGGCTCTTTTGTGAGTAGTAGCGAAAAGTTAATGAACTTTATGCACTTTCACAATTCCTGCCCACGAAATCGCGATCATCATATTCTCTTAATAATGACTGGGAATGCTCACAAAGAATCTTCCCACAAATTATCGTAAATACTTGTGAGGGAGAAGGAATTGAAACACAGTCAAAACCGATAATAGCGACGAAAAAATGGTTGCTTTCATAATTGCAGATATAAAATATTTAGTAACAAGCCTATTTTGCGGTGTGGTGCTGCCCCTTTCCTATTTATATTGGCCCGCTATTAATATCTATATCTATATTTGTGGTGTTAAGTTCTTTTGGTTGGGATATTTGTCTTGTTTTTGGCATAGCGACAAAAGCGGCGATGGCTTCCCCAAAATCATTTACCTCATTTTAGCTGGCGCTCATCAGGCCGAGTTATTTTCAAACAAATGCTGCGGGCTACTAGCAAGGATAGGCTTACCATACGTCCCGTTTTAGTCGGGACAGTCCCAGTTTTTAAGGCTTTGTCCCGGTCAGATAATCTAAAGTCCCGTTTTTTTTGCACTCAGTCAGCCAGCATAGCCAGACCTATCATGCGTCCCAATTTAAACGTCCGTCCCCAGCCCGACGATGATTTGGACTGAGAGTGACACAATAGCTGCAGTAATACCAGTGTTGACCTTTTTTTTAAAGGACACCTTGATTTAGGGTATAAACTATAAGGTCAGCACCTGATCTGCTACCGCTAAGTGCCGCACCTTACCTGGTCAGCTATAGCAAAACTCTTCGATCAGGCCTGCTGTTTTGGAGCGTCCCGTTTTTTAATCACCAAAATATGTTAAGCCTAAGCAAGGAGAGACTAAAATCTAGACGCCCGTTTGTTCCTGCCGCACGGAAACTATTGCACAACTAAACTGAGTTGGGCATTCGCGCTGCCCAATGGACGAACTTGACATGGGACACAGTGCGTTCCAAGAGTATGTCAGCGCTCGGGTTCTACATTCATAGGGTCAGCACAAGACCTATTGGAATAAGTTTGACCAGAACAACTTGGGTCAAACTCAATCGCCTGCGTACTGGCGTTGGGCGTTTCGGTTCGTCCATGCACCAATGGGGTCTTGCTTCGTCAGCGAAATGCGAGTGTGGCGCTAGTGAACAAACTGCAGACCACATTATTTTAACATGTCCCACACATCGGGCACGTCGAGGAATAATGGGTCTGACAGTTTAGAATGACGAAACAAGGTGCTGGCTCAACTCCATCACTGCCAGCATCTGATCTAGGCAACACAGCAGGTTGAGGTGGTAAAAGGATAAACCCTCGGTTCCTATCCTTTTCTTGTGTCTGACCTGGATCATAGACACCATGCCATACGATGAAGAAGAAAGAAAGCCCAAAATTTTCAATTTAGTTGAACGCGACACAACTGATCTTACTAAATTGACTCAGTTGTTAGCATGTGTCAGGTACGTTTATAAAGAAAACGTCAAGGAAGAATTGTTATTTTGTTGTCTTTTGAAAGACCATACTGGAAGGAAAGACATATATTGCAAAGTTAACAAATTTTTAAAAACTGAAGGTTTAGAATGGAAAAATTGCCGTGGATTATGCACAGATGGTGCAAAAGCAATGACGGGCAAAAATAATGGTTTTAAATTATTTATGATCATATAACTTTTACTCACTGCGTTATTCATCGGGAGGCACTCGCAGCAAAAAAGTTGGCACCAGAATTCAACAATGTGTTTCAGGATGCTGTTAAAATTATAAATTTTATTAAGAGCCATACCCTTAACAGCCGCTTATTTTCAAATTTCTATAATGAAACGGATACCCACTACACAGATTTATTATTACAGTACGTGCAGAAGTAAGATGGATATTCAGAGGACAAAGTTTAAGAAGATTATTGGTATTAAAGGACGAAATCAAAATATTTTTAACCGAACAAAAATGCGATCTTGCTGCTTTTTTTAAAAATGATCGATGGTTATCGAAGCTGTGTTATTTGTCAGATATTTTTGAGAAATTAAACAACCTCAACTTGTCTCTTCAAGGAAGAAATTGCAATATATTTACTTCGAATAATAAAATTGAAAGTTTTATTCAAAAATCATCATTTAGAAAATTATGGTAGAAAAGTATTCTTTCGAAATGTTTTCCAGCATCGGTAATTTTATAATCGAGAAAAATCAATGTAAAACTTTTATCGCAAAAATCATTGTAGGTCACTTAAAAGCACTGAAAACACAGTTTCGCAAATATTTTATATCAAGTATTGATTTTAAACAGTTACATTGTATCTTGGATTCAAAAACCATTTTTGACTGGCTTGAGTGAGATTGATCATCTGCCATATAAAGCTCAAGAGGAATTTGCAGAGCTTTCCAGCGACTCAAACGTAAAACCAGATTTTCAAAAAAAGCCCTTGACTGAATTCTGGATCGGAACTGGAACTAAATTTCCCACATTCTCTGAATATGGCATTAAAAGTTTTTCTGCCATTCAATACCACATATTTATGTGAAATTACTTTTTCAGCTTTAACACATGTTAAATCCCAATATCGTTCATCGGTAAAAAATATTGAAGAGATTTTACGTCAGCTGTGTCTAATATTGTTCCAAGATTTAATTAGTCATGCAATAAAAAACAAGCACATCCGTCTCATTAACAAACGATTTTGTAGCTATAACCAATTAACAATTGCGCTTTTTGTAACTATACTAAACACAATTTTACAACTTTTTGCGCAATTTTAAATTTTACATTTTTGTGTGTTTGTAAAAATATTCTAAAACTAAAGTTTTTCATATATATTAGGAAGAGAAAGTCTCATGTTGCTGGCATAGAGCTCGACAACAACCAAGGTTAGAGCTTTTGGTACCGGTATATGATTTTAAATACTACACGTCAGGTAAAAGTAAAATCACAACAGCTGTTATTCAATGTTGAATAAGTTGCCACCTGATGAGCCGCTTGGCAAAACAACCCCCATTAATAATGTCGAGGTTAAGAATATCAAAACAGCTGGCTGCGCTGGCCTCGCCCAAATGCAGAGAAAATTAGTTCAACATTTAGATCATATGTAGCTTGATACTTAGGCTACATTTTGTTACAAAAGATAAGAAAAAACATCTTTACCCCATTGTCTTTTTCTTGGGTGATCACCAAGTGTTATGCTTGGAGTAAGCCACATATTTAAATTTATATACTTCATTTGTCAATAAATCTTTTTGAATAATGTGATGGACAATGCCAAATATCCATGCTAACGAGAAAGAATAGACAAAATGTACCAAAGGACTTAGTTTTTATAGAAATTGCAGTTTTGTGAACTGCAAGCACTAAAATTTTGTGTGTTTTAACCGGTAAATTACATTTCATAAACGATCAGAGACTTAAGTTTTTGATGAATCTTTTAGAAAACGTCGATAGATAATGCAAAAGAACCCCCATACTTGTGAGGAAAAGTAGTCAAAATGTACTAAAGAACTAACTTTGATTACCAATTTCAAGTTTGTTGGTTCAAGTAGAATAATTGTTCAACTTAGAATGAAACATGATACATGGTAACCAATTTTTGATCAGCCATTATAAAGTAATCTTTAGCCTTAAGTAATTGGAGTCACATATTACTGGAAAGCAAATTTCCAAAACTTTCAAAGGAGAGTAATTGCTAGTACTTTTCTATAACGTCTGTTTTTACTCAGCTTACCATTTTTTGGGAGGGGTAAAAAGTTACACTACTGGTCTTAAAATTCAGCTTTTTCAGTATAAAAACAAATATTGATTGTACATATTATACACTATCGGAATCGCCTTGAAATAATCTTTAGTTTGTTGAAAAAAGTTTGAAAATCAGTTGAGAAATGAGGTCACAAATCAGTTTTTTAATACACTGATTTTGCAAAACGGGTGCCATTTTTGAAAACATTTTCTTATTATCTGTGTTAACGAAAAATTTATGTTAATCGTACGAGACATATTATGACATCATAGAGCCAGTTTTAAGCATGCAAGCGAAAGCAAGAAACAAAATGCTTAGAGGGCTTAAAGTGCTTTGATAAACAAGTGCTTGTAGCATTGTCAAATAAGCAATAATTGTTGTAAAGTTGTTTTTTAACGAAAGCACCTTATAATATCTGCTGAACGAACGTTTAATCGCGTTTGTGCGATCAGTACTTTTTGAGAAAGAACAAAAAACAGATTGTGCAATGAAGCGTTGATTGTGACGTCATTTTAGACCCCAAACAAATGAAAGTTTTTGTAATGTGGTTAGTCGGAAGCTGATTTTTGTTTGAGCAAAAAGTGTTTGTACACTGCCAAGTAATGCAAATTTAAAAAAATGATTATGACGCCACCAACACCCGTATGACACTCACCACGGGGTGGTGATCAATCGCGCCAAGTTTGATGCTTGAATCTCTAGCAATTTCAGAGAAGTTAAAACAAACAGACAGAGTTGCGCTTTATGGTATAGATAAGTCAGTCGGATTCCATTCATTCATTTGATGGTGGAGTCATGCAGTATTAATTTGTCCTTAAAACGTTTTATGATTGATTCTCAAATATACTGGTAGGTTCTCAAATTCCACTTGACAACAGCATCAATATTGGTCGCCCGGTCTTACCGAAAGGGTACACTCGGGAAATATTTTTTAGCGACTTTGATGGATTACAGAAAATGTGTTAGATACGGTAATTCCTAAAAACTATCCAGGAGGCAAATCCCCCTGGCACAAGTTCAGGTGGCTTCAGCCCCTTTAGTCCTCGACTTCCCCCACTACTGGTGTCAAAGCAGATACACATGCTAATTGGATGTAAGCCTTGATGAAACCATGCGCGTCAGTACTGGATGCCTCCTGCCAACTAGGCTACATTCGAGTATCACCCAGTGCTGGCAGGATAAACCCCTGCTGGACTGCACGCAGAAGAGCTCACCTTCAACTTTGTCAATGAATAAGGCCCTTGTCTACGACAACCACTCACTCCACGATCGCAGCCATCCTGCTCCGGGAAGTAGGCCTGCCCTGAAAAGACGATCTTTTTCCAGTTAAACATCACGGACTGGTAGATCAACAGCAAGAGATCCGAATGTCCCCGTCCAACTATGGTTGCTGTGCCCCGGCAGATACGCTTTCTCCGGAATCAAACCTGCGCAAAAAAATTGTACCTCTGTGAATCGCCTCAGAACAGGAGCAGAGTGTTCCAATTTTGGGTTATCTCGCTGGGGTCTAAAAGCATTGTCTCGCTGTTGCAGCGGTGCAAAAGATCAAAGCACAGACCGTATCTTCTCGCCCCACCTATAAGTGCAAAGAAGAGTCATAGCCTACCAGACAAACCTTGAAGAACACGACTCCATGGACTTTTTTCAACGTCACTCTTCAAACAAACGACCCTCCTGAGCAGCAATTATAAAATGAGAAGCCAAAGCAGGACTATAGAAGATTATCCAATATTTATCTCCAAAAATGGTTTTGAATATCTTCAAGAACAAGGTAATTTGGATCATGTTGCCCTGTGTCACGGATCGAACATTTCTTAAATTTTTATTTTGGCAAATGTGCTGTTTGCTCGAATTCAATGCTTGATTTTCACTCTGCTGGAGACCTTTAGTTTATGTGGTCCAAAACTGTCTGCCAGCTGTTGGATATTTGTTTTTAACTATAAAGAAAAACCGAATGTGCTAATTAACTATTTCGCCGTTTGTCTGTTCGCTTTGTTTTAGGAGTATTTATTTGCACAAAGACGAACCCCCGTAACTGCCTTCATCAAATTTGGACATACGTAACAATTGAATGCTTTGTTCTGCCACCAGACAATCTAATCGTGTCTTTACTTTTCGCTCTACGCACCACTTAATTTCGAAACTGTGATCCTACTGTTTAACTTGCGAAATGCGACAATTGGAATCTATAGAACAAGATCTGAGAAATTCCGGCTTGATTATTCTAGAAAATTTACTACACGTGGCCTGTATCGTGAATTTTGATTGGCTGTTGCTACCGTATATAAGGCCTAAGAGCGTAGTTCTTCGGTTCTGTAAAAAGTTTGAACCAGAGGAAATAACAGTGTTTTGCTGCTGACGACAATCTTGAAAATTAATAATTTGCGTGGGACCTCAAATAGTTCAGTAAGTTTGTATGTATCTTGCATGTACTTAGTAAGTTTGAATGTGAATTGTTGGCTTGCGACGTAGTATTTGTAAATTTTCCATCACAACATATGTTACACCGTCGCAACGCCGTTTTTGATCTTCGAATTTGCATCGAAATCCCTATTTTTAATATGTTTACATTATGAAGTTAGTTAAGTGTCTATCGTAGCTGTTTGTTTACACTTGCATTGTGTTTTAGAAAACCTGTCGCCCTATCAAATATACCATGTGGTCATTTTGGATATCGGAGCTGTAATAAAATTTCGTATCTCAACATCATCACTTTGTGGACACTTGATTTAGCGACTGAGTTTGCGGCTATTTGTCGCGAATTTCCCATATCCCAAACCATATAGCCTGAGCAGCAGCTATACGTAAGTTTTTGAACTGTTTGGAAAGCTAATCTTGAACATTGAATACTTTTTCGTGAACAAAATTGGTTGCTGTTCCCCCCCCCCCCAGTTCTCTTGTTCTTGAATCTGCGACGTCATATAATGGCTTCTGCAATGCAAAAGGAAGATCTTGCCCAAACTGCACTAACCCAATCAACCCCAGAGGATGAACCGAAGAAAAGTATGTCGCCTGCAGCACCAACGCCTTCAACAACCAAGGATCGAGTCGACAAAAATGATGAACGAAGTGAGCGTTCCAACAAATCAGCTTACAAGTCAAAGGCGCCCAAAAGCGAAATCCTGACTCGATCCAAATCAAAGAAGATGGCTGGCTCTTCGACATTTCCTTCGGTCGCACCATCATCCCACCACTCAAGTACCTCCTGGCGTTCAACGTCAAGCCGGAGCAATTGGTCGAGATCATCTACAAGCAGCGCAAGGGCTCGCAAGGCAGCATTGGAAGCCAGAATCAAGTCGCAGAAACACATTGACGAATTGAAGCAGCAACAAATGCAGCAGCGCCTTCGCCTGGAAGAAAAACAGCTTAACCAAAGACGTCATGAAGAGGAAAGAGAGTTTCAACTGATGAAAGAAAGAGAGCATCAAGACATGATCTTCCAACAACAATTGGAACATGCTCATTTACAAGCCGAATTGGATCAGGTCGATGCGGAGCTAAGTAGTGAACTTTCTAATATTGGTTGTGCGGATAAACGTAAATGTGATACTAATGTGCTTACATTTGTTGCTAACGATAACGTCCCCCATGACCACCCCGAACAAAGCAAATCTACAGTGGTTGATATGGTCGGAAACGATGCGGACGCTGCAATAAATATACCTAGCACTGCTAATGCCTCAAATAAGGCACTCACCAATTTGCATGATAATCGTGTGAAAAGTGACGTAATTAAATCAGGCCTCACTAGGAATGCTCGTAGTGGCATGCTCACTGATATTAATAAGCCCATGGATTTGAAACCTAAATTTGAAGTGCCGCTCGTGAAAACCGTGCCTGATAACGAATCTTTAATTTTAAGACCTGTGGTTGACGTGTCGAGTTCCGTTTCCGTACCAGTGGCAGTGCCTTGTACTTCGCCTAAAGTTAATGGCGATGCTAACGTAAATTGTGCTAAAATGGTCTCAAACCTTAACCCATATAGTAAGCCGTTTGAAACTAAGACATTTTATGTCCCTAAGGCTTCTAATACTAACGTGCTTGGTTCTAATGGTACTGGGAATACTAGAGTAATGTCTCAACTTAATTGTGATGCGTCAATACACCCAGGGGTTTACGTGCCCACACAAAGCGCTATGCAGACACCTACCTTGTCCGACAATGCTAATCCTATTAATCCAGCTAATGTTTTGGCACATTCCGACGATTCCCAACATAACTCATATTTTACTAAATTACCTAACCTTAAGGTAGAACCTCCGTTTTTCAATGGTAACCCAGCTGACTATTTTAGCTTCATTAAGGCCTTCGACGTCTTGATTGATCAGCAACTGACCGACTCGAATAGAAAGCTGTTCTTTTTGTTGCACTACACTAAGGATATAGCGCACTCTCTGATTAAGGGGTGTCAACATATGCAAACAGCAGAACGAGGTTATCAGGAAGCAAGAGGGTTGTTGCAGTCGTATTTTGGTCAGAGGCATAAGGTCATTGAAGCGTGCATTAGACCTATTGTTAAAGGACCAGCGCTTAGCGAGAATGACCATAGAAGCCTGATTAAGTTTTCAGCGGATTTTACCTCTTGTCTGATAACTCTGCAAGGAATGGATTGCTTGAATCGGATGGACAACATGGATATGGTGACAAAAATTATGAATCGCCTGCCGCAACCCTGGATACCTGCCTGGAACCACGAGGTGGACCAAATATTGCACAAACAACACCGAGATATTAGTATCAATGATCTCGGTGATTTTGTGCGACAGAAGACTCGAGAGAGCACCAATCTTTCTCAAATACCCACCTCCTCCAAGTCGTACAGTAGTCAGGAAAACAGTACCAGCCGAAAAACGAAGAACTTTTCCACACAAGTAAAGAACAGCAAGGACACACACGCAGCCAAGTGTCTCATGTGTGAAAAGGAGCACTTCCTAAACCAATGCAAAAGGTTCCGAGACCTTAACTACCACGAGAGGATAGAGTTTGTCAGTCAACGCAAACTCTGCAGAGCCTGCCTAAAGGAAGGCCACTTTGCTAAGTTCTGCCGCCGCAAAAATGAGGCTTGCAAAAAGCGTGATTGTAAGCAGTTTCACACAACACTGCTGCATCCACCAGACGAAGATGAATCAAATCCTGCTAGCAAGCCCGTAAAGGATGGTGAGAACGAGAGTTCCAAGACACCTAAGCAAGTGGTTAAAAATGGACTCATCAATCTGCCGCAGATGGAACAAAGCCTGCTACCCGTAGTACCGGTGAAGATACGAAGAAAAGGGTCTGCTGAGTTAGTTGTCACCAAGGCCTTGTTGGACACTGGAAGCACACACTCCTTTGTCACTGAAGATCTTAGAAAAAAGCTAAAGATAGAAGACTGTGAGGAGGTCGGAATTCGCACCATCACGCTCAATAAAGATCAAGGACATCAAAAAACAAAGATTGTGTCTAATCTGGAAGTGACTGACATGGACGAAATCTGCTGCATTCCACTGAGCTCACTTTACTCCTGCAAGAAACTGCCAGTTAACCATAAGGACATCCCAACTCAAGCTCATGCAGACCAGTACGCTGAATTTGAAGATGTCTACATCCCGGAAGTGAAATGCAAAGTTGGTCTATTAATTGGCAATAACAATCGAATGGTGATGCAACCGCAAGAGGTCATAAGAGAACCGTTTGGCAGCTATGCGATTCGTACACCTGTGGGATGGACATTGAATTGCGCAGGCGGTCGTTCGGATCACGTGACTAGCCTTTTTGTCAGGTCCTCATTCGACAGTCAGAACCACCCTATGTGCTCTCTCTGCACCGATATCATGGATTCCTTGGTAAACGGAAAGGAAGAGATGTCAGTCGATCAACAGCGATTCATGAAGGCCGTCAATGAATCTACCAAACAACTGGAGGATCACCATTACGAAATCGGACTCCCGATCAAGTATCCAAATCTCAAGCTACAAAA
The DNA here is from genome assembly GCA_963675345.1 of Trididemnum clinides. Taxonomy (NCBI): domain Eukaryota; kingdom Metazoa; phylum Chordata; class Ascidiacea; order Aplousobranchia; family Didemnidae; genus Trididemnum; species Trididemnum clinides. The sequence goes on from OY776290.1 coordinate 8,325,831, forward strand.
CAACCGAGTTCAAGCACTGCAGAGAGCGAGTCATCTGAGGAAGAAATTCAGCAGGAATGATGGATTCTACAATGACTACAAAAGGTTCGTTAGCGACATGATAGACCAAGGTTACTGTGAGAGGGTTGAGAAGCCAGGGCCCGAAGGTAGAACATGGTTCTTACCGCATCACGGAGTTTACCACCCTGAAAAGCCAGGTAAGATCAGAGTGGTTTTCGACTGCTCAGCTCAGTTTAATGGGGTTAGCTTAAATGGTAACTTATTGCAGGGACCGGACCTCACAAATAGCTTACTGGGCGTTTTGATGAGATTTAGAAGGGAGCTAGTGGCAGTTCAGGCTGACATCAAGGCCATGTTCCATCAGGTAAGAATCCCGGTTGAAGATAGAGACCTGCTTCGTTTTATCTGGTGGAAAGATGGAAATATAGATGAAGAAATTGAAGAGTACAGAATGACCGTGTACCCCTTCGGAACCGTGAGTTCACCTAGCTGTGCCAATTTTGCTTTGAAGCGTGCAGCTTCCGATCACAAGCAAGAATTTGACAAGAGAACTGTGGAAACAGTGAAGCGCGACTTCTACGTTGATGACTGCTTAACTTCAGCTCCCACGGTCGAAACAGCCATTAAACTGGTACATGAGCTTCGCGATCTGTTGGATAAAGGAGGTTTTTGCTTGAACAAATGGATAAGCAGTAGTCGAGAGGTCATGGGTTCGATCCCTAAGTCAGAGTGGTCTAAGGAAGCTTTAGATTTGGATTTAGCTAGTGATGAGCTACCCACAGAAAGAGCTTTAGGCCTGCAATGGAACGTGGAAAAAGATTCATTGACATTTAAGGTTCAAAGAAGAGACAAGCCATGTACTAGAAGAGGGATTCTGTCAATGATAAACTCTGTGTTTGACCCACTGGGTTTTGGAGCAGTGGCAGTTTTACCCATAAAAGTATTGCTACAAAAACTTTGCCGTGACAAGTTGGGCTGGGATGACCCGATTCCCCCAAATGAAAAGGGGAAGTGGTTAAACTGGCTCGAGCAACTTCCTAAATTGAAGCTCTTCACATTGCCAAGATGTTTCAAGCCTCCCAAATTTGGCAATATCGTTCACGCACAACTACATCACTTCGCAGACGCATCAGAGGGAGCATATGGATCGGCCACTTACTTGAGGATGATCAACAAAAACGGTGAAATCCACTGCTCCCTCATTTTTGGAAAAGGTCGACTAGCCCCTCTGAAACCACTAACCATTCCAAGATTGGAACTATGCGCTGCAGTGGTGGCCTCCCAGAATGACTTGATGATTCGCAGAGAACTACAAATGCCAGAGTTGGAAGTCCAATCCGTTTTCTGGACAGATAGCGTGACTGTTCTATGCTACCTAAACAATGAAAGCAAGTGCTTCCACACCTTCGTGGCCAATCGAATTCAGAGAATCAAGAACGTGTGTGACCCCTCACAGTGGCATTATGTTCCCTCCAAAGATAACCCAGCCGATCTACTTACACGTGGACTGACCATCGACGAATTTTTAAAATGTAATCGGTGGAAAATTGGACCAGCTTTTTTGTGGCAGCCACCTAATTACTGGCCTACAATTCCTCAAAATCCTACCACACCAGAGTTTACAAGCGATCCGGAAGCAAGAAGAGACCAAACCCTTATTTATGCCGTAAAGGTGCAACCAGACATCAGCCTTTTGGATGGACTATGCAGGAACTACTCAAGCTGGCATAAAATAAAGCGAGTTTGCGCTCAGGTGATTCGTTGCAAAAACATTTGGCTTGGTCGATCGCATTTAAATGCGAAGGATCTTCTGAGTCTTGAAGAGATTCAGGAGGCGGAGTACCTAATTTTTCGACACTTGCAGCGGCGATACTATGGAAAAGAGATCGAGAAGTTGCAAAGAGGTGAACAAATTTCATCTTCAAGCTCATTGCGCAATTTGGATCCGTACTTGGAACATGGAATGCTAAGAGTTGGTGGGCGACTACAAAAGTCAAGTCTTCCACATGACAACAAGCATCAGATCATTCTGCCTAAGTGTTATGAGAGTGAGCTTATGATCAGAGAGCAACACGAAAGACTAGGCCACACGGGACGCCTACACGTCATTGCTAAGCTAAGGGAAAGGTTTTGGATAGTAAGTGTTAACTCTGTGGCGCGCTCTGTGCTGTCCAAGTGCGTAAAGTGTCGCAAGATTCGAGGACAGGCACTTACACAAAAAATGGCTAATTTACCCGAGGAAAGACTTATTCCTGATAAACCTCCCTTCTCCTGTGTTGGAGTGGATTTTTTTGGAACATTTTTGGTGAGGCAGGGCCGATCTAAACTAAAGAGGTATGGAGTACTGTTTACCTGCTTCACCACCAGGGCAGTACACATTGAAGTGGCATATAGCCTGGAAACCAGCTCGTTCATTCAAAGCCTGAGACGTTTCATTGCACGCAGAGGCCAGGTCGCGGAACTTTGGTCTGACAACGGGACTAATTTCGTGGGGGCCCAACGGGAACTTACCCAAGCCATTGATGATTGGAATCAAGCCCAGATAAATGATTTCCTTTTGCAACGCAACATCAAATGGAAGTTTAATGTGCCCAGAGCATCTCACCATGGTGGTGTTTGGGAGCGACTCATTCGCTCTACTCGAAAAATTTTGACTGGGATATGCAACGAACAAATTTTAACTGACGAGAGTTTACTCACCCTTTTGTGCGAGGTCGAAGGCATAATAAACAGTCGACCTCTCACCACTTTAACGGATGACCCTCGAGACTTAAATGTATTAACAGCTAATCATTTGCTCCTCTTAAAGGAACAAGTTTCCCTACCTCCTGGTAACTTTTCAGAAAAGGACAATTTTGCTAGGAGACGTTGGAGACAAGTGCAGTATCTTGCAGATATATTTTGGAAACGTTGGACTAGAGAATATTTGCCATTGTTGCAAAAGCGCTCTAAGTGGGTCAACACTTCACGCAATGTCACAAATGGGGACATAGTTCTTATAATGGATAACTCACCTCGTAGCTCTTGGGTCATGGGCCGAGTAATCGAAACCTTTCCAGACAAACAGGGTCTGATTAGAAGCGCCAAAATACAAACTCAGTTTTCTGTGTGTGTTCGTCCAATTTCTAAGATGTGCGCATTGCTTGAATGTGATAGTGTATGATTCTTATGTAAATTAAATTGTATTTTTGGTGTACATTTTTGCGCCTTTGTGTTAAGCCTTGTGACCCCTCATCGGCTTAAGGGGGGCGGTGTGTCACGGATCGAACATTTCTTAAATTTTTATTTTGGCAAATGTGCTGTTTGCTCGAATTCAATGCTTGATTTTCACTCTGCTGGAGACCTTTAGTTTATGTGGTCCAAAACTGTCTGCCAGCTGTTGGATATTTGTTTTTAACTATAAAGAAAAACCGAATGTGCTAATTAACTATTTCGCCGTTTGTCTGTTCGCTTTGTTTTAGGAGTATTTATTTGCACAAAGACGAACCCCCGTAACTGCCTTCATCAAATTTGGACATACGTAACAATTGAATGCTTTGTTCTGCCACCAGACAATCTAATCGTGTCTTTACTTTTCGCTCTACGCACCACTTAATTTCGAAACTGTGATCCTACTGTTTAACTTGCGAAATGCGACAATTGGAATCTATAGAACAAGATCTGAGAAATTCCGGCTTGATTATTCTAGAAAATTTACTACACGTGGCCTGTATCGTGAATTTTGATTGGCTGTTGCTACCGTATATAAGGCCTAAGAGCGTAGTTCTTCGGTTCTGTAAAAAGTTTGAACCAGAGGAAATAACAGTGTTTTGCTGCTGACGACAATCTTGAAAATTAATAATTTGCGTGGGACCTCAAATAGTTCAGTAAGTTTGTATGTATCTTGCATGTACTTAGTAAGTTTGAATGTGAATTGTTGGCTTGCGACGTAGTATTTGTAAATTTTCCATCACAACATATGTTACACCGTCGCAACGCCGTTTTTGATCTTCGAATTTGCATCGAAATCCCTATTTTTAATATGTTTACATTATGAAGTTAGTTAAGTGTCTATCGTAGCTGTTTGTTTACACTTGCATTGTGTTTTAGAAAACCTGTCGCCCTATCAAATATACCATGTGGTCATTTTGGATATCGGAGCTGTAATAAAATTTCGTATCTCAACATCATCACTTTGTGGACACTTGATTTAGCGACTGAGTTTGCGGCTATTTGTCGCGAATTTCCCATATCCCAAACCATATAGCCTGAGCAGCAGCTATACCCTCCTTCACACAACTTAATTGCATTTCATTAGCGTGGCGCGAAAGATTTGATAAGCACCAAAGTCAAGCTTTTTGGCTTTTCTGTATCTCAATTTTGGTTGCACTTGTCACTTGAAAATTGTTGATTTGTACCAAACTTTTCATCTCTATTCCGAAAATGACCATTTTTTGCCCTTTTGCCTTAAAAACAGCTTCATACCTTTTTCAATCCACCCTGGTTACGCTTATGCTTATCAGCATTTTAACATTTTGAACATAGACGAATTTTACTATTACCCTGCATCCATCCCCCCCTAACGAAATCTAGCTCTCATTCCTGGCATGAGTTCACTCGTTTCCGACAGCTCTTAATTTAGGTGTTTATTCATAGAACAAAATTAAAAACGCAATCAAAAATAATATTTTGTGATTTCGTAATTACTGCAACGCACCGCTTCAACATAAATTGCATAGCTGTTAACAATTTAGCTCAAAATACAACATTGCTTTTTTGTGCATAATGAGCCTCAAAGCCTTCCCAAAAAAACGACAATTTAATCAATAACAAAAAAAAGTTGAGCCCACTGATTTACATTGACATGTATGTCTGGCGCAAAAAATAACTGTAGACGTGAAGTCGTTTTTCAAAATTAAACCAAATTGGTTCAAGTCATTACAGAAATAACACTTTTTATGCATTAATTGCAAACATACAGCTTAAAACAAAAATTGCCAGAAAAGCACACATAACGGCAAAAAAGCAATTAGACTTTGTTATAGCGAGCTCTGAACAAAATTACGAGATAAACTCATCCAATCACTAATCGAAGGGTTTCCATGGCGCTTTACCAAATTTACAAGCATAGAGCTAGGCTCCCAGTAAGGTACTGCATCTCCAAATTGTTTCCAATAACGCTCAATCACTTCCAACACTCGAGGTAAACCTAAACAAAAATGGCAACTGAATTAGAATTGGAGTTTATTCGGTAGCAGTCAATCAGCGATCTCGGATCCGTCAAAAAAAAAACATAACCAAAAAAAAAGAGTATCTCGCAATGAAGTTGAAGATGTGCCCTTTCTGCCCAGGTTTGCAAACCTAAACTTTTGAAATTGTTAAAGCGGAGTAGAAACAAATTACCAAACGTGTTGTATACCAGGACCAGCCAGCACTAAAAGGCCATATTTTAAAGGCTATTTTATCAAAAAAACAAAAAAAACAAATGGCACAGTTTGCTGTGGCCTCAGGTACAAGCAGTCACCGAATCAGCCAGTCTAGAGCTAAGCCTTGTAGTTTTGAAAGTAATCACAGTTAATCCAATCATTCGTTACAGTATTAAGCGAATAAATAATTGGATCTAGCTCTAGGTTTGACTCCCACAATCAGCATTGTTTTTAACATGATGAGAGATATAAAATCTACATAAAGATGCAATCATTTTTCCCTTGATACATTAATCAAAACACAAACTGTTAACTCACCAACAGAGTTGGCGTAGTACATTGGGCCTCCCGTGTATTTGGGCCAAGCCATTCCATAGATCCAACCCATATCTATGGATTGCGGATTCGAAACTATGCCATCCTCCATAACTTTAAATCCTTCATTGATCATAGAGTACAACATTCTTTCCAAGATTTCCTAAAAATATAAACAGCTGTATTAAGTTAGTTTTTCCTCATTTTTCAGACGGTAAAATCTTTTGCAATCACACTGAAGACGATACAGGCCAAAGTGTGGTTAGGCCAGCCTTCAGTTGTTAATACAACAATAACATCTCAATAAAGTAGAAAGAAGAGCCGTAAAGTGCCTTCCCTAACAGCACAATCAATGCGAGTATTGAGCTGATGACCATGTCTCTATTTTTAAAGGATATAGTGTGATATCAAAAGGAACATTATTGTCTCATACCACTAACTCAATCAAGCAAGAAGAAATGAGACAAGCAGACCAGGTTGTAGCTCTTTCGGACCAGTCATGAACAGACTGAAAGTCCCACTTACCAAAGCAGACTACTAATCGTGGCTGCCCAAAAGTCCCCTTAAACGACAACTGTAGCCCTTAAACGACAACTGTAACTGTAGCCGTTGGAGGTGGTAAGAAAAATAGAATAAGAGTGCAGGATACAATAGCTAACTAATTGTGCAAGAGTTGCAACTAATTTGATGTAGCATTCAACCAACGTGGGGCAAGACTTTTCTTGATTTGATGTTGTGATGTTTGCGATAATCCTCGATTAGCTTTGTAACTTCTTCATCAACACAGAATTGACCATTTACGAACGTGTACCATCCTTTTCCATTTGTTTTAACTCCGAATCTGCGCTTTTCATACATCATTTCAGCTAGACCACAGTACCTTTGGCCAGCCCTGATAACAAGTCATCAGTTACTACATATTACAAGTAGCAATAGTGCATAACACTTTGAAATAGCAAGCAGTATAAAACCAACCAAGAAGTATTTACCATAACTGACAAGGACACCTAAAGACGTCATACGTATCGAGGTTTAAACCGTTCTACGAAAATGAAAAATTTATTTAGCCCTATGGACTTCTCGTCCGTAGCCGTGCTCCTATTCCGAGGAAGAGCAACAACACAGGGATCAAAACTGTAAATATCTTGTCCATCTTTTTTTAGAGAAAAGCAGGTGATTAGAACCTAACTTTGCCAACTTTATCCCATCTTTTAAAGGTTTTTATTATATTTCCCTACATGAACTACACAAAATGAAGTTAGTGTTTAAAGTGTAATACTTTGTTACCTAATAGCAAATCACCATCAACATAAAATACTTAACACTTACGCTATCGTTTGTGCTTTCGTGCGACCCAGCTCGGCTCGCACGCTGTGATGTATGTCACTACCTGATAAATCTGATACTTCATATCTACCCATTCTAAAGCCATATTGTTTCAATACAGAATCAATCTGAAAGAAAGCATTTGATCAGTGGCCAAAATCTTATTACCTGCGACCGCAGGTGCTTGTAACTTCAAAAATGGTGAAAATAAAACACCCGAGTGAATACATAGCATTGGATAATTCTACTTCTTTTGATTAAAATTTTTTTAGAATTTTGGCATTCAACTTTTAGAAACGGATCGGAAGAAGAACTAAGGCTCTAGATTCGATTTAAAGAAAAAGTTTTCTTCTTCTACACAACTCTGTCAAGGATATCGTTGCCACTAGTCATGATTGAAATCAGGGAGGGAAACTGGCCGCCGGTGCCTTTATTTAATGAGGCCCATGACTCATTTTCCAAAAATTCAAGTAATTTTTCGGACGCTTTACAACATTTTTATCCAGCTGTTCGCGAAAATTTAATTTTAGCTCGCAAAACTTTACATGATAAAAACAAAAAATAAATTTAATGTCGAGGATCAAACGCACTAGTGCAGTTGTTGTATTCCTGCAATGCGCATTTAACAGCTACCTAACACAGCATAAAGATCATGAAGTAGTTTCACTATTTGCGAAACCAGTCTCCGCAAAAAAAAGAAAATAATATAATCAGCCTAGGTGGAAGTAGCATATTTAATGCTTGCTCAAAAATGCAGCTGGATAACTAGGTGACAGAGGAAACTTTATACCCCCTCATGCGTAATGGGATGTAAATTGATGGACCTTGGTATTATTCAAAGATCCAAGAAAGCTTGCCTTTGTTACCCCAGGGGATATCAAAGAGTTCTTTTATTTCAAACGGAGATATATTAGATCAGCCAGTAATTTTAACTAGAAAGTATGCAGATTTACCGGAATCGTAATTAGGGGTATTGCGGTTTAAAAGCTATAAAGACCACTGTACTATATTCAGGTTACCGTGCAGCAACAAGATAGAAGGCAAGCATCTCATGCGACAAAAGTACACACTGATGTACTTACTGTGCGCAAAATACCGCACGAAAATATAAATTTGAAACGTATCTTTTCAGGCCTGGTGCCTGAGTGCTTCGTTTAGAAGTGCAAATCAATAATTAAAAGGGGTACAAAACTTTGATAGATTTCGAAAAAAGTTTTCAACAATTTTGCTCAATTCTTATATTGTATGATTTGGGGCGCTATTTTGATTAACGGTGCAATTTAATCCAAAGGTTTACAAGCACTACTCCCTTACGGAGTACCACTTTGATTCATGGATGTATAGATTTGGTTAGGTGCAAGCACTAAGCTGTGGGGGCAGGAGGCATTGACCAAGGGTTTTACCCAGGGATGTGAAAGCGGTTATTTTTCAAACGCTTCCGCTTCCACAAACAAAAAACGAAAAAACAACCGTTGACAATTTTTTTTAACTTTTGTGGGTCTGCAGCCTGCCTTCTACACTTTATCATTTTGAAAAAACAAAAACCTTCATTTACGGCTATTCCTTTATCTACTTCGCTTGAGTATATTGTTTCGAACTACTCTGTGTTTGTTTTTCCAAGATATCAAAACTCGTGCTGAATGTAGAACAGTGCTTTTCAATTTTTTTTGTCATCACGAAACCCCTAATGTACTTTCGCGTTTATCACGGAACTCCCACTAACCAAAATTTAGAAATCACGGACTGCTTGCAAGAAATTCAGATATTTTGTTACAATTCAAAAAATAATTAAACACTTCAACAAATAGACAATTATTACAAGTTCCTTCACTACTTACAACTACTTTTACAACAGTTAATTTAATGCTTCTCAGATCTAAACCGTATGATTCCATATTACAGCTCTCGACAATAACTTGTCGTCACAACAACAAATTACACCGCATAGCGTTGATTTTCCCTCTCTATCCTCAACTAACTCTGACTTTTAGTAAACTTTAACTCTAATCATCATCACGAACCGTCTGTCCTTCCTCAAAACACGTATTGACTCTAATCTTTTTGGATAGTGAAGTGCGAAATTTCTGTCGTATATGTAGTATGTAAATGTAAAGCGAGCAAAATTGAACTGTACCAATCAACAGCCGCCTCAACGTGGTGGTATGGTCCCCGACCCGTTTGGGCTGGGTCAAAATGGTTGTTGGCCTTTCCGAGGGTCCCAGTTACCCCAGGCACTCCCTTCACACAAACCATTTTTTCGCCGTGCAGCCCCCTGAACGACCGCAGAAGGGTAGCACGCAGCCTCTTTAAAATTGGCCTGTCTTTTCTCTACTCGTGCCTTTCTCTTACCCGTCTTCTAATTCTTCTCCTTTTCCTGATGAGCGGCAACGTTCATCCTAACCCTTGTCCTGTCTTTCCCTATTTAGTGTGCGCTGGAAATGTGACCTGGCGGGGTAGGTCAGTGCAATGCTGCACATGATCTAATTGGGTTCATTTAAAGTGCTCACTACTCTCCTTTTCTAGATTCAGAACTCTTGGCAGCTCTCACTCCTGGAGCTTCCCTCCCTGCTTTTTTTGAGATTCTACACCTACCAGCACTGTGCCTTTCTCCTCGGACTCCTCCATCTGGTATACCTTCATTGCTCAATCTGGCCCCCTTCTGCTAATGCAGCACTTGCACCCCACCCTCATCCTCAAACCTCTTATCCTTTTTCTGCCTACTTTGTATCTTCTTCCTCTGCACCCTCACCACCGCCTCATGCTCCTGGCTGTTTCTCTCTACCTCCTGCTTTCTCTTCCCCTCCCTAACTCTCTCATGGTTTTTTAATAAAATGCTGGGGGTCTTAAAGCTAGGAGAACTAAACTAATACACTTTGTTTCGTCTCATTCCGTTGACCTTATTTATATCCAGGAATCTAACCTTAATTTATCTTCCTCTTTTCAGATCCCTGGATTCTCTGCTTTGCGATCCTATGGCACCCACTCCCGATCTGGTATTTTTTCTACTGATGTCGCAGACGCTAGCGGCGGCGTCATCATTTTCGTCAAGCAGGGCTTATCCTTCTCTGAGCTTTCTACCTCCTCTCTTTCTTCGCTTGACCCCTACTCTGATTATGTAGAGGTCAACATCTCTCTAAACAACTTCTCCTAGCTCTCATTTCTTAAAGTTTATGCTCCCTCTATTCGTTCTTCTACGAAGGATAGCAGAACCAATTTTTTTTCTCCCTCCATTCTTCCCTCCTATGTGGAAGCGGAAGCGGTGGATTTTTGGCGATTCCGCTTCCGCAGAAAAAGGACCGCTTCCACATCCCTGGTTTTACCCGTGGTGCAAGGCCTATTTTGAAACCACTTTATTGATATTAAGTGACTACAAGCGTTAAAAAATATGCTTGAAAGTAATTGACAACCGAATGATACAATAAACCTTGATTAAGAGATACTCTACTTAGTTCTTCATTGATTGATCATTTGTGATTACCAGCTACGGCGCAATTTCGATAAAAAAAAAACACGATTGAAAGTATCCAGCATCCTATTACTTAAGTGTAACCATTGAAACATGGAAGTTTACTTCTCTCGAACTTATGCCCTCTAAAAACCAAAAAAACAATTTTTGTGGCCTGCTCTTTCAGCTGAATCCTGGTTTAAACAATAAGAGTGAGCTTGAAAGCAAATGACAAACCCTCTTAGACATGCTGCATTCTATATAATACTCCGACTTTATCAACTTGGGGACAATCTCAGCATCCGAAAATGTATGGGTTAAATTACGTCATTATAATAAGAAATCAAAAAAATCCAAAAAAATATATACCTGAGCAGGGTAGGCACCTTCTTCGAGCAAAAAATCGCTTTCCGTAATATAATGATCGTACATTCGATTGAGCATAAAACCAGGACAATTTCCAACTAACACCTAACAAAAAATTACGTATTTCTAAGATTAGTTAATTATTCTGGATCAGCGCTTTTAATCTTTTTGCCGTTTAGGAAACCTATACCTTGTTTTGCAAATGTCGCGGGACCTTATTTAATAATAACTAAAAAAATTGAAAAAAAAAGATAAAAAAACGTGTATTTCGCTATGACATTAACTCGACTTATGTACAAATGCAAAAACTCATTATCTTAATATCTAAATCAAAACTCGGTTGAATAGTCCTATTATAGATCAAAGAAAAATGGGAAAGTATACTTCGACAAGTTTCCTTCGGATCAAAACTTTGAAGGGCATGTGTATCCCCCATGATCAGACCAGATAGAATTGCGATAAATAGAACTCGATCTATAATATTAGGACTGGCAATGATCAAAAGTGGTAACTAGTTATAAACACAAGCTACCAGTGCGGTGAACCCGTACAAACTATAGACATATATTACTGACGTATCGCCCACTGGCATGACGAGCACTGACGACGGTTTATTGTTTTGTTTGATACTTAGCAATTCATCTGATGACACTCATAGTTTGTTGCAAGACTTTATCTTCCGGTCAAAAAACTTTTCACAATCACACACTGCACAGATTGTGTTCCTATCTGCCTGGAAGTTGGCGGGATTTACATCCAGGAAGTTTCTACCTCAAACATCGCAGCCAAGCAGCAAATGTTACGAAGTGACATTTCCGCACCACAACAACGTAAAATTGCAAAGACATCAAAATTTCGACCGTTTCGTTACCAGAACATCACCCATCAAATAATAGATAACTGTACCGTGCATTTATTCATCCTTTTCCCCATGCTCATAATCGTAGCTATAGTTTCAGGAGATGTTTTCGCACCTTTAACATTTTCCAACAACTTCATTCGATGGGCTGGAGCGAAAAAATGCATTCCGGCAACCTACACAAAATGATTTTAATACTTTTATTTGATAAATCGTTTGCATTTCAATTCTAGGCTAGTGATCGAATAAATAAAGAGCCAAAAAAAGCTTTAAATTGGCCAGTTGGTGAAGAATATTTTGAACAACCGCCTGAAGGCAAAGAATGAGTTCAATTGTAATTTACAGAAAAATGTTTGACGAGTAAACATTAACGAATGCTTGCTGGTAGGAGACATAAAACAAATGTGGCTTCGCAAAACACCACAAGCTAAGCCGCTGTGGAAAACTGTTCCTATGTCATATCAAAGAAAATATAAAATTGTGGAAGTGCCTTATCTGGTCTTCTAGTTTGAGACGCGATCGCATCAATGTCCATAAAACTAGTGTTGGAAGCAAGAATGGCTGAAGGTTTACAAATATTGCTGAGTTTATGAAACAATTTCTTCTTCAGTTCCAATGATTCAAAGACGGCTTCAATTACGAGATCAACATCCTATAAAAATCAAGTTAAACATAAAACTTCTGTTTGAACTGCAGGATTATAAAAATAAATAAAAACGAAATCGGCGATATGTGTGACAATTTGACAGCAAGACGCAGTAAAAAAGCGGTTAATATCTGTCCGTTTAAAGTTAATATGATCTGAGCCACAAAAATGCTCAAAAAGCCTACTACAGAATTGAAACCTGAGGGGGTTCCGGCATTACTCAATGCTCGAGCCTTTAATAAAATCATAAATCAGAAACCAATGATCAACAACCATCTATATTGCACGGCGCTGCTCTAGCGCGTTAGGTCAGTTATTTTCGATTTTAAGCGCAGTCTGGTCTCTGTGATGCGTAACTATCTTGGGACAAAGAGGTGTGTTTAATTTTGGCCAAACTTGCTCGGGTAAGATTTTTATCATTCACCTTGATAAGAAAAAATACTTTCTAAGAAGCTGAATGCAAATCACACAGATATAAACGCTACATACACCTGTGAGACGATGGCTCTCATGTTGTTGATGTTTACCCGACCCCTTCCGAGAAATGGGGGCATGGTGGAAGACTATGGATCCCCAAAAGCTGGGCAACTCTCCAGGGACTGGACCAAAGGTCCTAGAGAGACAAAGAAACAAAAAGAGTGAGTGGCACTAAGAGTCTGTAGCTGGACAGTGCAGATTGAGATGAGAGGTGTCCTGCGACGAGTGTTTGCAGGCGCTGCACGAAGGATTTTAGATTCTGCCAATCCTAGAGAGATAAGAACTTAACAGAAGGCTGGGTCCATTGCAGCATAAATGAGAGAGAACACAGCGAGCATGACGAGGGAGCACAAGTTCCTCGGTGGAAATCAAGGGAACCTGCGTGTCAAAGAATTTCAATGAGAAAGTACGCCTCGAGTCCAAGAAAAAAGAAGAGTGGATATGAGAGATAACAGGAGAGAGACTACAAGGGATTGCAGAGGGTACAAGTAGCGCTCCCTATCTGGCCAGTTCATTAGCCATGTCGTTCCATGGGAGAAATGAATGTTCAGGAATCCATTGTAGCCTGATAGTACAGGAGAGAGAAGACAGTTCTTGCCAGATCTGCCAGAGAGTTTCAGGTAAAAGGAAAGATGAAGGAGAGAACGAGAGTCAGATAGTAGGAGAAAAGAAGAGAGTGGCAGACTTGTTGGTGCTGCCGAGACCAGCAAAGAGCATGCAGAATGGTGCAGGCTTCAGCAGAAAACCTTGAACATACTGGGCCTGCTGAAAAGAGTGGCCTCAGTGCCACAACAAAGAGCAGTTGGCAAGTACGCCGGAGCTGCCTTTGCCAAGAGGGAAAGGAACAGAGCTGTCAGTTCAGAGTATCAGATCATGATGGGGGAGGGAGTCAAGGTGGGTGAGAGCTGCACATTGGCGAGACAGAGAGGGAGATCAGAGCGGGAGTATGAAGAGAAAAGGGTGGGCTCCATGATGAAAGAAGGCAGATTCCAAAGAGGAAAGGAAGGGCAAGCAAGAAGAACCTCCCTAGAAGAAGTAGAAGAAAGCATGAGCAGGTGAGTGGACACAAAAGCTCTCCAGGACAATCTGCAGAGTCTTGGTTTCACTCCAAGTCTGGCCAAACCTGAAATAGAAAAGGAGGTTGGTAGACAAAGAGCCTGCTCATAAGATGAAAGAGTGAAATGAGTCAGATGACTTGTAGGGGAGGTAAAGAAGCCTCGGAGAGAAGTGGAATCACGGAGGACAAGTGGCAGCCAGTGATGGTGCGACTAGCTGCTTGGTGGAGGCGTTACAATTTGGTGATATTGGTAACGCTTAAAAAAAGGAGACCATCTGGATAAAGCATAAGTGAGAACAGGCCGAGAGGGACTCCTTAGAGGGGCTCCATGAGAAAGCAGAGACACAGCGTAATGCCTAGAGACGTGGGAAGAACTTCGCCTTCAGCAAAGATACATCTTTAGAAAAGCAAAGAACGCAGTCAAAGGTGACCCCAGGAAAGGTTGGAGTGAGATTAAAACGGAGGCGGGAGCTGAGTAAGAGGAAGTTGGGCTGGAGGTTAGCTTGGTGGGGATCCACTGAGAAAAAGGAGGCCTCGCATTTGCACAGATTGAGAGGAAGACACCAATACTCAGACCAGCACTCCAATCAAATCAGAGTGCCTTGTGAGGCCTCTACCACAGTGGGGACCGAGGGGGAGTAGGACCAAATGGCCAGATTGTATGTCTAAAAAGAGCAGCTGATAGAAGAAGGCAGAAAAGCTGGAAGATCATTAATGAAGAGAGAGAAAAGAACAGGGCCAAGAATGGATCCTTGCGGAACACCTTGATGGACTCGAAAAGAGCAACTTTTGTGACTTTGATAAACCATGCAAGTGTGCCTATCAGAAAGGAAAGACTAAGTCCGATGAGCAAAGCAAGGAGGGCGGCCAGCCGAAATAAGTTTGTGAAAAAGGGTGGGATGCCAGACAGAGTCAAAAGCTTTCAAGAAATCAATAGTAGAGAGGATCGTCCAAAAGCCCAGCCTGGGTTTGTTAAACCCATCCAAAATGGACTGAGAAAGAAACAGAATTTGATCTAGTGTAGACCGTCCAGGGCGGAAACTGGCCTGGTGGGCAGAGAGAATGGAATTAGATTCCAGAAAGAAGAGTAGACTGGATAGAATGATGTGTTCAAAAAGCTTTGAGACGCAGAAGGTGAGAGAGATAGGCGGAAGGAAGCAGGAGAGTCGAGAGGCTTTCCCATAGTGTGGATGGGAATAACCGAAGCTGTTTTCCAGATGGAAGGAAGGAGTGCGAAGTCCAGGAAAGATTGAAGATGTAAAGAAGTAAATCCATGCCAGAGTGAGGAAGATGCTTTAGCATGGGATAGGAAGCTTTGTCTGGGCCAGTGGCAGTGGAGGAGGAAAGGTTGGAGGCAGCTGCAAGAAATTCAGCGGGAGAAAAAAGAGAGCAAAAGGATGAGTGAGACTCCTCAGGGCACGTGGCTCGGCAGAGCTCAGAAAAGTAGCCTCTGGCTCTGCTATGCAGGGTCTTTGGCTGAGAAACGAAAAAGTGAGATCTGAGGTAAGTGGCATAGACTGAAGCCGATTCCCTGGGAGAAGAACAGTTGGGGAAATTAGGAGAGGAGGAAGACAAGGAAGAAGAGCCAGATATAGAGCGTAGAAGAGAGTATACAGTTTTTGGGCTTGATTTGGGTGAAAGAGAAGAGCAAGTCATCTGCCATGCCTCAGCCTTGACGATGACTGACGAGGCATGTCGAGAAGCAGAGATGTAAGCCTGGCGATCTTCATCACTTCTGTGAGCAGCAGCAAAAGCCTTGCGTTTTTCACTAACCGCACTTTCCACCTCAGCAGACCACCACACTTTAGGAGGGCGTTTGATGTGGTCGAAGAAAATGGAAGATTTGGCCGCATTCAGTGCCAGAGAGGTAAAGAGAACAGCAGCAGAGGAAAGAGAAATAGACGAGTATTCCTCTGCTGAAGCAAAGTGGGAATCAAAGTAGGAGGCAAAGCCATCCCAGTGAGCTTTCGGAAAATTGAAGGAAGGGCGACACTTGTTGGGGTAAAAGACCAGAGAGAGAGGGACAGATAGAAGAATTGGTAGGTGGTCAGAACCTAGGACCTGAAGCACATCCCAAGAGCAAGAAAGGGCAAGAGAGGAGCAAAGAAAATACCAGGGGCAGAGCGACTGCCAGAGGAGCGATGTGGAAGGGTGGATGTGTCAGGGTCATTGAGGGGGAGGAGGTCAGAGGAGATGATCCAGTTGAATACTTGCTCCCCAAAGGAGTTGGAAGTACCTCTTGGGTCCCAGAGGGGGTGATGGCAATTGAAGCCCCCCAGAATGAAAAGATTTCTGGAGGAGGGAAGAATGGAGGGAGAAAAGGAGTTGGTTCTCCATTTGTTGGAGAGGAGCAAATAGAGGGGCATACACGTTAAGAAATGACAGCGAGGAGGAGTTGTTAAGAGAGATGTTGACCCCTACATAATCAGAGTAGGGATCAACCGAAGAAAGAAAGGAGGTAGAAAGTTCAGAGAAAGATAAGCCCTGCCTGACGAAAATGATGACACCACTGCTAGCATGTGTGGCATCAGGAGAGAGAATGCCAGACTGGGAGTGGGTGCGATCAGAACACAGAGCAGAGAATCAAGAATGAGGAAGATTGGATTCCTGGATACAGATAAGGTCAACAGGATGGGACAAAAGAAAGAGGAGTAGTTCAGTGCTCCTGGCTCGAAGACCTCCAGCATTCCATTGGAGAACCCTGAGAGAGTCAGGAGGCGTAGGACAGCCAGAAGCAAGGAACGGCGGCTCTCTCAAAACGAAGAAATGTATTCAATCCTACATTAAATCTGAATCTTCTATACAGCAAAAAGATGAGTTTTTAAAACGCCCTCAACAGCAGCCTAATTTTCAACCTTTGTTCCTTGATTTGACGCAATAAACTACTTTGAACTTAAATAAAACGAGACTAATAATGGTGTTAAACTGAACATACCTTTAACTGGTCATAGTCATCACATGGTACAATGCAGTTTTGGATTGATGCACATTGCTTTTCACTAATCTCCCTCCGCTTTTTCATGCGATCAATGATACCTCGGACGTTTTGAACAGCTTTCAGCAAAATTTCATTACTTGATTCCAAAACAAGCACTGGGCGACCTATATAAAACCCCAGCAAACAAATCAAAAATGCTTAAGTCGATGAAAGAAGACAAATAAATCTTGGGCAATTACTTAATTTACTGAGTAACAAATACCCGTTTCCAGTACATACCAACAGCGAGCTGATTCTCGCAAGAACAATAGAATGTTGATCAATACAATTTTCATTTTTGCTATTTGCATGAACAACCAGGCCCACCAACCACTGAATTAAGAAAAAGTTTAAATCAATGGCATCATAAGTTTCGATCTACGTTGAAAGAGTCCAGTGAAAATCTTGCTGCACAAATGCATTGCAATGCGCCACTTTTCAAAACTAGATTACAATGGTAACAGTAAAGTGATGTCAACTCTTTCTATTTTGTTTCTCACTATCATTCAAAACTTAAAAAATTCGTAGAGGCACACAATTAAAAAAGTTTCTATGGCTACACACACACACACACACACGCGATTATATTACCACCATGTATAGAGCAAAGCCGAGAAAAATTTTACCACCTACGACACCGGCGGGATATACCAATAACAAAAAACAAAACTATTGTAGCCTTATTTTCCAGCCAAAACAAAAAATTAAGCTTTTTCTTACTACACAATAACAATTAGACTGTTTGACCAGGTTCTAACATAATGCAGTCGTGTCTATAATGATATGTTGCATGAAATAACATACCCAACGTTGCAAGAGAAATTGCAATGCCGCTCCCCATTGTACCAAGACCGATCACAGCAGTTTTATTGACTGGCATTGCTAACGAATTTTTATAATTCACTCCAGAAGATGTTTTCCATTTAGCAACAAATCTTTCAGCAAAAAACGCATAACGAAGTGCCTTGGATTGACCTATTACACATAACTAAATGTAAAACCAGTTTTTTGAAGTACTTTTGTGTATATATACTGTAGTGGTTATAAACGATATTACTTATGTGAAATGATAAATAATATTAAACTTTATTTAATGGTTTTAAAAGATATGCGTGTCTACACTAACTAACAGCTTTTGCATCCCACTCTGCTTGACACGAAATACTTTTAATTTGGAGGCAGCTTTTTCAAAAAAATCCGATGAAGCTCGCAAGAGGTTTAAACTTTGAACCACGTCTATGAGGTCAAAGCATTTCTCTTTCGCGATGACACCTCTACAATACAAGCTTTGCAAAAACAACTTGAAACTTTTAGCCCAAGATCTTCGACTATGAAAACAGCTAATCTTATAATGTGCATCAATAAGGTAGTTCAAAGGTTTTGTCAACTTACAAGCTTCATTATTTTAACAAGAGTGAAAAATAATGCAACACTTTGTTTTGTCTAGCATAGCAAAAAAAAGAAATAAATTAACTATTGAATAAAATCATGAATGCATGACCTAGTCTCTTATTTAGCAACAATTAATGAATTACATATTAATATCATTGCGTAGCAATTTGATGAAATAGCACTTTACATAAAGTCTGAACAGGCTTGCAGGCAACGCCAGCAAAATGCCGAAGTCTTCAGCCTGTCAATCAAATTTGATACAAAAGAATATAGATAATAATTAGGATCACTTATTATGAAGCAACGCAAGCCAAAAACGACCCCAGTAAGTTCAATTTCAACAAGAACTGTTAATGGTCTTTCGCACTGTTCCATGGTAAGTTATATTAATTATTAACTATATTGAAAAACACAAACCTTCAACAAGAGAAATTACCTCTTGTAACTCTGGTACGTAACCAACTGCCACGTCACTTAACGTTTCTCAGCCATTATAAAGCCTCTAGGTTCAGAAACAGCAAATAGCGGGGTGATAGGCATTTAACAGTGAATTAGCAGTGTGAGAGCTTGATATTCCGTAGTTTTTAAGGCAATTGAAAGGCTATGGGTTAGAACACCACCGAAATTGCTTTTAGCCTTTTGCAGTTTTTAATGGTAAGTGACCACAACAACCAACTATATCCATTCTACAAATACAAACTTAAGCAGGTTATCTCTAGTAACAAAAGCACATAGTTTGTTACAGTAAAATTGCAATTGCAAATTGCATACTGCAAAAACATCCAATGCATCAGTATCACCAAATCTTGACATTACATAGGAAACAGCGAACGGAAAGTTGCTGGTTCATTTTTACGTATGCAATGCAAAATAATATACCTGAAGATACCAACACTTTAAATATTTCAAGTTCTTTTTGCATTCCTTCTTCAAATGGCATTGTCACAGCATTGCAAGTGGACTGCAAGCACATATGCGGAGCTATTGCTCCTCGATTTTTATAATCCAGCTTCTTCTTGTACATAAGTACAATGTCATCAAGCTAGACATAAAACATCTATAGTGAATACATGGTAAAATCATTCTTATAAAGCGAGGGTTTGTTTTAATAGAAAAACTGCTCATGTAGTTTTGAGAACAACAAAACCACCTGTTTTATCATGAAACTTTTATCAAATAGCAAGCCTTCAAATTTCATCAGTGTGCGCTGGAAATGTGACCTGGCAGGGCAAGTGAGTGCAATGCTGCACCTGCTCCAAATGGGTCTATCTAAGGTGCTCACAACTTTCCCTATCCAAAATCAGAACTCTTAAAGCTTCCCCCCACTACCGTGTCCCCACTCGTAACACTGTGACTTCCTCCTTGGACTCCTCTGACATGTATTCCTCCACTGTACAATCTGACCCCTCCTTTGCTAATACTGCACTCCCGCCCCACCCTCATCTTCTAACCTCTTTTCCCCAATCTTCCCATTTCGTATTTTCTCCCTATGCCCCCTCACCACCATCTTTTGCTTCTGCCTGTCCTTCTACACCTCCTGCCTCCTCACCTCCCCTGACTCTCTCAGGGTTGGCCAATGGAATGCTGGAGGTCTTCGAGCCAGGAGCACTGAACTACTCCTCTTTCTTTTGTCCCATCCTGTTGACCTTATCTGTATCCAGGAATCCAATCTTCCTCATTCTTGATTCTCTGCTCTGTGTTCTGATCGCACCCACTCCCAGTCTGGCATTCTCTCTCCTGATGCCACACATGCTAGCAGTGGTGTCATCATTTTCGTCAGGCAGGGCTTATCTTTCTCTGAACTTTCTACCTCCTTTCTTTCTTTGGTTGATCCCTACTCTGATTATGTAGGGGTCAACATCTCTCTTAACAACTCCTCCTCGCTGTCATTTCTTAACGTGTATGCCCCTCTATTTGCTCCTCTCCAACAAATGGAGAACCAACTCCTTTTCTCCCTCCATTCTTCCCTCCTCCAGAAATCTTTTCATTCTGGGGGGCTTCAATTGCCATCACCCCCTCTGGGACCCAAGAGGTACTTCCAACTCCTTTGGGGAGCAAGTATTCAACTGGATCATCTCCTCTGACCTCCTCCCCCTCAATGACCCTGACACATCCACCCTTCCACATCGCTCCTCTGGCAGTCGCTCTGCCCCTGGTATTTTCTTTGCTCCTCTCTTGCCCTTTCTTGCTCTTGGGATGTGCTTCAGGTCCTAGGTTCTGACCACCTACCAATTCTTCTATCTGTCCCTCTCTCTCTGGTCTTTTACCCCAACAAGTGTCGCCCTTCCTTCAATTTTCCGAAAGCTCACTGGGATGGCTTTGCCTCCTACTTTGATTCCCACTTTGCTTCAGCAGAGGAATACTCGTCTATTTCTCTTTCCTCTGCTGCTGTTCTCTTTACCTCTCTGGCACTGAATGCGGCCAAATCTTCCATTTTCTTCGACCACATCAAACGCCCTCCTAAAGTGTGGTGGTCTGCTGAGGTGGAAAGTGCGGTTAGTGAAAAACGCAAGGCTTTTGCTGCTGCTCACAGAAGTGATGAAGATCGCCAGGCTTACATCTCTGCTTCTCGACATGCCTCGTCAGTCATCGTCAAGGCTGAGGCATGGCAGATGACTTGCTCTTCTCTTTCACCCAAATCAAGCCCAAAAACTGTATACTCTTTTCTACGCTCTATATCTGGCTCTTCTTCCTTGTCTTCCTCCTCTCCTAATTTCCCCAACTGTTCTTCTCCCAGGGAATCGGCTTCAGTCTATGCCACTTACCTCAGATCTCACTTTTTCGTTTCTCAGCCAAAGACCCTGCATAGCAGAGCCAGAGGCTACCTTTCTGAGCTCTGCCGAGCCACGTGCCCTGAGGAGTCTCACTCATCCTTTTGCTCTCTTTTTTCTCCCGCTGAATTTCTTGCAGCTGCCTCCAACCTTTCCTCCTCCACTGCCACTGGCCCAGACAAAGCTTCCTATCCCATGCTAAAGCATCTTCCTCACTCTGGCATGGATTTACTTCTTTACATCTTCAATCTTTCCTGGACTTCGCACTCCTTCCTTCCATCTGGAAAACAGCTTCGGTTATTCCCATCCACACTATGGGAAAGCCTCTCGACTCTCCTGCTTCCTTCCGCCTATCTCTCTCACCTTCTGCGTCTCAAAGCTTTTTGAACACATCATTCTATCCAGTCTACTCTTCTTTCTGGAATCTAATTCCATTCTCTCTGCCCACCAGGCCAGTTTCCGCCCTGGACGGTCTACACTAGATCAAATTCTGTTTCTTTCTCAGTCCATTTTGGATGGGTTTAACAAACCCAGGCTGGGCTTTTGGACGATCCTCTCTACTATTGATTTCTTGAAAGCTTTTGACTCTGTCTGGCATCCCACCCTTTTTCACAAACTTATTTCGGCTGGCCGCCCTCCTTGCTTTGCTCATCGGACTTAGTCTTTCCTTTCTGATAGGCACACTTGCATGGTTTATCAAAGTCACAAAAGTTGCTCTTTTCGAGTCCATCAAGGTGTTCCGCAAGGATCCATTCTTGGCCCTGTTCTTTTCTCTCTCTTCATTAATGATCTTCCAGCTTTTCTGCCTTCTTCTATCAGCTGCTCTTTTTAGACATACAATCTGGCCATTTGGTCCTACTCCCCCTCGGTCCCCACTGTGGTAGAGGCCTCACAAGGCGCTCTGATTTGATTGGAGTGCTGGTCTGAGTATTGGTGTCTTCCTCTCAATCTGTGCAAATGCGAGGCCTCCTTTTTCTCAGTGGATCCCCACCAAGCTAACCTCCAGCCCAACTTCCTCTTACTCAGCTCCCGCCTCCGTTTTAATCTCACTCCAACCTTTCCTGGGGTCACCTTTGACTGCGTTCTTTGCTTTTCTAAAGATGTATCTTTGCTGAAGGCGAAGTTCTTCCCACGTCTCTAGGCATTACGCTGTATCTCTGCTTTCTCATGGAGCCTCTCTCTCTTCTGTATAAAGCTTTTCTTCAGCCTGTTCTCACTTATGCTTCACCCAGATGGTTTCCTTTCTTTTGTTAAGCATTGCCAATATCACCAAATTGTAACGCCTCCACCAAGCAGCTAGTCACACCATTACTGGCTGCCTCTTATCTTCCATGATCTCACTTCTTCTCTCCGAGGCTTCTTTACCTCTCCTACAAGTCATCTGACTCATTTCACTCTTTCATCTTATGAGCAGGCTCTTTGTCTACCAACCTCCTTTTCTATTTCAGGTTTGGCCAGACTTGGAGTGAAACCAAGACTCTGCAGATTGTCCTGGAGAGCTTTTGTGTCCACTCACCTGCTCATGCTTTCTTCTACTTCTTCTAGGGAGGTTCTTCTTGCTTGCCCTTCCTTTCCTCTTTGGAATCTGCCTTCTTTCATCATGGAGCCCACCCTTTTCTCTTCATACTCCCGCTCTGATCTCCCTCTCTGTCTCGCCAATGTGCAGCTCTCACCCACCTTGACTCCCTCCCCCATCATGATCTGATACTCTGAACTGACAGCTCTGTTCCTTTCCCTCTTGGCAAAGGCAGCTCCGGCGTACTTGCCAACTGCTCTTTGTTGTGGTACTGAGGCCACTCTTTTCAGCAGGCCCAGTATGTTCAAGGTTTTCTGCTGAAGCCTGCACCATTCTGCATGCTCTTTGCTGGTCTCGGCAGCACCAACAAGTCTGCCACTCTCTTCTTTTCTCCTACTATCTGACTCTTGTTTTGTCCTCACCACCCTGTTCTCTCCTCCATCTTTCCTTTTACCTGAAACTCTCAGGCAGTTCTGGCAGGAACTGTCTTCTCTCTCCTATACTATCAGGCTACAATGGATTCCTGAACATTCATTTCTCCCATGGAACGACATGGCTAATGAACTGGCCAGATAGGGAGCGCTACTTGTACCCTCTGCAATCCCTTGTAGTCTCTCTCCTGTTATCTCTCATATCCACTCTTCTTTTTTCTTGGACTGAAGGCGTACTTTCTCATTGAAATTCTTTGACACACAGGTTCCCTTGATTTCCACCGAGGAACTTGTGCTCCCTCGTCATGCTCGCTGTGTTCTCTCTCATTTATGCTGCAATGGACCCAGCCTTCTGTTAAGTTCTTATCTCTCTAGGATTGGCAGAATCTAAAATCCTTCCTGCAGCGCCTGCAAACACTCGTCCCAGGACACCTCTCATCTCAATCTGCACTGTCCAGCTACAGACTCTTAGTGCTGCTAACTTTTTGGCAACTTTCTGTCACTGTACGACCTCTAGAGACAGAAAATTATGCTATGTAAAGTGACAGAGTTATGCTTTGTTTATTAGTTGCTTTGACAAATACTGAAGTAGTGCTCGCAAACTCCAAATCCAAAAACACAATAGTATTGTGAAAAGATTTTCCTACTTTTGCAGCATCTTTTACATGCATTGTTGACACTCTTCGATTGAACAAACTTTTTCCAATAATAGACTGAGAATATTCCATGGTGCAGTTTAAGATATTGCTGGATGGTGGGAATACCCTATCAATTACTCCAATATCAGCAGCTTCTTGAGCAGTATAGTGTTTTCCTACAACAGCCAAAAAAACTAGTTTTATCACAAAGAGAATATAACGACCCATGGGGGTAGGCATGCTTAACAAAGATCTATATCTGAACAATGAGACGATAGGCCTGACAAAGGGAATCAATTTCTATGAGACCATCTATGTTTTACAATCATAATTAGAAAACCATAATCCGCTGCAGCTACTTGGTATTTTGATTGGCCGATTATGCAAATAATCACTCAATTCTCCATCATTTTAAAGGATCAGATAAGAGGCATAATGACGTTTTAAAAGTTTCAGAGCAAGGTGATCAAAAATTTTCAAACACACCACCCCATTCTTTAAAGGCACCTGGAGCAATGTTGAGCACATCTGGTGATTGGTAAACAAATCAAGTATCAGTTTGATAGCATGGAGATAATAACTTAAACAACAGAAAACATTTTTAAACAAAATTACCTAAATAAAAACTGAACAGCAAAACAAAATTAGAGGGTATATTGTAAGCTGCCTGAATACGACGATTCTTTTGCAAAAAATGCAACAATAAAACTACATTTATCTAACTTTCAGCATAGGTAAGTTAGAAAAATGCAGTAGCATATAATTTAACATTGCAAGCCATAAACTACGTTCGCAACGATAGTAGTTGTCAACAAGCTGCATAGCAGAATCATGCATGAAGTTGAGAAGGTTGCATGCCCACCATGTCTAATACTGTCAAATGGGGGAATTTTGCAAAGCCAGGATAACTTTTCACAAATCAGCAACTCATTTCAAGAATCTAAAACACTATATAGAACTTACACAACAAGTTTAATAAATTAACAAATACACAAGTGTATTAGGAGTTTTGCGTGGATTAAATTATTCTTGTTTTATCATTTTTACATTTTGGGATTTTCCCCATCATAGCGCAGGTCAAAAATTATAAAAAAGCAATCCATCAAAACTTTTATTTGCCAAGAAAAAATATTAAACCAATTCAAACTCAAATTTCTACGGATCTACAATATTATGCTGCCAACCATTCGTGACTACGCCCATGAAATTATCAACTTACAAAAAATGTAGTTTTGTTCTTATATTTTCCAACATTTTTTTTACAAAATTGGGACTAATTTGCACAAAATATATTTCAGGCTAAATTTGCTCAGTAACCAAACAGGCACTGCTACCAGTTTAAAATTTGTTAATTTGCAGAGGTTTATCGATAAGTTAGAAAAAGCATCCCTTTTAGTTAGAAGATAGGAACCAGCCAGAATAAAACATATATAAAAACGCCAAGAAAACATAAGTGAAAGATGGGAGCAAGATCTTACAAGAACTATACAGATCACCAAGTTCAGGATGTTGTAAATGCAGTCAAGAGAGGGATGACTTTAAGAAAAGCAAAAACTATATAAAGTATCATTAAGAACAATTAAAAGCAGGTTGACAAAGTTTATATAAACGAACCAGAGCAGCCTTTAATTTTCACAGAAGAGGAAGAAAAGGAACATATCAGTTATCTAAAATTCTGCGCTGAGTGGGGACACCCTGTAAGCAAGATAGACATTAGAATGAATACCAAAAGTACCATATATTAAAATTTAAAGAAAAAACAAGTTCTTTATTGGATAAGAGTGATGATCTGCTTGGAGAAGACTGGGTTTTAAGCATTATTGAATGACAAAAAAATGAGATTGAACTAAAAACTGCTGGAAAAATAAAAATATCTACAGCAGCAGCATCAGAAGATACAGTAAATGCTAATTTTGAAAATATGAAAACTAGAGTTAACTACGTTTCCCCTGATGCTATAATTGCCTATGATGAAAGCAATTTAGCTGATATAGAAGTAGTTCAGTTTTTATCCGGTGTTGTCCCCTTAGCAGAGATGTCCAGATTCACCCCATTCCTTCTGCAATTGCTTGCAATCCATCTCTCCGCTTGACTCAATTCAGGGCATCCTCCTTCTTCAAATCAATCTTCTCTGTCTCCTTCTCCACTTGCTTCTTCCAGGTTTTCTTCCGTCATCCTTGGTTTCTATTGCCACTCACTTCAAAATCCAGAGCAATCCTCATGTAAATTTTTGTTCAAAAGAACAGGAAAACACCCAGAGCGAATCATTAATCACAGTAAAGGAAATGCAAGCTTGATGATGGCAGGAACTGCATTTGATTATTCATTTTCACCATATATTATATACAAGTCACAAAACTTGTAGACACCACAAGATCGAAAACGGCCAGAAAAATGCTAGCTACAACACATCAAAAAGTGGATGGTCTAATGCCACATGTTTTGCTGATCGTTTTTTTTTTCTAGTTGCTCCTTATTGCAAAAAGTTGGATAAAATGGAAAATGTGGTGCAAAAATACTAATTGGAGACAATATTTCAAGCCATCCTCAGTCCATGAGTTTTGAAATCATGTCGCGAATTGAAAATAAGATTTTTCCTTTTGCCTAAAAACAGCACACTCTCACTCAATCATTACACGTGCATTCTTTTGATCATCAAAATTACTTTGGAAAAGAATCTTAGCTGAGTTTAAAACAAAAAATTTATTGTACACCAAAATCCTAAAATGAATTTTCAGGACTACTAAAATCTTTGTATGAAGAAATGAATAAATCAGCAATTCAAAATTTACAGAGTGGACTTGCTGCTGGTGGCAAGTACAAATTTCTCCATCAAAAATGTTTAAAAAAGGCCAGCTTCAAAATCAAAAAATCATGAAACGTTGGTTACGCTTGCAGTTCTACGATTGGCCAAGCAGTGCTAGATCACCTTAAAATAAACGCTATGATCAAAAGGAAGAAAAATCAGTTTTAAAAAAGAGAAAAGTTAATATGAGTCCAGGTCGATCAATTTTATTTAAAGAATTGTAATGCCAGCAACAGTTCAAGAAAAAAACATACTTGACAAAAAAAACACGAAGAAAAAGATACAGAAACAAAAATTATACACACAGAGAAAATCAACACTATTTCACAATGAAAGTGATACTTCCGTAAGTGATGCGACTATTCCATACATGGATGAATCTGATTTGTGTGTGGATAGTACTTAGTGACGTTAAGTCTGTAATATTTCTTCCTAATAGTGTGGAGTGAGATTCTAACATTGATACTGGAGACATCATACAAATTAAATTTGGCCATTATGAAGGCTTTTATGCAAGAAGTCAGAGGAAAAACCCCAAGTGCTAAGGATAAAGTTATAATCAATTATTCGAAAAAAGTGTGTGTGGCTGATACAAGAAAAACCAGTTTATTTCATTACCAAATGACATTAATTCAAGAGCACCCCACGACCTTCTAAAGTTAAGTAAAAATCAACAATATGTAGAAAATGATAAATACTATATACATACAAAAATCAACTTGTTAAGTGGATTATTCTTGTATCTGATGAGAAAGCAACCGATTTATTATGACGTTTTGGTTTAAGCATATTGAAGCAAGCACATCGCCTTTAATTGTTTTCTATCACACATGTGATGTCTTTTCTCAGCTTAATGTTTCTTGATGATGTAATTTGAGCCAAATAGAGCTTGCAAAAACCCAAAACCAGGAAGCTGCATGCATGCCTTATTTGAAAAATGAAATAGCAATGCTGTATCTAAGTCAGTATCAAAACAACTTTTTTCGTTACACCACACTTCATTACCATTTTATATAGGCCTACATATGTTTGTTCACAACTTTTGAGTTACTACAGACAATATGGATGCTGTGCTATGTTTGCTTGTTGCTATTTTGTTTTGTTGAATGTGAAATGACACCTGCTAGTGCGTTTATAATATAATACTGCTAAGTTGCCACTTTACAAGATTGAATATTCTGGCAACCATCAACCATGGATATTGGCGCATTACTTAACAGTTGAAATTAAGGCTGAGCAGCTTAAGCAAACTACTATGTGCAAGCTATATGTGCAATGTTATTCAATGAAATTTGTTGCTTTGACACATTAAAAAAGCCACCTAAATTAGGCAAACTTTTGAAACCGTGTAAGTAACTCCAATTTTGGGGTAACTGTGCACAACAAAAAAATAAAATGGCATTTATAAACACAATATGTACCTAGAACTTATAGTTACTGCAAATTCTTTCATTACAACAATTTTTGCAATTTAATTTATATCATGTAAAAAATTTTAACAGTTAATGTCTAAAAAGCATGCAAAGTTTCCCCATTTGATAGTAAGCCATGTAGAACAATAGAGCAGTCATAATCTTGTATGTTAATATAAGCCAGCAACTCATTTTAGGAGTATGTGCCCACTTAAAGTTTAAAAATTTGTAATTGCAAAAATGAGAAAACTTAGTTTACCTGTAGTGATCCACTCCACTGCATTTTGCAGACCAACTAGTCGAGGAAATCGCTGTGTTCCACCAGCAGCAGGTAAAATGCCTAAATCAACCTCTGGAAACCCGAACTCTGCAGATGATAAGGCAACTCTGCATTAATACACACTTGTTACTTTGACAAATGCAAATGCATTGACAGCCAGGTGAAATATAAAATTTTCTTTGAGAGCTATCGGTAATGCAAGCATTTAATATGAATGTAACAAGGGGCAATAGATGAACTAGTAAAGAAACAGATTTTCTAAATAAGTTTAAAATGCGTGATTCTGCACTGATACAAGAAAGAAAGCTATTTGATCAAGGCTTCAACGGTTTTCCACTATATTTAGCAAAAAACTACATGGAAATAAGCCTTGTTACTGAAATTTATTCAATTAATAGGGCTAGCTACAAAATTACCTTCCAGGATTTTATTACTTAGCTATACTGCTACTACATTTAACTCTAACATACAAGTTGACATACTAAATTACTGTACTTCTACCCTTTTTTTCTGCAAAATGGTCTTCACTAAACTACAGGTGCACCTTATGCACCAAGAAGGCTGAGCACAAAAAATTTTGTTTTGCATTGTAGGCAAGTTGTAAATTCTACTGAAGTACACGAGTAAGAGAAAAATGTTGCTTTCATAAACTATTTCGTTGAAAATTATGAGCATTTGTTTACAAAATACAAGCACGGCTTTTGTGAAATTTTTGAACTGTGAAGCTGAATATGAACATTTCCCATTGCACCTGATATTGCAATGATTAATAACCATTATCTAAGTTACTGTAGAAAATTCCACATATTTAGCTTAGTAATTTTTTAATCTGGTATTAAAATAATCCAATTTTTTGGTTTTTGACACAGCAAGTTCTGAATTCATTTTCAGCTGTCTAGTCTATATAATTTTGTCAGAACATTAACTGCTTGCCTCATTTTTAATTGCCTCTGGCAAGTCGGTTGCACAAGTTTACTTGATGAGCACTAGCTGGCTGGTAGTGGTAGGGATGATGTAGACTGACCAATGCCCTTTTTTGGGGATTGTTTTTTGTTTTGGTGTTGACATGTTGGCAATTTTTTCTGAACCGGATTTTGTGGATTATTGGCATTTTTTATGAAGAAAATTTTCAACGTTGAATGTTCATAGTTTGGTAACAAATTTTTTTATATAAACAATAGTACTAAAAATGCTTAATCGTTTGTACCCTGCATGCTAGTGTTTGTGAATGCTAACTTGGGACCTGGACTTTTCATATTACAGCTCATACGTGCTAGTGGTCTATTTGGTATTTATATGTGATACAGTTATATATTTTCAAAAAAACTACTTCTTGCCACCTTCTTATTATATATTCAATTGTTATACAATGGATCTCAAATTTGAGAAAATTAAAGCGATAGCGCATGTTCAACTGAGGACCTTACAGTCACGTTACACTACTCAACCTTCTTTCTGACATCACCACCTCACCTATAATGTGACCCAAGAGCAATTTCTAAGCCTCCACCAAAAGCATATCCGTGAACAGCAGATATAACTGGTTTTTCACATTTTTCCAAAAGATCCACGACCTGTAAAACAATTTAATTTACTCCACTGAAAGATTTAATACTATTTTCTTTACTTTCATTGTTCACTTACTCATTTCTGTCACTGTGATCAATTTATTGCGTTTGCTTAAGGTTTAATAAGGCGAACAAAACTTTAACTCAATATTTTAATTAATGTAACTCAGCATAACAAATATAAAACGCAATCTAAACACTAAAAACAATTCATACATCGCATTCTCGTACCATGTCTATGATACTAGACTGGTAAAAGACACATAAAAACAGGAAAAAATCTTGTCGCCTCATACATAGGCTGAGTCTGAAGTACTGGGCAGTCAAAACTACACAAGTTATGAAAATTCAATTTATTATTAACGATTATTATTACATGTAGTGCATATTCTGGACCATAAGCCACACCTAAAAACTTGAAATGTGTCGTAATTCAAGGGGTGCAGCTTATATGTTACTTCTCAAAATCTTCAAATTTTGAAAAACCTCAATCCAGTAATGGCTAAGAATACCAGTCCATTTAATTCATGTTTTAGGTATACATTTGCTAATATATAGTCTTAAACTAATAAAATAATTTGGTGAATATACTATTTGTTGTTGTCAGTAGATTTTTTAAACCGATTTCTTTACCATAAAATGGGGCTAAAATCCTATAGTGTTTCAAAAATGTGGCTTATAGTCTAGTGTGGCTTAGACGTTACTGTTTTTTTCTGGGAAAAACCAGTGTGGTGCAGCTTATAATCTGGTGTAGTTTACAGTCCAGCAAATACAGTACATAATCTATCAGAGGAAATGCTTAAATGTTGGCTGTCTCCTTCAATGCATTTTGCAGCTCTTCTAATGACAGAATAGCAAACACTTTGGCATAAGTCTTCACTAATTTCTGTGCAATAATTCACTATCATTGCCATTAATTCATCTTTCGTTTTCAGCTTTTTGGCTTACACCAAATTCTTTAACACACCCCACAGAAAGAAGTCAGAAGGAGTAAGGTCTGGAGAGCAAGGAGGATACTGAATAGAACTGGGGCAACCAATCCATCTTTGGAATGTTGTCAATGAGCTTCTGGCATTCAGATCACTTATATTGACAATTGTAAAATGCATTCACATGACCGACTTCTTAAATTGATCATTTGTAAGATGTGTTCACATGATCTTCTTCCTAAATTGACAATTTGTAAGATGTGTTCACATGACCTTCTTCATTGTTTGTAAGTTTGCACCAAGAAATCAACCAACTGATCAATGTAAATGCATTTCAGTACACTTAGATCATGAATATCATGACTGCCCGGTTACTTCTAACTCACCCTGTACATAAATGAGATGTGATCCAGAAGAATCGTGAACATCATGTGACAAAAAAAACACCTACTATTAAATTACATCATATTGGCAATTGGAAACTTTCAAGGAAAAGTGTATTCTGGATCAGTCTTGATTATAAACACAGGGCCTACCATTGTGATGTCAAAAGAGGCGTGTAAGAACAAATCTTTATGCAAAAGAAAAATAGCTTTTTTTTGTGAAAAAACAACCGAGATATAAAAACAAGCTTGGACCCAAAACAAATCTAGATTTGTGAATAGATAATCACAGCAGAACGAAAGCAATAAAATTACAGACTATACATATATAAACTATTACAAGCAAATTTGCTTATTCATGATAAGTATGGTAATTATGAATCTTAACATGCTAATTGCCATAATTATTTGCAGGCCAAAAAAATAACTGAATGCAAAAATTGGCTTGTGGGCCTGCAGTTGGACCATGTTGATTAAGAGAAACATTTAATCATGTTGGTGGGCACTAAAATGAAAAGATGTGATCAAACCAGCAGTGAGAGTGGTAATAGAGATACACAAAAAAGCTGAGACAACAGTGAGACTTGAAAGTGAAATGTTAGAACAATTTCAAAAAGTTGGGGTATATAAAGGTTGGTGCTTAATCTACTGCTCTTTGAAATTGCTATATAAGCTTTAACTGATGCTTTGATAAAAACAATGAAAAAATTTTAGTATGCAGACAATTTAATCCTTCTTGGAGATAAATAGAAAGAAAAGTATGCTATATGAAATACGGTTTAGAAAGAATAAGGTTAAAAGCAAATGCTAATAAAACCAAAGCAATAAAAACTAGAAAAATATCATCCTGAAAAATAGCCAGGGGTGCTGTTGATCCATGTGGAATAAGTAAGAGAAACTTGAACCAAAGTCAAAAACGCGAATACTTGATACATGAGAATGTTCAAATACCAAAGGAAGGTGGATGGGTGGGACAAATTGCCAGAGAGGCAAATGTAGCAGCCATGTCAGTGCTTAAAAAGATGGAAAACACTAAAGATTGGAATGCCATAAGATTGAGATTGTTAACTAGATTCATTGCCTGAGAGACATGCTTGGGAAATATGACAGCACCAGCAAAGCTGTGACGACAAGGATAAAAGTTAGATCAAGAAGGTATAGAGAATTGTCAGGTACACTTTGTGGTAGAATGCTCTCTCGTAGAATAAAAGGTAAAATGTATAAAAAATAAAAGGTAGGCATGTGTCAGAAGAGTGATGTGCTATGAAGCTAGATCTTGAGTATGACACAGAAATAGTGAGGGGACAGTAAAGGATGACATGAAAAAATTTAGACTTGAAGATGCTCACCATAGAGGCATGGTTGCAGAAAACCGGTCCACCCAGATGACTTGGAATAATCGCCAGGCCTTAAAAGGAATATGTAGATGAATGAAATGAATAATTCAGTAGTTTGTGAGAATCTAATTGATTCTACTTGAATAAGACTTATTACACTCCTGAAAAACGTCCATGAGCAAAACAGCTGTTGAGTGAACTTACTTCAAAATGTTCTGCATCATGCGACCATATATAATACTGGTTGATTAGCTTTGCTGCTCATTAATTGCAAATATTAATTTCAACAATCAATTAAGTGATGGCTAAATTTGAAGACTTTATCTTCCAATTTTATGATGGTTTCAAACTAGATAATGGTTGCTGGGATTTTAGCAATACTTCTCAGTAGAGGAACAATCAGAAATGATTAATGGGAGTTAGCAACAAGCAAAGAGCTACTAATTATTAAAAAGCAACTATGATTGATTTGATGATAAAAGAAAGGTGAGGGGTAATTCACTCTAATTAATATATGGTAGCTTTCAATACAAAGCATTAACAGATACACTTGATAGGTAACTTGCTACTTTACGAGCAGCTAGCCAGTCAAAGGGGAATTACATGTGGTCTAACTACCCCCAACAATTGTGCCCATGTTTCAAAGTATCCTTCAAAGTGCATAATACTGATATATTTTTAGTAAAAGCATATATTTTTCAAGCATTTCTAGAATGCTTTAAAAATGAAATCTAGGATTTTGCTTTTAAATGCTGGCATACACATTGTTGCATGGCAGCCAAATAAACAAAAGCAGTTGTAATAACAACCTGTTGGGGAGGAAAAGATTTATACAAGTATGACAATAGACTTTTCATAAAAATTTCAGCAAAAAAAATTTTAATTTCTCTGATACTGTAACCATAAATCAAAAAATATTTCCAAAATACAAATACAACAAAGTTTCATTTTCTTGTTCTCTCTCTTAGTTAAAACCCACATCAAAAATTTATTAGTAGTATTTTTTTCTGTTCAGAATGATTTTTACTAGTTCACATCATATTGATTTCAAGTATTTGCCAAAGGTGTTGTTATATTATGCTGTGATCATTTGCTATGTTCTCAGTTACACAAAAAAAACAGAAAATACTGCAGCAGCAGATATGTTTGCAATATCCTTGCAGGAAACAATTATGCAATACAGTAGACTCTGCTTAACTGGATCACTTTGGGCACTCTAGGGCTTTTCATCCAGTTAGCCCAAAAGATACAGCACTGGTATTACATTTTAAAAACAATAAAGTTTTATTTAGTTATTGAAGAAAGTCAAGTCATAAAAAATATAATGAAATTTGAATCAATAATCAATAATAGTGTACTTATTTATTAAAATACTGTATTATTTCTGTGGAAAAAACGCAATATAGTCATGTCACAATCTTGCTTCAGAACGTCATCAATGACTGAGACGTGTGCCAGGCGAATTATGGGATTTTACTGTAAGTTTTGATCCAAAAGTGATCCAGAAAAACAGCATACATTTACATTGAAAATGCACATGTGGTTTGGGACTTGGAAAAATGATCCAGCTAACCAAATGATTTAGTTATCCAAGAGCTGGTTAAGCAGAGTCTACTGTAGTAGTTATATTGCTGTCCTGCATTGACGGCTAAAATAGCAAAAATACAACAGATATATAAAAACTGTTAAAAACAGTTAATACAGCATTTCAAAATGATGGATGATGACAGAATCAGCAATAAAACTTACAGCTTTCATTCTTTCAATTTCTGTAACATATCTTACAAGCTTTAAGTCCAATAACTTTTCATATCCTTCTATGGGGTGGTAGTATACTCTAAGTCATTTACACTAACCAGCATAATACATAGCAGATGAAGTTACTCCTGGATGGTGCTAACCTACCTCTGGAAGTGTTGGCCAATTTGACAACTCTGCTTCACCAAATTCACTTATATCAGCTCCAGAGATAAATGTTGTTCCATTGCCACAGATTATTATTGCTTGAACCTAAAATAAGATTTACTTAAACATTAAGTGGCTTACTGGTTAAAGCTACACACTACGAACCTTGGAATCTATTACTGCAGCTCTAACAAATTTGTATAGATCTTGACATACAACCACACTAAGTGAATTTACAGGTGGATGATTAACCTTTATTATTCCAAGGTTTTTAATGGTATGATAATCACACATTGCTTACAAACAATGATAGCATAAGTTCTAACATAGCAGGTTACACTAAACAACAAGTAATGGTAAATCGACAACTTTGCTTCTGTGGAGCTAAACCAATAAACAAAGACAATGTTACCCTAAAATATTTGAACATTCCTGATTATTTAAAAGTACCATGAACCTACATAAAAAACTTTCTTATGAATTTTGCTAATTTGTTAATTTAAGACTGTACAAAAATATTAACAGTATTAATCTGTTAATTGTGCCTGTGTATCCTTCTTTGCTTTTGTTTGCAAAACTGTTTATGAAACTGATATGCAATTGACATGCACCAGAGATGAGTGGATCTAGATTTTTCAGATCCTGATTCGATGCTAATTCGAAACATCATATCCTAATTCTAATCCTAATCCTAATACTGAACTTCGAAAATGTTCAATCCAAATCCTAATCCTAATCCTGAAAATGTAGATTTTGAAATTGATTTCAAGCTTTACTTCATTTGATTACAAAGAAGTTAAATCCTAATTCGGATTTTTCAAAAACTCTAAATCCTAATCCGGTTCAAATCTTCAAATCCGGCCGGATCTAAATCCTAAACCTAATCCGTTCTCATCTCTGACACGCACTGACACCAGTGCTGCCAGATTTTCTTCAAGTTTCCCGCGGAAATGATACCTAAAAACTAGGTCCCAAAATAGCCCAACGCTTGCCTGTTGCAAATTTTGCCAAAAATTTCCCAAGTTAGTCCTTACAGGGCCGTTGGGACAACAGTTCAGGCCCGGCACCAGCATAGGATTTGGTCTCCCATGGATGGCCATTGTAAGCCACCCTGTGCATCTGCATGACTTTCAAAAAGACCGGCCAACTCTGCTGTTGCGGTGATCGTTTTGGTAATTCTTCCTTTGGTGAGACGGTCATCTCCAAAAATAAAGAAAAAAGGTCATCCCTCATCGCGCGGTGTCATTTTCACCAAACTGTGGAAGAATCTTGGGTGATTATGTCGGCTGAACCGGTTTTCAGGCTGTTTTAATTAGGCAGTGGCTATTTCGCCGTCGAATCTATTGCCCTTGGAATCTATTTTGCCGTGATCATTCACGTGTGTTTATATAGCCAAATCTGCCATTATCGCACCAGTGACTCTGTGGTGTAGTGGATAGAGCGCTGGTCTTGAGATACCAAGGTATCGGGTTCAAATCTCAGCTGGCCAGGGCTTTAAAAAAAAGGCAGTGTACACTGAAGGGGCAGGCTCGTTATGTAAATGTACGGGGCAGTGTACACTGCAAGGGAGTGTGCAGGGTAGGGGATAAAGAACTGGGGGTGCAAAATTTTTTTTTTTGATTTTTAAAATTGACCAATCAGAGATGACCAAAAGTCACATGTTTAGTACGTCATTAAGATTGACCAATCACAAACAACTCACGGCAAAATAGTCTCTGAGGGTAAATTGCCGTCGACGGCAAAATAGCCACTGCCTTTTAATTACGAAAATGCGCAAGCGATGGTATCGACCTCCATATAACACAACGTTGTCTGACACTTTTACACTTATAGTCACTCCAAAGCTAGCCCAAAATAGCGAAACGGGATAGCTAAAAATTGCCCAAAAAACCGCAATCTGCATCCGCTAAAATTTTCCAGCAACGCCTAACCAAAACTAGCCGCGATTCTGTAGAAAAATCACGGAACTGGCAACACTAACTGACACATTGAAGACTTCACATCAGCACAGTGTTGCCAGATTTTTTCAAGTTTCCAGCCCAAATGGCAAAGATGAGCACGGATTAGGATTAGGATCTAGATCCAGGCTGGATTTGAAGATTTGAGCCGGATTAGGATTTAGAGTTTTGAAAAATGCGGATTAGGATTTAACTTCTTTGTTTTCAAATAAGGTTAAGCGTGAAAACAATTTCACAATTTGCTTGTTTAATGATTTGTGATATTAGTTGCAGCAAACTGAGTAAAGTGTTTGCCATTTCATGTTACAAAGAGAGGCGGATTATTTTTTGTCATAAACTGTCCGCTTTCCCCAACATGGCAAGTTGGGCAAGGCAATTGCAGTACTGTCAGGGTTGCCAATTTGGCGTTTATTAGGCCAAATTCCCAAAATTTGGCAGTTTTGAAAGTGGTTTGGCCTGAAAATTTTGTTTGGCGTTTCGGCTTTTTTTTGGCGTTTTTTGAAACATTGCAAAACAACTTTTTTTTCAAAGATTTGTCTGTAGCCTACTTTCTTTTTTTGTGCTTTTACTTATGACTTTTTATGTCAATGTGCTATTTGTAGGTGGATCCGACACTCGCTCAGTTGTGCATGGCAGCAAAACAGTTCATTGTTTTTTGAATGGAATTTCAAATGAAAGTGAGAACTTTTGGGTCAGAGTTTCACAAAATGCATCATTTACAGAGCTAGCTACATATCCTCTTGATTGTCTTACTACCCCTATCAGTAACGCTGTTGTTGAAAGAATATTATCCATGATGTCAAGCATAAAAACAAAATCTAGAAATCGGATCGAGCTTAAATTGCTTGATGCTATTGTCAGAATTCGGTTTGAACTGTTGTTAGAAGCAGGGATGTGGAAGCGGTTATTTTTCAAACGCTTCCGCTTCCACACCTAGCGCTTCCGCTTCCACCAACAAAAAACAAAAAAACGACCGTTGACAATTTTTTTAAACTTTTGTGGCTTTGTAGCCTGCCTTCTCCTACACTTCATCATTTTGAGAAAACAAAAATCTTCATTTATTGCTATTCCTTTACCTTCTTCGCTTAAGCTTATTGTTCCGAACTACTCTGAATTTGTTTTTCTTAGATATCAAAACTCGTGCTGAATATGGAACAGTGCTTTTCAACCTTTTTTGTCATCGCAGAGCCCCTAATGCACTTTCGCGTTTGTCACGGAACTCCCACTAACCAAAATTTAGAAATCACGAACTGCTTGCAAGAAAATCAAATATTTCCTTACTACAATTCAAAAAATAATTAAACACTTCAACAAATAGACAATTATTGCAAGTTCCTTCACTACTTACAACTACTTTTACAACAGTTAACCTAATGCTTCTCAGATCTAAATCGTATGACCACATATCACAGCTCTCGACAATAACCTGTCGTCACAACAACAAATTACACCGTATAGCGTTGATTTTCCCTCTCTATCCTCAACTAACTCTGACTTTTAGTAAACTTTAACTCTAATCATCATTGTAAAGGCCGATAAGTCTAATTTTTAGTTTGGCTCTGTTTTCCCTTTTTATTTCATAATTTGCCGCGACTGCTTCGAGACATTTGCCACGTTGTTTATCGCTAAGATACATTATGCCAAATTCAGTTAGTTAGTGCCGAATGTTTTGATATCAAGTCGACCTTTATAAAGTTTTGTGTTTGTATTTCAGCTAAATAAGTAAGCTAAACATACTGAAAAATTGTTTTTTACATCAAGTGTTTGGTAGTTTGGATTGGCACAGAATTGTAAGTACCAGTAGGTTAGCTAAATTATAACCCAATTTGTTAGTTGCCTGTCTTAAAGTGTCTGGCTAATATGTAGTATTTTTTACATTGTTACTGTCGTTATGGTGTAGCCACTGGCCAATAAGGCTATATCTCTCAAATCAAGTGCAAATTTTGGTGGTCATGTACGGTGTATTTAAATTGTGCTAGTTGGCGTATCGTTTCTCTGCTTAATTTCAGTTCTTTTTATTGCAGCAGAAGCTGGTTATCGTTATCGTGACACAGTCTTATTGGAATAAAAGTATGACTTTGAGCACATACTTGTATCTAGTTGTGTGATTCTCAATCCCAGACTGCCCTTACACAAATCAAGTAGGCCAACTGGGCCTGCCACTTACAGTTTGAATTCTCCAATTTGGATTGGGATTATTGTTTTGTCCTACAAGTTGCTGGACTTGTACAAAAAAGAAAACAACAGTTCAAGCACTATCGGTAAGTTGGGTATAAGCTTACTGTATGGCATCTTCTAGTTCTGGTAAAGGCCTCCGACGAACACTTTCGATTCCTTTTAACTTAAATGAAGCAACGTTAAAGGTATGTGTTTGGGGAAGTGAGGTCAAACCAACTAAAGGTAGGCTAGATGATGAAGATTCTGTCCAACCTTGCGATAGTGCATCTCAAATCCAAGGACGTTTGTCTAATATATCTAGTTCTCACTCTTCCCAACAAAGCATGCGTTTGAGAGCATTAGCCCGCCAAGCTGAAATCCAAGCTGAGTTATTAGCTTAGGAACAGCAAGACCGTATTGAAGAAGAAGAAAGAATCCTCAGGCAGAAGCGAGAAAAAATTCTGGCTGAGGAACAACTTCTAAAAAGAAAGAAGGGGAGAATCCTTCTCGAAACTGAATTAAAAAAAGCTCTCGCTATTGCTTCTCTCTGTGAAGAGTCAGAGAGCACAAAAATGCCTAATAATGATGAAAATGGAGTCCCACAAAGGGAACGCGATGCGAAGGCACTTCCACTACCAGATCCATTCAAGCATAGAGGAACTCTGAGTAATCCCATAACCCCTAACAACAATGTTAAACAACAAATTTTTACCCAAGTTGCAAGACCAGCAATTACGAATCTTGCAGCAGCTACAGTAAACAGCTCCCAGCAACCAAATCTCCCCAAAGCACCTGTAGAAATAAATCCTGGTATCCAAACAACTTCTATGGATATAGTCCAACAATTAATTCAGAGTAATCAACAGCATTTGGCTGTTCTAAAGTTGCCGCCCACAAAAATTACTAAATTTGATGGTAACCCAATTCACTTTTATTCATGTATAAAATCCTTTGAAATGGCGGTGGAGACCCATGAAAATGATCCGTTGCAAAGACTGCATCGCTTGATAGATGCTATAACAGGAAATGTCAGACGTATGTTAGAAGGCTTCCAGTTCTACGAGCCTGCTGAAGGCTATCAATGTGCTAAAACATTCCTCCAGCATAAATATGGAGATTTACTGATGATCAGAACAGCGCATATGAATCAAGTCAAGAGTTGCCCAGCTGTACAAACAGGAAAAACTCAGATTACTGCTTTAGAGGAGCTGACAGTATCTTTACGAGCACTCATTCACATTAATGAAAGCATTTCAGAGCTAAGGAATTTAGACCACACTGACTTTATAAAGGAAATAGTGAAATCTGAATTTCCTATATTTATGAAACGTGAATGGGCTAGTTACATTGAGCAAATTTTGAGCACACACCGACGGCAATTGGGTTTACGGGACTTACTAAACTTTTTAGAACGAGCATTAAACAGATTGAACAACCCGTATTGTCATGATCTTGACATCAACGTTGGCTTTAAGCCAGATGCTCGACCTCAATTAAAGAAGTCGAATTTTACTAATTTGACAAATCATCTCAATAGGGATGTCAGTAGCCCTAAGCCCATGCTTGAACAACCTAGCTCAAGGGTTAGTGCAAGGTTTTGTGTTATTTGTAAAAGCAGCTCGCATTTTCTAAACCAATGTGTAAAGTTTCGTGGTTATGCGTATGTAGATCGTGTGAAATTGGTGAATGAGCATAAGTTATGTTTTTCATGTCTTTCCGCTGGCCATAAAGCAAGTAAATGTAGCAGGCAAAGGCCATGTCGGGAGTGCGATGGTAGGCACACCACTTTTTTACATCCTGACTGTAGGCCTACCACTAATTCAGAAGGATCGGGACCTAGAATTGAGGATAATCCCCAACAGTCTGCTGAATACAATGCGGTTAGTCATTTATGTAACTCTGTGAGTAATGTTACTTGCGTGCCCAAAAATGTTGAAGGCCTAAGTCTAAGTGCTAACAATGCTGTGTATACTACAAATGACAAAGTGTTTATGCCTATATTGCCTGTAAAGGTTTGCGCTCCTAATTGTGATGTGTTTTGTGAGACGTACGCGCTTCTTGATTCAGGAAGCGACACTACCTTTTGTAGTGAAAACGTGTTGAGAGAGCTTGGCATTTCGGGTAATCAAACCGTGCTCAATCTATCCACCCTACAAGGGCCCAACACTCAGATTAAAACCAAAGTTTTGAACAACTTGAGAGTCGGAGATTTACATGGTAATGTCGAATTGACCATCCCCATCACCTTTACTAGGCCACATCTCTGTGTGAACGAGAACTTAATACCCAAACAAGAGGACATTAACGGGCTTGATTATTTGCACGAAGTTCACCTACCTGAGCTTAGCTGTGGGGTAGGCCTAATTTTGGGCCAAAATGTTTCGGCTGCATTCGTTCCACAGTCTGTGATTCACCCTCCTGAACATTGCGAAAACGGTCCTTTTGCTGTTTTGACTAAACTGGGATGGACTATTAGTGGGGTCAATGTTACCTCGTTTTTTTCGAAATCGTTTGAGGCCAAACAACAGTTATTTTGTACAAAACGGTGATATTTTGTGTCAATTTTGTTCTGAAAATATTGTAGCTTCTAAAAGTGAAAGGTTGGAGCTGTTTGTGGAACAACAAAGATTTTTAAAGCATGTAGAAGGAAACATCAAGTTGAATGACACCGATCATTTTGAAATAAAACTTCCCTTGAAAAATCCTGATTTGAAGTTGAACAATAACAAAGTTCAGGCTTTACAACGACTGCAGGGTATTCGGAAAAGGCTGAGGCGAAATGAGCAGTTACGCCTGGATTACGTCTCTTACATGAACTCCCTAATTGAAAGCGGATATGCAGAAGAGGTTCCTGCTTCGGAGTCGAATCAAGAAGAGAACTATTATTACATGCCTCATCATGGAGTTTATAGTGCCCAAAAACCGGATAAATTGCGAGTAGTATTCGATTGCTCAGCAAAAAGCAACGGACTTAGCCTGAATGACAACCTGCTGATTGGTCCAGACCTCAGCTGCACGCTTCTTGGAGTGCTCCTGAGATTTCGACAAGAAACTGTAGCTTTAAACGCTGACATTCGGGCAATGTTCCATCAAGTGCAAATCCCCTACCCAGATGATAATTATTTTCGCTATATGTGGTTTTATGATAATGACATTGAAAAGGAACCTGTAGAGTTCCGAATGAAGGTTGATGTATTTGGAACTGTTACTTCTCCTAGTGTGGCCAAAAATTTTGCTCTGAAAGAAATTTCCAAAAGATTTAAAGATGATTTTTCTGCAGAAACACTTAATACTATAACGAGCAATTTTTACCTCGATGACCTGTTGAAATCAGTGGCAACACTGGGTGCAGCGATCAAATTAAGACAAGAAATAACCGCTGCTTTGGCTAAGGCTGGCTTTCACATTACTAAATGGACATCTAGTAGCCCTGAGCTTTTGGCTACAATTCCTAAAGAAGACATTGCTGTGGATTGCGACGGGCGTACGCTCGAAGACTGCTCAGTATGCCCAACAAAACTGCTCTGGGCATCAGATTGGACATCAGACATGATAAGCTAGGATTTTTCATTGACTTACCGAACAAACCGCGTACTCGAAGAGGAATGCTATCAATGTTAAATTCTATTTTTGATCCTATGGGATACCTAACGCCGATCACGTTTCGAGCAAAACTGATTTTGCAAAAATTGTGTAAGCTTGGATTAGACTGGGATGACGCTGTGCCGGTTGAAGTGGAAAATGAATGGAATGCATTTTTAACTGATGCAGCCAACCTCAGCAAATTCGTGATTGATCGTTGTTTCAAACCTACGGACTTTGGCTTTGTTACTCACACATCGTTGCATCATTTTTGTGACGCGTCTGAATCGGGCACTGCAGCTGTGAGTTTCATCAAACTGATAAATGACAACAATGAAACACATGTGAGTTTGCTGTTATCTAAATCAAAGCATGCGCCTATTAAGAAGCTCACTATACCTCGCCTTGAGCTGACGTCTGCGGTTATGGCTGTCCAAAATGACGTTATTTTACGAAGAGAGTTGCAGATCAATATGGATGAGTCTCGTTTTTACACAGACAGTATGATTTCCCTGTACTATATAAACAATGAGCACAAGCCACTAAAAACGTTTGTAGCTAATCGTGTTGCCACGATTAGAACTCACACTAATCCCAAGCAATGGTTTCATGTTAAGTCTGAGAACAACATCGCGGATATGGCCTGTCGCGGTGTGCGCCGTTGCATCTTCCTCGAATGTGAACAATGGAAGGTGGGGCCTGACTTGCTGAGAAAACCAACAATCCATGAAAACCAAAAAGAACGAAATTGCTTGAGCGAGCATGATTTATTGCTATGGGAGCCCGAATTAAAGAAATCTGCTATATCTTGTGCAACTAATTCTATAAACACTGCCAACACTCAAAATGATCACTTTGTTGCTGCGTTTAGCTGTGCCATTTCTAGTTGGACTAAACTGAAGAAAATTACTGCATATGTTCTTCGATTTATTAACAAAATGAAAAAACATCTGGTTATATGAATGGTTGATAAAACATCCTTAATAAGCAAGGACGCCGATAATATGTTGTTGACATTTAAAGAACTCGAGCAAGCGGAACTTTTAATTCTACAGCATCACCAAGCGATGGAATTTCCGCGAGAACTAGAAGATTTGAACAAAGAAAAACCTTTGCTTCATAGTAGTAAAATCGCGAGTCTGAATCCAATGCTGGAAAACAAACTGATTCGTGTTGGAGGTCGCATAAAAAATTCTGATATCAACTACGCGAGTAAACACCCAATTATTCTGACTAAGACTATGCCAATTTCTAAGTTGATTGTCATTGAATTGCATGTGAAATATGGCCATGCCGGCCGTCAGTTTGTCTTGGCTAAACTTCGTGAGAAGTACTGGTTGATTTGTGCCAATAGTTTTGTGCGACATTGTTTGAGGAACTGCTTCGCTTGTAGACGAAACTTTGCAATCCCTGGCAAACAATTGATGGCTGATTTGCCAGAGGACGGATTAGATGCTGACTCTCCGCCTTTCACTAATACCGGTGTTGATTTATTTGGACCTCTTAACACTTTCGCTGCGGAAGGATGTAATTCTACGTCTTTAGAAACAATACGTTGGATGCGATTGGACGCAGATTAACGTCCGAGAAAAAATTCTCACTTGTTTCATTGTTTATATATTTGTGATTTCGTCTTTTCATGAACTAAGCTTGCAAATGAATAGTTTGCAGTGTTTGTATTTGTCAAAATCTTGTGAATATGCCGGTAAAACATGCACGCAAATTAGAAAATATTGCTTTGAGCAAAAATACGACGCACCGAAGGTGTTAATGTAAAGCGCGCTCGCTCCGTTTTAAAACGATATGGCGTAATATTCACCTGCTTGACGGTCAGAGCCATACATCTTGAAATTACAAATGACCTAAGTACTGACTCCTTTATTCTCGCATTGCGTAGATTTATCGCACGCAGGGGTCCTGTGAAATTAATTAGATCAGATGGAGGAAGTAATCTGGTTGGAGCGCATAATGAACTGTCTGCTGCCATTAATGCGTGAAATCAAACACAAATCAATGATTTCATGTTGCAATCTGATATTGATTGGCGTTTCAATAGCCCGTGTAGCAGCCACCACGGAGCTGCATGGGAGCGTCTCATCCGTTCTGTCAGACGTGTCTTAATGTCTTTAAATCATGAACAAAACATGGATGAAGAAACTCTACGCACCCTAATGTGCGAAGTTGAGTGGATTTTAAATTCCAGGCCCTTAACAAAAGTCACAGACGACTCGAGAGATTTAAACGTTCTTACCCCTAATCATTTGCTTCTCCTGAAGAACACCAACTGCTTTCCCCCGGGACTTTTTGACCGCAAGGATGTGTATTCAAGACGTCGGTGGAGGCAAGTGAATCACCTTGCCAATATGTTCTGGGCTCGTTGGCGATCTGAATACTTGGTTATGCTACAAAAACGCAAAAAATGGCATTTTAAAACCCGAGAGCTTCAGGTGGGAGATGTTGTGCTTGTCCTAGACGAGAATTTGCCGAGAAACCAATGGGCCTTGGGTAGGATAATTGATATCTTTCGGGGTTCCAAGGGTTTAATTAGAAAGGTCGAACTCCGAACCAAGGCTTCCGAAATAATTCGGCCTATCACGAAGCTTTGCCTAATTACCTCCGAAGAAGATGCCTTGGGGCGTTGATCGTGGGATCCTTTGAGTGTGTTTTTTGACTCTGTATCCCCTTTTTGTAAAAATTGATCCGACTGGGACGGATCAAGAGGGGCGATGTAAAGGCCGATAAGTCTAATTTTTAGTTTGGCTCTGTTTTCCCTTTTTATTTCATAATTTGCCGCGACTGCTTCGAGACATTTGCCACGTTGTTTATCGCTAAGATACATTATGCCAAATTCAGTTAGTTAGTGCCGAATGTTTTGATATCAAGTCGACCTTTATAAAGTTTTGTGTTTGTATTTCAGCTAAATAAGTAAGCTAAACATACTGAAAAATTGTTTTTTACATCAAGTGTTTGGTAGTTTGGATTGGCACAGAATTGTAAGTACCAGTAGGTTAGCT
This sequence comes from Trididemnum clinides, assembly GCA_963675345.1. Lineage (NCBI taxonomy): Eukaryota > Metazoa > Chordata > Ascidiacea > Aplousobranchia > Didemnidae > Trididemnum > Trididemnum clinides. Next base: position 8,370,783 of record OY776290.1, read on the forward strand.
AAATTATAACCCAATTTGTTAGTTGCCTGTCTTAAAGTGTCTGGCTAATATGTAGTATTTTTTACATTGTTACTGTCGTTATGGTGTAGCCACTGGCCAATAAGGCTATATCTCTCAAATCAAGTGCAAATTTTGGTGGTCATGTACGGTGTATTTAAATTGTGCTAGTTGGCGTATCGTTTCTCTGCTTAATTTCAGTTCTTTTTATTGCAGCAGAAGCTGGTTATCGTTATCGTGACACAGTCTTATTGGAATAAAAGTATGACTTTGAGCACATACTTGTATCTAGTTGTGTGATTCTCAATCCCAGACTGCCCTTACACAAATCAAGTAGGCCAACTGGGCCTGCCATTTACAATCATTACGAACCTTCTGTCCTTCCTCAAAACACGTTTTGTTTTGTTTTATTTGCCATGTTTATCCTCCATTCACGAGAAAGCGAATTGTATCGCTATACTTTGGATGGGAAGTGCGCACTCGCTTGGGAGTTGCCTTTTTCGAGGTTTATGGGCCACCTGTCTTCCACATAAAAACGGGGCGTCCCGTTAAGTGCCTTGCCCAAGGACACAACAAGCGAACTTGCCGGCTTGTTCTCCACAACCTCCCCTAAATGCTGAACGCCAAGCAAGGAAGCTGCGGATGCCATTTTTAAAGTCTTTTGGTTTGACTCGACAAGGGGAATGAACCCCTGGTCTACCGACTGCGAAGCGGACGCTCTAACCACTACGAAATCGCGCCATCGAACGTATTGACTCTAATCTTTTTGGATAGTGAAGTGCGAAATTTCTGTCGTATATGTAGTATGTAAATGTAAAGCGAGCAAAATTAAACTGTACCAATCAACAGCCGCCTCAACGTGGTGCGGTCCCCGACCCGTTTGGGTTGGGTCAAAATAGCTGTTGGCCTTCCCGAGGGTCCCAGTTACCCCAGGCACTCTTCACACACAAACCATTTTTTCGCCGTGCAGCCCCCTGAACGACCGCAGAAGGGTAGCACGCAACCTCTTTAGATTGACCTGTCTTTTCTCTACTCCTGCCTTTCTCTTTCCCGTCTTCTTATTCTTCTCCTTTTCCTGATGAGCGGCAACGTTCATCCTAACCCTTGTCCTGTCTTTCCCTATTTAGTGTGCGCTGGAAATGTGACCTGGCGGGGTAGGTCAGTGCAATGCTGCACATGATCTAATTGGGTTCATTTAAAGTGCTCACTACTCTCCTTTTCTAGATTCAGAACTCTTGGCAGCTCTCACTCCTGGAGCTTCCCTCCCTGCTTTTTTTGAGATTCTACACCTACCAGCACTGTGCCTTTCTCCTCGGACTCCTCCATCTGGTATACCTTCATTGCTCAATCTGGCCCCCTTCTGCTAATGCAGCACTTGCACCCCACCCTCATCCTCAAACCTCTTATCCTTTTTCTGCCTACTTTGTATCTTCTTCCTCTGCACCCTCACCACCGCCTCATGCTCCTGGCTGTTTCTCTCTACCTCCTGCTTTCTCTTCCCCTCCCTAACTCTCTCAGGGTTTTTTAATGGAATGCTGGGGGTCTTAAAGCCAGGAGCACTAAACTAATACACTTTGTTTCGTCTCATCCCGTTGACCTTATTTATATCCAGGAATCTAACCTTAATTTATCTTCCTCTTTTCAGATCCCTGGATTCTCTGCTTTGCGATCCCATGGCACCCACTCCCGATCTGGTATTTTTTCTACTGATGTCGCAGACGCTAGCGGCGGCGTCACCATTTTCGTCAAGCAGGGCTTATCCTTCTCTGAGCTTTCTACCTCCTCTCTTTCTTCGCTTGACCCCTACTCTGATTATGTAGAGGTCAACATCTCTCTAAACAACTTCTCCTAGCTCTCATTTCTTAAAGTTTATGCTCCCCCTATTCGTTCTTCTACGAAGGATAGCAGAACCAATTTTTTTTCTCCCTCCATTCTTCCCTCCTATGTGGAAGCGGAAGCGGTGGATTTTTGGCGCTTCCGCTTCCACATCCCTGGTTTGAAGAGAAATGTTGCAAAGATTTTTTTCATCAGATAGTTTGATTCCATTATATTCTAAGACAGACATTTATATACAAAGCAGTGATGTTGAGAGTGAAGGAGAACTTTTCAGACATTTTCTTGAATATTCGCTACTACTTAGCATGTGAGATTACATATTGCACCACAGATCCTGTAGAATGATATTGGTGATGCCAGAACAACATGGCTTGTTTATATAAATGCATCTGTATCCAATTATTATGAATGCAGATTTTTATAATTGGTAGCATAGTATAATTTTTATAGCACTTTAATACATTTTTGCAGTTTTAACTGTGAGTAAATCATTTTGGTGGTGTTGCAAAACACAAGTGCTCGGTGTTAGTGTTGAGTTTGATAACGTATGGTATTCAAAGTTTTGAATTTTATAATTGCATTTGAGTGGAATGCTTTTGCCATTTTGCTTTTGCTTGTGTTAATATGATACGCATTTTTTGCACATGACAAAGAGGTTTACATAGAAGTAAAAGAAGATTATATAAATATATTATTCTTTGTGACATTTCTGCACTTAATCATGCATTTCACCTCATTTGGACCTCCAACTACAATGACGCAGTATTTTCAATTTGATAAAGTAAAACTTTGCTAGATATGGGTTTGAATACAGGGTACGAGTGGGCCCATTGTACTCAATTATATTTCGTATTTGTTTTTATGGATACACAAAATTATATGTATAAAAACCATTTTTCTGTGCAAAACTAATTTGTGTTGCAATATAATTCAATGATTAATCCATGATACCAATAGTTCTACTATCAGAAGGCTGCATGCTCAAATCACGTTGGGGTCACCAATTGAGAGTGTTTACTTGTCGCTGTACTTAGCAGTACAATATCTGTCTTTTTCCTCAATTGACTCTCACACATTTTGGCAGAAATAAACACATAAAGTCTCTGTACACTTTTACTTTAAGTACTGGGGAGAAAAGGAACAAAGCGATCACAAAGCGTGAGAAATTACAATTGCAGCGTTATTACCGACCTCACGACAGGATTGCAACAGTGTATCAGAGTTAAGCTGCTTTTGTTAAAATGTAGTTTAAAATTTCAGTTTGTTGCATTTCTAGGTTAAAATTTACAATTTGGCTTTTTTTTTAATTCTGGCAACTCTGAGCTTCAAGTGGCAATTTATTTTGGTTGGCGGTTTGATGGTTTTTGACCAATTGAAAATGAAACAAAAGTCGTTAGAAGTCATGGGTCAGTGTGGAAGCAGTGTAGTAGGCTAGACTAATGTACCAGGTATAACGACTAACAAGCGTGCTAAAAGGAATAGGCCAAGACCACAGAGCTGAGATGCGGTACTAAGCGACAGGTTAGGTTTAGCCTATGCACTGATTTGCAGTCAGTACTAGGCTTAGTACACAGGTACAGTTGTATTAGTACGTAAATAGGCAAGGCTTACCAAATCCTGACCTTAGCCATGTTAACCCCAACTCAACCCCCCAAAAATTAGAAAATGTACTGATAGGCTTAACACGAAAAGTGGGATATCATTTTCACCACAGAATAGCCTATTACGATTACCAATTTCCATTATAACTGCTGCCTATGCATTTAAAAGTATCAAAGTAGGCTAGCCTATACCGGTATAGTATAGGCTTATTGGTCTAACAGTAAGCATACCTTATTGGCATTTTTTTTATGTAGAAATGATTGATGATTTAAAAAATTAGCAGTTATGCCAAAGGTTACGTATTTAGCTGTAGAAAAAAATGACTTGAAGAAAGGAAATGTATCACAAGAGAACCAAAAAATTTTTGAAGCCCTTTGTGGCAGGGATATCTAAAATTAGAGAATTGCTAACTGTTTTTGGACTATGCCATTAGGAGGGTAGAATTGTTTGTAATTTGTGAAAAGTTGCTTTAGCGAAATTCAATACTTTCAATTGTTTTGGACGAAAATAAAGTTATTAATAATTATAGTAATATTGCAATGTAAATGACACTATAGTGTAGCGGTTAATGTTTTGGACTTTGGAACGAAAGACCTGGTTTCGAAACCACACGAGAAAATTAAAAGTGGTTGTCAGGAAGGCATTGGGAATTTAATGTGGTACGTTGCTCCAAATGATAGTTGGTCGAAAGTGAATGAAGGAGCGATATGATAGACAATTCACTAAGCCAGCAATGTCTAATCCTGCAAAAAAACTGGAAAAATGACGTAAATACAGCTAAATGAACAGCTCAAAAATCGAACTATTAGAGCGAAATAGATCAGTTATCAGTTTGAATCCTAGCAAAATAAGCCCCAGGAAGAATTTTATTCGAAAAATAATTCTTCTTTGTGACAAGCAGAAACGAGATCGTATTTCAACTTTTTGCTTATACTTATATTCCAGTCAATACAATCGTTGCATGAATTAAAAACGCTGCATAATTATAGATCTCGTGTACACAGTTAGACGTAAAAAATACTGAGGGCTATTTTAATTAAACTTGTTGGACAAGAGTATTTGTCATAAAAATGTTTAAATAAATAATTCATTCTTGATAAATAATGGACAATAAAAGCATGCAAGTATCTATAAAGAACAGACAGTGCCGTAGCAGCCAAACTTTTCCTCCCCCCTCCCAAACAAAAGCTCACAAGAGCCTTCCAAGAGTGATTTCTAAAAACACAGATTTCCAAATGTTGCTGTACTAAAGTTATTACATTTCATTAGTGGTCCGTGACGTATCTGAGACAACAGCTCTTATTTTTCTTACGAAACATTAAAAATAAATCATAAGGTCAAAAGCAACAGGTCTTCCTAAAAAATTTCGTAGTTCATCATTAGAGCAAAATCTCTTGACAACCTCGGCTCGAGTGCTTGCGGTTTGCGACACGCAATGAGCTCAAAAACTACACATCATTGTGACAACAGTTTTCCCCCACTTACCAAAGAACTTACGACACATCCCGAGGCCAAATGGGCTCCCCAACAAAATAGCCTAAGGTTTTTTTTCTCTCATTTTACTTTTCTTAGTTCCACTTGCAGACACAATTTTGGTCCCAGCCACAAAATTGAGCTCCCCCAAATGGGTTATGATGGGCGGCTGATACAGATCTGAGAATAGGTATTTGCAAATAACGATGCACAGACAATCTACTTCAGCTCTGACTCCAGCTTGTGTTCACATGTTTGCTTGGGAAGACAATTTTCCTATCTTACGTGTAAGCTTTTCAGGTGGATTTTCAGCTGATGGGCGGCTGTTAAGCTGCTTCAATTGATTTTTCGCAAAGCAATTAAAAGCAATTTTTAAAATAGCTTCAAAGCATGAATGACCAGTAGCACACTTCACATTAATCAAATGCAATAACGACGGGGAATTGCTAACGGCTCTAGTTGCTGCAGCACAAAAAACAGATCGAGAATTCTGTGCACATAACAACCTTTTTAGCTGTAATTCATCACTTGCTACAGTAGAAAAACAAACAACTGCAAGAGAAGTAACCACATAACAAAATTCACTAGGTTTTGAGAGACCACCTCTATCAGCAATATCAAACAGTTTTTTGTCCTCTTGTGCAACAAAGTCAGCAATGTGGAGTGGGTCACAACTTGCAAGCAGTAGATCTTTACAGGCAATACATTTTTTTCGGTTGCTGATCTGCAGTCCGATATTACATAGTAGCTCACTGCTGCATCCGATTCAGGAATGTCTTCCAAAGACATAGGGGAGATGATATCGACAACCCACTGGTAACTTTCCTGGCTCAGCTTCTCACACGTGTCGTTGTCACACAGAAATAGTACGAGCTGCAGAAAGAGCATTTTTCTGCAGCAAAGTAAAGCAGCGAATCTTTTTTTCGGCAAAAAGAAGCTGCTTAACTGACATAAAAAAGTTACCGCCATTGGCTTGCCGATACCAGCCGAAACGTCCTTCAAGAGGGCCAGACATTAGCTTGCCTGTGAGCACATATTCAATGCTGCCATCATCAATCAAATAGTGTGCAAGTTCAAGAATAGCACCGATTGTGTGGATGCAGGCGGTGAAAGTTTCTGAAGTTAGACCAATGTTGCCAGACGACTTCCACGCTTTAAATATTTCCACTGCTTCTACCAGTAGCTTCTCGCCAGGATGACCATTTTCATTTTTTTCAGAGGCATGTACAATTCATCTCTCTTTCTAATATCTAAAATAATGTTTGTGGTCACAAAGCATAATACAAGCAAATGAATCACTACGACAAATTAAAAAGGAATTAATTTTAAAATGTTGGTAATGTAAAAAGAACACTTACAACTAAACAATTTCTTGGTTATGTAGAAAAAAGAAACGATTGATCTTCTTTTATGTCTACATGGAAACAGTCAAAAACTTATTATCACAAAAAACATCAAAATACCTTTATAAGGAGCTTTTACAGAGAGCACTTTCCAAATGTTTGCCATGAATTGCACATATTGAGCAGCTTCCATAAACTCAGCATGAGTATCAGCATAATAAATTAAAGCACAATAAGTTGACTCACTGAACACGCCTAAATTAAAATTTATAAACTGTTAAAGAACAACACTAATAAAAATCTCTTTAGTTAAAGTGACAAAGAAAAAATCTTACATAGGTTTTTATTCACTAGTAGTTGAATAATAAGCTTACAGCTCATTGTTAATTAAAAATTATTATGATAAATTCTTACCAAGTGCATGCTGAGAAGATGTTCGAGCAAGGCTGCTGGGGTTAAGAGATACTTTTTTTAAAGCATGGGCTACTTTTAGGTTTTCCTTCTTCCAATGCATATAGGTGTTTGATATGAGCAAACTCAGCAACATATGACTCCCCAAGTACACGTTCATGCCAAAGTGTAGGAGGATGCATCCTTTGTTTATTAACAAAATTATTGTAAATATTTTTGAAGTTATGGGTGAAGTCGAAAAGAAAAAACAGACGTTCACCTTCCAGCACTGGATGGTCAATGCTGTGACAAAGTTTACCATTTTCTAACGTTGTAGAGAGTTTCCTGTAAAAGTAAAACTGAATTACCACTGAGTAAACTGTAAACCTTTCAATTAAAATAGATGACAAACAACAGCTTAATAAGAATAAAATTCAATTGTAAAATGTAATATTATCATATGTAGGCTATTATATGTGAAATCAACTTGTAATCTTCGTCATATTTACCTGATAAAATAAACAGATACATAAAATATACAATAATTAATTCTGGCAGGTCTGTCAACTATTATTCAAAATAGAAAGCTAAACAATACAAATGAAGCATGTTAATCAGCTAGCACATGAGATTATATATTTGCCTGACATCTTAGCTTAAAGTACAATTTTAATTAAATATCACCTTTTATATATTATTCAATGCAATTTAATATGCTAGCTGACAATAATATTAATAATAATACAATTAACTTAAGGAAACAACTATCACACTAGTAATATTTTTGACTGCCTATATCTTACCTGTTGCAAATGTGGTTATCAGCACAAACAGCAAGTACTTTGTAAAAAGAACTGATGGCTTTCAATACCCTGTTGAACCAATGACTTAAAGTATCAGTATTCAGCTTGTTTACAGGTATCAAGCAAACAACATCCCTATATTTTCCACATATAGACTGTACCATGAGAACCAGCACGGTTTTGGCAGGGACACCATCTTCAGTTAATCCAACAAAACTACCATTGGTTTATTGGACACGTTGTGCCGTGTACACTTCATCAAGAAGCAGCACAACTATCTTTTCCTGAGCAGACAAACTTTCACTTTGATGTTTCAAATACTTCAAATCACCTATACTTGTGCTGACATCAGACCCTGCAGAAAGCTGTCTTAAACGACTTGATGATGGCAATATTAAAACTTGGCGAATTTTTTTATAGCATGCAGTGCTTGTTAACTGCCATAAAAAAGCAGTGGTTATTAGTTCAACAGAGTAACGACGTCCATGTTTTTGTACTTGTAGAAGCTGAAGTTGTTCAACAACAAATCTAATTAGTGATAATGATTCATGGTCAGTTAGACTTGACAGGTAAAGTTCCAAAAGATTGACAACTAAAGAAAGGCAACTATTTGAGGAAATAAAATCTTTTGAGCTGTCACAGACAGATTTGCAGAGAGACAAAATATTCTTCAATTCACTTGTGCTGTGCAAAGTTGGTAACAACAGCGAATGACTGTAAAAGACATTTGGCGTAAGCTTAGAAAAGATGAATACTTTAATTTCCAAGTTTACATCAACAAACACTGATGTTAGAAGAGATGGTGCCACAGTTAAGTCATCATATTGCTTAAAATAACGAAAGTACATACAGTTAATACCTGAAACAGATATAAATCCACTTGGTAAGATTTCATTTTTAATCATTTTTATAAAATGTTTATAAGAATCAAAGGATTCATTTTGGAACATGAGTTGCGTTTGTTTGACAATGTCATTATTTCTCTTTTCCACTCTAGCTGCTGCGGTGGCTGATGAGGTCGGGGGAGGAACAGGATTTTGCTTTGAGAGGTAGATTGGAAGAGATGGAAAGATGTGTGGGATTACATTTGGTTTGAGACGTAATCGTTGAAGATTTTAGTTGGTCTTGCATCTGCTCGATCTTTACGTTGATCAGTGGATGTTTTTATCACATCATTTTCTGCAAAATGCTTAACACAGACTCGATGATTTGGCGCAACTGTCTTATCTTGACGAGGAATTGCATTTATTTGTTTTTTTTTAAATAGGATCTACAGGAAATTTAAATAAAGGAATTGCTTTAGATGATTGATGGCTGGTCTTAGTGCGTTTATAGCCAGTTTTACATCCAAGAACACAGCACACATTAACCATTGCATTAGAAGTACAGTACTGATTAACAAATAGATTAATAATGTAGTTAATTTAACCAGACCTGGGCACCGCAAATTTACATTCAATTCCTCAAAACTGCAAGAGGTGTTCCGCAAGTTTGCAATAGGTTTGCGGTAACTTTTCTCACTTCCGCAAAACTTAGACCACAATATTTGCTGTTATTTTGTCCTCGTAATGACCGTTTTTAATTTTGGAGGTCAAATTTTGCCATCGCCCAGACGTTGACCTCCAAAAAATAAAAAAGGTCATCAACACCCGGACGTTAACCTCCAACCCAGAAAATAAGAGCGTCCACTTCTTCCAAGCGGTTTTACCGGGAACAGGCAACACTGCCTCTTGCTTTGCAGATTTGCGGTAGGAAATTAGGTTCGCAAATCCGCAAATAGAAACTTGAGTCCGCAATTTGCAGATTTACAAACCGATTTACGGAAGTGCCCACCTCTGAATTTAACACTGGCTAAAAGATAGTCTGCCTGTTGGTAAAACACAAGGTTCATTTTAAAATAAACAAAATAGCCAATACACAATGGTATAAAACGAAGTTTTGCTAAATCTTTACAGCATCTTAATATATAATGCACAGTGGCAATGTTGTGTATTGGTACATGTGGTATTGGCTATTTTGCTTTTCCTGAGACATGAGGCCCCCAGTTTGTTCCAAATCATTCATTATCGTGAAACAAACTAACCACTAACACCTAACTTCAGTTTTACCACTCACGTTGGCAGGTGGTAACAGGCTAAGTTGAATTAGATTAAACAATGCAGATTTACAACATGTGTACAAAGCTTGTTTGCCTCACATGCTAATTATTTAGGCATACTGGAATTTGCCTAACTTCCACTCTAAAATGACTTAAAATCCATTTCAAACATCTTTCTAACAATCTTCCAAACGTCTTCTTAACACCCACAAAACAGTTTTGCAGATACACTTATCTGCTTATTACAGGGCCCAAGCCAGAAATACAGCCTGTGATTTTAGCTACTTGCATAGGTTTTATTGTTTGTTAAATTAGTTTTTTGATTTTCTAACTAACGGTATTAGAATTACAAACCTAGGCCTACCGTACCTCATCATTGTTTGATCAAGTACCGTACATTACATTGGTATTCTAAACAAGTGTAATAAACTGCATTTTTAAAAGTTACCCTCCTATTGACAGAAAGCGGAATAGATTAGCACGGAGTTAACAATCCCCTAGTTTTAGATATCCCTGCTTTGTGGAAACACTTCTCAGAAATAATTGATCCAGCTTTAAAAAAATATGAAGGTTTTATTATTTGCAATACATGCATATTAATTTTTGCTCACGATAGATGTAAGAGTAGAACCACCAGGTTGAAAAATCATTTGTAAAATTTTACAAAAAAATCTGATAAATCATCACTTTAAGAAAAGCAACTAAAGTTACCAACATTTTTTAAAAAAGAAACTGCTTTACCTGCTAGTGTTCGACAAAGGTTTAATAAAGTTTGTGCTGACTTTGTAGAAATGATCTTCAGCCTATTAAAATGGTTGAAGGAAATGAGTTAGTACAGCAAGCAATTTGTATTGGTGCCAAATATGGAAAAATATCTGCTGCAAAATTGTTTCCATCGAAGTTTACGGTAAAGCGTCTTCCACGTGATGAAGCTATTGAAGTAAAAACATATCTTGCCCAAGCAGTCAACAATGCTATTAAAGAAAATGGAATTATAGGAATGACTCTAGACATGTGGAGTGATATTAAGCAACGAAATTATCTTGGAATAATTGTTTATTTAATATCAAAAGAAAAGTTAATATCAGCTACCTTATCTATGCATGAATTTCCTCATCAAGTAGAATCTGCTGACAACTTCAGATCAAGTGTACTGCAAACATGTGAGAGCTTAGGCATATCTCAACCTGTTTTGTGCAATCAGCTTTACTTTGTTACAGATCAGGGAAGCTACGTAAGGGCTGCTTTATCAACGTTTCACAGAATTCCCTGTGCTTGTCACGTGATAGCAACGGGTTGGATACGCTTCGATGCCGCCGACTCGATGCCGCCTACTCGATGCCAAAATATTGATATATACAGTGGAATTCGGTTAATAAATCCACGGTTAATAAATCCAGCCGCTTATTACATCCAATTTGCTTGGAACGGAATCGTCCCAATCCTTTCCCGTTATAAAAACTTCGGTTAATAAATCCAAGCGCCGCTTAATACATCCAGTTTACGTGCTTTATGCAGTCAAATTTTTCTTCATTATGTACTAATAAGTACAATATTGCAAAGTGACGAAACAATATTGGATTATCAGTTTCGTATGGACAAGTACGTACATGTCCTTGCGTACTGGTAGGCCTAATCAAGCAGACTAATTGAACACCAGTCGTAGGAGTTGTGCAGTTATTGTTGCAACTGAAGCGGTTTTATGAGATTTAACTTAAAGAAAAGTTTTCTGGATCCATTGCAGAATGAATAGATCAAGAAGACATGATAAAACAGCAGCAGAAAAGCTAGAGTTGCTCAATCGCTACATTTTTTGTCGAATAAATACTGAAAAAATACTACTTTTTGTGCATTTTAGAAAACGCCGTTTATTAAAGCCGCCGCGTATTAAATCCAAAACCGGCTGTCCCGAGGTGGATTTATTAACCGATTTCCACTGTAGTTAAGCTTTCAAATTGTTATTTAGTAGTGGTGTCGGCATCAAGTCGGCGGCATTGAGTTGGGCCATTTCCGATAGCCACTGCTGTGCTTGATATTCTACCGTTAGATAAACAAAAAAAAGTTTCATTGTTAGATAATAATGATGAACCATTAAAAGTTGCTGTTAGTTCTGTGGTTACTGCCTGTAAATCCTGGTGAGCTACATAAAACGAAGTGGGCTAAATAACAAACTTGCTTCCACACTGAAGCAAAAATCAGATGTTAGTGTAGCTTTAAATATGATGCACTTTCCTTTCAGAGGCAGCTGGCTTTGGCTCTGCAGGTGCACGATGGTGTTGTGTTGCTGCAGATGACTTTTCTTTTTAGCACGGTCTTATTATGCTAGCGAAACGCTTTATGCCATTATGCTAGCGAAACGCCTTTCCAAACACGAAGAATTTGCAAAAGCCACGCCAGAGTATGAAGAAAGCCATACGCAGAAGTGGGCGCAAGACCGAGCTAAAATATGAAACGAGTCCCCACCCAAACAAAAGAAGATCTAGAAAACAAAAAATTGTATGGTTATATGGTTCAACCCACCATTTCCAAGCATAATAAGACCGTGCTAAAAAGAAAAGGCAACTGCGGTAACACAACACCATCGTGCAACTGCAGAGCCAAAGCCAGCTGCCCCCTGAAAGGAAAGTGCATCATATTTAAAGCTACACTGACATCTGATCACAGCACCATGCACTACCTCGGTAGCTGTGAAGCGGAGTTCAAAGCCCGTTTCTACAACCACAGCCAGAGCTTTAAATACAGGGCGTCCCAAAAAAAAATGTAACACTTTTACATTGCAATTAATTTTTTATTTTAGATTGAAATTAATAGTGCTTTTGCCAATAGATGGAGTACATTATGGAAATTTTTTCCTGAAAAAATGAAGTCATAATTCCTACTTTGAAGTCCAATTCAGTTATTTTTGCCTTCAGCACTGATCTCTGCAGTGAATGAAATGCTCGATGTGTCCTCCATTTCGATTCATGCAGGCATTTAGCCTGACAGCAAAGTTTTCAACGACCCGTTGGCACATCTCGTTTGGGATTCTCCTGATGAACTGTGTGATCTCAGCCTTTAGTTTCTGAACAGTTTGGGGATTATTTTTGTAAACATTTTCTTTGGCATAGCCCCACAAAAAAAGTCCAAAGGGTTAAGATCAGGTGAGTGAGGAGCCCAAATGTGTTCCGTATTGAATGAAATTAAAGGTTTTCAAATTTTTGCCGAAGAAATTCAAGAGTGTCCTTGGCAGTGTGTGGAGTACCCCCCATCTTGTTGAAACCACTGTGTACTGAATGTAATGTTTCTTCTCCGACAAAGGTTGCTACAGAACGTCTGAACAACTCTTCTGTAATTCTCTTGATTGATGCTTACTGCATTCTCATCCTCATCTTCAAACCAAAATGGTCGAATAATTCCTCTGTAGCTTAAAGCACACCATGCAGTGACCTTCAAACTGTGAAGAGGTTTTTGGGTAATGAAATCAGCAGGCATTTTTATTCCCCAGAAACGATAGTTGTGCTTACTGACAATGCCATTAAGGTAAAAATGTGCCTCATCACTGAACAACACATCCTTTATCCATTCTTGATCTTCTTCCATCATATCATTAAACCATTCACCCATTTCCATTCTTCTTTCCATGTCAAAATCTGTCAATTTGTGTGTTATCTGTACCTGATAAGGATACAAATTCAGATCCATTCGCAAGATTCTATGGATAGAGTTTCTTGTTAGTGCAAGCTCCTGAGAACGTCTGCGAATTGACTATTTGGGACTTTCAACCACAGAGTTTCTGACTGCGTTGACATTGCTTGCCGACCTGCCAGCTCTTTGTCTGCCTGATCTTGTTTTATTCAGATTGTGTACAGTCCCATGTTCTCTAAATTTTTCCACTTGGTATTGAATCATACGGCGACTTGGTTTCGCTCTTGTTTCAAAATGAGCTGCAAACCGTCTTTGAGCCTTCACATAGGACTTGGTTTCAATGTACCACTCCACAATTTTTGTCCTTTGCTCATATGTGTACACCATCTTGGCCAAAATATTAAAATATTGGTGTCAAACAAATCTCCTATACTTAGCTAGTCACACCTGAAAAGATGAAAGTGTTAGAGTAAAGAATAAAAAGCACAGACCAAAACAAAAGTGTTACATTTTTTTTGGGACACCCTGTACCAACAAAAAAGCAATGCTGCCGAGCTTTCAAAGGCATTCTGACTTGACAAAACCAATGGGAAAAGCCTCCAAATCACTTGGGAAGTTGTCACGCAAACCACCCCTTACCAACCAGGGGCAAGGGCTTGCATGCTGTGTCTTACAGAGAAGTGCACCATTCTCCAAGCATGTCCCGCTACATCATTAAACAAGAGAACTGAACTGATGGAAAAATGCCGCCACACCAACAAATTTAAATTAAAAAATTTCTCGTAGCACCAGCAGTGTTTTCGATTCCATCCCTCTCTAGAGCTTTGAGTTTGGCAATCAACCTTCGCCAAAAGTCGTATTACCCAGTACCACCGGCGGCTTAATTGATATTGTAGTGGTTACGCGTGTATTTGGTTTTGCTTTGCTTTGTGTTGACCGTAATTTAATTTGTATTTGGCTTCATTTTTAATAATAGAAATCAGTATTTGCTATACCTGATGTTAAATATCAATGTTAGCATTTGGTATGGGAAATTGCATTGCTTTCACATCAACTTTATCAAAACTCCCAGTGTTTTATCGTGTCACGTGGTTCGTGTGCATATATATGTTTGTATCGCCCGATTTATTTATTCTGCTATAATTCTGTTCCGTTAATATATTGATTGACTGTCATACCGAGTGAGGAATTTATCGAGGAATAATACTGTATAGTAAACTAACGAAATCACGACAATTAAAGAACATTACTTAATAACAATAACGAACTCACAACAATATCTTTCCTAATTTCTGAGACGAGTCGCATTAGTTGCTGAATTTTTAAATGTATTGCACCCATCGGTTAATTTTAAAATTTTTATGCCGGTTTTTATAGCGCTTTATAGTTTTTTATATGTATTTTGCAGACGCACCACCTGATGAGTCTCTAGGAGAAACAGACTGTTGTGGTTTTAACGTTTTAATGTCAATTCTGTAGCTGTATAAAAGAAATACATCACGACTCCGGCAAGCTTGGTGCTGAGCACTGTGAAGCTAAGTGACTATTTTATATGTATTGTATATTATATGGAATTTAGATGCATTAAATTGCACATAAAGCAACTGCTGTTAATTACTTTTAGTGGTATGATACAGTTGAAATGTTAGGATGTGTATTTGTATATACCGGTAGTTTTTCTTTGTACTGCATATACTGTGTGCTTCTTTTTTTCTTTTGCTAGCACTGCGGGGAATTCATGCACCTTTGTGTTTATTGTGTTTGTAAGAATGTCAGTTTTTTTGATATGACACCTTATTTTTTTATCTCATTGCAACAACACTTTGAGCTTGCTAACTATTTTAGTTGTTTTTTTTATGTTTTTAGCAATGCTGTTGACTGCAGTAGCTAAATGCAAGATTGGCCAACATATGGATATTATTTCTATACCAGTACCTGTATTGTACATAGATTCAGAATGCAGCTGCCATACTTTGGATAAACACTAAGTATTTGTATTTGTGATATTTTATTTGCAAAGTGGATAAAGTGATAATTGTGTTTATGCAGTTAAATAAATTTGAATGCTTTGCATGCATTGGAAGTGTGAACAAGGCTTTTGCAAACTAGCCATATGATATTTCTGCGATAGCCCGTCTGAGGACTTGTAGTCCAACATGTTAACGATGTAATTCGCTGTCTTGCGAAGGAGGGTAAATACTTAAAAAAAATACGTTCTCTGTATTGGGCCTCGGTGCAGTGCAGATTGAGCACTCTACCTGGCAGCATCGTATCGCGCTGCAAATATGCGTAGCTCACTGCTTGTGCAGTTTGAGCACGCTGCGATGCGGTGTGAAGCGATCGTTACGTACTATAAACGAAACGGTTTTTCCAACACATATTAACCTTTCGGTTGGTAGTGCACGCCAGAACGCTCTGTGCTCCGCTGATGACGCCACAAAGGCAGAAACGGCAGCCGTTCGGAGATCGAGTGAAATAAAAAAAAAATATATATGCATATATATAACTTATGACATTGTAGCTTCACCTCGCTGGCACTGTGCTTGATATCGGAAGATTAGAGCTGTTTATTACAGTTAAAAACACTACAAGTTGTAGTGTTTTTAACTGTGAAATATATATGTATACATATATATATATATTTTTTTTTTTCTTGAAAAGTGTTTTTAACTTATGTAATCAGTTTCCATTTATTTAGGCTATTTATCTCTAAACTCGAATATATCTATCAAATCTATTTAGCGATGCAATTCGCTTTCTCGCAAATGGAGGATAAATATGAACAATACAAAAACCCTGCAAGGTCATTAAATCAGGTTTTACAACTTCAGGATTGGGATTTAACATTTTCCAAATTCAGGATTAGGATTAGGATTTGATGTTTCGTATCAGGATCTGAAAAAACCTAGATCCGCTCATTTCGGCGAAATGGTACCTTAAAAATAGCCCAATGCTTGCTTGTTGAAAATTTGCTTAGTTAGTTCATACAGGGCCGTTGGGAGAACAGACCGGGCCCGGCATCAGCACAGTGTTAGGTCTCCCGTCGATGGCCATGGACAAGTCAGCCTGTGCTTCAGCATGATTTCCACAACTATGGCAAATTTCTCTTCGGCTAGAACAGTAATTCCCAAACTTTTTCAAGTCACGACCCACTTTTCAAAACATAAATTTTCGAGTCCCACGTAATTCTGCATGTAGGCTACTTTGGAGTACTTGGAAAAGAGTACAGTGAAAACAAAACATCTATTCAAGATGCTAATTTTCATTTAAATTATTCGAGACAAAGAATGCATAAATCTAAATTTTGAATCACTTTCGTGCACGACCCACCAGTGAGTCGTGACCCATAGTTTGAGAACCGCTGGGCCAGGACATTGTGTAGCGTGTCGCGTCTCGCACTTCATCGAGCTGCATGCCAAACACTTTTTTTATATTTTTTTGTTAGTTTGCTTTCGGCGGCTTAGCCCTTTGCTCCCACCAATGTGTGTGATTCTACTGGTTTACTGTACGAGCAGTGTTTGCTATTTTGCAACTTCGTGTGTCCCCAGTTTGACGCCCAGCTCGTGTACCGTTGCTGCTTTATCCGACGATTTTACTGACGAAGTAATCTTAACAAACGAAGTTTCTACCATCAGGTTTGTCACCGCTTGGCTATCTCCGCTTAAAGCATATCGCTCTTCTATAGTTCGCACGCTTGGCGATGTAACCTCACTACAGGAATCTTAGCCTGTATGGCTTTTCGGCAATCTAGCTGTGGACTGATATCTATTATGTACTTATGATGATCGGTTTAAATAATAGTCCCTGTAGTTGGTGACTGGAGTAATTGTACGCGCTGGCTTATTAGCGAGAGGTCCCCTACATAGACTGGTTAAGTACAGCGGCATGTAGTTTTACAGATTATTTTTGATCCATCCGTTGTGGTGTGACTAAAGTTGATTGCAATTGCAATCGACTAGAGTTGATTGCACCGCGTATTTGTTTATTACTATAATTGCATGTGTCTAAAATCACACACATTGAATCGAAGGGGCAATGACCTTATTTTCCTCTGTAAATCAATTTCGATTCCGACCGCGGACTGAACATCCTCGGCAACTGGGGAGGCAATGACCTTTTTTTGCGGAGATCACCTCCGCTCCCATGCGTTCTGATAATAATCCCAGCAACTTTGTCATCATCACATCTTAGATGTAATCAAAGTGGGCCACAGCACACGGAAAAGGTTGGCCTCGGCAAGGAGCTGGGCCACTGTGCCTGGATTTGTGGCTCCTCAAAATGGGCCACGGCACGAAAAAGGTTGAGAACCACAAAAACAAAAAAAGGTCATCATCTACCAGGCGGTGTCAAATCAACCTAGTTTTTGGAAAATAATGCGATTCAGTGCCAATTGAGCCTATTTTCGAGCTGTTTTTCTTACCTAAAATGTGAAAGCGACGGTAATGACCTTCATATCACCTACCGTTGTGTTATACTTTTACACTTGTCGTCATTCCAAAAACGAGCCCAAAATAGCTGAATGGGATGGCAAAAAATAGCCCAAAAAACCGCAACCCGCGACTGCTAAATTTTTCCCGCAACGCCTAATCCAAACTAGCCCGATTCCGCGGGAAAACCGCGGAACTGGCAAAATTGCATCACCTTGTGTAGAATGTGAGTTCTTTTACCCTTTCTCCTATTTTGTTGAAAATTTTTCCTGCGCCTGTAGTTTGTTTGTCTATAACCGGGGGCGGATTAATCAAAGTCATGCAATGGTAACATCAGCTATCCCACACATTTGTAACAATGCTGCCATGTTCGCTCTCACTGTGCGGTTCATGGTAGCAATGATCAATGCTAACGTAATCGAAAAATTAAACAACCTTATATTCACCTAAACACTACTTTTAATCTTACTCGCTGTAGACTCAGTTAGTTTGGTTGAAAGAATGGGAGCAAAAATGGCGTCAAAATCTTGTCAGTTGCAAAACTTATACCAAGGTCAAAATAGCTTTGAGATTAATGTGTGTGGTGACAGACGGAATTCAAATAGAATTTAAAAATATATAGTCGAAAAATTAGTCAAACATTCATGCTGAACAACATTTTATGCCCCTAATCAAAACAAAACAATAGCAGCTGCCATGGAAACATCTTAAAAATCAAACAAAATTAATTCAGAAGTAACTTGTTGCAAATTAGTAAGGCCCGCTAAAGTCAATAAAGTCAAAATTTTTTCAGGACCTTGTTACATGATCAAACGTGTATTAACGTTCGTTTCAGGTGCTCAGAAGTCTGTTTTGGTAAATTTTATAAGTCAAAATAAAGTCAAAATTTTGCATAAAGCCAAAACTTGTCAAAATTGTCTTCATCAAAAATTTCCTTACAAAAACGAACAAATTTACATTTTTAAAATTTTTGAGCTGCTATTAAAATTTTATGCGCAGTTTTATTTGATTTTAAACTTCTGAAATAGTTGCAATGATACAAATCCGAGCTGTAATTGCAAAGGAAATAGCACTTATTATGCATCAAATTGTCATGGTTGATCCATAAACACATAATTGTTAGACAATTAATCTATTCCTATAAAACCTTGGCGCTCTTTACACGTGGTCTTTTTAAGTCGTAGCTTGCAAAGCAATAACAAAGAAAAGAATGCCTAAACAAGCCAAATCTTCTACAGCGAAAGTTAGGCAAATTTGCCACGAACATCCGGATGAGTTTTCGGCAACTCCTGCCCGGGACTTGCGATGCAGCCTTTGCGACGTGTTAGTCAAATGCGACAAAAAGTTTTTTGTGGAAAGCCACCGAAAAAGGAAGCAACACCAAAGAAAATTGGAGACAAAGAGCAAATCCCAAAGTAAGCAAATCTTTTTACAACTCGATCAAGTAAACTTCAAGGAACAGGTTGTCTCTTCGTTCTTGGCTGCAGATATCCCACCTCATAAACTGAACCATCCTTCTTTAAAGTCTCTGTTTGCTACAATGGGAAAAGTATTGCCTTCGGAGACTGCAGCCCAGGCATGTGTTGCTAAACGAGCATCCCAAAAAGAAGAACAAATTCAAGAATTACTTGATGATTGTCACCTGTGTTGCACACTTACTACATAACTGCGCTACGCGTGTGCGTGCTCATTTTAAAAATATTGATGAAATAGTAGCAACGAACAAGGCAGCAACAATCAAAAACAAAGATCGCAACAAAGATTTTCATGATGCTGGTCTGCCATCTCCTCCTGACCCTGTAATTACAAGATGAGCAACTTGGCTTAGAGCTACCTTATATTACAGTGAGAACCTTCCAGCTGTTCGTACCATTGTCAACAATTGGACAAGTGTAGGCCTCTTGGTCAGCAGAGCAAAGACGCTATCAATGTGGAAGACTTGGTGCCGGACTTGGTTAAAATATATCAATACCGGACTCTAGCAGCCAACGTAAAGTTCTTAGAAGCAAGTGCCTGCACGATAACCGCAGCATACGGACCGCTGAAGAATATGCAATTCGATGATGATCCGTGCGCAATTAAAAATTATATTGAAAAACGACTATCCAACTCTGATTTAGAAACAATAGTAAACTGTACCAACTTGACAATTGACCCAACAAGGTACGCACTATTGTAAAAAGCCCAGCCAACCTCTGCTGCTGTTGTGAGGTCGTTTTCTATGCTCAGTAAATTACTGGGAAAAGACAGAAATTTTGATGTTAAGAATGTAAAAAAATATATGACGCTGTTGTAGGAAATAAGATCCTTTGAGCAATAACGTGCTGACTGAACCCAATCGCTGGGAACTAGCAGTCACAAGGAGGAAGGCACGACAGCAAAACTTTATTCCACCAATTTACGCGGTTGTGGTAACAATTGAATTACGTCCGTCCGTCACGAAATCCAACGATGAAAAAGAGCACAATATCTCCGACCACATGGTCGGTAACAAAATCTGCACGCGACACCAGGAATTAGGTCGCTGCACACGTCTATGTAAACAGGACACTGCACACGTCACATTAACAAAAAAAATAACGGATAAACAACCTAATGGCGGGAAAGGCAAGCCGATCACCGAGCTACCAAGAGAAGATAAAAATATACATAATCTAGCCCAAATAAAAAAATAAAAATATGTGTGTGTGATTTTAGACGCATACAATAATAACACACGAATGCACATAGTAAAAACTAGAATCACACACAACAGTCGAAAGCAAACTAACAAAAAAAAATGTAAAAAAAGACAAAAAGATGTTTGGCATGGCAGCTTGATGAAGAACGAGGCGCGACACGCTACACTGTATTACAATAAAAAGTCCTGGTAATTATACTGTGTGACTTTCGTTAAAAACATCATAGACAGACTGTTAATGTACAGTACAGTTACGATAACAACGCATTTTTTGTATTACACACTAATTGATACCGGTACACACAATGGCTCGTTATCCTAGGTTTTGACGTCATGCGTCGCTTTGTTGCATTAGCTTCAAGATTGAGTGATTGAGAAAGTGTTCAAAGTAGGCTATCTTCTTCTTTAAAAACTTATGTAAATTGCGGATTATAAAACGTTTTTAATCAAAAAAGTGCAACAAGACATAAATAATAGGCGAAAGCGGTTAGGTCAAAATAAAGTCAAAATTTTGCTGAAATAAAGTCAAAAATATATTTTTTTAGGTCAAAAAAATGGCCCTACTAATTAGCAACTTTCAAGGCAATCTTTTATTAAGAGGAATCTGCCTCCAGCACCAAGGTAAAATAGAAAAATTTTCTCAGAAACGATCACCAACATCATACGGTACAATACTGCAATCTATTACATCATGTCAATAATCCGTGACCGGTTTCGACCATCAAGCACTCAATAAGCAAAAGCAAGCACTCAAAAAGCACTCAATAATAAATATGCTGAAAAAACCAATTTGCCATTGGGCACACAAAAATGCAATACCAAACAATATGAAACAGCAATACCTATATCATGGGGGTCACGTTCAAGGACACACACTTACACACACATATGACATGGACAACAAGTCTCATCGGTAAGCTATAATAGGGGTGTAGGATCATTGTCAAGACTTATCATTTTATAAAATACAGGAGTTGCTATTTGCTAATTAGCAATTTTCAAGACAACCTTCTATTAAGAGGGATCTGCCTTCAGCATCAAGGTAAAATATTTGTATATTTAAGCAAATTTTTCTATTAAAATTAACTCAGTTTGCAAAATGTAGAGGGATTCTAGTTGCCAGTTAGGAAATTTTAGGCAATCGGTGCGGTGGTGCAGTAATTGGAACGTCCGCAGTCGGTAGATCTGGGGTAAGTTTTCGAAGTCGAGTCATACCAAAGTATTTTAATAAAAGATATTCACAGCTTTCCTACTTGTCGCTCAGCACAAAATGGACAGTATGTAGAACAAGCCAGCAAACTTGCTTGTTGTGTCCATAGGCAAGATTCCTAATGGGATGCTTCCATCTTTACGTGGCCGACAGGTGGCGGGGCCAAGCAGTGGATCGATTGTGATAGCCTAGTCTCACTGAAGTCTACCAAAAAACTAACGAGAAGCTTATAATCTGAGAAGCTTCTCCAAAAATAAAAGATCTTACCCGTACGAAGAAGAAGAAATTTCAGGCAATCTCCATCTATTGTTGCAGCTTGAATGCCTGACCGAAACCAAATCTTCCAAAATGGAAGAGTACGGTACTTATCCATCCCGATGTTCAGCGAGGGCCCGCTAATCTCCAAACGTCCTTTTCAGGGCGGGGCAATGCATGCGGATCAAACCTTTCCTTTTCAAGGTACATCGTCAACACATTCCGAAGGCCCACTATTCCACAGCTGATCATTGAGCCACACTGCAAGCAAAATGAACATTCCTCATTATCTTACTGTATAGCATGAGGCTCCCGTCATTCTATTAAAGAGATCCCTTGCACTTCTTCGGAAAAGCTAACACTTCCAAGCTTTGCACTAGCTGGGTTCTGTGTTGACGTTGATTGGTACAAAAAAGTTAACGTTTACAAACCTCCACCGACACGACTGCAAGCTGCTGATATCTCGGTGCTCCCTCAACCCTGTCTTTGTGCTAATGATTTTGACTTTCAGCAAGGGGGCTAGATATGGTACCAACAGCGTGGATGGTGTAGCAACCTCAGCAACTAAAAACCACAAACAGAATGTCACCAACAACACTTGGATTTATATATGGAACGCCATTTGCGATCAGTAGCTATTATGATAGAAGTGAGCAGTCGCAGCATGGAGTGCACTCATTTTAACTCGGACTACAGTTGGATGTCTTCCGTTGCGCTACAATGGTCACCCCGACAAAGAAACTATATCTTCTCCGATGTAGTTGGACGGCGTCTCCGATGTAGTAACAGCGTCTTCAATCAAGCAGCACAAGCCATCGTCGAGTCGCCGATCCCTAACGTCAAGACCGCCTTCCATTTAAGTCTTGGCGGAAATCTCACTTATTTCGGCCGGCAAACCTTACTCTTTCATCCTTGGCTGGGAAGGCATGTTGCAACCTCCTCCGTTCCTTTGCACGTCTCCACTAGCTGCGCGTGCTTGAGGAGGGGAATTATGTAGCAACCTCAGCAACTAAAAACCACAAACAGAAAGTCACCAACAACACTTGGCTTTATATATGGAACGCCATTTACGTTCAGTAGCTGTTATAACAGAAGTGAGCAGTCGCCGCATGGAGTGCACTCATTTTATCTTGGATTACAGTAGGATGCCTGCCCTTGCGCAACAATTGAAAGTGCCTGACTGGTTGGGAAGGTATCAATAGCCTTGCTATCCTTTGTAATTCAAAGAATTCTACCAGCTTTCATTCTGGCCGCTGGAACAGTAGTACTAACCTTGATCTTGCGTTTGCTAATGCTGACTGGGACAGCCGCTTACCTGACCGCAATGTCCTAGAGAAGTTTTCCAAGTCACAACATCGACCGTCGTTAATCACACCACCAAGGTTTGCTTTGCCCGTACCAAGCTTGTTCGTTAAACGATGGAACTTCCATAAGGCCAAATGGAGCCACTGCATGGCTTTGACGAACCAATTCTCCAAAACTTTGGTACCACCTGATTCACCGGACGTGAATCAGGTCCACCAAGATTTCTGCAATGTCATCAGCTCAGCAACCAAAAGATCAATCCAACGTGTCGTCGAAACAACAACCACATACCGTGCCGGGATTTAGAGTGTGCGAACCTCTACCGAATATTCCTGAGATCCGACGGAAACAAATCTGGGAGAGCTGCCACACCCCTGCTCACTAGGCTCAACAGGGAACGGAGGGACCAATGGTTTAAAACAGTTCAGAGCATCAATTTTTTACACTCCAGTCGAAAAGCATGGACTATCTTGAATAACCTTACTGTCGGGTCACGACACTCCCCTCATCACTGCTTCGTCTCAACTGACGTCATCGCATCTCAGCTGGTTAGAAACGGGAGATATGAGGATGTTTATCGCGCGTTGTCTGGACTCATATCTCAAGAGGTGTCTGACCTCTGGAGGGCCACAACATTAAGTCCAGTGAATATCTCTGAAAACTTTACATCAAGGGAATTCACTGTCGCCCTTCAACACCTAAAGCCAGGTAAAGCGCCTGGTCCTGGCTGTATTTACCCGGAGCTTATACTCCATGCAGGAGCTGCTCTTAAGTTCTGATTATGTGGCTTCCTTTCTTCCTGCTTGCGTCGATTCAAAATTCCCAAATTCTGGAGAAGAGCGCTGGTAGTCGCGATCCCAAAGCGTAATAATCCTGAGGAAGATCCTAAGAGCTATCGCCCAATGTTTCTGCTTTGTGTCCCCTACAAGATCCTCGAGAGGCTTATCCATACCCGTGTGGAACCAATTATCGATCCACAGCTCCTAGGGAGCAGGTTGGATTTTGATACGGGAGATCAACCGTGGCCTAAACCGTTTTGCTCACAAAAATAATCGAGGACTCTTTTGAGGCTAAAAAGAAGGCCAGTGCCGTGTTTGTCGACCTGACAGCGGCTTATAATACTGTCTGGCACTGCGGCCTTACCAGCAAGCTGCTAAGAGTTCTTTCGGATAAGCACATGGTTCGGATGATCTTGGAGCTTATTCAAAATAGAAGCTTCACCCTCAACACCGGCCATAGTAACGAAGCAGGCTTCGACGTCTGAGAAATGGCGTCCCCCATGGATCGGTCTTGATCCCTCATCCTTTTTAATATCTGTATATACAATCTTCCCTCCACAACCTCCAAAAAGTATGCTTATGCCAATGATTTGGCTTTGCTGCATTCATCTTGGGACCGGAAGGCCTTGGAGGAAACCTTAAGCCAAGACATGGCCACACTCTCAGCTTATCTCAAGACATTGAGACTGAAACTCAGCCATCCTAAAGCGGTTATGGCGGCTTTTCATTTATACAATCGGGAGGCCAAACGTGAGCTTAAAGTTTACGCTATTGGTAAACTTTTGCCATTTTTCCCAATTCCAACTTACCTAGGGGTAAAACTGGACAGATCACTCACGTTCCCCCACCATCTAGAGACATTGCGCAAAAAACTAGCTTCCTGCGTCATACTTCTGAGGCGACTTGCGGACTCCGGATGGGGCGCTGGCGCTAAAGCACCGCGTACAGCTGTTCTATCTTTGGTCTATTCTACAGCTGAATACTGTGCACCAGTTTGGTTTCGCAGCGCACACACCCGCCTCATCAACCGTGTTTTGAATAACGCCTTGCGCATTGTCACTGGATGCCTGCGTCTTAGGCCAACGGACCACCTGCCAATCCTTTCAGGCATCCAGCCAGCTGAGCTTCTCCGCTTGGGAGCGACACTCTCTCTGGCCAGGCGTGGCATCCTGGACCCAGACCAGGCACCCTGGACCCAGACCGTATTTTACATGGTAAGGCAGTTGGGTTACCGGATTTGCCACAGAAGAGACTGAAGTCTAGATGCCCATTTGTGCCTGCTGCGCGGAAACTATTAAATAATCTATCTAAACTAGGCATCCAAGCGGCTCAGTGGACGAATTATGATAGAGCGCAGAGTATTCTAAACACACATCCGTACTCCATGTTTTCATTCCAAGGGCCAGTTCTAGGCCCCTTGAAATGGGCTTGCTCAGAACATCTTGGGTTAAACTCAATCGCCCTGCGGACTGGCATTGGGCGTTTTTACTCGTCCATGAACAAATGGAGTCTTACTCCCTTGCTGAATTGTGAGTGTGGCGCCACGGATCAAACCGCAGACCACGTTATCTCAACGTGCCCCATACATCGGACACCTCAAGGGGTGGCCGGTCAGAAGGTTTTGGATGACGATACTTGATACTGGCTTAATACCACCATAGCATAAATATTACAATACATAGACTAATAGATTTGCTATTGAGTACAAAATTATGATGCCATGCAAAATAATACAATGCACCAATATCTATATGATGGGGGTCTATTTAAGGGCACACACCCATGAGGTGATGTGTGTGTCATGGACAAAAAGTCACAAAAAATGTCACAACGTCAAAAAAACAGTAATGGTATGATGTTTATTTTTGAGCAATTTTTCTATTTGTGATGGTTGAGGCAGATCTCTTTAAAGAGGAGTTTTCCTGAAATTCGCCAACTAGCAACTAGCAACTAGCACTCTCTATTTTTTGTAAAGTGATAAAATCTTTATATTGACCTCACACTCCTATTGGTGCTTGCCGTAGTGACTTTTTGTCCATATCATGTATCTGGGTCCTTAAATGGAGCCCCTTAATGTAGATATTGCTGAATTGTTTATTTTGCATTGCATCATTATTTTGTACACAATAGCAAAACTCTTAGCCTATGTATTATACATTTTTATGATTGTGTGTCTTTTATTCCATCCAATAAGATCCAATAAGATCGAAACCGGTTGCGGGTTATTGATAGGTTATTGTCACGAATAAGGAATTTTGCCTCGTAAGCGTAGTTTTCATATGTGTGTAAAGTGCTGTGTCATTTGTTCGCTTGGCTAATGATTGAAAAAAAGACCTTTTTTCCTCGCAAGTGAATTTAGTGAGTACGCCTTTACTACGTCACAATTGTTATTACGACATAATAAGATTCCAGATTGATCTAGTGATTCTAGCTTCTTCGAAAAATTTCGATAACCGATTACGTAACTTAATGCTTTTTTCTTTTTTCACGTGATTTCGTTCTAGCGTTTTCTGGATTGTTTTTTGGATTTATACAGTATATAAGGCGACGGGATTTTTAAGTAGTAGAGAGAGCAGAAAACGTTGTAGGAAAGAGAGAGAGAGATTGATTGACAGAGTAAAGAAGAGCCATTGTTTTTTTTTGATGATTTATTGTGGATTCTGTGGACGTAGCGAATATTAAGCAGTTATTGGTGAAATTAATTTTTGCGGTTTTCTGATTGTGTAGTTCTGAGATCGTTGAGGGAAGAAGCTTGAAGTCATGAAGTATAATTTCTGCGAATACATTATTCTGTTATTAAAGTGGTTTAAGGTGTTTTTAGTGAAAGCCAATCTTTTCCAAGTGTTATTAAGTTGCAGTCAGACCTAATTATCCGAGCGATTATTATACGTCGCCTCAATTTTAAAGGAAATTTAAGATTAAATAGAACCGAAAAGTTCTATATTATATCAAACGCGACAGTTATAATGAATTGTTGTACCGAACGGTGTGGTGTTGGTGACCATTTTGAGTAATTTTTCGCTTTTACCGCAAAAGCAATTCCAAATTTACTACAAATTAAAGGATTTTCGATGGTCTGCGGGCATTATAGCCAGAGCTGGGCACCGCAAATTTAAACTCAATTCCGCAACCGCAAATTCCGCAAAACTGCAAGAGGTGTTCCGCAACCGCAAATCCGCAAGTTTGCGATAGGTTTGCGGTGACTTTTTGCACTTCCGCAAGTGCAAATGCACATTGCACTTCCGCAAACTTAGACCGCAATATTTACTGTTATTTTGTCTTCGTGATGACCTTTCTTATTTTTGGAGGTCAAATTTTGCCGTCGACAAGACGTTGACCTCCAAAAAAAAAAAAAGTCATCAACTCCCGCTCGTTAACCTCCAACCCAGAAAATGAGAGCGTCCACTTTTTCCGAGCAGTTTTACCGCGGATCAGGCAACACTGCCTATTGGTTTGCGGATTTGCGGTAGGAAATTAGGTTCGCAAATCCGCAAATAAAAACTTGAGTCCGCAATTTGCGGATTTGCGGAAGTGCCTACCTCTGATTATAGCCGTCTAATTTCGAATGTGGGTCAAAGCAAACACACTTCAAGTGCACTGTCAAATATTTGACCTACTATAATTCCTTTTTATCTTGTGCAGATACAATAAATGGCAGCTTTCTTTCAATTTTAACAAGTATTCCGTTATAAAATATGGCAGTGGTTCTCAAACTGTGCGTCGCGACGCCCTGGTGCAACGTTTTAATTTTCCAAGGGAGTCGCACGATAATTTGGTTTTGTGTCAATTACTCTTGCTTGCAAATTGGTCAAGCACTCTAAACGTAGATTTCTTATTTATTTATTTTCTTTCAACATTAATGTTTGTAATTTTACAAAAACGTCATGCAAAATTTTACTAATACACTGTTTCAATTATTGAGTTGTTGCTCTCAAAAATCAAGTTGCGCTATTTTAACTTGATTGGGGCAAAATAAATGAAAAACTAAGGCAGTCAGTTGTATGTAGGACGAAAACAGGAAAGACGAGTTACAACCGCAGAAGAGCGTGATTTTACGACTGAAGATGGCAGACCAAAAACAAAATCTCGGAAGTAAAACGACAGTTATTTAGATTTAGGATCACATCTATCTTGCATTTCGGCGAACAAAAACCTTAAGATGCTGTCTGGTGCGTCGCAAAGTCTTGTGAATTTTTTCAAATGCATCGCATCGAAAAAAGTTTGATAACCACTGCACTATGGCAATAGAAACCCAAATAATTTGTATATGTTGGCTAATCATCCCATTCCACATTTTATTGCTGAAAAAGACACGGATGTCATTGTTTTGTCAAACCTTAAATTTTCATTCCCCGTCTCTTTATCACACAGACCTAGTTTTTGATTTCGAACTCGCAGTCCTGGTTAAGACCAAGACCATCAATTCCAAAGCCAAGAGCTCGATAAAACGGCCTTGAGACTATCGGTAGTAACTAAATAGGTTTAGTATAGATATAGCAAGCATAGAACAGGTATAGTTCAGGCTTGATAGGCACAGAACAGACATAATAGGCATGATAGAGGAAGTGTGGGACCGTTGAAAGAAAGGCGCCTAAAAAACATTGACATCGCTGGAAATGTTGTGAAAATAAATTTGCTGCTTTGGGACTAAAAAGATTAGCTGGAACTTTTTGTTTGATCTTGTTAAGTTCCTATCAGATTTATTTTACCAGTAATGAGTAAAGTTGATAGTGCTTTTTACGCTATAAAAGAAATTTTTAAGGTTAGAACAAAATTACTTTTAGATAGTTAAGTTAAGCCCAGGAATGTGGTAATGCAGGTCATCAAAGCTTTGTCATGAGCTAACGTTTCCTGAGTGCCAAGTTTGATAAGCTTTAACCTTCACTGGAGATACAATGGATTTTGTAATGCTAATGGCTAGTGGGGCCAACGAGGCAGTCAGCCCCATTTGCCTCATTGTTTGAGATTGCGATTGTAGGCTAGTTGGAAAATAGATTTGTTGCAACACGAGGACATACTATTTATGCAGGCATGTCCATCCTGAATAATAGTGCATGTTCATCTATAGTGACCGATGAGACAAAAGGATAGTTATGCCTTTATTTCATCAGTCCGATAAGACAAAATTCAAAATTTGTGTTTTGGTAAAATTCATAATTAAACGCTAAAAATTAAAACTGAAAAATCTTGCATAGGCTAGTCATATGGTAAAATGTAGCACACCAAGAAAACAAGTAAAAAATCTGCTGCAGCATTGAAATTATCATGAACTCAATTTTTAACCAACTCAATTCAATTTCAAAATTATAACCAACTCAAAACGACTCAACGGTCCCTTACTTCCCCTACAGACATAGAGGTATAATACTGGTATTGTAAGCATAGTTTAGGCAAATAGTAGACATAGTGCAAGCATTGTAGACATAGTAGGCATCGGTTATTTCAAAAGCTTACAAGGAAGATATCAGTGATCAGATTGGAGTTCCAGTCGAATGTAGGCGCTTTGAGAGGCCATTGCAGCAGCACCTACAGGTAAGGAGAGGCGAAAATTCAGGAAAAGCGATTTAATTCAGAACTCTAAGAGGATATAAGAGGTCTACGAAAAGGAATGAAAGAGGTGAACCGCCGTGATAGTAGATGGGTTTGTTGAGTTGCAGCCAGTGATGGGTATTGACCAGTTCGCAAGAGCCTGTTCTTGAAATTTCGTTAATTTCGAGGACCAACTGTTGCCTTAAATCGGGGGTTTTCAATTTTTCCTCACGAACACCTTTTACCTATAACTTATTTTGGCAAACCTAAAATCAGATTCGACTAAAATCTCGTTCGAACGAGGGTTGGGAAAATAACTATAATCATTAATTTTCCTTACTAGACTGTAGCAGTTAGCGACACAAAAATTAGTCTGCATTTATATTGGGCCAACCAGCATGATTTGCCTCTGGACACTGTAATAATGAGAGAACTTGTTGTTACTGAGTTCTAGAGTGAGAGAACCTGTTCAAACACTTTCGCTGCCGCGCCGGTATGAATACCCGCGCGCAATCTTCAAGCGCTCGCTCCCGCGACGGTATATATACCAGCAAAAGAATTTGCTTACGCGCGCGCTATTGTTTGCACAAGTCTTGTTCAAACAAAAACGCTTTATATATACGCCTTTTCAACTTTCTGTTTGTAGTTTCTAATTGAATTTTTTTGTGTACTTCGCTCCCGCGACGGTAAATATACCGGCAAAAAATTTTTTGATGGAAGCTCTGTTTACGTGCGCGCCAGTGTTACAAAATGGCGCGCGGGAGCTAAAGTGTTGAATCCCAATACTGGATACAGCCCAAATTGAAAGTATGAACATCAGGTGAAAGGAGGCAAAACATAAAAGACAGTTTAAAATAAGCTTATTTCTGGTATGCTGCCAGTCAAAAAAGAATGATATTACATGATGTCTTTATGTTATGGCTACAATTTCAAAAATTCAACAAAATAATATTTTTTGAGGTATTTTCGTTCGGTTTGCTTTATACTGATGGGAAATACTTCAAGATTTTTTTGGTCTTTTTGGTACACCTCTACGTGTGCACCATCAGTCGCACGAAGAATGTCCAATTGGCGTTCAATTTCTTGC
Organism: Trididemnum clinides; assembly: GCA_963675345.1. NCBI lineage: Eukaryota > Metazoa > Chordata > Ascidiacea > Aplousobranchia > Didemnidae > Trididemnum > Trididemnum clinides. The sequence goes on from OY776290.1 coordinate 8,401,221, forward strand.
AATGTTCTTGCTAACATATCTACATCAACTGTAGTGGTTGCTTGAGTTATTCCGTGCTGTTGTCAATGATGTTCTGGACTTTGTTTTGGTATACCATAAGTTTTACCTGACCTCTCACAACAAAATCCAATGGTGTAATCTTGGGAAAACGAGACAGCCAAGGGATGGGATCTTCACACCCAATCCACCGATCTGGAAATGCTTCCTTCAGAAATTGCCTGACTTCAAGGCCCCCATTAGGTGGTGCACCGTCCTGCGGGAGAATCAGTGATGGTTGATACAGGTGTTGGTGGATCGCAGGTGGCTCTCTTCCACATTTGCATCTAAAGTTTCATTGTACATGGATTCCTAATTTTGTCTCTATAAATCAGGGAAAGCATTGGACGTTATCCTGCGTAATGCTCATTTTCATAAACTCCGCTTTCGCTGCCAAATACAAAAGATTCTGCTTGACCACTAAATGAATTATAATTATAAACCCGATTATTTCAAAAAGTAGTCGTCAAAATAGAAAAACTTGAAGTATTTCCCTTGACTACAAAACAAATCAAAAGAAAATGTCTCGGAAAATAAAATTGTGTTGAATTTTGAAATTGGGACGATAATTTGTGGACAGTATTACAACGCCAACGTACCGGTACCGATTTTAATCTATTTTTAATGATGCAATGTAAATACGAAAATTATTGTAACTGAGCTGTACATAGACACAACGTTAGAATACCTTCACACTATAGTCATGCCGTGTGCCTGAGTGTCTACTTTTAACCCTTTAAATATTTTTATTACGAGGGGCAAAGTGAACAAAATGACTAATTTTCATGTGAAATCAGGCTAGTAACATATGAGCACTCTGAGCCTTTAAGTTTTATAATCAGGCCTGCAATTACGAAAAAGTTGTAAGTACATCGCCAATTACTTCACATTTTTAATTTCTGTAAATACATCAATCACTTCAGTTGTTTACTTTGAATTTATGCACTATGCACTTATGCAAATAAACGTTTGAAAGTGGGTGAAAGTATTGTTGTTTTAATAAAGTACCATCTTCATTTACTTGCAGGAGATCGGAATTACAGGCATTGATTATGAAATTCAAACTTTAAGGGGAAATCAATAGAAAAAATAGGTCAGTATTCTACTCCATCGTTTGAACTTGAGTCGCCAAATATACGATTGTAAATACCGAGAAAAATGTTTGCTTGAAAATGGGTTGTTAAGCCAACACGGCAATCGGTTGCAAGAGTTAGGCCTGTAGCAGCAGTGGATACGAATACTTTTGGTAGGGAGGATAAAAAGTATAAATTTGCATGCACTGTAACTGGAGATGAGGCAATGACATATTTAGGGGGGCCACCGCCCCCTCATTTTCTGAAGTAGACAGCAGCAGCCTATGTTCGTTTTGTATGAAACTTCTGAGTTTTGAAATGCTGATATGACAAAATTGGCAAAAATTGTTTCTATACCAGTAAGATTATTATGAAATTGGCTGATACAGAGAGATCAAAGAGCTCAATTTTCACTTTGGCAAAAAGTTACTTAACGCCATCCTGAGATTTCGGGTTGAAAGAGCGCATATCAGCTAACTGCTGTTCTAAATCGTTGGTTGTTGTGACATGAAATTTTTTGTATCTTTGAAGACTTATTAAAATACTAAATATTAAAAGACTGCATAGAAATATGCAGCTTAGGCTTAGCGTGCAGCTCTGACTCAAAAAGAACAACTTTAGCAAACTTTGTATTACTGGTATTGATTTTAGTGGTGGGACGAGTACGCGGAATCGGAATCGAGAATATCGGAACTTTTTCTGGTATCGGAATTGGAGAATTTTAATCGAATTTCCGATTCTGAAAACGATTCTTTAGAATTTGTATGTTTGCAACTTAAATTTTTATTTCAGGTAATAATAAAAAGTAAATATTTGTTTGAAGCTTTAAAAGAATCCATATAATCTATAGATCTTGAAATCTAGAGTATCATTATTTCTAAAGAAGAGGTTTAGAGCATTTACAGAAGAAAGAAATTGTAACGCTAACTGGTAGTGTGAAGAGAATAAAAACAAAACGAGTTTGATACGTGACTAACAGACTTCAGTCTAATGTACTGTAGAGTTGCCAACTTGGCTGTTGTCCCGCTAAATTTTTTGTTTTTATAATTTCTTAGCTGCTAAACCTTTGTAATTTTGACGTGATGCACAAAGATTAGTTTATAAGAACTGTAACACGAAAAAAATATCCATACAACATTTACCGCATTCTTCGCCAAAAATAAATACGCCAATTCCTATAAATGCGACCGTTGGCGGCTCTCTCCTCATTTCATCCTAACTGGCATCCCCTCTCAGGAGCAAGTGACAAGTGTTCTTCCGTGCAAACTTTATGACTGACGAATGTTTGTTACAGTTGTTATTGCTAACAGGTAAGCTTTAGCACTCATTACATTTTGCAATACCAAAAAACAATCGCTTGTGCAAATATAGGATACATATTACTGGAGATGACTTAATGGAAAGCTGAAACCACCGTCCACTGATCAGAAAAAAGTGGTAAAACTATTGAAGCCTTTACCCATCAACTTAGTCTTGAAATTAGCTGCGACGCGTAGGGCTGCACTAATAACTTGTCCAAGGAACAGCAAATAGGTATCTTTTAGCAGTTTCTATTGCAGAAAATACACTGTAAAAACGCTTATTCCAAATAACTAAGTCAATAATAGCCTGTGGCCAACCTAGGCTAATCACACTACTAACAGCACTAAATTACACGTCAGAGTTGCCACTTGAAATATCCAAAATTCCGGGCGATAGCACAATAATCCTAAAAGAGGCAATTTGGTAACTATGAGACCAATTAAGTCAAATTGAATTATTTCAAGACTAGATTCAAGCACATTATTTCGAAACAAGCATGTAGCCCAATGAAATAGGGATCAAAACAAATGTACAACAGCAGCGAATAGTAAAACATGATCGGATAGGATAGGAGTTCGGACCAATTACAGCCGAGCAGTTTCTATCAGAAAAGTATGGCATTTGCTCGTAATCAGAAATTATATTGTTCTTATTTGTAATCATAAGATTATGAATTTAAGCCTACGACATTTTAGTGGATAAGCGACGGCAGGTTTGTCTGTATTGCTAGATATTTAGAATGCCGTAGTTCCTTGGTTTTAGTTCTACTTTCATTGCTGACACACACACCTGTGGTGCGGGGGCCCTGTTAGTAGCTCGAGCACTGTGATCGCGCAAACCCTGCCGAAGAACTGTGTGGGGGAATCTCAGCGTGTGATTGTTAAGTGCAGAGACGTAGCAGCCGCCCCCAAACCCCCCAATCGGGGGGGGCCCAGGCCAACTTTGGGGGCCCAAGTTAGTCTGAAATTGCTTTTTGGCTACGTGACTATTTTCAGTTCAGCAGACTTGTTTACAACCGATTTAAACTGTAGGAAGAAATTGGCTTGTGACATCATAAGTGAATGCTAGGTCATTTTATCTCGCAGAATCTAGAATATTTCGATTGATTTTCTGGTAGAATCTTGAATATTCGATTGACGTAACAATGCCGTTGTTACGCAACAATCATAGAATGGTCTGGAATTCTGTTTGGCTATAAATACCGGGACAATATATATACACTGCAGAGTGCAGATAAAGTATTTTATTGACATTGTATAGAATGAAACGTTCAAAAAGTGGTGCTCAAAAGAGAAAAGAAGCAGCCACTGCTCGAGATGCTGTAGCGAAATTGCCCAAGATGACAGATTTTTTCAAGATTACTGAGCAGAGTAGACCTGGCACTAGTACCGAGAGGGATGAAGAAAACTATAGTGTACAAGAAAAAGAAGACTATGACGATCAGCATCAAAGTGATTGTGAATTTCCAGAAAATGTAAGTTGTGATTTACCTGCCAATACGCAACCTTCAATATCAAAAATAACTGAATCTCAATTTACCCCTATCCCTGATGACCCATGTAAATGGCCTGAAAGTATTTCTGATGCTCAACGATGTGATATAGTAAAGCGTGGACCACATCAACTAATAATGAATTTTCCATATAATAACACAACTCCAAGGCGACGTTTTTCCTCCAACCATTATAAACGTGTGTTACCTAATGGTGAAAGTGTTTCACGGTCGTGGCTAGTTTATTGTGGGGAATCAGATCAAGTTTTTTGCTTTTGTTGTAAGCTATTTGGAAAAACACTAAGCCCCTTTTGTAGTGGTATAAATACATGGGAGGGTTTTTCGAAAAAACTGAAAGACCATGAAAACGGCATTTCCCACCAAGAATGCTGCAGTCAATGGATGTTGCTAGCTGAAGGGATAAGAAATTCATCCACTATCGACAAACGCGAGATGAATATTTTTTTCAATGAAAGACGTTTTTGGAGAAATGTTTTAGAGAGACTTATCGACATTGCCTTGTTTCTATCGGAAAGGAATCTTGCTTTTAGAAGATCTGAAGAAGTCTTAGGATCTCCTCACAATGGAAATTTTCTGGGTATATTTGAGCTTTTGGCAAGAAGAGATCCGATCCTAAAAGAGCTTCAAGACAGAATCAAGAATAAAAACACTAAATTCTTCAATCGTATGGAGTCTCCCTTCATACAATGGAAACGGAAATCCAGGCAACTGAAAAGTTTTTGCAAAACTATCGCACAACGGGTTATGACAGTGCCGCAACATCTGCTGTTGAAATAGCACAGGAATTGGATATTGATCCTTCTTTTCCTCCGTCAAGAAGTGGAAAGAAAAGAAGATTATTTGATTACCAAGGTGAAGAGGAACAACGAGCTACTCCTGAACTGAAATTTAAAAGCAACTTTTTCTATCCATTAGTAGACCAGGCTATTATGTCAATAAAGGAGCGCTTTAATTTGTTACGTGAGGTTTCTTCCGCCTTTTCGTTTTTGTACACACGAGACAAACTTTTGCTTGTGCAACAAGAAAATGCTCTTCTTACTTGCTGTAAAGAGTTCCAAAAAAAGTTCGGTGACATTGATTCTGATGAAATGAACGCTGAGCTACAGCGGTTTGTTTTAATTTTACAAAAAAAACGCAATCTCAATACGGCTCAAGACTTTCTGAACTATCTTCTAAAGACTCATTTATTTGAATTGTATCCGAATGTGTACATCGCACTTCGAATCTTACTAACTTGCCCCGTGACTGTTGCCAGCGCTGAAAGAAGCTTGAGCAAATTGAAACTGATCAAAACTTTTAATAGAACGTCTATGACAGACAGTAGACTATCTTCATTAGCCATGTTGTCAATCGAAAATGACTGCGCCCGATCTCTTGATTATGACAATGTCATAACAGCATTTGCGAACAAAAAGGTTCGCTCCAGACTATTTAAATGATACTGTGTTTTTATAACTTTTTCATGTTTTTCAGTGTCATTGCTTTCGTTTCGCAGTGTCTGCATAAATGTCCTACTGAACTCTGGCATCGGTGCCGAATTTTTTATGACTTGCACCTTCGGTATCGGCATGCTTTATTCTGACATTAGCCTGTTTACTTATGTACAAATTGTGGTGTATTTTCTTAATGCAGCTTTTCAATTTTACACCTCTAAAGTGATATGACCTGTGCGCAGGGGCTCTTGCGCTTACTTTGGGGGGGCCCGAAGTTGGAGTGCTACGGGACTGGTTAAGTGGTATCTGGCTCTAGTTGCGTCGCTGATCGGGCTACGCTATGTAACACGCTAGTTATTGTCCGTGCGGTGGGCTAGTTGTCGGAATCGGTAGCTACGCTCGGAGTGGAATAGGCGAAGTGGCTGACCTCTTGGCGGCCGTCCATTATATAAGCCGCGGTGCAGTCATTTGGGACCCACCGGAATTAGTTGGGCGCCCTTTTCACGTTGCGCGTGCATTGCGTTCTTGAGAGTCAGCGCTGGAGCGACGCGCCTGGGGGATTCGAACCTGCGCCTTTGAATCTGGCCTCGCGCGCCGGTTTTTTGCTGCCATGCACCGCGTGCTGCCAGTTATGCCTTAAGGCACCGCATTTGGTTTGTAACCTTTGCAAGACCTTTTATGCATAATCACTGCTTGTGTGATCAACTTCGCATAAGGATATCAGTATCACTCCATGGTCGAGCAGCTAGAACTACGCCAAAACGAACCTCGCTCAATAGTCAACGGCACGTAAGTCTTGTGTTTTGTGTTAGTCTGTTTTATAATGGCCAACATTAATGCTATTGGGGGGACCTCTCGGCCCTTAGCAAGCCCTGCTGATGAGTCCAAAAGGACGAAACGCGTCCAGGGATGGCTTTGTAAATTTAAATATATCTCTCAATAGCATTGCTCCCTTCGGAAGCCTCGCGCCTGTAGGACTCGCTTTGTTGTTTTGTTTCTCGCTTATAAGACGCTCTCTATCGATCGTAACCACTTGGAACCAGCAAACATATATGGATTTAAAAATCAAATTAATGGATGCATAGGCCGATGTATAAATTCATACATGCATAAGTCTGTAGGCTATAATATTGTTACATTGATACCTACATTACATTACAATTTACATTATGATATTTTATACATGGGCCTAAGAATCCATGTGTAAATTCATACATGGATTCTTAAGCCCATGTGTAAAATCTGCAAAAAAGGTATATAGAGTAAATACATAAAATTTTCATGAACAAAAATTTTTGGAGGGTATAGCAAAACTTTTCTGGGGTGTTGTACATACCATACATACATGTAAACACATACATTACATTACAATCTAAGAATATTGGGACTTGAATATGAATAAATACCTTCAAGGAATTTACTTGAATATTTCTTTTTGTAAACATTTACCTTTTTCGTTTCATTTTATTATATAAGAAACTTTTTGGTCTTTTTTTCTATAACAAAATCATTTATATTCCTTCTGAATGCATAATTAATAAAGTGCCACGTCCAAAAATTATTTGCTTCTTAAACCAGCTTCAGGGTCTGAAAATAATCATGAATTTATTCCGTGTATCGGAATCGGAACTTTATTGAGGTATCGGAATCGTTAAAAAATTTTGTATCCTCCCATCACTAATTGATTTGTTATGTGGGCCCCCTGCATTTTCCACTAGCTACGCCCATGAGGTAAGGATTTTTTCTTTTTGAGAAACAACTTTTTCAAAGTCCAATTTTTTGAACAAACTTTTTCAAGACAAAAACAAATAAGCAGCTTCACGAAATCAAAACAAAGAAAAGCTGTGGAGAGGAATGCATCCCCACATTACTCCAGGATCCTCCACTAAGAAATAATTCTTTTTTGCTCTATTACGGAACCAAGGCACTAGGTGCAGAAGAAAAACTTGGTGTCACAAATATCATTTGGTTTATGAGGGGGTTTGCACTAAGTGAAATAAGCCTATCACCACATTACTTATTTCTGGAATCGTAAAACAGAAACCCATTTCGGCGCTCGTCTCAACTTTAAATTCGTTCCTTTTTTGAAAGGAACGAATAGAATTTGTGAAACAATAGAAACTTCGTGAGTACGACCAGTTTTTTTTAAAGGACCAGTATTATGATCAGGGGCATAGAGGCCACCCTCATTCGTACCAAGTTATTGTTGGGGCTCTTAGAAATGTTACTTGGGCGAAGCCAGCGCAGGGGCAGAACCGATATTTCTAATGGACTTAACTAACAGGAAGCCCGGTGAAATGATGCCCACTAGTGTCGCAATAAAGACTTTGCAAGTGACATTGGCGTGTAGAAAAATAGTCAACCCTCTCCACTGGGTATTTTTGATTATGCCTGGCTCAACTTTATGCAAATACTGAAACTATTTGAAGGCCGAAAATTATTTGAATTGACAAGCTGCTGAATGGCGTACGTTATTTCAACACAGTACTTATTGCAAAAATTAGAGAACTTTTGTATAAAATATCAAACAACAATCGTTAGCAACTCATTAAAAATAACAACATCAGAAAACGCCCCGGAAAAATCATGAATGAAGATAGCTTAATTCATCAATGATTTGTTGATCAAACGCAGATGAGTTACCGATGCGCTTTCCATTGCTTATATGTATTGTTTAAACCAATTAGTTAGAGAGATAATTTGGTGTCATTGAAAGTGGGATAACTAGTGAAAGGAGCGTTTCCATGCTCCATAGGATATTTGGAGTAGCCATCTTGAAATTCTGTGATAAAAACAGAAAGAAGTACTTTTTGTGCTTTTGATTTCTTCTGATTAAACTACTGATTAATGCACATACCTTACAGCTAAATGAGATTGTGGCTAGCATAGTCTACAGTAACACATCAATCCTCAGCTAAATGTTGTTGTTTGACCGATGGTAATATCGCTAAGCAGAATCTTAAAAGTATTTTTTGAACAGAGATACCATCCTACTTGTCTATTCAACGATCACCACCACTGATGCGACCAAAGTTCATGTTACCCGAGGCGGCTTCATAAATGCCAACTCAAAATTTCTAAAATTCCAAAATCTAAGTAACTACAGAGAAAACATTCATTGTTTTTTCGATTAATTGGTAGAGTGTTACTTTTCTAAACAATGCCTCCCGAGGAGGATATCCCATACCTAGATACGCTACTCACCACAATCACAAATTTTTACTGTAAAATTAGTTAAAAGTATTTATTTTGACTGTAGTTGATTTCTGTTCTTTCTCGAAATGCAAGCTCTATTTTTTAGAATAACAGTTTTACCTGTCGGTGAAAATGCCTGATTGGAATAAACGGCTTGAGACTTTGCGAAAACCACATTTGTGCTTGTATCCTGCAAATCGACATACACTGATATGACACCAATTTTTTATAACTGCACAAGACTATTCATAGAACAACATTTGTTTGTGGAAAACCAACCGGTAAGATATAAGAAAGATCAAAACACATATTTAAGATTTGCTTTACATTGGCAACCTTAAAGATTTCCTACAGCATCATTCTTAAAAGGAGGTAGGTAAATTTTAATTTGCCATGAAGAAACTATAATAAAGAATTACAGCATACAGTTTTTGCAATCATTAAAGTTATTTGTAAGTCTGCCATATTGAGTTTCCTGCTATAGCCAGTTGCTGACTACTATACTTAGTTTTACATTTACTTTATCTATTTTTTGTGGTAACAAAAGAGCTTCATCAACTTGATTGTGCTTATTTTATGCTTTTTTGACAGTAACATTACGTTACTGTTTATTTCGAAAACTTCTTTATCTTCAACCGTTTCACATTTTTTAAGTAAATGGTTGGTGGTTAAGAATATGGTTTTGAAAAAATTGTTTTGTCAGAAGCTTTTCGTGACGCTCTCATCGATATCTTTTGATGTGATGCCGCCACTGATGAGTGGGTGGCAAGAACCTTCATGCAAAGTAGGTTTATTTGAAAGTGGTGTAAAAGATTTTATATTTTTCAACACCAGTTCTGCCTTAGACAAAAAATATAATTCATCCTTGAAATCTGCCAAGCGGAAAAAAATTGATGCTCTAGATCAGTCAGTGCTTTTCAAACCTTTTTTTGTTACCGCACGCTAATAAATTCTGATTTGGCCGCGGCACACGTACTTGATGAAGCAAAAAAAAGGTTATCACCCACTAATCTCCAACAAAACGTCATTACCCATTAAACACTATTATAACGGATTTTTTGCTTTATTGATTTGGTATTTTGTGCATGTATCTTTGTTTGAAGAAATTTGATGTGAATTGGAGAAATTTTGAAAATTAGTTGGGAAAATGCACCAGCAAGAATCTGGCAACACTGCATCATAGCAAAACAGACTTTAGGATGAAAAGATTAAATGCAAGGCAATGTGACCCGACTAAACTATTTGTAAGCGTTTGGTCAAAACATGAATTTTTCGCGGCACACAGTTTGGGAAAGTGTGCCCTAGACATTGCTCATGTTTTAACTTTATTTGGTCGAAATGGGTCAAGTTGAAACCTTTAACTATATGTGTTTCAACCAGAAGACCTAGAACAGAATAGCGCCTATTTGGCTAGTCTTCTCAATCCATGGGCCAAAACAAATACATAGGGTGTGTCATGGGTTGTTATCTTTTTGTCTACAGAAGACAACGACTCCCAAATTAGGAAAAATTTAGCCTCACCTCCTTATTCTGAGGTTCCAACAATTGATATATCACCGGACCACAAGCGTGTGTTTAATTTGAATATGGTTGTCAAGGCAAAAAATATTGATAACTTCTCAAAAACAACGTTGGGGATAAAGTGCCAGCGTACTCTGAATTTTGCCGTCGATTTTCCTTAAAACGCTTTTACCTGGACCTCAATAAATTATTTTATACTGCTTTTTATTGCCGCTATGCAAAAATATGTTCTATATTGGACGCTATAAACACAAAATTTTGAGCATAGCCCACGCTGGAAGCATTTAAAAACTGCTAAATGATTGTATAATAATTGAACCAACTAAAAACATACTTTAAAGCAATATTACAACTGATTTCGTTCAAATAACTATCATCTGGTCCAGACCGACTTGAAATCGCATCTCAGGATGCTATAGCTTGGAAGTTGATTAACTCTGACTTGAATGCCGAAGGTAGTAGGCTATGTGAGAAATTCAAAGACCTCATGTCCTAACTATGCAATCAAACTTCAAAAAGTTAATGTTGTTTTTTAGTTTGAGCAACACTTTTCTATTTTCAAAATAAAAAGTTATGAATGCCCATACACTTTAAATATTTATTGTTCTTACCGGGCAGCAGCAAATTCCAAGTAATTTTCCACAATACGATGCACTAACAATCAGAAGAACCATCGAAAGCAAAGAAAAAAAGGCAAACAAACAACATGCAGTGAGATAATATGAAACCTAAAACAATAATTATTTTGATCTTTCTACGCCATTTTTCACATGACATTTTCAGTTACTATAAACAAAGTTTAAACAATTTTTAAAGCGAAATGATGTATTTCGGAACACGAGAACACGGCAGGGACGATAACACTCAGGTCCCGATAAAACTATTTTGTTCTGTGCGCTTAGAAAGCAATTCTCATGGTGGAGCGCAAGTTGGATCCCGAAAAAAGATTTTCATGCTCCTGATTTTGATAAGGTAAATGAGAGAATATGAGTCGGTGTCAAAAAGCTTGCCATTACGTTACCGACAGCCTTTAGATCTCCTTAAATTAAAATGGAATAGATTTCGAGAAGTTCAAATATCAAATTCTTTAATTTCTGCATAAAAAACAATTTTCGAAGACACAACAGCAAAGTATAGAATCTTTTGTGCAGTCTATTAACGAAGAGACAGCGAAAAGACCGATGGGTCATTGAGTGCTACTATACTGAGTGAAATAACCATTGACATGACCCACTGTGAGTGAAATCAAGCTCCGGTTTATAGCATCTAAAGCGGCATGCGAAATCGAGATCTGTTTACACGATGTCAACGCAAATGGTAATGATCAATAAAAACCAGTAAAACATCACCATCATAAAATAGCCTCGATAACAATTGACTTCAAAAGGGATTCACATTCATACCTGCAGCTAGCCTCGACTGTGAACTCAGGATTTTATTTGCTGGTCATTCTAACTAAAACACTCCCTGTTTCTAGGTAAATTGCAGACCAAAGCTCATCTATTAGCTGCATAAATGTTGTTTGAAAGACTGATGGATCGACTCATTGGCGTAATGAAGCTTTTCTGGCACGATCACGGTGTGAACTTATTGAGTAAAATAGCAACAAAATATCGATATCGAAAATAAGCTTTTTGACCCTTTCAAATTTCTTTTCTGGCAACACCTATGAATGAACTTTAATGGTTTTGAGCAACTAGAATCAATAGGTATCATTAATACAGGAAAGCTGGTAGTTGACTTGAATCTCGTTAGAAGTAATTATTTATCAATACTGCCACGTGGTGGTAGCGTATTGACAGATCTTCATTGAAACTAACAGCAGCAATAAGGGTTAGATCTCAGTTTTGTGTGGCCTTCTTGTGCTCCTTTGTATTATATGTGGTCGAAGAATCGAGATCTATTACTGATTGGTGTTGTTGGTGGTTTATTGAGCTAATACTCACTTAAATTTTCTTGCTCATCCGTCTTACCATTACTCTGATATTATTTTTACGTAGTTTAAAAATGAAATGTTGATTTAAAAATTTCCTTTTTAGACTACTTACCCAATACCAATAAATACCTCGCCAAATATTGATGCCCAAAATTCCTGACACTGGAAATATCGCAATTATACTAAAAGACATGTGACATGCAACCTGCAAACAAAAGTGGGGTTAGGAGAGTGACTTGCAATTTGAAGCTGCTGGTTCATATTTGAAGTGAAGAAACTGCAACCTAAAATCGGATATTTTACTTTGTTAATAATTTTATACACCGCCTAAATAACGAAGTGATTTACAAAGTACACTTCAGCGCAGGAAACTGAAGTTCAATTCTCTGGTGGCCTAAATCTGTCACGATGGTTTGCATCTGCGTTGGTAGTTTTATGAAAATGGCTTGGTGGCTAGACACCAAATCAAATAAGACCAAATCAGTAGACCGACCAACTACCGCAAACTTTAGTAACTGAAGCTAATGTGTTCTAAACGACAAACCACCAATCCATCGTACACCTGTTACAACACTTATTATCTCAACTTTCCAATCAGTGTTGTTAGTGATGGTTATTGACACCTATTCTTTAAAAACAAAACCCCACCAAAAAGTTTTTACAAAACATTCTCCTCGCTTTGTAAGTTGCTTAAGTCAATATTATGATTTTTGAAAAATATTATCCATTAGGTAAGCCATTTTATTGCACATAAATAATAATCAATGCTTTCAAACGAGTAGTTTGATCAAACCGGTATGGGCTGCACAAAACGTCAGCTTGCAATGGCTTTTTTTGTTTTTGTTTTTGCCAATAAAAAACCAAGTACTCTAGGTCACAGGTTCTCAAAGTGCTCCGCGAGAGAAACCTAGGGGCTCTGCCAGCTATTCGTTTGCAGTCAAATCTCGGTTTTCGAACGTCTCGGAGTTTGAACAATTCGGGTTTCTAACAAAAATTTGGAGATGAGAACGATTTGAAAAGAGCTCTTGACAGTCTTTGTAGACGCATTTTCCGTCCGACAAGAGGACGATGACCTTTTTTTTTGGAGACCACCATGTTCACGTGCGGTATAAGGTCAATGAAAGGAGGGCTCGCATGACATGAAACCGACACAGGCTATTGCAAGGTCCTGAGCACTGACCTTCGGCCACTATTAGTTGGCGAAGATGGCCGCGTGGACGTGATAGTGTCCAAAAAAAATAAAAACATAAAAAAGGTCACCACCTCTTGTCGGACGGAAAACAATAATTGGCGAACATCAATCGGTAAGAAGCAATGTGTTTTTTTGTTTTTATTTTTAAAAAGTTATTGTGGGGCTCCGTAAATAATGGTCAACCTCTTCATGGGCTTCATAACACCAAAAGTTTGAGAACCTCTGCTCTAGGTGATGGAATTTTGTTGTGTCATAGTTGCACTAAGCTCTGTACATTGCTTCAAAATTCGCTATTTATACGAGCCGCTTTTTGTAAAGGAAAAAGTTTTCATTCTATACGGACAATTATCAATGCAATTTGACAAAGTGACTACAATTTGACATATCGATTGCGATTTGACAAACCGTAATGTAATATGACTATTCATTCCACCATTTGACGTAATGTAATTTGACAAGTGGACTGCGATATGAAAAATCGAAATGCAATTTCACAAATTGTAAATTGCTCTTCACAATAGCTGAGGGAAGATTTGCTACTTGTCCATTGCTCTTTAAAACTTGTGTGTGAAGATTTGCGGGTTGCCCTGACCATTAAGTAATAGGTTTTGCAGGAAGAAATACTAGGTTTATTAAAGTATTTTATATAAGACAAAATAGTAATTTTTTGCAAGCTTAAGATATACTAATGGAACGTGTCACAGACTTCTACACAGGTGATTAAGGTTAATGGTAGAGTGATTCATCGATGACCAAGATCAAACCCTCGATTAAGATGTTAGTCTCAGTGAAATCAGTGTATACGTCACTTCCATACGACAGCATCAGTAAAAATTGACTTTGGGTGGATTTAAACCCAAGATTTGTATCATCTACCCTGGGCAGTAAGCCCAGGTTTTGGTAACAAAGCATTCCAAGTGGGAACGCCGCCCTGACCACTCAATCACCGAAGTACGCCGATTAGCAGTGCGAATTTCGGTGTTTGATTGTGGAGATCTTAGCTTAATGATTCATGGGTCTGGGATCAATTGTGCCTTCAAGTAGAGTACAAGAATAAAGTTAATTCTATGAAGTTGGCCACGGATTCGATGATCAATGCAATAAATTTTCTTTTGCGCATTTCTTGAATTACCAAGATATTTTCCCCCGGAGAATGTTTGTGTTTGTAAATAACTCTTTCCACAATTTCCAGTCCATGCGAGGGATTTTTTTTTGTCAACGGTTGTCTCTAAGTTATGGGGTACCTTTGTGTCACACACAAAAAACCCGTTATAAGGCTAATTTTCTTTACGAATAGTTATATCATATTGCAATTCATGTTTTTGTATTCCAAGAAGTTAAATTATGGTGCAAGTACGAAGTTGGGTACCACTTGTATCATTGCGCCGTTTGTGTCACTCAAAAAAGGCCATTTTAAGGACAAATCATTTTTCAATGAAAAAGTGTCTCTCTCACAAGACAAATCACATTGGGTTAAAAATTTGTTTTCTGATAAGTTAAATCACACCGTAATTATTATTTAACTCTTCCAAGAAGTTAAACCATATTGCAGTTGCACAGTTAAGTGCCATTTGTGTCATTGATCCGTTTGTGTCACACGAAAAAAATGTTTTAAGAACAAATCATGCTGCAATGCTTAAAATGTTCTTTCAATAAGTTAAATTACATTGCAATGCTTAAATGTTTATCCCAGAAGGCAGAATTGCAACTGCAAGAAGTTCATTGGAAAACTATGTGCAACCCAAATTAAGTTTATTTTGTGCAATTGATTATTTTTATACAATAAAATTTTGTTAGTTTAATATCAAAACATTGTCCACTATTCCAAAAAGTTGGTTAATCTCAGCTGGACTGCTGCTTGACACGAAAGTCTCTGAACACTTTGAGGGCTGCCGTTGCTCAATATTACATGATATATTACTGCTTTTTCTCTAATTGATGGGGATGAGCAAGGAATTGAAACTTTGTTCTGTTCTGGCTTTGTAGCTTAGTCTGGCAATCAGTCTGAGTAAACCTGTATTCGATAACAACTTCAGCAGATTACAGTTGATCACTTTTTACTTAAATTACAGTCTACTGCATAAGTTTAGCAAAAAGAAGCAACAAATCTACTTCTAGTACTGATAAAACCCGATGATAGTGCTAACGACATGCAGTATGCTAAACATTTGTGTACACTATCAAAGCCACTACCAATGCTCCAGATATTCCATTAGGGCTACACGATCTAGTGCGGCGCTCAAACTTGTATTTTTCTGCTGGAAACAGGGCCAACTTACGAACTTTTTTGACGATTGACGATGAAGTGGCACAAACGGCGCAATGACACAAATAATACCCAAGTGTGCAACTGCAATTTGATTTGACTTCTTGGAAGAACATTCAAGCACTACAACATGATTTAACTTCTCGGGAGATTACCTACTATAGCGCCATTTTTCAAAATTTTCATAATAAGTCGTAGCTGGCACAAAAAATTTATAGTTAACGCAATCAACCGATCTGAATAATTTTGATAAATTTTCTTTCGCTTAACGCACAGCATTTCGGAGTCAATACTTATGAAAAAAAGATTTTTAAAAAGATCTTCACGTGCAACCATTTCCTATCCCAAAAGAAAGTTAAGGAGGATGATGCAGTGACTGGAGCGTTCGATTCGTTGTCCGTATGGAGCTGGGTTCAAATACCCTTTTGGATTCCTACCACAGGCTTTAAAAAATGATTTTCACAGTTTTCCTACTTGGCTCTCAACCCGAACAGGATGGTGTGGAAAAAAGCCGGAAAGTTTGCTTGCTATGTCTTTGGAATTGACTCCAAAAGGGATACCTCCACCTTTATGTAGCTCACAGGCGGCGGGGTCAAGCAGTCTACCCTTCGCAGTGACACAGCCTGACCAAGGACATCAAGGCAGCAAAACCTCATACAAGTGAATGAAATGAAGCGGGAGTAAAAAGTCTTCGTTCTTTTTGTAAAAGATCTCAAACAGCAATGAACCAAAATAAGGTTTGGTTTTAGATTTTTTTGAAATGCATATGATTTCATATTTTTGAATCCCTTTAATTTTTATTTATTGAGAAAAAGAATGCAGGGAGAAAGGTAGGTAACGAGTCAGTTGACATCAATCTTTTAACTAGGTAAGAGTACCATCCATGCTTTGAAAAAATAAATAGTTAAGTCACCATATGGGCCAATAGCCTAAATAACTTACCAGACATCTTGAAGCTTGGTCTTTTGCACTGGGAATGCCTATACTTCCAGCAACGATCGCCTGAAACAAACAAATCCTTAGATAAGCCATTTTAAGTAATTCACACAAAAGCAACCAGTCCTATGCAGCATTTTATGTGACAAAAAAGAAAAATTTGGTGTGTTTGGTGTTGATATTTAACAATAATTTCACTTGATTTTTAAATTACAGCAAGTAGAAAAAATTTCACTTTTTGTAACCACCATTCAGTTAATAATGCAATGAATTTTGTTATAGAGCTATGTTATTTGTTATTGGGAAGTAGGAGAAAAAAGCTCATCTAGCAATGCTATTGGAATGAAAAAAATTTTGTAGACACAGCTATTAAAAAATAAATACATAAAAAAGTAAAATACCATGAGATGTTCTATCTGTGGTTCCCAACCATTATCAAAACGTTCCTCGGTATTCTTAAATGATTAAGCAAAATAAAATATTTCCAAAATATGCAAAAAAATGGTGGATGCGTGAGCGTGGTGATGGTGTGTATTGTGTATAAATGTGTATACTGTTCAGGTATGCCGAGACAAAGATAGGCAGAAGTGCTCTGTTGAAAAAGAAAAACTTTGAAGTATTTTTCTTCAAAATTTCGTCAAAGTTTGAGGTAAATTAGTGGTGAGATTGCTTTTCGTAACTTTATAAGAATGAATGTCTTTTTTGGTGATCGCCATGCAGGAATAGATCATTTGCACCTTCTTTTGAGACAATAGCTTTGCAGAGCCAATCACAGATAAAATAGTAAACATAATTATTGAAAATTTAAATATCTTCGGCAATTTATTTTTGCCCTTTTCAAAAACATTGTTTTTGATCTTTATCGCATCTGCAAAATTTACCATTTAAAAGCAGTATACAAATTCTAAAGTTAAATCATTTCTTGACTCACAAAGCAACTAGTATTATGCACCAAAAGTTGACGAAAGTAAATGTTGACAAAGTAAGAACAAAAGTAAGTACATAAAATCTTAAAGCTTATGTAAACTAAGCAATCTAAAAAAACAGCAGTCGTTTGTTGTAGTATAATTGAGAATTTAGTCGAGGTTTGTGGTTTTCAATAAATAACACTTCTTGAATTTTGGCTTCATGGTTCATAGTCTCTATTACAATGTCTAATTATTTTGAAAAAACTAGCATTAAGTTTATTGGCCTTGCAGCATTGACATGAACTGATGTGTTGGGTTATTGCAGTTTCGTTAGTGTTTGAATTCATGTTCAAATACATAGTCATCCCTATGTATGACTTCTGCATCACGCAAACAAGACCAAAGCGGTATGTGCACTTGACTTTAATTAAAAGTGTGATCTAAATTTTTTGAGTTTTGTAAAATACAGATATGACAACATCGAACTTATTTTAAATCAATTTAGCGTCAATACAGCCAAATTCATGTGATAGTCTTAGGAAATAGGTACACCTAATCTATAAAAAAAATTATTTTCCTCATTTTCCATTTAATGTTTTGGGTTCATTCACGGTTTCAAACTTTTTATGGCAACTTCAAAGAAAGGCTTGTGCTTCAGTTACAAGAAGTAAATCGAATTTTCATTTCGTAAAAACATATTGCGTAAGTTTTTAACTACACTTACCTTTTCCAATTTTTGGTGCGTGACAGAGCCCTCGGCTTAAACTTTTTCACGGCGAGAGGGAAGAGGGTAAATTTGCAAAATTTTTGCATAATTGATTATATTCTTACCCACAATTAGAGGCAAGGACTGGAAAATCTTCAAAATTTTTGCACAAACCCAAAAGCTCCCCACCTCACCAGCGGACGCTCACGGTGCGTAATACTAGTTGTTTTGTGGATCAAAACAACGTATTAACTTTGAAATTCGTAAACTGCTTTTCATTTGTAAAATTTGCGAATGCGGTAAAGCTCAAAAATAATTTCTCTGAGAAGGGAAAAATGACTTACTAAAACGTTTGGATTTCCAATAAATATGTTTTCCTTTGAGATTGTGATCCACTTTTCGGAGATGTACTTGTTATATAGACTCTTAAATAGTCTTCGAAAAAATAACCTTCATAAGTAATAAAAGCTCCTCTCGAGAAGTACATGTACAAAGTGCCTTTTTCAAAGCGTTTCTCTACCATCGGAATCTTTTGCCGCTCATATGTGTTTGAATAAATTTGCGTTATCACATTGCTTGACAATTAAGTAAAGAAGATAAAATAAACTCCAAAATTGTTAAATTCATAACTTGCAAATCTAATATGTGTAAATTTCTGCCCTAAAATTTGACAATTTCTCGCTCAGGAGGAATCATCTTTTGGTTGGGAATTACTGTTTTGTTTAGTTGTAACATTGAAAGTGGTTTTTGATGCCAATTAATAATTAAAAAAGAACCAGCAAGTTTAACTAGCAAAAATTATTACGTCAGCAAAGATGTCAGCAGAGAGGGCCGAGGGGGTCCGTGGCTCCCTTGGAATCAAAAAAATTTAGTAGCCCTATAAACTTGCTTATATAAAAAGTTACTTAACAAAACGCAAAACGAATTACAGCAAACTATATTGTTACGCACATTTCCAAAAAAACAAATGTCTACAGGTGCTCTTGTGCGTCAATATTTGAATTAATTGCAAATTTCAAATTGAAGTGCACCACTAATTATGGCCTAATTACAGTGAGAGTTGAGCATAGTGCGTCTCGATTTAACGCTAATTTCAACACAACACCATCAATCGATGCATTCCAAGAAAGAATGCAAAAGTTGGCATATCTCAAAATTTGGCTCAATGAATATAAAGGATAAAGATTTTTCAACTGAAAGGTATGCTATATTAACATTTTTTCCCTAGAAAAACCAAACATGTCTGGGTTTGGGATGAAGCAATGTGAAAAATAAAATATTGAGATTATTCATTTGTTTTTCGTGTTGTGATCATTTGTGCGAACACTAGCAAATTTACTCAATAACCACAAAAAACTAACGCACAAGCCTACCAAAAATGTTGACAGTGTGCATTCCAAGCTTTTCTTTACAAGATGCATTGACACTCAAGATCCAGTCATCAGATCACTTTAGGTTTAATGTTTGCTACTGTATCTCATTCTAATTAAATACCTTCCTTATTTTGGTAGACAAGCGATCACGTTTATTTTTTGGGGGAGAAGGAAATTGATTTTATTGACCTCTGTTCTACAAAAAAATCTTTTGCATTCCAAATAAGGTTTTTGTAGTATATAACTGCTTTATAGCCGGTTAGCTCAAATTTATCATCAAAAATTTACCCAAAATCCTCCCCATATTCCTTCTCCAAAGCTGATCGGAAGATAGATAATAGCAGGTATTCCTCCAATCAAGAGCAAAGATCCAATGATTACTTCTGTAATCTAAAGAAATATTTAAACAAATGAACAAGTAGTTCGCAGGCCTATGCTGTACATGAATGGTGATTGATTTGAAGATACATAAGCTGCTGCAAAATTTTTGTTTCTAGTTTCTGTCAAAAAGATGAGATAACGTGAGAGAATTTTCGACATGAGATGGACAAGAACTCAGCCCCTGGAAATGGCTATGTGTCGTGGCCCCGGTCACCCTTCCCTTAATTCAAGACTGCTCTCACTCAAAAGCTCGCTTTCAGATCATCATCTTTCATTCGATTCTTTAAACAAAGAAGGGATGAGATGTACGATATGAAAAGGTGAACTTGGAGAAAAAGTAATTGTTTTGCAACTTATTATCCTGTAGTAGATTGCTTTTGTAATCGAAAAAATAAGCTACAAAATTGTGGGTCTATTTCACGACCTCCTTGGTAAGGTCCGTTTTATGACTTTACTTTTTCCCTTAAATCTCTGGCTACACCTGTGTGTTCTGTTGCCGGCATACCCAGAAGAAAGGAGGATGGTGAAAAGAGTTAAGTTTCCACGTCACACCTCGACAAAAATGGTTGAAATCGTACTTGGAAAGGAGGCCGAAAAGAAAATAGCTGCTACATCACTGTCGAACAATATATTCCAAAGAAGAATAACAGATATAAATATAGACATTATGGTACAAGTTGTAGAAGAGATTGGCTTAGCACCATTCGGTCTCTTCTCGATTGGGTTGGATAAATTAGAATCTTGTTCACTATTAATGGCTTTTGTCAGATATATCTATTCTGGAAAGCTGAAAGAATAATTTTTTTTCTGTGCAGCTCTGAAGGGCGCTACTAAAGCATCAAATATTCTTACAGCAATGTCTACTTTTTTAGAATAATAATCTTTCCTGGGTAAATCTTTGCAGCGTTTGAACAGATGGTGCACCCGCAATGATTGGATCAAGGTCAGGTTTTCAAGTACTTGTTAAACATCGTGCTCCAGCTGTAAAAGGTGTTCACTGTATAGTACACCGCCAAGCTTTAGCATCCAAATGTGCTTCAACAGTCCATCAGCTTAGTCAATTACATTAAAGGTGGCGCTTTTAACTCGCGACTTTTCAAGGAACAGCGTGAAGAAACAGAAGCTGAACATAATGTTCTTTTTTTCTACACAAAAGTAAAAAGAAACGTGACAGCAAGAGTCTTTCTACTTCAAAAGGAAATCAAAATATTTTGCGAAAAACACAGAAAACTGATTTTGTGGCATGGCTCGATCATGATGAATGGCAGTTGAGTCTGGCGTATCTTGTTGATATTTTTGAGCAATTAAACAAACTTAACAGGCTCATGCAGGGCAGACACACTAGTACTACCAATCTCGTAGATGCATTGAAGTCATTTCTATGCAAGCCTGGAATTTGGAGCAAAAAGATATTTGATGGGAATTACTCTATGTTTGAATCAATTTTAATGATGCTAGAAATGGTGAACAAACAGATGTCAGGGTTAATTCAAGAAAACATTATCTCTCATCTGACAGCTCTAAAAGAAGAATTCAAGTACCATTTTCTGAAAGTGAGTGACAAAGAGTTGATTTCGGTGAAAAATCTATTTAGATGTTCTATTGACAGCATACCTGATGAGCAGCAGGGTGAATTGATTGATTTGCAAAATGATTCCACAGCCAAAGACCTTTTAGATGACAATACAGTTTAAGAATTTAGGATTCGTATAAATGGTTTGCATTTTAATGTTGCCAAAGTTGCACTCTCCTTGCTTTTGCCTTTTGCTTCGACATATTTATGCAAGTCCTGCTTTTCAACAATGCTTCTCATCAAAACTGCACACAGAAACCGCCTTGAATTGGAGAATGATATAAGATGTGCTCTGTCAGAAACTTTTCCTTGAATGGATAAGCTACTCAAGAACAAACAGTGTCAAACGTCCCACTACAGTTGATTAAATAACAACTTGAATATTCTTGTTTTTATAGAGTTGCACTCGATTTGTCTTTTGCAAACTAGACCACAACGGCCGGTACCGTAGTTCTATTTTAAAATATCTTGTTTTCATTCTATGCACGCAAAGGTCATGGACCCCCAAGAATCATTCTGTGGACCCCAGGGGGTCCATGGACCACCGGTTGGGAACCACTGTACTTGACTTTGTGGTTGAAAATTTCTGAAATTAGATAATAGACTGGCCGAGGCCACAAGCCAGTAGCGTGGCCAGAAGCAAATTTCGAGAGGACGAAAAAACATTTGGGGGCTTTCTTTCCCCCAGTTTTGTGAGATAACTTTTTTGTCAAGATCGATGTTTGGTTGCCCTTGTGCTTAAAAATACTTTCTTTCTTGATTGGGTTTAGAAAATTTGGGAGGGGCCTGGTCTCTTTGGCTATTTTGCTATGTCAATGCCAACAGCGTAGCATTTTGCAAATGATCGTCAGTTATTCCTGTTCTCAACTTAATTTAGGTATGTTTCATCGCCGAAAATAGTTGTTTACACGAGTAAAATGTAGGTTCTGCTTGCGCAATAAGACGAGTTGAGGTATAATTTGCTTTTGAGATATTTTTGATTACATCAAGCAATAAATCCATACTACCACCCTCAGCATAACTTTCGACTCTGCAATACACCCTAAGTACACTAAACTGAAACTGCAAGATAACTTGACGCCTTTTTTAGAGAATAGTTTTAAACGCAGAATTTGCCTTTGTCGTTTCTCTTTTTATTCCCAAAGAAGGGTGTTTTTTTGTATTGGCATTTGCTTCGTAAATTTATTGTGTAGGCTCTACCACGAGTCAATTCCTACTGCAACGCCAGTTGCGGCAAGGAATTACTAGCCGCTGACCTAACGACTTTTCTATACAGTTATTGTGCAAACGCTATGTCACAGTTCGGAACTGCAGGGTAGAGATGTACATAAAGTGTAGCTACATAAAGCATATGCCATTTAGCAAGAAAACAATTTGAACCACCGGGAAGAATCGATTATCACGCAAGACAAAAAGATAACTAGGTTATTTGAGGTTAGAAACGCTTGGAGACGAAGCTCGAAACAGTAACAGATGAAAAGAAACTGACATGCGGGCAACATGGATATTACAATTATCTGAGGAGCCGCGTGCAAGAATTTGCCGACCTTGTTGTGGAGCCATAGAAGCTTAATTTTGTTTTGAGTTATAAAATGTAACTTTTCGTTTTCACGTCGAAATGCAAAGATTAAAACCTTGAACCTTCTTAGATGCAGTTCAAACAGCTGCTGTAGACATTAAAATTTGATAATTTGTGAATGAGAGAGAGGCAGTGAGAGTTTTCGCACAGTGTTTCACGAAGCATTGAAAGCAACATTTTCATTATTTTCTGCAGCCTAGCGGTGCTTGCTGTTTGATGCCAATTTGCGTTGTGACATCGTCTTCAACAGACTATTTTGTAAATATCAGAAACACTTGGAGTAGGACAGCTTATGTGGAAATATTAAGAGCCAAGAGTACTGTTCGAGCTCAGAGCTTTGACTGTAACTACTTAGAATCTAAAAAAGACAAGCGCTTTGTCTAAAAAGAAATTTTGCGGAAGCAGACATCGTATATTTTATAAAATTGCACTTCAATAGCTATCGATTTGAAGTTTTGTACCAATTTTTGAGTGAAACAGAATTGTTTCGTTTGTTGTTCAAGTGTGCTATTGTTCAAAATAATCTAAAAACTTACATACGAGTGGTAGTTATGGAGATTGGCACAAATTTAATGCTCTAAATAACATCATATGAATTACGGTAATATTTCAAAAATTAAAATCATGTTTTTCGATTTGTTACGTCGCAAGTACATTAAGTGGCTCTTTTCATCGTTCTACTTTTGACTTATATCAGCTTAATCAAACTGCAGTTGAGCTCGGTAATTTTATTTTATCAGCCGGCTAAATTGATTGCAAAATTCTTTTATAAATACAAGGCACGAAAAAGGAACATGCAACGAAAACAAAAACCGTTGCAACATCCGATGAAAGCAGGAGACAAAAATCAGGTTTATGTTGCTTACTCTTAAACCCGAATCGAACCCAAATCTCTAAACTTTGATACAAATGATCCCAAACCAAATTTAAACTAAGCCACAATTTTTGTAAAGCGTTGAGTCTGAACCGCAACTGAATTGATAAAAATAAATTTTGCTGAAAACGAAACCAAACCAGAGCAATATTTTAATCGGTTCGACGCTCTGAATTATGTTTGTGACTTTAAGTGCCTGTCTGCAACTATGTGCCCAGCTGCTACTTGGCGCGAAAGAGGCCTAGAGTCCTCTCAAATATTTTGAACCCAATCTCAGTAGGCATATTAAGCAAACAGTTTTTCTCTTTACCACACGATTGATCCTGAGATATGGATTTCTATGGATTTCATTAACTATTTCCCTAATCCCGACTTCTCTCATGTCAAGGAATGATCTTATTCACAAGCAGCTTGTTATTCACAAAAGTAATCTGTTGCTTTAAAGTAATACAAGGGGGGAGGGTGGAAGGAGGAGGGAAATTGAAGGTGAGCATTAAAGCAGTTATCGTTTACTTTTTTACTTTAAACTCTTACAGAAATAAGTTATTCAGTGTTAGGTATATTTCAAGACTTGGTTTCATCTCTTTCATAGTTTTATTTATTTATTATCTCAGGGCAGTAATTAATCACGTAAAATTTTACGTATCTACCCCCAATACTTTCGGAGAAGGGTAAGCGTAGGCCCGCACAGATACAATTCTGCTTTACATATTACATAAAAATTAAGCCGTAGAAAAATTTCTGAAGGGACTTTAACTTTTGTTGGTTTGACACTTAGCCACTACAACCTGTGATAACTTACAGCCAAGCCATAAATTGTCTTTTTGTAAGTTCGCTGAATTTCCACATTAACTTGTTGAGACGTTTGTTGAGGAAGGATTACAAATGTTTGTGGCTGCATTACAACACAAACAAAAAACGCGTGCTAGGTCGAAGTAATATCACAGTTATTTCGAGTATTCTGAAAGCAAAATGCTTGTGTCTAAAAATACTGTAAGCTTACAAAAAGAGTTTCATACTCAGTTGTCTCTATCATCTAGAGCACGGCTTCAGAAACTTTTTTGTTCTGCGACCCCATTTTAGAAAAGAAATTTCTAAGCGACCCCTGGATGGGTGGCCTACACATTAATAATATTTAAGCAATAAACGTCCCATTACAGGCACTGGCATGTATGGAAACAATTTTGTTTTGAAGGGGGAACAGGGAGCAAAGCATTAAGTAAGCTTAATCTTATTACCAAGCAATTTTATGAATTACGTGAACTCAATCTCCTTTCGTAGGGCAAAGCAATAAACGAAGAAAATCTTGCGAAAACAAGAATTTTGCATATTTTGGTCACAAAAAGCTGTTCTTTTACATTTTTTGCTTCTGTCATATCCTTTGAGGGCTATCTCTTTTGTTTCCCCTCCATAATTGCACCACTAATCACAAATCTCAAGTATTTTTTTCTAGGATGAAATCATGCAAATGCACACAATCACGAAAGTAACTATACATTACCAA
Organism: Trididemnum clinides; assembly: GCA_963675345.1. Taxonomy (NCBI): domain Eukaryota; kingdom Metazoa; phylum Chordata; class Ascidiacea; order Aplousobranchia; family Didemnidae; genus Trididemnum; species Trididemnum clinides. The sequence goes on from OY776290.1 coordinate 8,426,522, forward strand.
AAAAAAATTACATAATAGAAATAGTGGAGCAAACATAAACTTAGAAAAAACATGGATTTTGTAAAATTTATCAAGTACATCCAACTGGGTGAATATTGTGCATAATGACTTATGAAAGAAATGAACTGATACGTCAGAACTGATTGCTCTGGAAACAATGTCTTTAAATACATATTGAAAAAAGTCAAGAGTTGACGCAAATCTAAGTAACACAATTAGTTCTTGAATTCTCGAGTAAAGGCCGAAACAAGAGAACATGGCACTTCTTCAAAATACGCTTTTGTTATGGTAAACAACTTGCATATCTTACGCACTTCTTCATTCGCTTCCGCTTGGCTCTACTTAAACATACCAACCTTCCCAAGCTATCAAATATTAGCAGTCGAAAGCTATTTTGTTGAGCTTGAAAAATACGATTTCAAATTGCAAATCAGGCATAAACATTTTTCTTTTCCTTAACAATGTTTGGTCCACGAAAAATTAAATTCATCAGCGTTTTTTCCACGATTTCAGTATTTTTACATGGCATGTTAAAACTTTATTTTACATTACATTTTTTGTAAACATATGTTGTAGCGAATTTTCTTATTTCCTCCTGATTTTTTTTATCTTGATCATTTCCGCCTAGTTTCCCTTTATTTGACTTTTAAAGTCAAAATTAGAAAATTTTCTCAAATAAGGAAATTTTCTTCCAACTGGAAGCCGGGTCAAGGTCAATATCGGTCAGTATTTTACTACAAAGGCGAAATAACAACGAGTAAGTTGTAGCGATTTTTGATTATTTTTACTAGAAAGCTCAGGAAGACATAGTAGTAAACAACTCACAGTGTAAAGATGAAGTTACCCCTCAAGATACAACTCAAAATCATTTTACTGCATGTCTACTTTTTGTTTTCTTGCGAGGGTTACAAAAGCTTTTAATTCTGATGAATACAGCCAATTTGTTTTAAATTTGTTTCGCGACCCCAAAATTAAGTCGTGCGACTCCAAATGGGGTTGCGACCCATAGTTTGAGAAGCTCTAATCTAGAGCTACGGGACCATCATCAAGCCGATAAGAGAAAGCAAATTTTGCTCTAGCTTTGTTTTCGGTTAGATTATTTTTCAATAAATGTGATTTCTTGTTCTCAGTATGGGCAAGTTCTTTTATTTTTGGAGAAGCTTCTCAGATTATGAGCTTCTCATTAACCCTTTTTGCTAGTCTTTACTTAGGCTAGACCACCACGACAGTAGACTGCTTGGGCACGCCACCTGTCTGCCTCATGAAGATGGACGCATTCCATTAAGTGTCTTGTCCAAGGACATAACAAGTGAGCTTGCCGGCTTGTTCTCCACACTATCCCTGTTGTGTTCAGCGCCAAGTAGGAAAGCTGTGAATATCACTTATTAAAGTCTTTTGGCATGACTCGTCTTGGGAATTGAGCCCCAAATCTAACGACTGCAAAGTGGACGATATCACCATCGCGCGGAATAATTTAATTTTAATCCGCTTAGAAGTAACCTTTGCAAAATACTTTTTTCAAAGGGAAGTGGAAACGTCTTTGTCAGAATTGAAGGCATAATTGCTAAGTTTGATCGTGATGACATTATTGACCTAAGAACCATGCTGAAGTAGATCAATTGCCATAACTATCAACTCATTTAATTTTAGTAGTTGAAATCACCCTTTCTTTCCATTTTCCTCTGTTCTTTCTATCTATGGGCTTATTGAACCGACGATCTGATTGTCTGCATCAGTTTACCGCATCACACTGGACCAAAACTTTCTCTTAACTCAGCACTTCCTAAAAGTGAGCATATGAAATCACTTATTTACATTAATACCATCATCATGTAATAACCAGATTTGTCTTGTTACTGATTAACAAACGGACAAACGAATATCTTAAAGTTCAAATTTCAAAACGTCCTGGTTTTGTTTATCAAAAGCAGTACAAACAATATCTTCATTAAAAGCAAAAGCAAACCTACACTTTGCAGTTATGCGCGTCAGTCAAATTTAATTTCATCGAAACTAGTGGGCACAGAAACATAAAACAATTAAACAAATAAAACTGAATTAAAATAAAATCAAGTTCTAGTTTTTTCGTACATTTTGATGAGGTGAAATTAACTTCTTGTATCCTTATTCTTGTAACCCAAACCACCTTAAAAATGTGATTTTGGGCAAAATAAACAAGGAAAGGGTAGTGCGTTCATAAAAAGTAAGTCTAAAGAGTAGTGAGTTCACTAAAATGATATATTTCAATTTTTACGGAAAATCTAAAATGTTTTTTGAGAGTAGCGGTAAAATAGAATTACTTCGCTTTGCCGTTCGACGTTTATGAATAGTCGCTAAAATATAAAATTATTTTGAATTCAAAGATCAAAACATCAAATATGTGCTTTTTCGAACCCATTGGGCGTACAAACATGAAACTTGACACGACTGACTACTGTCCTGAAGTAAGTGTCAAAAAGGCTTGCGTTATGTCAACGTCAAAGTAAAAGATGATTTATTAAAATTCGCATCTCTTAACGAAAAAAAGCCAACTCCTCACTTTGCAAAAAGCTGTACTGATTCAAGGAGTAAGATGACCTACTGCAAGTTTTTGTAGAATTTGCTTTTTTAATCCCCCAAAATACTTAGCGTAGAAGCGCTGTTGAAAATTTGCACGGAAAACATTAAAAGCTGCTACTTATTACAGGTTCTGCAGCGATTTGGTTTTACTAGCATTGTAATAGTTGATTCCTTTTTTGAAACAAATTTTGAACTCATTCATTTATACATGTTCTCTGTTCTTTCATAATGCTTAGTTTCTTCCTGCAACTGTCTGGCATTATTTCAGCAAAAGAAATAGAATTTTGTCTTTGTTATTTCTATTAATTCGAAAACGTCGATAATTGATATACTTCACCGGTCGAAAGATTTTTGTTGTGAGGGCCCAATTCCACCTTTCAATCATTTCTGAGAGCTCATCTAGTGTTACAGGAGGTTGATAGAGACAAAAATTTGAGACAGACTTTCAAAATGGGCGACAATTTGGCAGTTTTTTTGAGATCACCTTTTGGATAATAATTTTCTTGATTTTTGAGAAAAATTTTTGTTCAAATCAATGTTTTTACTACTTTTTGAAAGTGATCATCAAAGATAAACTTTTAGCTTTTCATCTACATCATGATGTGTTAATCCGCTTTTTTGTTTTTTCCATCAAATTAAAGCAGTTTAGCAGTTTAGCAATTTAGCCATTTAGCAAATTTAGTTTTAAAAACAAAAGTTAATTAAATTCGGGATTATATGGAAGCATTGAGGTGAGCTTGCAATCAAAGAGATTGCTGGTGGAAATATGCGCGACAGGGATAAACAGACTACCACGTCTAACTCGCGGCTCGTGGAGCATTTGTGGTCAGCCAAGGCTTTCACAGCGACCAGTTACACTTTGTGCACCTGCAGCAAAGATAAAAAAATTCTTTTAGTTTTGAAACTTCTGTGAACTTCAAAAATATCGTCTGCATTTGACCAAAGTTTTTCGCAGTAATTTTGCATACATTGATTTGGTCATTTATGCATAGGCGATAACACGATATTGTAGTTCTTGTAGCCGTGCAGTGATTACACTTTCGTGTTTTTACACAATAGCTTTCCACGGGTTGTGAAATAGCACTGCGTTAATTTAAATTCTGTACATACAACGACATTCAAGCGGAATATAACTCATTTGCGAGGGTGGCATGAACTTACCCCTTGTTTGCAAGTCTGCAGTCAGACTAGGCCAAAACGACGAGTAGACTGGTTGACACCACTCTCTGTCTTCCGCATAAAGATAGAAGTATCAAGTACCTCTCCCAAAAACACAGTAAGTAAATTGCGGATTATAAAACATTTTTAATCAAAAAAGTGCAACTAGACATAAATAATAGGCGAAAGCGGTTAGGTCAAAATAAAATCAAGATTTTGCTGAAATAAAGTCAAAAACATATTTTTTTAGGTCAAAAAAAAATGGCCCTACTTATTAATTAGAAATTTAGCAACTACTGTATCAACAGTCAAACGAAAATTCGAAAATGGGAAAGAGGGTGCGCAAAGATAAAGCAATGCTCAAGAAACAGGAGCTGCTAAAAAAGTTCCGAGCGATGTGGTAAAGTGCAGCCAACGTGTTGCAGCTGAACAACTTAACACTTTTCGGTGTCTGCTAGATCTGCTACGCAAAGAAACAGCTCTCCAGACAGAAGCATTGGGCAAGGAAGCTAGCAATGAACGGAAGAGACAGCGCCACGGCAAGGATCGAGAAGTGGAAGATCGGTTGTGGAAATGGTTGATTTTGCTCAATCTTGCAAGATTTTCATAAATGCGCGGGTACTGATGTAGAAGGCTGAAGAGATCGCCAAACAACTTGGCCATGACGAACTTATGATTGACTTAACGGCTGAAAGAAGAGGCATGATCATTTTCTGACATTGGAAGAATTGGAAGTGTGACTGATTGGAAGAATTGGAAGACATTGTGAATTGACATTGGAAGAAGAGCAGATAGAGCTCATGCAAGAAATTTTTGGAAATGGTTCTGCTAGCGGTCTTGAGGTTGCGACCTTGAAGAAGCCGTAAACGATGAAGCTGCAGAAGAAGAACCAACGACATCCAAAGAGGAGATGAGGTATATCTTGCACTGTTTGAAAATTGGGCTGGAACGTAGAGGCTTCGAACAAATGAAGACGTTTAAGGCATTTGACGGCAATGTTTGGAGTCTACTTTGCCAGACTCCACTGAAGCAAATAGCGCTGGATGCGTTTTTCTAAATGTGGTAACTAGATTAACTGCTTAGCAAATAAATTGTTAGTAAAGTTGTTACACACAACAATAAACTTGCCTGTTGTGTACAACAATAAATTTTCCTGTTGTGTGCACGTACAGTATTGTGCTTAGTCATCTAATGCTCTTGAACAGTGGTTCTCAACCGGTGGGCCACAGCAAGTAAGTCGGGTGGGCCACGGCTTCTTATTTTAATTTTCAACTAATAAGAAAAGCATCACTGAAATTGAAAAAAATACAACGCAATTGGGTCACAGACCTCTGTGTATTTTGAAAATGGGACACAAGCCTAAACAGATTGAAAAATACTGGTGTATATAAGCAGTTAGTAACAGAATATTGTGATAGCAAATACAAGATTGTGACGTAATTTTGTTTGCTGGAGAGGTAAAGACTTTTTTTTTGGAGATCAACTTCACTGGTATGTTATAATCCACAGGAGAATAGAAAGTTCTTTTTGCCTTATAAATTTTTTATTTTATGTATTTCTTAGACTCATGCTAGTGACATTTTAAATATCACATTACAGTCTTTTTTAAGTGGGCCGCTGCACAAAAAGTTGAGACGCACTGCTCTAGAATGACGAAAACGCACAATCCGCTTTATAAGCCCGGCCGCTAAATTAGCTCAAAAAGGTCCGGTCCCAAGGTGCCTAATAAAACGGTGACTATTGCAATGACAAGTTCTGCATTACTGCATTGACGTTTAGATTGAAGATAAATACGGTTTTTCAAGTTATTTGATTTATAATTGCTCAATGGTACCATGATACAAAGTTTAGCTCAAAGTTTTAGCCTGCCGGCAATTTTGAAAAGCAGATGCGCCTCTTTACTTAAAAAGGTCGGAGGCAAATAGCTCAGATCAGGCGTGCGTAAAGTGCGGTCCGCGGCTAGTGTAGTAGAAATTTCCTGCAACAAAATACCGGCTCAGTAAGTTCATCCACATCAAAAAGAAGCTCCTCATTTTGACAAACGGTCATATGTTTTCAAAACAATTGCCTGTACAAAATATAAAGATAGAGAGGAAAATTCATTACCCAGACAAAGCTCATTGAACTTCGATCTAGACCAGTTAAACTTCAGAAAAATAGCCATTATGCGGCTCGATAGGATTCAAATTAGTGAAGCGTGGCCTGAACCGTGAAAACTTTGAGCATCTCTGGTCCACGGCTTACAAAAGTTAGAGGAGAGTACCCAAGAGTTCTCCAGGAGTCTGCAGCGCGCCACCTTTAATTTCCAATAATGCCTTTTCAACATACCTTCTTGCTTGGTCACTAGCATGAGCAGAAAACACAAAGCACCAGTAGCGGCGATTTTTGAGTCAAAAATCGGCCTTCGGTTATTAAGCTGCAAAGACAGTCCAGTTTTAGGATAACAAATGAAAAACAGCTCAGTTAATTCATTGGTGATTTAAGCTTTTGGTGAAATTTTTGAAAGAATTTGGAAGCTGCTTTTGTTGAGAGAAGTATTAGACCAAATTACCAGCATTTCTGCTTTCAAGGCTGTGGTCAAGACGGTAGACACCATTTCTCTCACTTGCTCGTGACGCCAACAATGCTCCAGCTCAAGTTTCCAACAATGTTCCTGTGGGGCACTCTCGGATCACCAACAGCTGACAGAAAATTGTGTATCGTAGTTGTTATCTACCATACTGCTCTAGGTTTAAAAGCAATTCAATAAATTTTAGGTTAGAGAATAAAGAGTAATTGAGTGAAATCTAGCATATTTTACTACTCAAAATGACAAGAAAAGTAGGAAATTTTCCTGTTTATAAAATGATTGAAGTTTGTGGATCTGTTGTAAATCTTTGTATGACCGAATGAAGAACCGCTCAAACGTTTGGTATGAGCAGGCGTACTATTGGCTCGTCATTTAAAGAAGCACCAGTCTAAAAGCTATGGAAACATTAACTAGCTTTTGAGGCTAAATAAGTCAATTACGTCAGTTTAAACTGACATGTAGATCAAGAGCGTGGACAGAAAGATTTTTAGGGAGAGGGCATAACAAATGATAAATCTTTTGTACACAAAATTAAACTTGAAAGCACTGGATCGATGTACCGGTATTTTTAATCCGAAAAGAACGTGAAGACCTTATTTTTTGGAATAAATCAGCATTTTCGTTTCAATGTTTTAAATATTTTTTATCCAACATTCAAATAAAGACATTTTTTCTTGTTTGGCGATCAATTTTTGAATCATTGCGTTGGTACATTTTATATCCACTTTGCGTTGCTGGCAGCAGATTACACATCCCTGCTCCAAATTCCAGAAGGGAGCACTACCCTCCCTAATCTAAGCCCTGCTGACGCCCTTGATGTGAATCAATTATCTGCTTGCATACGACTGTGTGTAAAACCACTCAAAGCATAAATATGTAGTTTGCTTAGAGCTTTTGGTGTAGCATTGGTTTATCTTTTGCAACGGGCGAGCTTGGACAGTAGTTTTTAAAAGTTTATGACTATTGTTTCTATATGGTTGTATATATGTTGACAGAGTTATCGAAAATATTGCCCATTGCATCTTTAGATTATATCTCTGTTGACCAATCATTGTGTATGAAATAGTGGCACTATTTTTCAGATTTTCTTTTAATGAAATGTTCATATTTTGAATAGCTATTATGTGTGGTAAAAATACAAAGACACTAAACTAAGTACTATACAGCACGGAGTTTGAACATTGTTGGAATAATTGTGGGGTACTGTAGGACACCGAGAGCAACAATGCCGCACGTTGACTTGATGCTTTTATTACATCATTGCAGAAAAAGTAAATGCTATATATCTTAGGTTTCATGTTCAATTACCTGAGAATACGCTCGTAGATAAAATTTTAATGCCAGAAAAAAATTTTTGAAAGATAATGAGTTTTAGTTAAAGCATGCTATTTTGTAAAAAATGGGACTTCGTTGCGCTCTTTTACCCTCCTATACCATGATAACTTTGAATTATTGATTAAGAACTGCATAAATCTATTAGTTTAATACTAATGTGGCTTATCTCTTAATTGGCATTTTTCTCGTATACTAAAAGCATACGATCTGTTTCAAACAATTTATTTGAAAAGAGTAGGGGCTTTGGTGTTGATAGGGCTATGAAAGATATTAAAAAGAGAGAGAAAGTTTAAAGGCTGTTACATGTCTCAAAGGTTTACAAACTTGATTTGAGGATGAAATACGCAAAATCTGATTACTTTAGACGTTAAAGTCCTCTCTTCTCAAATAACAATAATAAAAATTTCATACAAGGTCGTGACACGAGGGGTGCAGCGGTGTCGAAAGGCGTGCAGACGTCGTTCTCTCGCTGTTTTCTCGGCTGGAAAGCATTTTGACATTGTTTTGATTAGAGTTTTTCCAAAAATGCTTTTAATCAGGCCACACCATATCTATAATGCAATAGCTTATCTAGCTTGTACACCACAAGGGGTTGGCTAGCGCATGCGGTAGACATATAGCCGTGCGAAGTTAATAGATCAAAACAACACTTATATAAATCGACTAAAAATAAGCGGGGAAGTTTCAGCTTCTGCTTCTAAAAGTGGTAGAGAGCATATGCTGTCATGTGGCGCCATTTTAATTAGGCCGCATGCCAGTTGAATGCCAACGTCTACAGATCTATAGAATTAATTGCTAGCTCCAAGTGGTTACGATAGATAGAGATCGTCTTAAAAGCGAGAAGCGAAATCAATGCGCTGGAACGCAGGATCAAATTGAAAACGCACTGCAAAATTCGTTGCCGCTGTTGCGTTCTCACAATTGGTGTTTTACCGCAATATTACAGCATAAAATCCAGGAAAAATTGCAAAATGCCTCAATTTTAACACGTCACGTCATGTTGTTTTTGACACTTTCAAGCTGCATTTTTTTTTAGCGCCAGAACACATCTAAATCACGACTAGTGTATTTTGAACGGTTGATGTTTTATTCCTCAAATCTTGTTGCTGAACATCAAGGAGATCTGTAAATACCATTTCTAAAGTCTTGGTATGTCTCGCCAAGGAATGTGAACCCAGGTTTACCAACTGCTAAGCGGACACTCTAACTACAGCAGGGGTTCCCAACCTATGGTACGCGTACCACTGGTGGTATGCGGAAGCTTTCCAAGTGGTACGCGAGACGTTTTTTCAAAAATGCAAAAAAAGTATTTGTTTTCACAGAAATCTCCACCCAGAGAAATGTAGTAATGTGAATTTGGCTCCAGTTCATTTTCTTTTGCTTCTCAATTGTAATGCGTGTAAATACATGTATGTACATATATGCAAAACGTAGTATACTGTTACGTGGACTACATAGCTCGCTCGGCGTTTTTTTTTCTTTCTATAGCGTATCTGCAGCAGCAGTAGCAGCAGCAGCAAGCTGCAACACGATCAAATATTCTAGCTAGCGTGTTACACAATATCTCCAGTAAAAAACTCACAGCTGGTTGGAACTTATTATGATGCAACAGACGCGGAAAGAACTGATTTATGCAGATTTTTTAGAAAGAAATGTGATTGGTTTATAAGTGAAGAACCTTCTCGAAAGTTTTTTCGTCAATATGTGTACTGACGTGTGCTTGTGCCTCATATTTTTATTTATTGGCGTTTGGGAGTTCATTCAGTGATTGACTGATAGAGACTTTGTGAATTTTGAAATAACATTCTGCTGTCCTAGCTAGCTATATGTTATCTGCTGTTCTACCTGAATATATTTTTCTTTGCTGTTGGAATCTGGCTGTTAGATATGCTCGTGAAGCTACGATGGGTGCTCGTAGCTAAGTTTTGTAAGTCAGTTGAATATAGAAGATTGAACCCCAATTCTTGCGGTGGATTTTGTCTTTCTTTTCCAAGCTAGTTAGGAAAGCAGAATCGAAAGTGCTACTCCCAATAGCCTTTCAGCAACCTTTCCTGAGTTGGCGGCATAGACTTAGGACCGCATACACACACATTCTGCTGACTGAATAGGTACAGTGCTGTGATTAATTAACTTATTAAATTATTTTCATCAATTATTTAACTTATTATGTATATATTTAATATATTAAAAGCAACATTTGGTTTTATTTGTTTTTTTTGGTTATTTATTATCGTGTCAAAGCAAGATGCCTGAACGACAGTATAGCGATCGATATATTTATTTTGGTTTTATTGAATTGAAGAATAGGGGAGAATCTGTGCCTCAGTGTGTGGTGTGTATGAAGACATTATCAAATGTATCAATGAAGCCAAGTCTTCTACAACGCCATCTCCAAACTAATCATCCAGATAAGAAGGTCCGCGATCCTAATTGTTTTAAGCGCTTTGGAGAAAATGCCAAAACGTAACGACTAGACAAAACGGGAAAGCAATATCAGCAGCCGGTGGGGATAGTGACAGCCTCCTATGAAATTGCACTTCTTGTGGCGAAGAACAAAAAGCCTCACACAATAGCTGAGGAACTCATCGTGACTGCAGCAAAAGTGCTGGTGAAGCATGTGATCGGTGATGCAGCAGTGTCAAAAATTAAACAGTGTTTCGGTGTCAAATAATACAATACAGCGACGTATTACAGAAGTGTCTACTGATATCAAAGAACAAGTCATTACGAAATGGCTCAAAACATGGATTTGCCATACAACTGGACGAATCAACCGACGTGTGAAACTGCGCACAGCTTCTAGTCTATGTGCGTTATGCTACTTAAGATGCAATTCCAAATGAATTGCTATTGATCAATGAAATGAGAACTACAACAAAAGGAGAAGACGTGTTCGAGCTTGTTGATAACTTTTTCAAAGAAAATGGTCTCCAATAGACTAAGCTAGTTGGTTGCACAACTAACGGCGCTCCAGCTACGCTTGGAAGAAAATCTGGGTTCCAAGCTCGGGTGAAAGCAGTGTCTCCATCTGTCACTTCCGTTCACTGCTTCTTACACCGATTCTCTCTTGCTGCTAGACTTCTACCTTCCGATATAAAGACATACTTGAACCTGGTTGTTAAGATGGTAAACTACATTAAGACATCTGCCATAAATAGTCGTCTCTTCAAGGGCATCTGTGAGAATACAGGTCATTGCTGTGTTTCATACGGAAGTGAGGTGGCTGTCTCGAGAGATTACCACGATGCGTCTTTTTGCGTTGACAAAGGAGCTGCTTCAGTTTTTCCAAACAAAAGATCACAAATTTCAGAAGATTCTTGAAGACGAAAACTTCATTCCTCACCTTACCTACCTGTCAGATATTTTTGGAGTCATGAATTACTTCAATTGTTCTCTCTAAGGGCCTGAGAGCAACATCATTGATTTCTGAATCAAATTGACTGCATTTACCTGAAAACTCGATTTGTGGATAAAAGACATTGAGAACCGACAATTTGGAATGTTTGAGAATGTAACGTCACATGCAGGGGAGCCTAGTATTGCGTTTGATCAAGAGATCATCAAACACCTCCTTCTTTTGAAAGATGATATCAAGCAGTACTTCTTCAATGTTGGTGATGCACAAGCACGCACGTACATTTGGAATTCACTCGCTGTTAAGCCTGATGATCTCGCAGTGGAAACTGGTGAACAAGAACTCATCGATTTGCAGTGCGCTGAAGATGCACAAGTTTAAAAACCATAAGTTGGCCAACTTCAGGTTAGATAAAAGTCCCTCCTATCCAGCACTAGCGAAAATGCAATTCCTCAGCTTCTCATATTTCCAACGACACGGGAATGCGAACAAGAATATTCTACTTTTCTTGCAATCAAGTCGACGACAAGAAATCGTATCGTAAACCCAGAGCACAATTTCCGATGATCTGTGAGCAAAATATCTCCGCGGCTTGCGAAACTAGTTGAAGAAAAGCAAGCGCAGCCATCGCATTGACTTACAAGCACTTATTGATCAATAAGTTAAATATTTTGCTTGTTTATGTTTATGTACATGTGCAAACAAGTTTACTGCAGACAGTGGACAGTGGCACTGTTTCGACCTATCAGGTCTCTTCAGTGCAGTTGGTGACCGACAAGAAGCTAGAGGCTTTTAATAACGCATAGCTTAGACCGCCACACTTGTGGGACCTATACTAGTTCCACTGTGGCGGATGGTCTGTCAGTAGCTTCTTGTCGGTCACCAACTGCACTGAAGAGACCTGATAGCTCGGAACAATATTGCTGTCTGCAGTTTGCTAAGTGCATCGCTAGCCTCTTGCATTACTATAAATTAAGTTTAGTGTTGTATATTTTTTAATTGCAGATTCGTTTGCTTGTATTACATTTGTATGTTACTGTGTCTGTTAACCTTTTTGTACAGTTCTTTTATGGACAAAACTAATTATCAAAGTTAGGTGGTATGCAGCTACAGAACAACTCCATAAGTGGCACACAGCAACAAAAAGGTTGGGAACCCCTGAACTACAACATCACTGAGTCGGTCACTTCACTTTTTATCCTGTAATATGACAACAGACACGTTTTGAAAGCACAGAAAAAATAATGCTCTGGGGAAATCAGAAAGTGCTGCAATACAAGCGGAAATAGCTGTCTTGGCTGAAATGATTAATTTGAGGCTTGCAAATGACATCATTTTCCTTGCACTAATTTTTGGAAGTAATGTGCAAATGTTTGTAAGATATCTGTTTGTTGCTAGTGAAATGTAGGATTGACTAGATAAGTAAAGTAGTTCCCACTGACTTAGAAATTTGTATTGAAATTGAAAATAGTTTATTTGTATAATAGCGTGTGATGTGTTATCCAGGGTTGCCAGGTTTTTTTTGTAGCCGGATACCAAATTTTCAGCAGTTGGATGCCAAAATAAAATGTGAGATACCAAATTTTTTGTGGTTTCTTTTAGCCATACGAAACAAATTGAGCATTAGCGTTAATTTATTATACCCTTAAAAACCTGAAAAAGAAAGCACAGGGTCACCTATTATTGGTCATAAAAACATAAACAACAACAATAATAACACACCTCACACTAGCAATTGCTTAAAACAAGAAATCAATAAATCATACGGTAACTTACAAGAGAGAAAAAAAAACAAAGCACAGTCAAAATCAAAGTCACACTGCCAGAAATAAACAAATCAAGCATGACTCAGTACAAACAAATCACAGCCTACTTAGAGTCATTTTGATGATGGAAAACAAGTATCATGTACATTACACATAATAAACACAAGTAAATAGGCAATATTGCTGAACATATTTATGCTAATGCTGAGCCTGCTTCTCCTGCTAAGCCTGTTTCAGTAATGCTATACATACCAACATTAAATTTTTGCAGCATTTGTGGTGTCGTCCTAAGTGTGTACAACATTTGTCATCCATGAGTAATACAGTTTTTATTCTAATGATTGCATCAAGCATGCCTACTTTCAATCGATTTCCAGTTTTTTTTTGTTATTCGAAACACGAGAAAACATTCTCTCCACAACGGCATTGCTTGCTGGTGTGGTCAGACATGTCAATGCATGTTGTGCAAGTTCTATATATACATAACTGCCAACAGCCTCTTTAAATTTTCATACTTGAAACCAAAATTGTACTATGTCTTGGGTAATAATGCAACCTGCGAAGATACTTATTTCCTCAGCCCAAGGATGAAACAAAATTTTGCGATACTGTTCTTCGGCTTTTGAATCAGCATTAGTAGCTTGAAATGACGCATCAATTCTTTTAAACTCACTGACTACACGAATGGCAAACTGAAAATATAAGTATGTAATGTTATCATGTAGCATGTAGGATATTATACAAGCTTTGTATCGAACATCTTGACTTCCACTTTGACTGGCACAAGCAAAATATGCCTTCAACTCTTTCCAGTTCAGCATTAATTTGCTACTTACTAGTTTGGGACAGCTTTGGAAACAAAACATTTCCTGCAGATTCATCCTCATCATTTGTAAGTTGAAACAAACTTTTGAATTGCATCCTTCGCACTGTGCTTTTTTTAAACCAAGAAGGAATTTCAGTCAACAAAAACCCAAGATTTGATGAAAGTTTTTCAATACCTTTTTGAGCACACAATGCAAGCCTGTGACAAATGCATTTCAGTTTGACACATTTAGGTGAAAGATTACGAATATGACACCAAACTGAATTGTGTTCACCAATCATATTACTGGCACTGGGAAAGCCAATGCAATCACTTAAAACCATACCAAAATCACCAGCTAGCGTACTAATAGCATTAAACAATGATTCACCAGTGGCATCCATAACGGGAATCAATCCCAAGAAGCAAGATCCTATTTGATCAGTTGTATCATCAAAAAATCTAACACAAATACAGATGTGCTTTTCACAGCTGATATCAGTTGATTCATCAGCTAAATGCAAAACTTCTTTCCTTTAATCCGGCTTACAGTGCCATTTTTCAAAGAAGATGCAACAAAAGATTTTATTAGCAGTGAGCACTTTGTGCGATGCAACCTGATATTTTCCAACTGCTTCCCTTTTCAAGTTTTTTTGTTATTTCTCCGAAGTGGTCTATGGATGCTATTGAATTATGACAACATGTTGCCACAGCCAACTGCACAGCCTGTTTAGTTTGATTTGACAATTCTGCAGTCTGTGGAACAAAAACAATTTTATTGTTTGATCCGAAAGGCTTTGATTTATATAGATGGTCCTTACTAGTACTATGCTTTTAAATGGTGGTTCTTCTTGGCTGTAGTTCCTTTTTACAGATATTGCAAAAAGTCTTATCATTGTCTGATTTGCATTTTTCAATCCATGGATACATCTTTTCCCATTCAGGGCGGTACTTCCTCCCTGCTGTGAATGACTCTTTCCACTTGGGCATGACCTATATCTTATGAGGTTACGGAATGAATGTACACTGGTACAATAACAAGCATACGCCTACCGATCTAGGTTACACAAATTATATATTTCAAAAGACAGATACAGGTACACATCTGCAATACAGATTAGACAATAGCCTGCATCAGTATACTACCGCTTCTGTAGCTCTGTGCTGCTGGCAACAAGCCACTAGTGCTCATGATTAGGCCTATGCTGATATTCCTGCATTTCCTTCCATGAATCGTAGAGATCTGAACTGGTCACGTGTTAAGCACTGTAGGTACAGTTATCATGTAATTAGAAAAGCAAAGTAGTCAGTGCCCAATCATGCGAAAAACACAAAAACGGACACTAATGAGGGTCCTTGTTTAACAACAATTTTAAAACATTAAGAATTTCAAAACATTAATTTTTTCGATAAAAAGTTGCTGTTTACCGAGGATACCAAATTTGTAGTTGGATACCAAATCTATTCGCAGCAGATACCAAATTTTTGCTGGATACCAAATTAAAAAAGTGGATACCAAACAATCAGCTTGGATACCAAATTGGGGTCTATTTGGTATCCTAGGATGCCACCTGGCAACCCTGGTGTTATCGCATTGAAACGCGCAGTTGGCCTGCAGATATCACTTTAAAAGGTGAGAGCTGCAAAAGGTGATAGCTGCAGGCAAACTGCGCGCTTCAATACAATAGCACATTAGTGTGAAATAGCACGGTGGCTTAGCAATTAAGATGATACAATTATTTTAGCTGCTACATTTTGTTAGAGAGTAGTCAAGGAAAGTTTGCCAAAAAATAAATTGGGAACAAGGCAATTTATTGTTGTTGACTTTTTAATTCGACGCCCTTCCACGTTGCAGTTATTACAGGTAGAATGCCATGTTTTGTTGCTGACACATATGTACTTCTTAAAATAGAATCTCCGAGAAATCTGCTGTTAAATAAAATATGATTTTGCCTATTAAGACATCGCTTATAACGTCGATTTGCCTATAACAGTACCCTTTTGCTTGTTTTTAAAAGATATGTTTTTCGTTTGTGACAGCACTCTTGATCAGGCGTGCGTAAAGTGCAGTTCGCACCAGAATTTTAGGCCCGCGACTAGTGTCGTAAAAATTACCTGCAACAAAATACCAGTTCAGTAAGTTGGTCCATATCAAAAAGAAGCTCTTCATCTTGTCAAACGGTCATATGTTTTCAAAACAATTGCCTGTACAAAATAAAAAGATAGGAAAGTTCATTACCCCTACGAAGCTCATTGAACATCGATTTAGACCAGTTAAACTCCAGAAAAATAGCCTTTATGCGGCTCGTTAGGATTCAAATTAGTGAAGTGTGGCTCGAACCGTGAAAACTTTCGGCACCCCTGCAATAGGCTATGTCACGAGCGGTCAATATGTTATAATTCATTTAAGACTCCTGCTCGCGAGTTATCTTCTGTTTGTTTGGCTGCTGTATTGTACGTTTTGAGTGGTAGAGACTTGAGTTAGTTAGCAACATTGCGCGTCAAAGCAGTCCGCAAATCGTCTAAAAAGAAATCCGAACAAAAATCAATTAACATTATACACTGCAAGGTGCAGTGATTAGGTGAACTCGGAAAGAAGATGCCAAACAAAGACATTTGCCCTTTTGGAAAAAAATGAAATTGGTCGCCGATCCAACAGTGGTTGAGTTGTATTAACGTATCAGAACTTGCATACGATCTGCAAAAAAAAATTTTATACATTTCAAAATCGAAACATCTGATATCCTCTACTTTTGTTGCAAATTAACTTCTGTATTTCGTGTACTTTGCGAACTGCATTTTTTCTACAATTTGCAATTTACAGTATTATAAAACAATTACTTTGTGATCGATAGACTTATTAAACATCTGCATGAGTTTGGTCAATTTGGTCGGTTTTCATTACATTGGTAAATCTGACTGGATTGCAAATTATATGTTGAATCAAAAGAAACTTTTGGAAATGTTTACTCAGTCAAGAATATACATGACAAACTGGTATGGTCCCAACACCACCAAGTTGGATTACCTTTAGAGGATACCCAAAGGGAGCTTTTCACGACATCCTGAGTTTGGGTAGCTTGGGTATTGTGACCTGATAAACATGGATCACGGGAACATGGACTGCTCTTTGTCGTTGCAGTATTTAGCATATTTATATGCTGGAGCCAGATATAATCGATTGGAAGGCAAAGCATGCGCGCTAAATACACCTTTCATTGGATCTAATATATAAAGCAGTGTTCCGTACGTACGTACGTACGTACGTACGCTTAAACTGCCCCGAAACTACTGTGGGTGCTTTTATGTGGTTCCTAACCTCATACGACGTCATAATCAAAAACAATTATTTAATTTGCATTTCTTGATAGAGGAAAACCGTTTTTGCTCAAAAGAAAGCCAGGCCTAAACTTACAAACTTTCAAAAATGTTATCCTTTCAAGGTGTCAGATGACCTCACAGCTGACGCTTAATTGTAGAATTTGTTGTTTGTATTTTCTCAATGAATGCTAACCTAGAAACGCCATTGAAAGCTTTTTTGGGAGATAATAACTAAGTGCTTTCGATAAAAATCCCTACTACAATTTAAGATGAATAGATGATGCAATGAGCGATTTTTGAAGCATTTTAAAGCATGCATTTTTTCATTTTACTTGAAAGCTTTGTACTCGCTCTATGATGCCACAATGTGTCTGATACGGCTAAAGTAAAGAAAAGGTGAAAAAATGCAGTGACGCGTTGTTATTCACAGTTATTTCAAAAGCAAAGAAGCGATAAGTAGCCTGTGAGAGAAGATGGCATACATTACAGTATTAACACAGCGGCAGGTCAAAAAACCTGTTTTTAGTAATGCAATGGCAAATTACAAAAGTTTTGTACAGTCATGTCTCAAGCGTGACTAATCTGAAACTCTAACATACTGTATACAAATGAAATGTAGCAAAGTTAAACAAAATAACAACTTTTCAGGTTAAATCTGACAGGAATCACATCAGTTGTCCGTATCTTTAGCACAAAAATCTAGTGCATGAATTAAACTCTTAAACTCTTATCTAACCTTGTGAGATAACTTCACTGTAAGTGAGTGACTTTAAGTTAGTTTGTACTCCCCTAGTAACAATTATGCCAAGATCTAGCAATTCACGCGCACCAAGAAATGTTAGCTCATACCATTACGAAAAGTCGCAATAGGGGAGATGTAAGACCTATTCAAGACATTTTGACTTTTCTGCCTAAAATATTTATCTTTTAAGCTATTTTAACCAAACTTGCTACGACTGTAAACAGCATTAATGTTTACAAAATTTGCAAATAGTTTTCAAATTTAATAGACTTTGGAATACTTAAACGTCATTTAAATTTTTGTTGAATTGTGGAATAGGTCCCACTCTAAAGAGCCAATTCAACACCAACCTAACTGCACACAGATGGTCAATAATTTTTTCGTTTTTATTACAAAAACAAAAAATAAAGTAATTTTTGTGCAAATGTAATATTCTTAGCAGTAAAAGATGCAGATTAAAGAAATAAATGTCCACTGCGTCAAATTTTTGAGCAGTTTGCACTACACAGTTGGTAGCTTAAATAAAAATTTTAAAATTCCGGACTATCTAGCAGTGTGGGCAACTAATTGTGGCAGTGACCACACACAAACAATGTCATCATGAGAGATCAAAGCAACTTCTTCTACTTTGGGAAAGATAAACCCATCTATGATTTTCCATGACCTTCTCAGCAACTTCGCTTTATAATCATTATCCTCGTCAGGCCCATCAATAATTTGGGCAATAAAATTTTTGAAATTTTTTGGAGTGCAATAAACTTTAGCAACAACAAAAGTTCCTGCTTGCACCATTGCTGGAATGTTGTTACTGGAGCTCTCTTCTATCATACCGCATCAGCAAGCAGTTCTTCATCCGACAATTCTGGCTCATCTGAGTCCAGATTAACCTTCTCTTCTTCTTCTTCTTCGCTTTCAGATGAACTTCCTGCTAAATGCGGAAAGCGCTTTAATTTATTAGCAGTTAGTTAACTGTTGAATTGGTACCACTGTCGGCCATTTTCACTTTTTGTTTCAAAACTTTTTGCTTTCATAAGTGTCGAGTATGACATTATGTGACAGCATACACTCACTGCCTGACAAAAAATACCAACAGCTAACTTTTTTTAGTATGCTATACAAAATTATTTACCACACTTTGACTGCACACTTGAAATTAAAATGTTCCTCTCAAAACGGAAAACTTTGCTTTTCTTGGCTCACATGGGCAACAAGTGAACGAAACCCAACAATGCACTGTCTGCGCTAATTATAAAACCAAACACAAAAAATTAGTCTATTATTTTGTAATGGACCAAATATGGTAGTGCTGAAAAGGTTCCATTGTTGAATTGATCCCAATTCTCCCCTATACCAAATGTTTAATAGCTTCTTTGAGAAATTACACAACGATTATTTTGGCGCCCACCCTACCCCACAACTTTATATTTATGCTTCCATGCAAGTAGTAAAATATATGAATGCAAGTTTGTGAAATTACTTGCTGTTTCAATTGTGAGCAAGTCCACTTTCCAAGTACGTAATAAAAGTGAAAATTATACGTTGCTAAGGACTTCAAAAACGTAGGGAGAAATATAGCGGCTAAGCGCTACCACCCATAATGTTTTTTTTACTCCATCTCCATAAAAAGCACGGCCTTTTTGATTTTGCAACGAGAACTGGCTATGTCAAAAATATTAAATTTTTATTACTATCCTCAAAACTACCCATTGACTGAAGCCAGTGCAGTTGGCTGAATCGATACTTCTTACTTAGACATTATTGATCGGGACCCTGCTATTGTACTAACTTAACTGTAAGCGCTTAACTTCGGGTTAGTTTGCTTTTTTTCTGGCTGTGCATATGCCAGCAGGACCACCCAAAATACTCGTGTAGCAATTCTTTATGAGGTGAGAGGTTACACTTTAGCAACGCTAAAAAAGGCCTTTACCATCTTTTCGTGAACGTTTGCAACATGAAGTTATTACATTAAAATTTTGGGGTGATATTTTTCAAGTTCTAACAGGTGAGTAGACTCTGGTGATTCCACCTTCACTTGATTTAAATAATCTTCACCAATATACCAATAATAGCAATATACTAATAATAAGAGCTATTATCTGGAAAGATAACTTTGGTATAATCGCGCAATTTTTGTCACTTAGGTTGCTAAGAGGCGGACTACTTTATAGGCAGATAATTTTTTACCCAATTGATCACTTATATTGTTGTAAAGTAAGTCATTTTTAACTTTGGGGTAATGATTATGTACTGAACCAAATCTTGAGATCTGCGTGGCACGCCACTTGATTGCAGTTTATTGCAATGAGCGTATACCATGTGGTCCTTTACAAAGCTTCGAACTCCTCTGAACTAGCATTTTATGCTTAGAGCTTTTGTCATTGTCGTGCGAATACGGAGGATAAAATTGTAATAAAAGAAAAATGAAATATAAGCGCGAGGGAAAGCAAATATCATAAACCTAGCACATAATAGGTTACGAAATAACAGACGAATAGTCTCGTCAAATTGGTTGTGGCTGTATGTTTGCTTAAATTCGCCTGTTATTTCGTAACCTATTATGTGCTAGGTTTATAATAAAAGAAAAATATGTTGTAGCTTTAAGGTCCATTTTGCGCTTGTGAAATCGGTGAATGGTGTAAGTTTATCTTATCTCGTATTTTGTCTCATGGTCATAACTTGAGCGTATAAAGCCAATCAAGTTTGCAGTCTTTCTTTTCGCTGCTTACTCAAAAGCGATGTTCAATACATTCACGTGATTCAAGTTGAGGTCTTTCAAATCCTTTGAGAAAATGTGGCGACAGCGCGTACGCGGAGCGTCACGATAGCGATTCTAGCCCACATTTTTAGGTTTAGGGTTAAAGATCTCCACTGTAGGATGATTAATGGAGTAACAGTAATAGTGGCCAAGTCAGCGAACACGGTGACAAACTGCAAGATTGAAGATGGAATGTTTGTCAATTGTTTGGTTGAAGGTTGTATGAGGCATGTGCTGGCGCCACCTGATGGTTTCCGTAAGTCTAAGGACCCTGCTAACAAAGCTATCAATTCTGCTTTACAGGGCCCATGTGATTTGTCAGGTTTGTGTGCCACGCAGTAGAACTGAAATAAAAGAGGTGTTGTAACTTGCACTTAGTCTTTCGTGAAATTTTGCAGTGCTTCCATAAATTTCGCATTACTGAGAGAGCGGAGCCATGTCTTCTGTCTAGTTCTAAATTAAGATTTTCTTGATTAAAAATAATGGAGCCTAGACAGTGGAAAGTGGACCCAAATTCAGCTCTCTCTGTTGCAATGACCACTTGGGTTAATGACAGTAGCTTCCCCATCATTAATCAGCTTGGTTTTTGTCCAGCTTACTTTCACATTGAGTTTCTTTCTTCAGCTTCATAGATTGTCAGCGCTTCCTTCAACTGATCCATGTTGAGGTAGAACAAAGGAGTGTCGTTGACGTATTTCAATTTATTAAGGTAAAAGTTGTGCAACGTGACTATAGGTATTTAATTAGGTCTATGATACAGATAAACAAGTCCGGCGCAGCTATGCAGCTCTGTCTGACGCCGCTACTGACATCAAACCAAGCGGCTTCCTTCCCATTTACTTAAAGACGGCTCTCAACACAACAATAAAACTTCTGAAAAAAAGACACAGTCTTTCTGGGATTCCAAAGAAATCCGGAATCATCCACAGTGAAGGGATCAATTGAAGCGGCTTTGGAGTCCTAGAAGGTGATAAAGAGATGTGAAACTATACAAAATATTTACGTTTTCTTAATGATTAAGCGGAAGCCTGTGATTTGATCTATTGCAGAATGATCACTAATGAAACCAGCTTCATGGGGCGGCGCTGGTTTCCTACAGCTGGGAAAGCATGTCTTGAGATTTACCTTGCAGTTGTTAGCGTAAGCTGGGGATAAACAAACAGTAGTGAAACTACTGTCGTATTTTTTTCATTGCTCTATTATAGTACATAGGAGTTCGAACTGTTGGAGTGAAGGACCTCCACTGCTCTTTAAAAATACTGGCGATCTAAAACTGATTAGTACCATAACGATATTAAGCAAGTATAAATATTTGTAAAACAATTTTTAAAAATCGTGTTTTATTTGTAATTCAAACGTCAATGTAGTACTTGGTATCGTTTGTTACGAACAAGGCACATGATTTCATGATATTCGACTCGGTGGTGTAATGGTTAGAACATCCGCCTCGCTGTCGTTAGACATGGATTCAATGTTTTTGTCGAATAGTACCACAGCTTCCTTGTTTAAACTTCAAAACAAAAAAGACAGTGTCGAGAAAAAGCTGGGAATTTCGAATGCTGTGTCCTTCGGTAAGTTATTAAATACCTTTATCTTTATGAGGCATACAGATGGGGGGGGGGGGGGTCGGGCTCGGGCAGTCGATTTGTCGTGATGGCTCAGTTTGTCTACAGACTTGCAAACAAGGCCTAACCTCATACCACACATGGAAATAAATCATATTCGGTCCGAATGTTTTTGTAAGCATAGAACTTAAATAAAAGCAGCCCATTATAACCGATGCAAAACTATCACGCAGAAATACGAAAGCATAAACACAGTATAGCTGCAAGTATTACAATATCGAGTCATGGCGTGTGAATAAATAAACAAATTGGTGCATATAAAAATGCTGAGGAAAACTTTGATCAACTGCAGGCGGTATTTTTGAAGTTCACTGTAGTTGGTAAAATATAAAAGAATGTTCAGATTTGTTTGCAGTCGCAGAAAGTGTAATCGGCAACTACGTAGACTTTGGCAGACAATACGCAGCCCGAGAAAAGCGGGTTGCACGACGAAATAGTTGCACAAGACAGGCAGGAGATGCAATGCGCGATGATGTTAAGTAGATTAATTAGGAAATAAAGAAAACTTTTTTCATAAGGGCCCATAAAAAATATCAAGATATTTCAGATTTTATTTTTTCAAAACCCAATAAAACTTAACGTCTAATGAAAGCGTGATTACGTTCTTTGTTAAAAGATTGTTTCATGTTTTATAGAGCTCCAAAACATTTTTGTTGATCATTAATGATACATTACTAACATTACTGTAACTAATAATGGAGCAACAGCAAACATTTGCAGTTCAAAATAGCGTGCCATCCCAACAGCAGCAGATTATTTTGGTTCCGGCCGTTCAATCGCACTTGGATACAATGACACAACGGAAATATAAAAGAATTCTGCGCAATTTGGCGGTAAGTACAATCAATAAATAATGTGAAAAGACTCTGATTACAGGAATTGCTCAAGCCCTTTGTGGTTGCTTAGCAAGTGTTGGTATCGTTATTTAGCAGGGATTAGCTTTTCATGGATACTTCTTGCATTGCAACTTATGATAAATTCAAGTAGTAAGTTGGATTATTTTTTATCCTTGTTTTGTAAACGAATATTTTTTCTCCATCACCTAGCGTCAGTGGCGCAGCGGAGATTTTTTAAATAGGGGCCAATTTTTTTTGGTATTGTATTTGAAACGGTATTTTACAACTCCTATCGCCATGCTATTCATTGTAGGCCTACATGGACTATAAGATTCAGCCAAAACCTGGCCTGAATCATTTTTGGTTTCTTTTTGCACCCAACCCACACAAGCCTAATGCCCAGTTGAGACGAAACAGCTCTGTGCAGCGTCTTTGATCTATTACGCGGGAGTTACGGACTAAGTTGTCCAGCATCGTGTTAAGTTGGCTGAATTCGCAAGTATCGCCTTGCTACATTACCTTTCGTTACGTGGATAATTGCTCTAGAGCAATAGCATAACGAAGCCAGACGCCCGATTTTGTATATAACGTGCATACCGGCATATAACATACGCCAAGGTTCTGCGCTCAACTACTTTTGCTTACGCGCACCTTAATGTATAGCATGAGATAGCCCTATAATGTATATTTTCAAATGCAATCAAGTTTTCATGAGTGTTTTTCAAAAAAAGGAACTATATAGGATATTTCACATCCAATGTCTTAAAATGTTGCTAAAATCTTTATTTTCATACTAGTTCTCAGATGTGCTTTCTAATAATAGTCTTTGTCGTCCACCTAGAAATTTTAATCATGATTAGTCCCCAATTTGCAACCCAACTTTTCGGATATACCTAGGTAACATCCCTTTTATTACAACAACTTTTTAATGTTACACTTGTTGTTATTGCCGGCGTCGCCGTTGGGGCTACAAGTCAGATTTCCGGTAATAAATATTGATTTAGTCGGCAACGCCTGCTTCACCCAAATGATATTTCCTAGAGCACAAAAGAAAAGTTGATACAAGCGATGAATTGCCCATATGCCCCTACTACCGATCGACCTGGTACTTTGAAATAAGACTGGTCTTACTGCTCTCTATCTTTTTACAAAGTCTATCCGTTCCTTCCAATACGTGTAGGGGTACAAAGT
This sequence comes from Trididemnum clinides, assembly GCA_963675345.1. Classification (NCBI taxonomy): domain Eukaryota; kingdom Metazoa; phylum Chordata; class Ascidiacea; order Aplousobranchia; family Didemnidae; genus Trididemnum; species Trididemnum clinides. The sequence continues at coordinate 8,450,539 of OY776290.1, forward strand.
CAAAATAGATAGTGGGTACTACGAATACAAAAATAAATTATTTAGAGGTAGGCTTGCTTCATGACTTGGTGCAACTTCCTTGTAATGAAATTTGGTGACCGCAAGTTTCTTACCTACACCTGAGTACTTCAGTCTAAGAATACAGAAAAAGATACCATTTCCCACTCGAATATATTGCATCCGATTACCCGGTTGGCCTAACAAACCTTTAAAAAGCAAACAATTTTTTCCCTAGGTACGATTACTAATTTGATGACTATGGTTTCACATAATGATATAGATTTACTCACCTAGTTTTTTGTTGATTTCCGTTCAATTGTTGAATTTCACAAATTATGCCCATTTGATCAACCTCCTTGTTAATAAGTTAACAGTGTACATACTAACAAATAACAAATGATTTTACAAACTTTCATTTGTTTATTTGACTAAGAGCGTATGGACATAAATTCAAAGTTGTGAAAGGACGTTAATGTGATTGACGTATTCACAAAAATTACGCTTTGAAGCAATAGACCTATTACTTACAACTTTTTCGTTGTTGTGGGCCTGGTTATGAAATATAAACCACCTGGCTGCGCGTATGTAATTTGGTCCCAACATAAATCCAGCCAGGGGAAGGTGAAGTGGCCCGGATCCCACGGTCAAACGCATACATTTGAGTTCGAACAATTTTTTTTCCATATGGCTTAAATGGATAACCTATCGAACAGCTGTTTGTACTAAAGAAGAGAATAATTTGTTTTAAATCCTGCAAGATTTCGCTTTAAAACTCGGCATTTCGTTCCACTTTGCTACATGTAACAAAATTATCTTAGTTGTCAAGAGAACCCAGGCTCGCGACATGATTGTACTACAAAGGTATTCTAAAGTGGAGAACACCTACAGCTCAGGTATTATAATTTTTGTACATACTTTCGATTGCATCGTTGAAAAGACGCACAGATATAGCTTAAACCGGTGCGTTAGTGCGGGAGTATATCTTTTTATCTTAACAGGCGGCCGGTCAGTGACAAACCTTATTATATGCGTTTGTATTCAAAATGACGTTGGATAATTAGTACAGATGTTGCTGTTGTCGCTGAAGTGGTGACAGACAGCATTGTGACAAAGCTCAGCTTTTGTAAAACGTTCAAAAAAGACGGAAAATAGCACGCTTAAAAAACGCTTGAATGCTTCATTGCTTGTTGCGTCGTCGATAAAGCTGAGATTGCTAAAGAATCATTGTTATCAAAAACACTTTGTCAATGTGTCCGCAAATAGCCTTCAACCACGTTTCTACGGTTTGATTCACTTTACCACAAGTGACAAAATTTTTTTTAGGCAGGATTGTAGTAGTCCTAAAACTTAACTGTGGGAGAGCTATGTTTTGCATTAGTCCTTCAATCCAGCCAATTATTATTCTGCAGATGTATAGACGTAGATATTCTACCAGTATTCGAACTGCTTCAGCAATGTGGTTTGAAATAACTCCACATTACAGTGCTCTCCGATACTTTTAGAAAAAGAAACTACGACTAAAAAGTCTATCTTTTGTTGATTTTAACTAGGTGTCATTTTTATCTATCAGCCAGTCACGGCTATATGTCTACTGCCTATGGTGTTAAAGCGAAATATGCTATTGCTTTATGGAAATGTTGTGGCCTGATTACAATACATTTTTGGAGAGACTTCTCAACAAAATAACATAAAAGCTCATTCCCAGGCCAGAAAAAGTATTCTAATGTGAAGTTCACCTACAGTGCAGTTATTATATTTTTCGTACTTTTCGTTGCATTATTAAAAACACAAATATAAGGTGGCAGTACACAACGCACGTTTTATGCCGCTTTGTTTTTGTCGGTTTGTACGTTTTCGTTCACGAGCATTTTTGTACAAAAACTTCCATCGGTTTAAATATCTATATGGTGGTACGTAGCATACTTTGTCGAGTAAACTTCCAGTTTTGTCAAGGAACATATTTTTGTATGTTTTCGTCTGCAATACACTTCTGATACGATTTTTCTTTGCAGACAAAATTGGAATATCAAACAATATTTACTTTAATGCATTACAGGAAAATTCAAGCAGAAAAATATTTTCGTTCAACAAAGCAAACCTTAACAAAAAACATTTGAAATCGCACAAAAATGTGTACCGAATAGGTTGTTTATCATTCTACTTTCACACGCGGCATATCAGAAATAGATTTTACTGTTTACATTCGCTTACAAAAGGGCAGGAAATAATAAGTACAGCTACTGCATGCTGCTATTTTCACTGAAGTATCTCTAGGCAGCATTCTGACGTCACTTGATGCTATGACCAAACAGTGATTTTTTTCGAAGAATTCAAGAATAACGGAAAAGTAGGCTTAAAAAAATCTTTTATGCCTAATCGCTTGTTACATCATTAACAAAACACAAACTTTTAGACAATAAGTTTTATAAGAAGCATGTTGTGGTTAATATCTTAGGAAAAAGCTTTGACGGGGGCTTTCTTTTGTAGAAAGCCCCCGCCATCCCTCTTATCCAGTTAGAATTTTTATTCATTGATGGAATTCAACACTGAAATCAGCGATGTTAGCTAATATTTTGTCCTAACCTTAACCCTAATCCTAAAATCTGCAGTACTTAAATACAAAAGATCCCAGCGTTTAATTAGATTTCTACGGTCAGTATGTTTTGCGAAAACAAAGAAAACAAGTTTTACAATCACTCATTCAAATTGGCACTCCGAATGTTGTAAAAACGTCTGGCTGAACAATCAGCTACATAACATGCAAATAACAATTTTTGAAGCTGCTACAAAATATCATTTCTGACATTTACACACACATGCACACACACACACACACACACACACACACACACACACACACACACACACACACACACACACACACACACACACACACACACACACACACACACACACACACACACAGAATTGCGCTTTATAGCAGAAATACAGTGGGAACATTCGCAAATATTTACCGTCGTTACTTCGTCGATTTCTTCAACTGCTCACTAAAAATTATTGAACCTTCAGGTTCAGAGTCTTTTCAAATTTGCCATACATGAACACATTTTCATATAAACATTTTATGGACATGAAATGCTAGCTAAAGATAATTTCGGTACAGTCTATTGGTTAAAACATCTGCTTTTCCTCGGAGAAAGCTTACGGTTTGTTTATTGGTGACTTTGCGAAGTTTTATCAACTCTATTTCATTTCTTAAACATAAAAATTTATATTCTATTCATGGTTTTAAACTGTTGATTAGTTTTTATTATTTTGCAGATAGCCGAGGTTGTTTTGGGAAGCCTAATTATTATAATATCAATCGTTCATTTCTTTTTCTTATGGCGGTACACGATAGCGGAAGGAATTTGGTGCGGAGTGTGGGTAAGTAGATTTGGAAATATCAACGAGCACAATAGCCTCTTGTTGTTTAGTGTAAACTATAGATTCTCAGTTGATTGCAATAGCATTCATATTTAGAAAGCTAAAAATCCACGAAAAGTAATTTTTGTGGAAGAAAACAGCTAAATATTTTACACAATTACTGTTGGCCCAGCATAGTAAAGCTTTGAACTGGAAATCGAAAGAACATCTGTGTCTTCATAAAATAATAGAAATCCCTGCATAAATTTTTCTTAGTGGCATTTTGAGATAGTCTCTTTTGCAGGTTTTTTTACAAACTTGTTTGAATTGCTTGCCACAAAACGTTTTACTGGTAGCATAAACCTGGGCTGAACACAAGTTACATATCTTCTCTCTGGTTTCATTCGCACTGCTTTTGAATGGTCGGTATGGATTCCAGTAACCTTACTTGTTGTTCGATTTTGTGTTTTGTCCTTTAATTTTTCCATCTTCACGTTCTTGGTTAGGAGGTCCCTTGATATGGTCTTCCTTTTTTTATCTATCCTGGATACGTGCCCTCCTCAGATTTTAGTTCTCTCAAACAGCCGTTGCAAGATTTTAAAGCTCGCCGTTTTTCTCACCTGTTCATGAACGATCTCAACCTTTAGTCTTTTTTCAAAGAAAAAACTCACGGTCTTCATTTCTGCCAATGCCAAGTTTTTGTTTTTAGGTTAGGAGGACTGTTTCAATTGCGTACAACAATGTTGATCTCACCACCATTGATGAAGGTTCCTTTTCAGATAGTTTGACACTTTACAATAGACGCCACAATCTTCCTGCAACAACAAAATATTGACCGTACACTTCTCCCTAGTTTCAAATTTTCACCTCCATACTCTCCTGCAGAACTTAGACAACAATGCTTGAGTGTTTGCCTTGGAACATCCACTCTTTGCTGTCTTTGCCATTGGATGCTACCTTCTTTGTTTATCTCTGCAAGCAGTTTACTAATGCTTGGTTTTTCTCGACGGGTCTTAATTCATGCTTCAGTCTTTCACGGTGCAGTCTTCTGTTTGATTTCTCTCTTGTGTTGGTAAATAGTAGCCTACTACGTGACCCTCAAATATTATTTCCAAGAAAGCTTTTCTCGTTATTTCCTTAGTCAAACAGTAGGCATAGAGCTTAATCGTGATGGATTCTAAGTGACATTCTTTATGTGAGTCGCTCTACTATAATACACACTTTGAACTAGGTGTATATGTTTCCGGTGCAGCTTCGAGTTTCAAGCAGTGCCACCAATTCCTACCTGGGTAATTGATTATTTGGCTTCTCATGATCAATCAGCATATTATTTATTACAATCTCTATCGACACAAGTTGCTTATTTACAATAAAGACAAAGACCTTTTTGATAATAGAGCATTAGACCAAAGAGTAAACGTAGAGATAAATCTAACAGAAAAAAAAAAGGTTCAAAAAGATAAATCTAACAAAAGTTCTATGAAAACATCGGTCAGATATAATTTTTCAATCAAGCATACTACAGTTGCAACACCCGCAGTGGAAAGAAAGGATTAATGGCTATTTAACTTCAATGAACTTTAACCTTGGCGCTTCGTTTGTAGCTTGAAAACGCAAAACTCTCCGCCGCTTATATAAAAGCAACTAAAACTAAACTCAATGTGTTCAGATTGTAGTAGCTGGAAGTTTGGGAATTCCAAGCGCGAAAGAAAACTCGGCAAGATGTCTGGTGAGTATAGTTCTAGTGATTGTTTTTGAAACAAGTTACAGAAGTCGCTAGTTGCCAGGTCGCAATTTTCAAGGCGATCTCCTCCTAAGAGGGATCTGCCTCCTGCATCACACTAAGGTAAAATAGAAAATTTTACTCAAAAATAATCACCAACATCATAAGGAACCATACAGCAATCTATTACATCATGTCAATAGCCCCAGACCGGTTTGGATCTTATTGCGTCCAATCAGGCGGGTGCGAAAACACTCAATAATAAACATGCTGAAAAAAACAAATTTGACATTGGTTGTCAAAAAAAAAGATGCAATACTTAAAATGTTTTCTTGTCCGTAAGTTTGATGTGACTTGTTTTCCTTGTTGTGTATGTGTATGTGTGTGTGTGTGTGTGTCTTTAAATGAGACCGCCCATGATATAGGTATTGCTGAATTATATTGTTATGTATTGCATCTTTTTTTGTATCCAATGGCAAATTTGTTTTTTCATCATTTTTATTATTGAGTGTTTTTACACCCGCCTGATGACATTGAAAATTCTAAACAGGTTGCGGGTTATTGACATGATGAAATAGATTGCTGTATGCTACCGTATAATGTTGGTGATTATTTTTGAGCAAAATTTTCTATTTACCATTTTTTAGAACTAGTATAATTCTATCACGTTTAAAAGCAATGTCTTGTTACTTAATGGTTAACCTTGAGATCAATGCAACGCAATCAATTGGTCACTTCTGTGATTGCACAGACAAGCACATTGGCCGATCACCGATTAATCTGCCATGCTATATTGGACGATACCGATTAGTTGACGCCAACTATTGATCATAATATTCGCATTGCTCAGCCTACTAAATGTATGGTCATAGAATAGTGAATTGTCGTTTCCTTACAAATTATCGGTATCTGCTTCACATAAAAGAAAATTTGTCGCAAAATATAAACTATAAGGAATGCCCAGTCGCTTTCTATCACACGTAAGTGTAAAGCTAGCATACAGTGATATTTTGCTGTTGAGACTTTGCTCATTCGATTAATCGGTTAAAATGCCCGATGCCGATTAATCGGTCACTGGTCAACATCAAATTTTGAATAAAGATTCTGGTGTGCTTATCTAGAAGCATTTTTGACGCTGATTCCAAAAATGATTTTCCTTTTTTTCTCACATCAGGTTTTTGAGATACTTTTGTGTTTGTAATTTTAATTCAACTTTTGTTACTGACCATTTTACAAACCAAGTTTAATAGAACATTGTATTGTCAGAGAACTGGTGAAACAATGTAAATGAAAGGACTGAGTGGAGATGTAAAGGTGGAAGTAGACGGTTTAGCAAGTTATTTAAGTAGAGAATATAAATAGAGTTCAAACATTGGCTAGCTCAAAGGAGGCAATAATATTAACAATGCGCGATAATATGTTATATTAAACAAAGAGTTATTTCTACAGGGGTAAAACTGACAAATTAATAGTTTTTTCAAAAGTAATTTTCAAATACAATATATTCATAACGCCTAGAAAGTGCTTAAACCATCCAGATTGGTTTTGTTATATCTGTGAAAAGTTTACAAGCAAAGAACAACAAAGAAATATCACCTATGATATCAAAAAGATGTATATGGCATATTTTAGACCTGTGCACCCCATAAATTATGTAAGAAACGCAATTGAGGCATACACAAGTGGCTAAATAAACGATCTCTTCCTATGCCATTTGCTATCCCAATGATTGGGCGTGACCCCAAAGATTACTGTCAAAATTGCTATTTTTGTCTCACCAGAACAAAGGGCTCTTCCTTTGAACACAGAGACAAAAAACAGAGATAAAAATGTTGGAAATAAAAGATTCTCCATCTCTATTGCTCACTCTGTCCAGTTAAAAGAAACATACTACAATATTGAAATCTTGTTGAATGTGATCCACTATTCACACTACCAATGGAGCCTATGTGGAGACCTTAAGGTTATTGGAATCTTGATGGGATTGCGAGGGGTTTCACATAAAAAACACTGTTGCTTTTTATGTTTGTGGGACAGTCGTGCCACTGCATAGCACTACCAAACAAAAAAATGACCGACAAGGAATTCTTATGTACCTGGATTGAAAAACATTCAACATATTCCTTTAGTAAATCCCGATAAAGTTTTAATGTCACTGTTGCATATCAAGTTGGGATTAATGAAGAACTTTGTAAAAGCTATTGCCAAATTCAGTTCGAATGGCTTTGAATTTCTCTTCAAAAATTTCCCAAATTAAGTTAAGTCAAGTTGAAAGAAGGAATCTTTGTTGGTCAACAGATTGGGAAAGTTTTTGAAGACCCAGAATTTAAAAAAGCTTCAAATACATTGGAAATCGAGCTTGGCATGCATTTAAATGGCTTTGGTTGAATTTTCTGAGAAATTTCAAGTCAACTTCATTTCAAGAAGGTGCTGCAGAGTTGCTTGCATCATACAAAGAAATGGGGTGTCGCATATCTTTGAAAGTGCATTTTCTTCATTCACACCTTGAGTTTTTTCCTGAAAATCTTGGAGCAGTTAGTGATGAACAGCATGAAAGATTTCACCAAGACATCCAAGCTATGGAAGAAAGATATAAAGGAGTTTGAAATGAGAGTATGATGGGTGATTATTGCTGAATGTTGTACCGTGATGATCCAACCCATGCACACAAGCGCATATCTTATGCTAAATATTTTTAAGTTTTCATCTTAGAATTGGTCTTGATTGCAGTACTAAGTGGTGACCAGGTCGAAAACAAATATTTTGCCATGATATTCTTAAACAGATTTTTTAAGGCTACACCAAAAAGCCTTTTTTAAGGCTACTCATGAAGGACCAGCAGTTGTTTCAAGAGTACCCAAGAATAGGCTGTTTCAAGGCTTCCAATCAACAGTCTTTTTTAAGACTATAATAGACATTGATAAAAGAGTAGGCCCGTTGTCCAATTTTTAGTCGATCGATAACATCCAAACCAATACAGTCAAAACCTAATAAACTGCCGTGATAATCGAAGAGATATTGCCATATATCGGCTATAAAATGCCCTCAACTTCTCACTCCTATTAGTGGCGATTCGAAGGGGGACCGGAGGGAGCAATACCCCCAGATTTAGGCCTGGTCTTTGGGTTGCCCCTCTCACTTTGAACAAGCTCATGTAGCTTATTACAGGGTATTCTAGGCTCTTCCACATCCTATTTGGGCCCCAAAGTGGCCCTCACATTTTCCAAGTGCTAGAATCGCTACTGACTCCTTATATCTTTAAAACCTGATGTGCTAGAAGAAAATTAACGCCAGATTTGAGATCAGCGTCCCACGGTTACCCCAAATTAAGTGCTCTTGTTTTCGTTTAGAAAAAAAAGATATGTTTTGTTGACCAGTGCGGTGCAACCCTAGTTACTACATCGTGTCTTAAAAGCTATTGATATTGCGTAGTGCTCGATGTTCATGCTATCAGCAAAAAAGCTGTACCGGTACAAGGCATAACCGTTAATATCTGTTTTGAAATCAGTCGTTGGCTATATGGTCACCAAATGTAGCAATGCATATAACAGTGGGTCTACTAAATGACCGACTTCGACATAGAGAAAGAGGAAAACGGTGATCACGCCTCTCTTTCCGAATTTTCAAAACCCGGTTTACATAATTTAGCTGTTTTCGGAAAAAGACTGATGATTAATGTTTGTTTTTTGTTTCGCCATTAATGGATCTGGATTAAATTACCTTATCGAGTCATACCAAAGACTTCAAAAAATATGAAAAACGAGTTGTAACCTTCTTAATGAAGGCTTTTATTTATGTATAGTTAACAATAGGAGCCACTTACGATGCAGCAGTGCGAAAAACTAGAAACGACTCCGTTGTGGTTCGAACCACCTCACTATCCCCATGACGTCACGGAGCCGTGAGGCTTGGTTCATAAACAGCAAATATCTTGGTGCTAAGATTATACAAGCAAATTGGCCGTCTGAGTGTATGGTATTGCGTAGCTCAAATTGTAGAGCATCTGACTGGTAATTAAGAGGCTGTGAGTTTGAATCCTTCCCTATTCGTTTTCACCCTTCTCCGTGGCAAGTGGTACCAATTAATAATATGTTTATAAAAAATGTATTCTCAAATTTCTTGTTTAGTGCTCAATGAGTGGAAGTACTTGGGAAAATTAAATGAAAGCCAAATTTAATCTTTTATAATTAAAAAAATTTTATTGCTAAAACGCCGCCATACGAAAGTGACCAAAATTCTCCTTGATATTTTCTTTCAAACTTTGTTCCAATTTTTCGCAAATTTTGGTTTTCATTATTCTAAAAATATCAAACTTCCACGCATTTCTTTAATAAAAACTTTCAGGAAATATTTGGTTCTCTCCAAATTTTTGTCTGACCAGATCAAAAGCGGTGTAATAGAATGCTGCGAGCCAGTTTGCAAATCATAATCGTAGCGACCATACTTTGACGTAGTATAAATAGTTGTAGTGTGCTACAAGAGTAAAATTTTGATTATATTTTTTAGATACAATGCAACATGGCTTTTAGCATTGTAGGAGCCATTGCTTCTCCTGTAATCATTGGATATGGAATTCAACGAACCATGATTTTCGCGTATTATGTAAGAAAATGTTAAATTTTTTTAGTAGGGTACAATCAATAATGTATTTAAGAAAGGAGTCATCGTACCATAGTCCTTTCTTGGCCTTGATGATAGAGCAAAACATTAACCAAATTTAAATTTCTGCCAAGCCCTTTTTCCCTTTTAAAATTCTCGATACACAAGTGTTTACAATATTATTTGGTTTAAACTTCCAGTTCCATTAGCTGTTTTTCAATTCATTTATAGCATAACTACAGCGTAATTCTCTCTCTGTGTGTATGTGTCAACACCTTGTCTCGATTTTTTCCAGTTATATGCAGAACATTAACTCACTACGCACAAATTTATTGACAAAATCTACATCAAATAGTGTTTATATAAAATAAAACAAAGATAAGAAAGGGTTGATTTCAAATTATAGTCAAACATTCATCAAACATCTACTTTTCATTTCAACTCGAAAAGATCCGACCAAATCATCTTTAAGAACGCGTTTTTCAGTTTGAAACAAAAGTTTCCTGACTCAACAAAAACGCGTAATTTGAGCGATTAACGCAGGGATTCTCAAATTTTGTTAGCTACGTACCCTTTCGTAGAACCAAATGTGTGATGTACCCCAAAAAAATTTTCTTTTTCCTTTCTGAACTTACAGGCCTTGGAAATCTACTTTGTGAAAACAATTGTGGTGATTATTTTGAGCAGTTTTTGTGATTTTCTTGCAAATTCTTTGTTGTAGTCATTGTTTTTTCCTTTTCTTAATCTAAATGTTGGATACTCAGTTTCTGTTGATATTTTTGATGACACGTATAATATTTGGACCATCGTTTCAGCATTTGTAGTTTCGCATGACGACGTAATCGAATTTTAGTGGCCCAAAAGTTATTCCAGCTGTTTTGCCCCATTCTACTCGTTCTCAGGTGATAATAAAAGTTCCATAAAACTTTCACTAGTTTGATTAATGCTTAACGCGAACAACAAAAACAAAACACTAGAGACTTTTTTGTGAAAAATCTTTAAAGTTCTAGAACGACAGACTTCCCCGCATTCCCCCAAAATTTTTCTCGCATACCACCGGGGGTGAGCGTGCCCCAGTTTGAGATCCCCTGGATTAACAGATCTACTCTTATAGAGTTTGCGATGTCGTATAAGAGTAACAGGCTCTACAGCTTGTGCACATAATCCAGGTTGCAATCCCAATGAGAAATCTACATGCAACAAAACATTAAATAACAAATTTGTGACACACCACCGAAACTAATGAGTGTGCGAGCATGAAACTCCGAACGATTGATTTCTATCCCGAAGTTAAAGTGATGAGAGGGTTCTTGGCGTTATGATGACGTCATCATCAAAGATATTTTTTTTAAATCGCGTTTCTTAACGGAAGAAAGCGGTTTTTGCATAAACAAAGGTAGCACCCGACTGACCAACTTCAAAAAAATTTATTGCTTTAGGAAATAAGAGGACTTCATAATTAACAATAGATTGTAACATTTGATATCATTATTTTATCAAAAATACTAATTGTAGAAACGCTTTTTAGCTTTTCGGGAGATATTGATGAGAAGCTTTTGACGACAATAATGCTCGAACAATCAGGCCGTAGCGACAACGCACCAAGCAATTAAACATTTAAGCGTTTTTATAACCATGCTTTTATTTTTGAACGGTTTGAGAAAGCTGTGTTTCGTCATAGTGCTGTGTGGTACCACTTCAGTGAAAACAGCAACAGGCAGCGCTGTACTTATTATCCACTTACATTTTAAATACAAACGTAAATAGTGAAGCCTATTACTGATAGGTTGCCTGCTAAAATAGAATAATATATCAGAGTTCTAACATAACGGTATAATTCTGTTTCTAAATAATGCAACGACAAGAACGAGAATTACAATAATTGAACTGTAGGTGGACTTCATGTTAGAATACCTTTGTAGTACAGCCATGACGCGCGCTCAAGTGCTCTTAATTTCTCGCACATAATAATCACGATTAGCAACGTGAAACGAAATGCCGACTTTTGTAGTAACATCTAGCTGGATTGAAAACTAATTACTCTCTTCTTTGATACAAAAATTTGGCCGGTGAGTCATTAACTTAAAACGTAACCTAACTTTGCAAGATCTAAACTGCACATGCTGGACTTGATTTACTGATCAAATTGCCATTCCTGGATGTGCTTTAACCGATAGCAAGTAATATGGGCGCAGCCAGACGCTTTAAGTTTTATAAACAGGCCTACAATCAAAAAAGTCATAAGTAGTGGACCAATCACTTTACAGTTTAATTTCAATTATTATGTCAATCACTCCTGTGTCTTTTAAAAACTTTGAATTTATGCCCCTATGCACTTTTTCAAATGAACACATAAAAGTTTGTGAAATTATTTGCTGTTTGTAAATGGCCACCATTTTATTTCATCAATAGGAAGTCCAGTGTTATGAGCATAGTTTACGAAATCCAAAGTTTAAGGAAAAATCAGTAGGTCTGCACCAATGTGTAAAATCATAGTCAATAAATACACAATCTCATCTATGCAGGGGCATTATTCTTTAAAATAAGTTATGATGCCGATCGGGTGATCGAATACAACCCAATTGCTGAGAAATGTAGCCTATCATGCTTCATTTTCGACCAAGGCACATAGCTGCAGTTAAGGAGTTTCGCGTCACAAATATCATTACAAGGAGATAGCAGCAAGTCGAGAAATAATTCTACCTCCAAATAACGTATTTCTGTAATTCTAAAACAAAAACCATTACGGCGCTCGCCCCCAACTTTGACTTTGTGATCCTAATCTTGATGGAAAGAACGGATAAAATTTTAAAAGCTTATTGAGTAAGACCAATCTTAATTCAAAGTTTGATGACCGAGATTAAGGGCACAGAGGCTATGCCTCCATTAGTACCCACTTATCGTTACTGCTCTCAGAATTCATTTGGGTGAAGCCGGCGCATTCGGATGAACCAATATTTCTAACCCATTATAACTGACTGGTAGTCCTGCCGGGCGTCGCCCGCACAGCCAGCTAGGGTGAATTTATTCAAATATAGGTAGCTGACAAAGTCATTTCATGACATTTAAGCTATGACGTAAATTAGAAAAACGAAAAACATGAGTTTGAATTACAAACAAATGGACAATTTGTTTCCAAATAAGTTTTGCTGGCTGTGTCTTTGGTGAGTGATACTAAAAACAAATTTTTTGCTCATGCACCAATCAACAGCAACCTCAACGTGGTGGTGTGGTCCCCGACTTCGTTGGGGTTGGATCGAAATGGCTATTGGTCTTCCGAGAATTCCAGTTACCCAGGGCTCTCCCTTCACACAAACCATTTATTTTCCGTGGTTCCCTCTAAACGATCACAGAAGGGCAGCACGCAACCTTTTTGAAATCGGTCAACTGTTTTCTCTTTCCTCCTGTCTCTTTCTTTCTTGCCCGTCTCCTCACTCTTCTCCTTCTCATAATGAGTGGCAACATTCATCCTAACCCTGGTCTTGTCTTATCCTGTTTAGTGTGCGTTGGTAATGTGACCTAAAGGGGTAGGTCGGTTCAATGCTGCACCTGCCCCAAATGGGTCCATTTGAGATGCTCATCACTCTCCTTCCATTAATTCAAAACTCTAGGCAGCTCTCACTCCTGGAGCTATTCACTTTGCTGCGTCCATGCTTTTTCAGGAGGTTCCACACCTACCAACACTATGTTTTTCTCTTTGGGCTCCTCCAGCTTGTATACCTCCACTGTTCAAACTGGCCAATTTTTTCCCCTCTACTAATGCACCGCTCCCACCCCACCCTCGTCTTTAAACTTCCCACTCTCCTTCCGCTCACTTTGTATCTCCCACTATGCATCCTTCTTTCCCTACCATGTTTCTGGGTGTTTTCCTATACCTCGTGCTTCCTCTCCCCCTGACTTGCTCAATATTCTTTAATATAATGCTGGAGGTCCCCAAGCCAGGAGCAGTGAACTACAACACTTTAGCTCGTCTCATTCTGTTAACCTTATCTGTATCCAGGAATACAACCTCAACTCAACTTCCTCTTTACGGTTCCCAGAATTCTCTGCTCTGCGATCTGATTGCACTCACTCCCGGTTTGACATTCTTTCTCCCGATGACCCGTGCTTCGACATCATCCTTTTCTGAACTTTTATCTCCTCTCTTTCTTCGCTAGACCCCTACTCTGATTATGTAGAGGTCAACATCTAACTAAACAACTTCTCCTTACTTTCTTTCCTAAATGTTTATGCTCCCCCTATTTGCCCTTCTTCGACGGATAGCAGAACCGACTCCTTCTACCCCTCCATTTTTCCCGCTTGCAAAATCTGTTCATTCTAATGAACTTTAATTGCGATCACCCCTCTGGGACTCAAAAGGTACTTCTGACCCTCGTAAAGAGAAAATATTCCATTGGTCATCTCCTCTGATCTCCTTCCTCTCAATGACTTTGGCATACCTATTCTTCTCTATCGCTCCTCTGGCAGTCGCCCTTTTCCCCAAATCTTTTTTGCTCCGTCCTATCTTGCTCCTGGGAGGTGCTTCAGGACTTGGGCTCTGATCATCTATCAATTCTACTAACTGCTCCTCTTTAGCTGGTCTTTCGCCTCAACAAACGTCCCTCTTCCTTTAATTTTCAGAAAGCTCGCCGGGATGGTTTTGCCTTTTCTTCGACTCTCACTGACCTTTCGCAGAAAATTACTCGTTTCTTTCGCTTTCTTCTGCTGCTCAGTTTACTTCTCTGACACTAAATGCAGTCAAAAACTACGCTCGTAGAAGCGATGAAAATCGTCAGGCTTACATCTCCGCTTCTCGACATGCTTCGTTTATCATCGCCAAAGCCAAGACTGACGCATGGCAGACGACTTGCCTTTCTCTCTCTCCTAATCTAACCTTAAATCTGTGTACTCTCTCCTTCGTTCTGTTGGTGGCTCTTCTTCCCATCTTCATCGTCTCCTAACTTTCCCAACTGGTCCTCTCCCAGGGAGTCGGCTTCGGTCTTCGCCAATTACCAGAAATCCCTTTTTATTCTGTCCTACAGTCAAAAACTTTGCGTAGCAGAGTCAGAGGCTACCTTTCCGAGCTCCAGCAATCCAAGTGCCATGAGGAATTTCATTTGTTTTTCTGCTCCGCCTTTTCCACCGCTAAATTTCTCGCGGCTGCCACAAGCCTCTTTTCTTCCACTGCCACTGGCTCAGACAAAGTTGTCTATCCCACACTAAAGCACCTTCCTCGCTCTGACATGGATTTCTTCCTACACATTTTCATCTTTCCAGGTTTTTGTATTCTTTTCTTTGCATCTGGAAGGTATCTTTCATTATTCCCATCCATAAGATGGCATCCTGCCCTTTTCCACAAACTGATTTCGCCTGGCCGCCCTCTTTGCCTTGTTGGTTGGACTCCATTTTTCCTTTCTGATAGGCGCGTTTGTGTGGTTTTTCAAAATCACAATAGTTGCTCCTTTCGAGTTCGCAATGATCCGTTCTTGGCCCAGCACTTTTCTCTCTCTTTTCAACAATGATTTTCCTGCTTCTCTGCCTTCTTTCGTCAGCTGGTTTCTTTATGCTGATGACCTGGCCATTTGGTCCTCCTGCTCCTCGGTACCTAGTGCAGTGGAAGCTTCACAAGAAGCTCTGATTCAATTGAATTGCTGGTCTGAATATTGGTGTCTTCCTCTCAATCCGAGCAACTGTGAGGCCTTCTTCTTCTCGGTGGATCGCAACCAAGCTAACTTCTAGCCCGAAATCCTCCCATTTAACTCCCGCCTCCGTTTCTATCCCACTCCGACTTTTCTTAGGATCACTTTCGACCGCACTCTTTCCTTTTTTAAACATGTATCTTCGCCAAAGGCCAAGTTCTTTTTTCGTCTAAAGACCTTACGTTTTATTTCTTCTTCCTCATAAGGCTCCACTAAGAAGTCCCTCTTTCTTCTGTATAAAGCTTTTCTTCGGCATCTTCTGACTTATTACTTCACCCGGATGGTCTCCTTTTCTTAGCGTTGCCATTTTTACCAAATTGGAACGTCTCCACCGAGCAGCTAGTCCCGCCATCACCGGCGGCCTCTCGTCCTCCACTATCTCATTTCTTCTCTCTGATGTGTCTCTGCTTTCCCTACGAGTCACCCTGATTCATTTCGTTTTGACATTTTATGAGCAGATCCTTCGTCTCCCAACCTCCTTCCCCATTTTAGGTTTGGCCAGACATGGAGTGGAACCAAGACTGCGCAGCTTCTGCGTTCACTCACCCGCTCATGCACTCTCCTACTTCTCCTACGGAAGTTCTTTTTGCTTGTTCTCCCTCACCTCCTTGGAGCCAGATTTCCTTCACTGTAGACTCCACCCTTTTCTCCTCACTCTCCCGCTCCGATTCCCCCTCTCTCTCTGATCAAAGTGCGATTCTCGCTCGCCTTAACTCTCTCCCATCTCACGATCTGGTAATCTAGACAGATGGCTCTGTTCCTTTTCCTTGTGGTAAAAGCGGTTCTGTCGTACTTGCCAAGCGCTTACTTTGTAGCATTGAGGCTGCCCTTTCCTTTTCAGCAGGCCAGTATGCTCAAATTTTTCTGCTGAAGCCTGCGCCATTCTGCAAGCTCTCTGCTGGTCTCAGCAGCACCAACTAGTCTGCCAATTCTCTTCTTTTCTCCTTCTCTCTGACTTTCGCTAGATCCTCGCCACCCTATCCTCTCCTCCGTCTTTTTTTACCTCAATACCTCCTGCAGATCTTGCAGGAACTGCCTTTTCTATCCTCCTGTACTATCAGGCAACAATTAACCTTTTGTACTATCAAGCTATTGGGCACTCGTTTCTCCCAGGGAACAACCCGGTTGATGAGCTGGCCAGACGGGGAGCGCTACTTGTGCTCTCTGCAGTTCCATGTAGTCTCTCTTCTCTTATCTTTTGTATTTACTCTTCTCTTTTCTAGGACTGGAGGCGTACTGCCTCATCTAAATTCTTTGACAAACAGGTTTCCTCGGTTTCCAATGAGAAGCTTTTGCTCCCTTGTCACACTGGCTGTGCCTTCTTTCGTCTTTGCTACAACGGATATAGTCTCTTTTAAGCTCTTATCTCTCTAGGATTGGCAGAACCGAGAACCCTTCCTGCAGCGCCTGCGGACGTCCGCATCAAGAGACTTTTCATCTCATTCTGGAGTGTTCAGCTACTGACTCTTTGCATCGCTCGCTCTTTGGCGACTCTCAGTATCTATACGACCTCTGGTCCAGACCCTGGATAGCTAGCTGCTGCCCGGCTTTTGGGGTTCCATGATCTTCCGTCATGCCCCCATGCCTCGGAAGGCATCGGGTAACGATAACAACAATGTTTACATCAGTGATTATCTTATTTGTCCAAATTATCAAAGTCATTTAAGTTCAAATTATCAAATTATCAAAGTTCAAATTTATTTCTCTGATTATGAATTATTGCATTATTTCAAAGGGTAGCGAGGTGATTAGTTTCTAATTTGAATTTCCACATTTTCCGCTGATAAAAAAGTTTTTTGGTAAAGAAATTCTTGATACGAACAGCTGATTAAACCAAGCAATACCCGGAAATATCTAATGGCTAGTAAAAATTCAAGGACAGGATCATAAGATTATTGTAGTGGAATTCTTTCCCGCAATATCCCTAGTATGGTGCAGCAACCATATTTTTTGTCATGAGTTCCGTCAAATTATGTTTTAATAAGAAGCGCGAGTTACGCACATGCAGCAGATTTACGTTGTAGCAATGTCACTGCCTCTAATGAAACTCACTTGCTTTGCAATCTTCACAGGGACAAAACCAGGACTGTTTATACCAATTCATCTTTTATAATTTTGTATTCTTCAAAGGGACAAAATCAAGATAGTGGTGAAAAGGGAATTGATACTCACATATCTTTGCCGTGTCATTGTGCTCGAAAAATGCTGAAGATTTTTTTAGAAACCCCAACAACTTTGTACTAACACAGACCATTAAATTTTAATATCCATCCATGAATTTAATTCCTATTTCTTTGGCGATTAAATTTGGACAGGGTCGCGAACACTTGTAGAATTCAATTTTATATTCGTGGTTTGAGGATAAACTTGGAAACCATTGTACTTAGGCACTATTGATTTATAGTAGCGGAGCAACATCAAAATGTTTTTGTAGGAAACAATTTATAGAAGGAATATGGCACTCGCATAATGCAAAATTTTCATATGATTGGCGCTTTAAATATTGAAACAGCATTTATCCTGCATAAAAAGTAATTCAGACAACAGCATGTTTGCAGCTACTCTATTACTCAATAGACCTACCTCACACAAAGTAGTGCAAGTGTAGCTAGATATTAATTAAACGTAATAACAAAAAATTAATCTTAATGCAGCTCTTTTTGAAGATCTAATCTGTAAATTGGCATGATGTAACGTTTAATAGCGGCCCGCCTGAATGATGTACGCACCACACTCATGAGCATAAGCCTGCACGATTTCTTTCTTTTCGACTTGGGCGTTGTTTAATTGTCTGTTGATTACTGTACAAATAATGTCAATAAATGAAAATAAAACTGCAAACTGATAATATTCATTCTGTTTAGTATTCTATCATGCTGTTAATGACCATCCCTACCATTCTTTTCTCTTTATCTTCGAAATGAAAATTTTCATATGATTGGCGCTTTAAATATTAAAATAAAGTCTAATTATAGCATTTATCCTGCATAAAGAGTAATTCAAACAACAGCATGTTTGCAGCCACTCTATTACTCAATAGGCTTACCTCACACAAAGTAGTGCAAGTGTAGCTAGATATTAATTAAACGTAATAACAAAAAATTAATCTTAATACAGCTCTTTTTGAAGATCTAATCTGTAAATTGGCATGATGTAACGTTTAATAGCGGCCGGCTTGAATGATGTACGCACCACACTCATGAGCATAAGCCTGCACGATTTCTTTCTTTTCGACTTGGGCGTTGTTTAATTGTCTGTTGATTACTGCATAAATGATGTAAATCAATGAAAATAGAACTGCAAACTGATA
Organism: Trididemnum clinides; assembly: GCA_963675345.1. Lineage (NCBI taxonomy): Eukaryota > Metazoa > Chordata > Ascidiacea > Aplousobranchia > Didemnidae > Trididemnum > Trididemnum clinides. The sequence continues at coordinate 8,469,215 of OY776290.1, forward strand.
ATATTCATTCTGTTTAGTATTCTATCATGCTATTAATGACCATCCCTACCATTCTTTTCTCTTTATCTTCGATGATTCTACTGATCATAAGTGCATGTTACAGCGGGATGTTGCTAGGAAACTGTTGCCAGGTAACGTAATTATTTTAACATCAACTTTGTTGTTGGATATTCTAGTGATACTATTTACCGCTTTAGTTTAATCAAGGTCAATTAAATATTTAATGATTCAAACTTTCCTACGAATAAATTTCGCTTGGATTTAAACTGATGATCAGTTGTACTGTACAACGTTGGTTAGCTAACAGATCAATGTTAGCCCACTACCCCTATCACAACATATGCTAATTGTTTTGTGAAAAATGCATTTTATGTTTCAAATTAGATGCTACTAGCCTAACCCGGATAGTCATATGTCAGAGAAGAAGTGAGATTAAAACATCCCAAGTAAATGTGTAGAAAGGTTTGTTTTTAATTAGTTGTTTCAAACAAAATAGCAAACGTTTTTTAGACTTTTTCCTAAAAGTCAATCAAATCCATCAAAACTTCGCATCAATCGTGGAATTGATATATTGTAGCTGCTTCACAAGCAAGTCCCAGACATAATAACTATTTGATATCTTGTCAACGCTTTTCCATACCGACTTGGCCAGCTTATTCCTGTATGCATGTAATGATGCTTGAGATTGCAGTATAGGCCTTAAATATTTCATTTCTTGCCGTGCCTTTGCAGCATTCCTAAAAGAGAACAGGTAATCATAATCATTAAAAAATCAAAGTGAGAGCCTGCGTTTTTGGCTTCACTCACTTTGCTCACAAAACATTTCTAGATACCGTTTAATCTTAATTCTTAGCAGGCTTTAATCGAAATTGGTTTTGAATAATATTATTGTTACAGGCTTACCCAAGCTCTTACAATGGTCAAATTGTCTATAATCAGCAACTCGTTGGTCTTTCTTCTGGACAACCAGGTACTGGCACTTAGAAGTGGAAAATACTTAACGGGATTCCTCCGCCTTTAAGTGGCAAACAGGATGACGGAACCAAGTAGTTTACCGGATGCAATGGCTCCTCCTGATCCAAACATTAGTTCTATACCTACACAAACTCACAAAATTCCGCTTTATTTTCCAAACTTTGTGAAACACATCAATTTCGAAAAGGGAAGGGGCTAAGGAGATAACTGTAAAGTTGTGGTGAAGCTTTTTTTATCCTTCTTTGGTTGATGACATTTTTTTGGAATAAAGGTGTCATTGGGAATCTTTGCTCTTGTTGAGAGGTTGATGATCTTTTTTTTTTTGGATAACGACTTTTAGAGTCAATGTGCCTTCTGCTGTGACTTTTTGCTGACAATTTGTTTGGTTGATATTCCAAAGTTTTGTTATTCAGTAGACACATGTTGAACCCTTTATAAGACTTTGTCAAATCCAAGTCGAGAACTGCAGTATTAAAGGCCAGCAAAGAGAATATGCGTTTCTTATACATAAATGATAAGAAATCAGGTGACTCATCTATATCAGTAGTTGTAAACTTTTTGATGCCATGCCCCTTTTACGAACTTTGGGTAATGATGAGGACCCCAAATTCAATAACCAGCTTTGAGTTTGAAATAAACAGCTAGTAATTAATACTTCTGGCATTTTTGAAAGCAATTAGTTTCAGTGTTTTGAGCCCTGCTTCTGAATCTTTGATGAATCCGCAGTTGATGTTGTCGTTTTTGCCTTTTGACAACTTAAATACCTTTTTTTGCATACATCTATTGATCTTAACTCGCAAAGTCGATATGGAATGCGCTTTCCTGAAATCTTTTGTGGACCCTCAACAAGGTCTTCTGTAGACCCAAGCTCGGGAACCTTTGATCTATTCTATAAAGTGCAATTCTGTCAGTATGTTTGTTTGTTTGTTTCAACACCTCCGAAACTGCTAGGTGTAAAATCTTAACACATGATCACTAGAATTAAATGAAAACATTTTTTTATTTTTATGTGGGGCCAAGTATAGAGAGTTATCAAATGCCCCAAAAACACCAAAGAAACACATTGTAGTAAGCTGAGGTCAAAAACCAGTCTTCTACCTCCGGTAAATGGTATTAAAGAAATCAAAATAAGCAAAAATACCCTAACTCGACAACCGTTTTACCTACGTCTAGAAAGCTAGCCTTGGTTTAAAAAGAAATGGTATAGCTAAATCTTTATTAGGTGAAGTTGCAGATTTTTTGGTAAAGTATCTAATTTTTAAGTTACTTTCAAAAAAGTGAGTATTTGTTAGTTGTAAATGCAGTACTTACACCATTGTTTTAACATAACGTAATTGGTGTTTATCTTTTAGCTGTAAAATGATGGCAATAAGATAGAAAAGATCTGTTTTGATCAATGGCTTAGGTAATAAAAGCACAGAAATCCACAACTCACTACTTGCATTGATGAAAGCAATACAATTTGAATACAAAATCTCATATTTCAGTGTACTTTGCATTTGAAAATGTCTGTTGATGTTACTGCTAACATTTGAAGGCTGTAGATTGCTACGTAGTTGTAAAGACAAACTTTGTCTGGAATTGGCTCATCAGTTTTCTTAACTTTATTTTTCTTTTCATAATCATTGCATTTTTCGAATGAAACCGCGCTGAACCTGACGGTCACCTCACTGATGGCAAAACAAATGCAACCTTCCTATTGGCGTCTTTGATATTGCTTTAAGTTCCTTCAACGATTTTTATCTAATGGCAGATGGCCCATTTATTGATGTCATGCCCATGTCAACAAGTTTATTATATACCGGTACTTCTGTTTTCACAATTATTGCATATTGATGTAACTGCTTGAGAGATAAAAATACCGATTGACTGATTTTAGATTTAGTGGTATATTTCACATATCCTGTTGAAATAGTAACAACAAAGTTATTTTTAGCGTAGATAGCTTATATCTTCTTGACAGGATTGCCTTTAATGTAATAATTATCATCGCCAACTAAACGCAATGTTTTTAGGATGACCATAAAATGCCTTTGATTTAATATGCCAATGTTTAACATTTTTGTCGGTAAAATTTGAAGTAGTTTAAATCAATCAACAATAGTTTCTTGCTTCGTTGCCGTAATGTATTTTTTAAGACCGGTCTTGGTCTCAGGGTTTTGGTCTCAGGCTTCGACTGAAAGTCGTCGTGTTGGTGTTGAAGCCTTGATATCATGGTTTTGCAGATGGGTTTGAACATAAGACCAAAATACTTCACTTAAAAACTATTTTGGTATCAAATTTTCGTTTTTTGCTATCTCACCTTCAATAGCTGAGAAAAGATTTTTGCTTTCTAACAACTTTTCCGAAAAAGCCATTTAAGGTAGCGGATGATCACATTTTTTACGCATATATGCTCAACGTTAGGCAAATTTGCTCCTTGAAATCAAAATTAAATAAACATTTTTTTCGTTTTGTACCAGAGTTACAAGAGACAACTTTGTCTTACATGAAGATTTGTAATTATGTCGGTTCGATTCCCACAGTAAATTTGTTCAGCTTTTCGCACTGCTACATGGCAAGTGACGCCAATTACTAACTATACTAAAAATTGCGGGCGTTCCTTTTAGCTGTTGTTGGTGTTGTTTGACGCGACCTGTTCCGAGGGATAGGTGCACGGTGAATGACCATGGAGCCCCAGATGCTGGGAAACTCTTGTGGGCCTAAAACAGAAGTCGTTAAGAGGAAAGAACTCGCCTAAGACCGAGCGGTGCAAAGAGTCCGTAGCTGGACAGTGCAGAATGAGATAAGAGGTGTCCTGAGTTGGATGACTGCAGGCACTTCATAAAAGATCCTCAAGTCTGCCTATTGTAGAGAGATAAATGTTCAACAGAAGGCTGTGTTCATTGCAGCGAAGACGAAAGAAGGCACAACAAGCATAACGAGGAAACTCAAGTTCCTTGGTAGATACTGAGGGTACCTTTGCCACCAACATGCAATAGTGTGCCTCCAATCCCAACGAAAAGAAGAGCGGACACGAGAATTCAGAGACTACAAAGAATTGTAGATGGCTGGAGTAACGCACCTGATTTGTGAAACTCATCGATCATGTGATTGCCCGGATAAAATGATCGAATGACTGGGGACCAATTGTCTGGAGTAAAGGAATAGTTCCTGCCAGCTGTGCTAGAGAGTGTGAGATAAAACGAAGGACATAGGAAAGGAAAGTGTTGCCAGAACATTGCGAGAATCCAAGAGGAGGAAAAGAGAATTAAAGTGGTGGGCTTGCAGGTGCTGCTGAGAGCAGCGGATAACTCGCCAAATAGCGCAGTCTTCAGCAAAAAAGCTTAAAGACACTAAGCCTGGCAGGTAGGAAAGGGCAGCCTCAGCGCCACAAAGTGAGCAGTTGAGAAGAGTGCCGGAGCCTTCTATGCCAAAAGAAAAATGCAGAGCCACCAGCCGGAAATACCAGATTGTAAGATGGTAGAGAGTCGAAGAAGGCGCAAACCTCAACTTCGTGGGAGAAAGGATGGTCACAGCGGGATCATGGAATAGAAATATTGAGCTTCACTCAGAAGGAAGGTATGTTCCAGAAAAGAGAGAGGGAAAGCAAAGAGAGCCTCACTGAAGGAAGAAGAAAAAGCATGGGCGGATGAGTCTTGGAGTGCAAACAAATAGAACCTCCTCAAGTGAAGAAGGGGAAAGCCTAAGTGGGTGAGTCCAGGAGGACCTGGAGAGCCTTCGTTTGCCTCTAAGTCTAGGAATTCGACATGAGAAAGCAGGTTGAAGGCAAAAGACCTGCTCATAAGATGGCAAGGCAAAATGAGTCAGAGTAATTCGTAGGGGAGGTAGAGACGCCTCAGTGGGGAGAAGTGGGGTGAAATCCAGTGTATAAATAAATGACGGAAGTATCCATAAAATCGAAAAACCAGATCGCAATCAGCAGAAGCCGCTTTCCAAAGCTTGGCCCATAGCAATCTTTGCGTGTGAGTATGGATGGACTAATATTGAGTCTATCAAACATGATCATGCACAATGTTGATTTCAATTGAACATCATCATGCACAATGTTGTTTATTGAACATTGTTGAACATCATCATGCATAATGTTGATTTCGATCGAGCGTCATCATGCACAATGTTAGTTTCAAAAAATGGCTGTGTAATGTCAAATTTCAGATTTTAAAAAAACTTTAAACGCAAATGCAATTTAAGTAATATTTCAAAATGCCATTAAAATTTTGTTGATTAGGTTTTAAAACTAATGAGACATGTCTAAAGCAAATGTGCACTTTTGAGTAAACTGCTGACAGTGACACTGTTTTGACCTATCGGGTCTCTTCAGTGCAGTTGGTCCCTCCAGCTACTCATCGGTGATCAACTGCACTGAAGAGACCTGATAGGTCGAAACAATGTCACTGTCTGCAGTCTGCTCAAAGTGCATCGCTGGCCTCTTGTATTACTTTAAAAGTGTACCTATTAAAACATCTAGAACTGGTGGTACATATTAATTACTAATTTTTGTGTTCAAGTAAAAGCAAGGTATCTTTGACTTTCCAATATGGCAATGCGCTCTTTTTCTTTTGTATGCACTCACGCTCTGTGAGCAGTCATTCGTCATACTGGGCTACCACGACGGGTACGCTGTGGGGCCTGGCCACCGTCTATCACATAAAGATGGAGGTACCTCATACAGTGTCTTACCCAGAGATACAAGAAGCAAGCTTGCCAGATTTTTACCTCATTATTTTTTTCGAGCTAAGCGTCAAGCAGGAAAGCTGGAATATCAGCATTTTTTAAAGTCTTTTGGTATATGTCGACAACGGATTTGGACTTTGATCTACCAAAGCCGAAGCCGACGCTCAATCCACTATACCATCGTGTTAAATTTTCAAACGATGAGCCAAAATTTTTCAGAATTTAAAGATAAATTTTGTTAGTTGTACAGTACTTTTTAAAAACTTTATTAAATAAAAATATTTAATATAACAGGGCTGTATATGTATCTTAACGACTTAAAAATTGTGGCTTGTATTCAAAAGCCATTTTCGGAGAAAAATTTTAAAAGATTGAAAAAGTGACAGTAGTTCAAATGTTTGAAAATTATAAATAAGGATTGAGCAAGCTCATTTCTTTAAATTATGCTCCAGTAACTTCCAAAAAGTGACATTTTTGTGAGGTGTATAACAATGAAATAGGCCAATTGCACGACGTGACAATTTCGCTTTTGCCTTACTATTGACTAGCTGGCTCTGCGGGTAGCCTTGCAGGGCTAGCAGTCAATTATTTTGGCTTTTAAATATCGATTCAGCCGGTTGTGCCGGCTTCACTCACATAGCATTTCTGAAATCAATAAACATTAGATAATACAAATGGGTTTATTGCCCTTATGCCCCAAATTCCTATTGTCGTACCGGTACTTTCAATCAAGACTTGTCTTACTAACTCTCTATCATTTCATAAATCCTATTCGTTTCTTTCAACAAGTACTGTATAGGGGCATGAACTCAAAGTTAGGGGTGGGGGACGTAATGTTTTTTTGGGATAATGGAAATAAGTCATTTGGAGGTACACTTATTTCACGACTTGGTGCCATCCCTGGCAATAATAGTTGTGGCAACTAGTTTCTTGGCTGCATCTATGTGCCTTGGTCCCGGAACGAAGTAAAAGGGATTACGTCTCAGTGGAGGATCCAGGGGGAATAGGGGGGATGAATCCCTTCCACTAGCTTTTCTAAGTCTTGGTTTTGTGAACTGATTTATTTGTATTTGTCTTGAAAAAGAATTTTGCTGAAAAACTTGGACTTTGAAAAAGTTGATCTCCAATAAAAATTTCGTTACTACCAAAGATGATGCGTCAATTTACTTTTCTCACTATATCAACGAAACTTTCTGGATTCGCTACTGCTATACCTCTTTCATGTGGTCACCGGTTGGTTTGACAACCCACTTTCAAAAAAAATTTCTCTCCATAGGTACAATTGTATACCTGTTGACTATGATTTCACACAGCGGTGTAGACCAACTTATTCATTTTCTTCCTTTCCTCTTGAAGTTTGGATTACATAAACTGTACTCATAATACAGACCTCCCTCTCAATAGATTAAAACTCTTACTAACAAACAGCAAATATTTTCGCAAACTTTCATTCGTTTATTTGAAAAAGTACATTGGATCATTCAGCTTCGTTGTAATAATTTTCGTAAATTAACTCGGCATTATTAAAAAAGATCAAAACCGGTAGTTAAGTACTCTAATAAATCATTTAATTAAAACAGGTGGCATATCAGAAATAGGCTGAACTATTTAGGATGGCTTTTGAAATGACAGTGGATAATAAGCATATCTGTTCCTGGTGCTGTTTTCACTAAAGTGATGTCGGATACCATTATGAAGCACTTAAAATTGTGAAAAACAGATCAAGGAAAAAAGAAAAAAAGCAAGCTTAAAAAACATTTCATCTTAATGCTTAATTGCTTGTTGCATTGTTGATGAAGCTTATATTGTTGGAGAATGATTTTATCGAAAGCCTCTTGTTAATATCTTAATAATAATTATTTTACAATCAATTGTTAATTGTTACGTAATGTTACTTTTCCCGAAAAATTTGAATTTTTGAAGTTGGTAAGTCAGGTGAAGGCTTCCGTTTAAGCAAAGCCGTTGTCTCGATACAAAAATGCAAATGTGTAAAAATTCATTCTATTTGATACTCACCAGGGAGCGGTGATTAATTGTAACAAGTTTCATGTTTGTACGCCCAATGCTTTTAGGGGAGTTAAAGCACACACACACACACACACACACACACAATCTTTATACCATAGATATTATATTTCTAGTAATTTATATTTTCAGGAGCAGCTGGAATACCTCACGGAATACATGCGTCACAAGGAGTTCAACCTGGACCTAATGTTCTGCTGTCAAACCCGACAAACTCTTTCCAACCAGGAGCCTTTTATCCAAACCAGACCAATAATGTCATTTCCGAACAGAATCAAGCTAATCCTGTCCAGGTTTCATCAAATTATCAAAAATTTTGATAATTCTTGTTTATGCTGCAAATCGGAATTATTTTCGACTTTCAGACTTATTTTTGTACAGCATCCATTTAAAGACATCTGTTAATTTTAGTTACCAATTCGACAATCAAAGTTTTTGTTGATCCTTTTCGTGTACATAACCTAACAAATGCCCAGCTCATCACGCAAGCGCTCGCTCTGCTGTCAAATTCTTCTAAATCTTTGACGATTTGTGTTTCTTCAAAACTTGAACATTCCAGCAGATGTCGCATGGGCTAAAGGGAATATTCACAATCACAGTAGGTGAGGTTTTCAAGGTAGTCCCACCGTTGCATTGAGATTATTTGTCCACCAACGCCAGTCTACAGGCAGTTGAGACAGCGCCAGAGGTTCAATGGCGCATCATTGCTTAGAGGTAGTTGATTCACCAGAGAAAGCTTTATTCTGCATGCTTTGAAATCATGTGAAAGTTTGTTTTGCCACATCTGGATCTGTCCAGAACAAGAATCTTCCAACAGTGGCTCGATGGTAGTGAGGAAGCTCTTTCTGGACTTGGAGCAGCCGTGTACTGGAGCTTGGTCATACAGTGGGTGTCCTGGATCTGTAGCTTGCCATTTGCTTTTTTCTACTTCCTATATTTATCCTGATATCGCGGTTTGGGGAGGCACAATTTTAAAGAAAACGTACAAAAAGTTGATGTTAGTTTTTGTTGATGAAGTTTTTTTCCAAAGCTTAAAGATGGGCACTCGCTGGTGACAATATAACGGTGTTAACGCTATCTAGCGGACGCGACTGCTGTCCGCTAGACACTCTCATCTTCAGCGCAATAAATGTTAATGCTAATTCTTTCCAAAATAAGTGGCTGCTAACAGCTAAAGTGCAAAAAGCAATGGTAGCAAGTTTGAATCTCACACCAAATGTAGCCATAAAAAATTAAAACAGTGATTTTTTCAAGGCCAGCTGAGAAAATATTAGCTTACTAGCAGACAACGCCATCAACAGCAGTTGCTGTTGCCAAGATAGCTCATAAATGCAATTGCCAATTAAAACACAGCTATTTCAAAAAAAACGATCATTGTAATTGAATTATCGCTGAGCTCAGATCGCTTTAGTTTCAGCACATTTTTCCCTAGAGAAAACAATCGTCCCATTGCTGCAGTGGAAGGTACGGCGGTGTTGTATTTTACAAACAACTCTCTTAACGTCGTATTGGAGGGCAACGTAGTAATGGCTTTGCTTTGGGATTCATGTTCGTCTTTGAGAAAGTTGTTTAGCAACTTCTTACTGCTGCTATGTTTTCGTGACTTCTCCGCAAACACTCTCCCTAAAAAATTTGTTATCAGAAGATACACTCTGTTAGCTTTTAGTTTTTAGAATATTCTGTGCATTTGAAACGATGCATATATAATATTTATATTTTAAGGAGTGGTGGAATTAACGCTAGTGGCAACTACTTTTTGAAAAACTAGCGCAGCTTCCACTCACGCTGCTGTGCAAAAAGTAACACTCGTTACAGTTACCGCTTGTACATGACCACAATAGGAGAGCTAAAGCAACACTAGCGGCGCTAGTAGCGGCCACTATTTTTAGTGCCGCTAGCTCCCACCTCTCCCAAAGCTACATACAGGCGCAAATCCAAGAAGGCGGAAAGGTTTTTGACCCTCCTTGCTCGAAGTTTACAACAAATTGTTAATGCACTGGATTTTAAGTTCCCGAGAAAGTAGCGCTGCAGTTAAGCATCCATGCTGTCACTAGTTTCAGATTTCCTTTGTCAAAGTAATTTAGAGGTTGGCATGTTTTAATGATTGTGTGTTGTATTTTTGTTATCCTCCAGTCACAAATTGACTTTTTGTCAATTGTGGTAGAATACTGTTGTGTTTAGACCTGGTTCCACGTTACTGCTGACACAGAGCATTGGTTGTGTTAGATCTGGTTCCAAGTTGCTGCTGACAAAGAGCATTTGTATCATAGGAAGTGCAATCACTCAGGAAAAATTCCGTGGAGTTTCTTTTCCTGATACAAAGCAAAGTAGCCATTGGGAGGTTTGAACCCTGAATCATTATCACCGTAAACGGCACTATGTGCGTTGTCAAATTGCCATGGTCCAAAAATTCACAGTACCCTCGGTCCTTTCCTTCAAACATTAATGCGTTTTGTTTGGACTTGAGCCAAGTCATCGCCGTAGCCCATTTCATGAATCTAGTTTACTTTGTTTTCCAAACTGATTTCGCTATTATTTGTAACTGCTCTAAATTTTACTTGTTTAATTATGGCAAAACGTTTAGTGTTTAAGACGGGTGTATAAATGACTTCGAAAAAAATGCTGCAACAATAAATACCAAAATCGTGCTCTGATAGCGATTAAGGGAATTGCATATCACACTCGACAAAAGCATCTATTAACGCAGCGTTCCCAAACTGTGAATCGTGAACCATTGGTAGGTCGTGAACGAAATTTTAGTGAGTTGCGAAAGTCATTCAAAATTTAAATCGATACATGCTTTTTCTCAAGTAATTCGCTGTTTGCTTGAGTGCTAAGATAGGGGTGTGTCAAGGAATGTCACGGAGTCAGCTTAGAAAATCTCCACACGCACCTCCGGTTCAGTAAATTAACATTTTGAATATTTGTTTTGCTTTTACTGCACTTTTTCAAACTACATGTAAAATTATGTGGGTCCCGAAAATTTATATTCTGAAAAATGGGTCGTGACCATAAAAAGTTTGGGGTCCACTGAATTGATGCACTTTGCAGGAGCAGAAACACAGACACAATTTTTTTAATGTGTAAATGTTATGTAAATTGCAAACGTTGATTTTAAGTCGTCATCATTGGTTGTTTTATCAATGTATCGTTAACATTTTATCATTTTAAATAAAAATCAACTCTCGCATTCATGTTTATAATTTATTCAAACAGTACTAATTACGTTCAAGAGCTCAGTAAAAGTTATAGAGACACTCATCGACTGCGATACTTTAATATATAGCGATACAATTCGCTTTCTCGTCAATGGAAGATAAACATGGACAATACAAAAAAAAGAGGACACATTTACTCGCTGACGCAACGCTGCAAAACTAAAGCGAGATTCGTATGTAGTTTGTTCAGCGTTGTTGTTGATGTTGTTGTTGTCCAATCCCTTCCGAGGAATGAAGGCATAGTGGAAGACCATGAATGCCCCAGAAGCCGGGCAACTCCCGAGGGTCTGGACCAGAGGTCGTACAGAGACAGAGAGTCGCCAAAGAGCGAGCGGCGCAAAGAATCCGTAGATGGACAATGCAGAATGAGATGATAGATGCCCTGGGGCGAGTGTCCGTAAGCGCTACACAAAGAATTCTCGATTCTGCCAATCCTAGAGAGATAAGAGCTTGGTAGTAGGCTGTGTCCGTTGCAGCAAAGACGAGAGAAAATACAGCAAGCGTGACGAGGGAGCACAAATTTCTCGGTGGAAATAGAGGGAACCTGGGTGTCAATAAATTTAGATGAGACAGCACACCTCCAGTCCGAGAACAGAGAAAAGTGGATATGATAGATAGGAAAAGAGAGACTACAAGGGATTGCAGAGGGCGCGAGTAGCGCTCCCCATCTGACCAACTCATCAGCCGCATCGTTTCCCGCGAAAAACGTGTGCCCGAGGACCCATTTATAGCCTGATAGAACAGAGAGAAAACTGTTCCTGCCAGATCTGTCAGTAAGATTGAGGTAAAAGGAAAGACGGAGGAGAGGACAGGGTGGTGAGAACAGAGCGAGAGTCAGAGAGAAGGATAAGAGAAAAGAAGTGGCGGACTTGTTGGTGCTGCTGATACCAGCAGAGAGCTTGCAGAATGTCGCAGGCTTTAACGGAAAAACTTGAGCATACTGGGCCTGCTGAAAAGGAAACGGTAGCCCCAGTGCCACTGAGCGAGCTCTCGGCAAGTATGCCAGAGCCGTCTTTGCCAAAAGGAAAAGAAACAGAGCGGTCTGTCCAAAGTACCACATAGTAAGGTGGGAGAGAGTCAAGGTGAAGGAGAGCCGCACCTTGGTGAGAGAGGAGGGGATCAGAGTGGGAGCATGAGGAAGAAAGGGTGGACTCCACAGTGAAGAAAGGCTGGTTCCAAGGAGGTGAGGGAGGGCAGGCAAGGAAAGCCTTCCTAGGAAAAGAAGAAGAAGAAGGAAGCATGAGCGGGTGGGTGAACGCAAAAGCTCTCCAGGACGATCTGCAGAGTCTTGGTTCCACTCCATGTCTGGCCAAACCTAAAATGGAGAAGGAGGTTGGGAGACGAGGTACCCGCTCATAAAATGACACAACGAAATGAGTCAGAATGATTCGTAGGGGAGGTAGAGACGCCTCAGTGAGAAGAAGTAGGATAGGGGAGGACGAGAGGCAGCCGGAGATGGTGCGACTAGCCGTCCGGTGAAGGCGTTCCAATTTGGTGATATTGGTAACGTTTAGTAAACTTTAGATAATGAAACCACCCGGGTGAAGCATGAGTGAGAAGATGCCGAAGAAAAGCTTTACATAGAAGAAAGAGCGACACCTCAGATGGGCCCCATGAGGAAGAAGAAATAAAACGTAAGGCCTTGAGATTAGGAAAGAACTTGGCCTTTGGCGAAGATACATGTTTAGAAAAGGAAAGAGTGCGGTCGAAGGTGATCCCAAGAAAAGTCGGAGTGGGATTGAAACGGAGGCGGTAGTTGAGTAGGAGGAGGTTGGGATGGAGGTTAGCTTGGTTGTGATCCACTCAGAAGAAACAGGCCTCACATTTGCTCGGATTGAGAGGAAGGCACCAGTGCTCAAACCAGCAATCCAATCAAAACAGAGCTCCTTGTGTGGCCTCCACCACAGTAGGAACCGAGGAAGAGGAACAAATGGCCAGATCATTAGCATAAAGAAACCAGCTGACGGAGAAAAGTAGAAATGTAGGAAAATCATTGATGAAGAAAGAGAAAAGTACTGGGGCAAGAATCGATCCTTGCGGCACACCTCGACGGACTCGAAAGGAACGACTACTGTGATTTTGAAAAACCACACAAACACGTTTATCAGAAAGGAAAGATTGAGTCCAAAAAACAAGGCATGGAAGTAGGCCAGCCGAAATAAGTTTGTGGAAAAGACGGGATGGCAGACAGAGTCGAGAGCTTTAGAGAAATCAATAGTAGCAGGAATCTTCCGAGAGCCCGGTCTGGGTTTGTTAAACTCAACCGAAATGGACTGAGAAAGAAATAGAATTTGATCGAGAGTAGACCGTCCAGGGCGGAAACCGGCCTGGCTGCGTGAGAATGGAATTAGACTCTAGAAAGGAAAGTAGATGCGATATAATGTTGTGTTCAAAAAGCTTTGAGACGCAGAAAGTGAGAGAGATAAGCGAGAAGGAAGCAGGAGAGTTGTTAATTATTTTTCCTCAGTTATTAAAACTTCCTGTTGTTTCTAAATTGTGTTTTTCACCTTCCTTTACGGTGCCGCAAACCCGCTATAAGTCACTTCTTAGTTACAATTATTGAACCTTGCGTTTTCTTTGTATTGTAAGTTAGAATTCAAATTTGCAACACCACTGCTTTGAGCGTAACTTAATCTACCATATAAAATAATTCACTGATGGTCCGTCATTGTTTTGAATTTCGTTTTAACTACATTGAAGTGTCTCTGTGTTGTATTTCATTGGATTTAATTACACGTCATTTGGATTTACTTGTAAAGAATTGTCGGTTAACAAATTTGTAAGTAATAAATCTATTATTGTTCATAGGATTATAACTGTTAGTAAGGTAAGCGAGGTGTAGTAATGTTTTTAAGTCAAGTGTATAAATCGCCCTTTAGTTTGTTTAATTCTTTATGATGTTCTTATTTAATTTGTATCAGCGTTAATGTATTGTAGTTATGTATAAAAAAAAACTGCTGCGTGTATTGCTGCCATTACTGCTGCGATAATCGCTGTTTATTGCGACCTTCAATCCAAGAATAAACGAGCGGCAAGTTAATCAAATCTCCGACGTGTTGCAGAGACTTAGAAAGGCTTAACGAAAACAAACAACAAGAGTCGAGAGGCTTTCCCAGCTTATGGATTGCAATAATAGAAGATGTCTTCTAGATGGAAGAAAAGCATTGCAAGTCCAGAAAAGATTGAAAAATGTAAAGAAGAAAATTCATGCCAAAGCGAGGAAGGTGCTTTAGCATGGGATAGGCAACTTTGTCGGGGCCAGTGGCAGTGGACGAGGAGAGGTTAGAGACAGCCGCGAGAAGTTCAGCGAGGCGAGAAGGGAGAGAAAAAGGACGAGTGAGACTCCTCAGAGCACGTGGATCGACGGAGCTCGGAAAGGTAGTCTCTGGCACTGCTACACAAAACCTTTGGCAGGGAGACAGAAAAGTGGGGTCTCAGGTAGTCGGCAAAGACCGAAGCTGACTCCCAGGGAGAGAACAGTTGGAAAAGTTAGGAGAGTAGGAAAATGAATGTCGGGTGCAATAGAATTTTTGGTTCTATTTCTACTTTAATTTCATTCTTAAAATTAAAGCGACTTATAATATCGCTTGAATAATTAAGTCTGGCTGCAGAAATTCAGCAGGAGAGAAGGCGGAGAAAAAGGACGAGTGAGACTCCTCAGGGCACGTGGATCGACGGAGCTAAAAAAGAGAGCTTCTGGCTTTGCTACACTAGGCTTTTGGCTGGGAGACAGAAAAGTGGGATCTCAGGTAGTCGGCAAAGACCGAAGCTGACTTCCTGGGAGAGGAACAGTTGGGGAAGTTAGGAGAGGAGGAAGATGAGGAGGAAGAGCCAGCGACAGAACGAAGGATAGAGTGCATAGATTCATGTTTAGATTTAGGAAAGGTAGAAGAGCAAGTCGTTTGCCATGCATCAGCCATGGCTTTGGCGATGACAGATGAAGCACGTCAGGAAGCGGAGATGTAAGCCTGACGATTTTTTTAATCACTTCTGTGAGCGGCAGCGTAAGACTTGCATCTTTTACTAACCGCTTCTTCCACTTTAGTGGACTACCAGGCTTTTGGATGGAGTTTGATGCGATCGAAAGGAATGAAAAATTAGGCCACATTTATTGTCAGAGAAGTAAAGAAAGCAGAGCAGAGGAAAGAGAAAGAAGCAGGTATTCCTCTGCAGAAGGACACTGAGAATCAAAGTAATAGGCAAAGTCATCCCAACAAGCTTTCTGAAAATTGAAGGAAGAGCGACACTCGTTGGGGCGAAAAACCGGAGAAAAAGGGACGGTTTGTAGAATTGGTAGGTGATCAGAACCGAGATCCGAGGTGAACAGTAGGGGTATATAAGTTGGAGGAGTCCGAGAAGGAAATCACAGTTTTATTTCCAGAAGATGGTGGGACACGGTAGGGGGCTGCTCCAGAAGTGAGAGCTGCCAAGAGTTCTGAATTTAGAGAAGGAGAGTAGTGAGCACTTTAAATGGACTCATTTGGAGCTGGTGTAGCGTTGCACTGAACCCCGCCAGGTCATATTTCCAGCGCACACTCAACAGGAAAAAACTGGGACAGAGTAAGGATAAAAGTTGCCGCTCATCAGTAGAAGGAGACGAATGAAGAGACGAAAACGGACAAGAGAGAGGCAGGAGAAGAGAGAAGATAGGCGACCAATTTTAAAGAAGGTGCGTGCTGGCCTTCTGCAGTCATTCAGAGCACAGCACGACGAAAAAATCGTTTGTGCGAGGGGAGTGCCCGTGGTAACTGGGACCCTCGGAAAGGCCAACAAACGACCCAACCCAAACGGAGTTGAGGCGGCTGTTGATTGGTGCAGTGTTTGTTCAGCTTGCAGGTATAATCGGCTGCTACTGTTTGGTAACAGTCATTGCACTTCAATCTCATTATGATGCCATCAATTTTTGCGATCTTCTTGCATGAGTCTTTGTGTTGCTGAAGTATGACACGAGTAAATGCAATAGCTCGCTGAGTGAAATATCTTTGACTCTTCCTCTATTCATTCTAAATAGAGCACAGCACAGATGTCACTTTTCATGTCATAACATCAAATTTTAGGTTTTCGGTAATATTTTGATGTTTTGTACTTCAAATTCAATTTGAAACAAACTTCGATGTTCCTCTCATTTCATGTTTTTTCAGCGACATGTTCACATTGTGCAAAGTGATCTCTGTTGACTGTAGACTATATTGGAACATGCGCGAACATTGCTTTCCAAATTGTATCTAAAGCAATCCTCCTGTAGGCAGAGAAATATAATGCGTTTCGCTCTTTTACCCTTTCACGAAATCCATTCTCAAAAAAGTTAGTGATCTCTTGCGAAGAAAGCTTATTTAATGCGCTTTTTGATTTCAAAAACCTTAACAAATATATTGCCAGTTGCCAGGAAACCTAATCCATTGTGTTTTAATCTCAAAAAATTTTCTAGACACTGGTGTAAATTTGTGAGTTTGATGAGTCTGCTCAATGTCGACTAATGATGTGAACCTTGGGATTTGCGCATTTGATCCCTAACTGCAATGCTTTTTGATTTTAGGTTGATGGGTTTAGAAGCTTCGTGCCGGACAAGAGCTCTTTTCATGCCAGCACTTGTGTTTTTTATATGTAGGCTTGTGTCGTGTTCTTTTTGTGATGATCAACAATGCAAGTTGTGATAGGTCTACTTAAGTTCAAAACTATGTGCCCGCTAGTGGCATCTCAAACATTGTTTTCAAGATACTGCTACCCAAAAAGGGGCAATAATACTTTAAGCAACTAAAGCTATGCTTCTTCTTCTTCTTCTTCGTCGTATAGCAGGGTATTCATGATCCAGGTCAGACACAAGAAAAGGACTGGGGTCGAGGGTTTGTTCTTTTACCACCCCAGCCTGCTGTATTGCCCAGATCAGATGCTGGCAATGATGGAGTTGAGCCAGCAACCTGTTTCGTCATTCAAAATTGTCATACCCATTATTCCTCAAGGTGTCCGATGTGTGGGACACATTGAAATAATGTGATCTCCAGTTTGTTCACTAGTGTCACACTCGCAACTCGCTGAAGAAGTAAGATCTTATTTGTGCATGGACAAACCGAAACGCCCAACGCCAGTACGCAAATGATTGAGTTTGACCAGGCTGTTCTAGTCCAACTCATTCCAATAGGACTTGTGCTGACCTTAGGAACGTAAGCACAAAGCGCTGACGTACTCCCAGAGTACTCTGTGTCACATGTCAAGTTCGTCCATTGGGATGCCCAACTCAGATAAGCTGTGCAATAATTTCTGCGCGGAAGGAACAAGCGGGTGTCTAGATTTCAGTCTCTCTTTGCTAGCAGCCTGTGACTCATCTGGCTGGATGTCTGAGAGAACTGGAAGGTTGTCCGTTGGAGTGGGACATAGGCATCCAGTGACAATGTGCAAAGCGTCATTAAGAACACTGTCAATGAAATGAGTATGCACGCTGCGACACCAAGCTGGTGCACAGTACTCAGCAGTCGAGTAGATCAGGGTAAGGCAACTATGCGCAATGTTTTGGCACCAGCGCCCCATCCTGAATCCGCAAGTCGCCTCAGCAGCGAAACGCTAGACAGTTCCGCTGGAAAAAATGGTAACACTTTAATATTGTTATTAACTTTGAGCTCACGATTGGCCTCATGATTGTAGAGACGAAAAGCTGCCGTCACCGTTTTAGCATGGCTGAGCTATAGCCGCTACGTCTGGAGATATGCAGAAAGTGCAGTCATGTCTTCGCTCAAAGTTCTTTTCAACACCTTCCAATCCCCAGATGAGTAAAGTATCGCCAAGTCGTCAAAGTAGGCATACTTTTTGAAGGTTATAAAAGGCGGATCGTATATGTATACATTGAAAAGAAGAGGAGGCAACACTAATCCCTGTGGGACGCCATTTTTCAGACGTCGGAGTCTGCTTGGCTTGCTGTCACTAATGGTCAGGGTGAAGCTTCTGTTCCGAACAAGTTCTATGATCATTCGGACCATGTGCTTGTCCGGCACAAGTCTTAGCAGCTTTCAGGCGAGGCCACTGGTGCCAGACAGTGTCATAAGCAACTGTCAGATCGACAAACACGGCACTAACCTTCTTTTTTACCTTAAAAATATCCTTAATGTTTTGCGTAAGCAAAACGACCTGATCTACGGTAGACTTTCCGTGTCGAAATCCAGCCTGTTCCTTTGGGAGCAAGAGATCGACTATTGGTTCGACGCGATTGTAGATCGGTCGTTCGAAGATCTTGTAGGGGACGCAGAGCAGAAAGATGCGACGGTAGCTCTGTGGGTCCTCTACAGGTTTTGAGGATTAGGGATCGCGACTACCAGCGCTCTTCTCCAGACTTTAGGAATTTTGAGTTGGCGCAAGCAGGAAGAAAGAAAACCACGTAGCCAGAACTTCATGTCGGGACCAGCATGGATTACAAACTCCGGACAAATAGAGTCAGAACCCGGAGCTTCACCTGGTTTCAAGTGATGGAGGGCAGCAGCAAATTCTTATGGAGAAAAATCTCACAAGATATTTACAGCATCTGAGGAGTAGCCCTCCAAAGGTCAGACAATTCCTGCACAACGAGTCGGAAAGTCTCTCGATTTGCATGTACATCCTCGTATTTCTCGTTTTTTTACGAGCTGTCTAGCAATAGCATTTGCTAAAACAGGACATTGATGAGGGGATTGTCGTGACCCACCAGTAAGATCGTCTAACCTACTCCATGCTACTCGACTAAAGTGTGAAAAGTCGATGTTCTGGACAGCCTCAGATCATCGGTTCCTCCATTTCCTGGCAAGAAAAGCTGTAGCAGCTCTTCTAGAGTCATGCCCTTCAGGGTATTGCAAGAATGTTTGGTAGAGGTTTTATTTTCTGATAAAATACCCTAGTAATTCAATTAATTGTTTTATCATCAACTCGTCATGATGACGTTTTACAAAATGTGACTCACTTAATTTATATCACGGGTGATACTGCAACAAAATTGTTTTGCCAAAACTTTCCAAAAAATAAAGATTGTTCAGAATTTTTCGTCCCAGTTTAATCAATTTTGTGCAGACAATCTGCACTCGATGCAAAATTCTGTGGACTTTTGGAAAAATATTGTCTGCAAATAACAGTTGGTAGAGAAGATTATTTTCAATTTACTGTCTAGTTGACCTACAGTTCCAGCTTATTTAAAAAACTAATTATTTCATGATCACGCTCAATGGATAAAAGTTAGCTTAACCTGGATCGTATTTTCAAATCGCAAGCTTAAATTAGATTGCTTGATCTGTTGAACTCAATCATAGATTAAAAATTTTTTTTATTAATATGAAACCGAGTTTTTCAGACGTGATCAAGAACATGTTGTGACGCTACAAAATTGTATGACGTTTCAAAAAGCATTTATCAAAGGAAAAAAGCCAGAATTGACAGTACTTACTTTCAGCAAGTTTTGATTGGTCTTCTGATTTCAGCTGCTAGAAGTAATTCTAGAACATAGTTACCTTTCAAAATAAAATTTATAACCACGAGACAGCTTGTAGTGACTTTGACGAAAGCAATTTATGATGTTGCCAGATAAGAGGAAAAAAGACAATCGCCCACCTAAAATATTTTTAAGCACCATTACTTTAACTAACACAGTTTATTACTAGGTAGGCTACCTAAGTACTGTTGATTTAAATAAAATAAAGCATATGTAATCAGCATTCTTCAAGGAAGTGTATGTCTATTTAGTATTTATCCCTTAAAATATGGTTTTGTTACCAAAATCATTTTTCTGGTGCATTGCGCTATCTTGCGCTTTGCACGATTCGCTGTCTTTGGTACATAAGTGGCGGTAGGCCTACCGATATTTCGAGTGTCTATAGTCTTGCTGAATAACAATTGTAGGTCTACAGTGCGCTTTTGGTCAATTGAAAAGACAGCCAATCGCATGGCCAGTAGAGATTTGAAAGGGAGATCGCTTGTGTTATCATGAAGTTGCCTCACACCATAATTTTTTGCCTGGGTGCACTCTTGACCGCGAGTAGGTTGCACTTTTTTTAATTACAGCTAACAACCAATAGCTTTACTATAACCTGTTTATTTCCACTTCGGGATGGGAGGTGGTAAACTTACTGTCCAAGTGAATATCACTCTTCCATCACAGACATGCAATTTTTAATTGTTTTGTTGTAGTGTTTACCTCCCTAATAAACTGCCATCTTTTTCTTACATGATTTGACAGGCTCACTGGTGATGCTAGAAGTTTGTGATGCTAAAACAGAGAACCATGCACCGTATTATCCTACACAATGCAATGTCATGTTTTCGAGGCTTGCGAATAAAGTGTACAGCTCATCTTCAATAATCGAATGCAATAATTTCGATTCCATTTGAATAAGGAACTGATGATGACTATTCAAATAGTTTAAATATATTTTCTGATATTGAAAGTTAAAGCTGAATGATTGCATGTGTTTAATTATCAAAAGGGCTGAATACAATTAGTAACGCATTTTAGACGGAGAAGTTTAATTTTGATAATCCGCATAAAATTTTTGAAACATAGGCGAAAAACAATTGTTAGAAGCTTTATTGAAAGTTGTCTATTCTAAAATTAAAATCAATTCAGCATAGTTATCTTTCAGAAACAAAATTTTGAAACTAGTCATTGCACGCAATCACTTATTTTGAGAAACATCGAAAATTAAATCACTGAATGCACTTTCGCAACACACGATGACGCATTTTGAACTTTAGCCAAGTCACGAACTATAAACGTATGGAATTGCAGCCAGTTTTATAAAGGAATAAAGGCCAGTTTCACGAAAGAAAGTATTAACTTCAATAATTACAATATGGAAGCATTAGTTAAATAAAGTATCAAGTTACAGAAACTTCTTATTGAAAACATACAGGAGTTCCATTACTAAAGTGCAGACAAGCAGTTGAAGAAAGTAGTTGACTGTGATGGACAAAAGTTTAAGTATATGAGCAGTGTAGGTTAACAAATATAAGGCTATCCGTGTGCAGTGTCTTGATGATCACAAAAATAAACTTTTTGAGATCAAAAACCTTTAGAAGCGTTTCCAATATAATTTTAAACTTTTGAAACCAAAAATAGTAAACACGAGAAGCAAACTGCAGACAGTGACACTGTTTTACCCATCAGTTCTCTTCAATGGAGTTGGTGACCGACGAGAAGCTAGAGGCTTTAAATAAAGCATAGTTTAGACCGTTACACTGGCCTCTTGTATTAATACAAGAAGCATAATTCGTGTTTAAAAAAGTCGAATTTCCCAAAAATGAAAACAAACTATAACAAAGGTTATTTTTATATCAAGATTCTATAACTCCTGAGGACTTGTCCACAAAAAAAAGCTTGACTTCTTGATTTTTGAAAATTAGATTTGCCATGGCAAAATTATCATAGAAAGAAACTCCATCGATGGAGTCGACTTCAAGCAGAAGTAGCTCCATCAATGATTTATTAAAGTAAACTGCCGCAGGAAGCGACGAATTCACTCATGTTTCAAAGTTTCTTGATCAATCATGCTTCAATGCGTTGTATCCGAATATGCCACGCCATTCAAACCGCGAAAGCAGTCAACTGACAATGCCTTTTGTGATGTCACATTTAAGGTTATGGTTAACGCTTTAAGCTAAAGTTGGTGAAACAATTCAGAAAGGAATCAAATTCAGCCATGTAAGTAGAAGTAGTAAGAAAGAATGCCTCTTATTGACAAATCTCGCTGTTTCAAAACGACGTAAACGAAAACATTGATTGTGAGTCATGTACATATTTTAAAAAAACAGAGGAAAATAAAACTTTTAATCTTATCTGGGAGATAGCGATAAGGAACACGATATGTTTTTTGATGATATGCAAACGAATCCAAGCGCATTGCGGCTCAAAAACACCAACAAAATTACAAATTACAAAAAAGCTAGTGTCACCTCAAGATCGGTCACGCCTCATTTTTTGACACCTCGATACGAACCAATCCTACGTTTTACTAGCTTTTCCGTACTGGACCGAAGGCCAAACTATTTCAAAAATCATACCCGAAACATTCGAAGCCAGAGATCCTTAATAGTATATATTTAAATAACCCTGTAGCAATTGAAAAAAGTTGAAAATCTTAGAAGTCAACTCTTAGAAAACCATTTTTCATGAAGTTGAAAACAAAGGCAAAGAAATGCAACTTTTTGATGACGAACGACTCAATGTTTTTATGATATCATAATATATCTTACTACCAGGTTCCGCCGGCGTCGCCCGGCAAAGCTACCTGTCAGTTATGTCGACTTAGTGACATCGGTTCAGCCGGTTGTGCCGGTTTCAACGAAATTATATTTTTAAGACCATAAGCAATAAGCTGGCACCAATAGGGGCATCGCCCTTATCAACCGGCGCGATGGTGTAGTGGTTAAAGCGTCTGCTTCGCAGTCGGTAGACTAGGGTTCATTCCCCTTGTCGAATCATACCAAAAGACTTTAAAAAATGGTATCCACAGCTTCCCTGCTTGGCGCTCGGCATTTATGGGAGATTGTGGAGAACAAGCCGGCAAGTTCGCTTGTTGTGTCCTTGGGCAAGGTACACAACGGGACGCTCCCACCTTTATGTGGAAGACAGGTGGCCCAGACACCTCGGAAATGGCAACTCAGAAGCGAGTGCGGAAGTCCCGTCCAAAATATAGCGATACAATTCGCTTTCTCGTGAATAAAGGATAAATATGAACAATACAAATAAAAAAATACAAACAATCACCTTCATCTCGATCATAGTACAAGTACTTTGAATTGAGAGAGGTCTTAGAAACTTTCTATCATGTCACTAATTCTATTCATTCTATCAAATAAGTATAGGAGAACAAACGGACACTTGGTAATAGGTACCGTAATGGCTTTTGTTTTGCTGCTACAGAAATCAGCTATTTGGTGGTATACATATTTCACGACTTGATGCTATCTTTCTAGTAAAAATAATAAACGGCCAAAAAGCAAAGAAATCATTAGCAAAATTGATGTCCCTACAACTAGTCTTGCTTTTGCTTTTTACGCGGCACGCTTATGAGGAAATTGCTAGCGGATTGGATGTTCTTACCTATGCGCAAAAGAAAATGACGCAGTCAAACCCTTGATATTAAGCCAAGAAGCATTTCAAGTCTGCCAGTAAAAAGACAATTAAACTGACAATGCCCATTAATCTTCTTATGGCAAAGTGTAGCTGTCCCACTGAATTTAATAACGAATTTAAGGTTGAGACATTTAGAATTTATCATTTCTCAGAAAAGCCAAATCTAAATGAAGGTAAAGAGATGATTGACTTGTATCATTAAGGAAGGAGTAAAATAATAGATCAATTATTTTTCTTAAAACACATTATAGTTTTTAATGAAAGCTGGTGTCATTTACAAACTGCATATTACTCCATCTCTCAAGAAAGGTTTCAACCGTGTTTGTACCGTCATTAGTTTTTGAGAAAATGACGAAATCAACTTTTTGTAATCAATCTACACCCCCCAAAAAAAGAATTAGTTTCTGAATAAGCCACTGATCAGAACCACCGTGCTGTTGTAAGTAGATAACGTTTTGTAGTTACACGAAGACCAGGGCGTGGCCAGTTAGACAAAGACGTTTATTTACATTCGGAAGTCTCTGGCTATGTGTTTCTTGCCCTATTTTCAGCATTGGCGTACATGAGAACTGGACTTGCTTACGATTGAAAGAGCCGACGATTTCAAAAATATTTTTTTAATCGTTTTATGAAATGCATGAAAGCATCTTTCAAAAGTTGTGGGAGGGCGCCAAAGGATTCATAAGTATTTTTGGTAATAACCTATTACAGGGGTGTCAAACTCGTGGACTGCTGGGGGCCACATTGCATGTTGGCAATCGTTCCGAGGGCCAGATTTGGAGATCACCACTTCTCCGGGCAACGGTCTTTGTAATGTAGCTCGCAGCGAGATCGATCTCCAAAAAAAAAGTCATTACCTCCCCAGCATCTCCACACCATCGCCCTTTTTCATTTCCAATTAACGATGCCCGGAGAAGGGCGATGGTGTGGAGATGCTGGAAAGGTAATGACCTTTTTTTTGGAGATCGACCTCGCTGCGGGCTACATTACAAAGACCGTTGCCCGGAGAAGTGGTGATCGTCTCGCGGGCCGCATTGAAAGGCTCCGAGGGTCGCGAGTTTGACACCCCTGACCTATTAAATATTAGGCTCACTATCTACTGCATGCCTATTTGTACGACATAAAGCCTCTGCTTGCTCGCATGTTGCTTGGTCCTGGCATAAATGCAGCCAGGCAAAGAGCAAACTATTCCAAAGTCAAGCACTGACAGTTACAGTAAGTTATTTCAATATCTCCCCACCCTTAGTCATCCTGCTGCGCAAGCCTGCTGCGGTAGCTGTACCCAATCCGTAATTGAGAGAAGAGTACACTGTAATAAAAAGTAAAGTTGTTTGACGTAGCCAATTCTCGTTCCAAAATCAAAAGTACCCTGTCTTTTAATGGGAATTGAGTAGAACAATTATGGGTTGTAGAGAATAGCCGTTTTGTTTTTCCAAAGTTTTTGAAGTCCTTAGCTACATCTTGTTCGGCCTCTTTCCAACATAAGCGCCTTTGGAACTGCATTTGCCGGTAATCGAGGCAGCCAATAATTTCACTCACTTTCATCCGTTTATTTCACCATTTGCATTAAAGCATAATTATAAAGTAGTTGGGGAGCATGGCACCAAAGCGATTGTTGTGTAATTTCAGAAAGTAGCTATAAAATGCTTAACATACTACTTACGCCTTTACTTAATTTTAGACCTAACATCTCTGGCTACACACATATTGCTAGATCTTGGCATAGCCGCAGCTTGGGGGAAGTACAAACTAACACAAAGTTAAGCAATTACAATTAACACAATAGATTAGATGATGGTTCAAGAGAAAAATCAATGAACCAGGTTTTTGTTCCAAAAATTCATAGAATTGATGTGATTCTGGTAAGATTTCATGTGACAAATCGCTAATTTGTTTAACTTTGAGACTTTTGAATAATATGTCTTGGAGGTTGAGATCAGTAAAGCTTGAGACATGACTGTACAAACATATTATAAAATTGCCATCGCATAAACTAAAATAGGTTTTTGACCAACCGCTATATTAATGCTGTAAGCCGTCATTTGTTAAGAGACAGCACAACAGTTGTTTGCCTTTGAAATAACAGCGAATAAAACTTTATGCTTAGCTGCCGCCTGCTGCTTTTTTACTATAATCCTTCCAGACATATCGTTGTTTTGTAGATATATAGGGAGTTTAAAGAGCTCAAGAGAAAGCATGTTTTAGAATGCTTAAATGCTCAAATAAAAGTCTGTTGTTGCATTGTCAATTCAGCCAAATTGTTGTGAAATTTTTTTTATCGAAAGCACCTTGCTAATATCTCTCAAAAAGGCTTTTAATCGCGTATCTACCATCAGTAGTTTTTGAGAAAATACTGGAACAAATTGTGCAATCAACCGATAGCTGTGACGGCTGATTGCACAATTTGTTCCACATTCTTTCTACAGCAAACACTCGAAAGGGATAAAATTTTTGCAAGTTGGTTAGTTGGGGCCCCAGGCTTTCGTTTGAACATAAAATCGTTTTCCTCTGTTTCAAAATGTAAATTAAACAAAATTATTTTTGATTATGACGTCATCATGACGTCACCAACTCCCTTGTAACACTCACCCCGGGTAGATGATTAATTGGGCCAAGTTTGATGTTTGTACGCCCAGTAGTTTCGGAGGAGTTAAAACAATCACAGAAACAGAAAGAAGCTCGCTTTATAGCATAGACTAGAGGGCTTTGCCAGGCTCGTCCGGCAGGGGCCCTCCGTCAGTAATGTCCGGGTTTAGCATTTCGGTTCAACCGGCCAAGCCGGCTTCACCCATCCGGCTCTTGTGTGAGCAGTAGCAAAAAGTTAATGAATTTTGTGCACTTCCACAACTCTTGTAAACGAAATCGTGATCATCATATTCTCTTAATCATGACTGGCAATGCTCACAAAGAATCTTGCAACAAATTGTCTTGAATACTTGAGAGGAGCAGGGATTGTACATACTCAAAACTGATTGTAGAGGCGCAAATGGTGGTTGCTTTCACAATTAAAGAGAAAACTATTTAATGGTAAGCCTATTTTGCCAAGTGGTGCTGCCCCTTCCCTATTTATATTTGTTTGTTGTTCACCAAACGATCGATACGCGGTTTCATAGATTCGCTGACGGCACATCGAAAATCGTGCTGAGGGGCAACTAATCGGTTACGCTTTTTTGGTTTTGTGTTGAAAAAGGTCGAAAATTCTTGCTCACATTCCCACGTTGATGGAAATGTTAACAACTGTGAAACAGCACGAGAGGCCAGCGTAGGGTACGATGCAGCAAAGTCAAGCCAGAAGTTAATAGCAGGACGATCTCTATGTCTTATCTTTGCCTCATTATCCTCTTGCAAATCTATTAATTCTTCCTGCTCACCGGTTCCAACAGCCAAGTCGTGTGGATTAACTGAAAAGGGATTTGTTATGTATTCACAACTGGCCGCTTCTGGAAAGTACTGTTCCAAATCCTCTTTAAGTGATGCAAGATGACTAGCGATTTCTTCAGAAAAAGAACACTTTATCTTTAAAGATGACAAACATTTGAACATCCCAAGTTGATTGTTTTCTGTGTTCCTTTTCCACAAATCTAATTTTTGAATGAAAGCACCTAGCTTTGAAATAAAATCTACGATTGTCCCATTTTGTCCTTGAAGCGACAGATTTACGATATTGAAAGCTTCAAAAATGTCTGAAAGGTATGCTAATCTTTGAACAAATTCGTCCTTTTCATGATCCTTGTAATACGGGTGACCCAACTCTTTAAAAAGCAATAGCATCTCATTTTTCATTTCGAACAGACGTTTAGTAGCATTCCCGCGAGAAAGCCAACGGACTTCGGTGTGATAAAGAAGGCTGGTATGTTCCGAGCCTAAGTCTTCACACAGCTGCTTAAAAAACCAGGTATTTAAGGCTGATGCCTTAACAAAATTTATGATTTTCACTACTTGTTTTAAACAAGCTAACAACTGCGCAGGCAGCACTTTTGTGCATAGGGCGAACCTATGAATAAAACAGTGAACAGATGTGACATTCGGCGAAACAGCTTTAACATACGACTGAAACCCAGACCTACAACCAAGCATTGAGGGAGCTCCATCTGTGATACACCCAACAAGATTTTTTCAGTCTAGTCCATTCTTCTTAAAAAACTATCCAAGATATCCTTCCCTTTCGTAGTTGTAGAAACTTCGTGATTCAGTAGTAATTCAGTTTTCATTATATTCGTTTGAGCATAACGGACATAAACAAGTAATTGACAATAATTGGTAATATCTGTTGATTCGTCCAATTGTATTGCAAATCCAAACTTTGATTCCTTTATCTCTGCTAGTATTTGGTCGGCGATATCATCTGACATTTCCTCAATTCGACGCTTGATCGTATTATCCAAAAGGGAAACAGCATTTAACTTTGCGATTGCTTGCTCTCCGAAAACTCGCTTCACTAAAATTTTAGCTCCAAGAGACTCTGCAATAGTATGAGGTTGTTTCTGTTCGGCCACTAAAAGAGCAATCTCATAAGAAGCCGGAACTACATCTTTACTTTTCTGCTGCATTTGGCCCGTTTTATCCATGCGTTGACGCTTAACGTTGTCAGCCAATCGCTGAAAGTAGCTCTTGTCTGCGTTCATTTTATTTGGGTGATTCCTTTCCAAATGGCGCTTTAGCAAACTAGGCTTCATAGCCGCATTACAAAGCGTTTTTAGGCAAACCACACACTATGGTAGAATTTCCGCGTTGTGTTCAATTGAGGTAAAGCCGTACTTAATATATTTTGGATCATAATTTCGCTTGGACATGACTGATGTGGCCAAATTTAACTTTGCGTATGCTATTCTTTAGGTTTGCCAAAATTACCAAACAAATTTTTGTGATAACTTGCTGCACGTGCTACAATACTCACTGCTCACTGTGATTCAAAAGTTTTTTGATATGACCAAACGCAAGAACGTTCTTTATTACGTCATAGATCTCATTTACTGATGATTTAAGACTGCAAGTAGCAGATTACGCAATTAACACTCTAGCTGCCGCAATACCAGATATCGGATTTCGCGCAGGTAATTAAATAGCGTGCGCGGCAGTACACTCGGAAAGCGCTAATTATCACCTGCAGCAGCGAAAGTGTTAAACTATGCTATACTAGTTGGAACAGAATATTACAAACTGAAAATAAAAAAATTAACCTTCAAAAAATAATCAACTCGCGTACCACCTGATAGACCTTCGCGTACCACTAGTGGTACGCGTACCACCGGTTGGGAATCACTGCCCTAAGCGATTGGAGTCACATATTACTGGAAAGCAAATTTGCTAAGCTTTCAAAAAACAGTAATTGTTAGTACTTTATTATAACGTTTTTGTATTAAAGTCACCTGTTTTTACTGAGCTCACTACTTTTGGGAGAGGTAAAAAGTGACACCACAGGTCTTAAAGTTCAGTTTTTTCGGTATAAAAACTAATATTAATTGTACATATTGTATACTATCGAAATCACATTGAAATACTTTTAATTTTTTGAAGAAAGTTTGAAAACCAGTTGAGAAATGAGATCGCAAATCAGTTTTTTAGTAAACTGATTTTGCAAAAAGGTTGCAATTTTTGAAAACAGCTTGATATTATGATCTGCGGTGGCAAACATTTGTGTTAATCGAACGAGATATATTATGACATCACAGAGCCAGTTTAAACGTACAAGGGAAATAGAGAAGAAAAAAATGCTTAGATGGCTAAAAGTGTTCAAATAAAGAAATGCTCGTAGCATTGTCAAATAAACATTAATTGTTGTAAAGTTGTTTTTAATCGAAAGCACCTTATCAATATCTCCTAAAAGAACGTTTAATTACGTTTGTGCGATGAGTACTTTTTGAAAAAGAACAAAAACAGATTGAGCAATGAATCGTTGATTGTGATGTCATTTTAGACCCCAAAGAAATGAAAGTTTTTGAAATGCGATAAGTCGGAAGCTGGTTTTCATTTGAGCAAAAAGCGGTTGTTCTTTGTCAAGTAATGCAAATTCTAAAAAAATTATTTTTGATTATGGCGTCATCATGACGTCAGGAATACCCTTATGACACTCGGCGCGGGGTGGTGATCAATCGTGCCAAGTTTGGTGCTTGTACCTATAGCGGTTTCAGAGGAGTTAAAACCGATAGACAGACAGACAGACACAAAGACACACAGACAGAATTACACTTTATATGTTAGATTATATTTTTTATATACGATATGTTTTTCATTTGTGACAGCACTCTTGATCAGGCGTGCCTAAAGTGTGGCCCGCACCAGAATTTTAGGTCCGCGATTAGTGTCGTAAAAATTGTCTGCAACAAAATACCAGTTTAGTAAGTTCGCCCAGATCGACATCAAAAAGAAGCTCTTCATCATGACAAACGGTCATATGTTTTCAAAACACTTGCCTGTACAAAATATAAAGATAGAGAGGAAAATTCATTATCCGGACAAAGCTCATTGAACATCGATTTAGACCAGTTGAACTCCGAAAAAATAGCCTTTATGCGGCTCGTTAGGATTCAAATTAGTGAAGTGTGGCCCGAACCGTGAAAACTTTCGGCCACCCTGCAATAGTCTATGTCACGAGCGTTCAATATGTTATAATTCATTTAAGACTCCTGCTCGCGAGTTATCTTCTGTTTGTTTGGCTACTGTATTGTACGTTTTGAGTGGTAGAGACTTGAGTTAGTTAGCAACATTGCGCGTCAAAGCAGTCCGCAAATCACCGAAAAAGAAATCCGAACAAAAACAATTAACATTATACACTGTAAGGTGCAGTGATTAGGTGAACTCGGAAAGAAGATGCTGAGCAAAGGCATTTGCCCTTTCGGAAAAAAATAAAATTGGTCGCCGATCCAACAGTGGTTGGGCCTATTGGTGGTTGAGTTATACTCAAAAGCGATGTTCAATACATCCACGTGATTCAAGTTGAGGTCTTTCAAATCCTTTGTGAAAACGTGGCGACAGCGCGTACGCGGAGCGTCACGATAGCGATTCTAGCCCACATTTTTAGGTTTAGGGTTAAAGATCTCCACTGTAGGATGATTAATGGAGTAACAGTAATAGTGGCCAAGTCAGCGAACACGGTGACAAACTGCAAGATTGAAGACGGAATGTTTGTCAATTGTTTGGTTGAAGGTTGTATGAGGCATGTGCTGGCGCCACCTGATGGTTTCCATAAGTCTAAGGGCCCTGCTAACAAAGCTATCAATTCTGCTTTACAGGGCCCATGTGATTTGTCAGGTCTGTGTGCCACGCAGTAGAACTGAAATAAAAGAGGTGTTGTAACTTGCACTTAGTCTTTCGTGAAATTTTGCAGTGCTTCCATAAATTTCGCATTACTGAGATAGCGGAGCCATGTCTTCTGTCTAGTTCTAAATTAAGATTTTCTTGATTAAAAATAATGGAGCCTAGACAGTGGAAAGTGGACCCAAATTCAACTCTCTCTGTTGCAATGACCACTTGGGTTAATGACAGTAGCTTCCCCAACATTAATCAACTTGGTTTTTGTCCAGCTTACTTTCACATTGAGTTTCTTTCTTCAGCTTCATAGATTGTCAGCGCTTCCTTCAACTGATCCACGTTGGGGCAGAACAAAGGGGTGCTGTTTATTTATGGTTACCCCTCCTCTTCCTTGGGATGGAGGTACGACATGAACGGCAATTCAGGTTCATGCTGTCAATCTAATTGAAATTAGGCTAGGGGAAAGATGGCAGCCCATTTCGAACCAGTCCTCAGTGACTGGTAGCCCCACCACCAACAAGGCGGACTGCCACTGGTGGGTACCCAGGAGTCGTTTTTAACGACATGCTGGGTTAGCAACTTCACAATTGTAATCCGGTGAAGTACGGGTGGGCCACCTGTCTGCCACATAAAGGTGGAGGCGTCCCATTAAGTGCCTTGCCAAAGGACACAACAAGCAAGCTTGCCGGCTTTTTCTTCACACTATTCTTTTTTATGCTGAGCGCCAAGCAGGGAAGCTGTGAATACCATTTTTTAAAGTCTTTTGGTATGACTCGACATAGGGAATAAACCCCAGGTCTACCGATTGCGAAGCGGACGCTCGCACCACTACATTATCGCGCCGGTAAGGGGTGTCGTTGACGTATTTCAATTCATTAAGGTAAAAGTTGTGCAACGTGACTATAGGTATTTAATTAGGTCTGTGATACAGATAAACAAGTCCGGCGCAGCTATGCAGCTCTGTCTGACGCCGCTACTGACGCCAAACCAAGCAGCTTCCTTCCCATTTACTTGAAGACTGCTCTCAACACAAAAATAGAACTTCTGAAAAAAAGACACAGTCTTTCTGGGATTTTTTTTCTGGGAACAGTTCTTCTGGGAAACTACTGTCGTATTTTTTTCATTGCTCTATTATAGCACATAGGAGTTCGAACTGTTGGAGTGAAGAGCCTCCACTGCTCTTTAAAAATACTGGCGATCTAAAACTGATTAGTACCATAGCGATATTAAGCAAGTATAAATACTTGTAAAACAATTTTTAAAAATCGTGTTTTATTTGTAATTCAAACGTCAATGTAGTACTTGGTATCGCTTGTTACGAACAAGGCACATGATTTCATGATATTCGACTCGGTGGTGTAATGGTTAGAACATCCGCCTCGCTGTCGTTAGACATGGATTCAATTTTTTTGTCGAATAGTACCACAGCTTCCTTGTTTAAACTTCAAAACAAAAAAGACAGAGTCGAGAAAAAGCTGGGAATTTCGAATGCTGTGTCTTTAGGTAAGTTATTAAATACCTTTATCTTTATGAGGCATACAGAGGGGGGGGGGCTCGGGCTCGGGCAGTCGATTCGTCGTGATGGCTCAGTTTGTCTACAGACTTGCAATCAAAGCCTAACCTCATACCACACATGGAAATGAATCATATTTGGTCCGAATGTTTTTGTAAGCATAGAACTTAAATAAAAGCAGCCCATTATAACCGATGCAAAACTATCACGCAGAAATACGAAAGCATAAACATTGTATAGCTGCAAGTATTACAATATCGAGTCATGGCGTGTGAATAAATAAACAAATTGGTGCATATAAAAATGCTGAGGAAAACTTTGATCAACTGCAGGCGGTATTTTTGAAGTTCACTGTAGTTGGTAAAATATAAAAGAATGTTCAGATCTGTTTGCATTCGCAGAAAGTGCAACTGGCAACTACGTAGACTTTGGCAGACAATACGCAGCCCGAGAAAAGCAGGTTGCACGACGAAATAGTTGCACAAGACAGGCAGGAGATGCAATGCACGATGATGTTAAGTAGATTAATTAGGAAATAAAGAAAACTGTTTTCATAAGGGCCCCTAAAAAATATCAAGATATTTCAGATTTTATTTTTTCAAAACCCAATAAAACTTAACGTCTAATGAAAGCGTGATTACGTTCTTTGTTAAAAGATTGTTTCATGTTTTATAGAGCTCCAAAACATTTTTGTTGATCATTAATGATACATTACTGACATTACTGTAACTAATAATGGAGCAACAGCAAAAATTTGCAGTTCAAAATAGCGTGCCATCTCAACAGCAGCAGATTATTTTGGTTCCGGCCGTTCAATCACACTTGGATACAATGACACAATGGAAATATAAAAGAATTCTGCGCAATTTGGCGGTAAGTACAATCAATAAATAATGTGAAAAGACTCTGATTACAGGAATTGCTCAAGCCCTTTGTGGTTGCTTAGCAAGTGTTGGTATCGTTATTTAGCAGGGATTAGCTTTTCATGGATACTTCTTGCATTGCAACTTATGATAAATTCAAGTAGTAAGTTGGCCTATTTTTTATCCTTGTTTTGTAAACGAATATTTTTTCTCCATCACCTAGCGTCAGTGGCGCAGCGGAGATTTTTTAAATAGGGGCTAATTTTTTTTGGTGTTGTATTTGAAACGGTATTTTACAACTCCTATCGCCATGCTATTCATTGTAGGCCTACATGGACTATAAGATTCAGCCAAAACCTGGCCTGAATCATTTTTGGTTTCTTTTTGCACCCAACCCACACAAGCCTAATGCCCAGTTGAGACGAAACAGCTCTGTGCAGCGTCTTTGATCTATTACGCGGGAGTTACGGACTAAGTTGTCCAGCATCATGTTAAGTTGGCTGAATTCGCAAGTATCGCCTTGCTACATTACCTTTCGTTACGTGGATAATTGCTCTAGAGCAATAGCATAACGAAGCCAGACGCCCGATTTTGTATATAACGTGCATACCGGCATATAACATACGCCAAGGTTCTGTGCTCAACTACTTTTGCTTACGCGCACCTTAATGTATAGCATGAGATAGCCCTATAATGTATATTTTCAAATGCAATCAAGTTTTCATGAGTGTTTTTAAAAAAAAGGAACTATATAGGGTATTTCACATCCAATGTCTTAAAATGTTGCTAAAATCTTTATTTTCATACTAGTTCTCAGATGTGCTTTCTAATAATAGTCTTTGTCGTCCACCTAGAAATTTTAATCATGATTAGTCCCCAATTTGCAACCCAACTTTTCGGATATACCTAGGTAACATCCCTTTTATTACAACAACTTTTTAATGTTACACTTGTTGTTATTGCCGGCGTCGCCGTTGGGGCTACAAGTCAGATTTCCGGTAATAAATATTGATTTAGTCGGCAACGCCTGCTTCACCCAAATGATATTTCCTAGAGCACAAAAGAAAAGTTGATACAAGTGATGGATCGCCCATATGCCCCTATTACCGATCGACCTGGTACTTTGAAATAAGACTGGTCTTACAACTCTCTATCTTTTCACAAAGTCTATCCGTTCCTTCCAATACGTGTAGGGGTACAAAGTCAAAATAGATAGTGGGTACTACGAATACAAAAATAAATTATTTAGAGGTAGGCTTGCTTCATGACTTGGTGCAACTCCCTTATATTGAAATTTAGTGACCCCAAGTTTCTTACCTACACCTGAGTACTTCAGTCTAAGAATACAGAAAAAGATACCATTTCCCACTCGAATATATTGCATCCGACTACCCGGTTGGCCTAAGAAACCTTTAAAAAGCAAACAATTTTTTCCCTAGATACGGTTACTAATTTGAAGGCTATGATTTCACATAATGATGTAGATTTACTCACCTAGTTTTTTTGTTGATTTCCGTTCAATTGTTAAATTTCACAAATTATGCCCATTAGATCAACCTCCCTGCTAATTAGTTGACAGTGTACATACTAACAAATAACAAATGATTTTACAAACTTTCATTTGTTTATTTGACTAAGAGCGTATGGACATAAATTCAAAGTTGTGAAAGGGCGTTAATGTGATTGACGTATTCACAAAAATTACGCTTTGAAGCAATAGACCTATTACTGGCAACTTTTTTGTTGTTGTAGGCCTGGTTATGAAATATAAACCACCTGGCTGCGCGTATGTAATTTGGTCCCAACATAAATCCAGCCAGGGGAAGGTGAAGTGGCCCGGATCCCACGGTCAAACGCATACATTTGAGTTCGAACAATTTTTTTTTCCATATGGCTTAAATGGATAACCTATCGAACAGCTGTCTGTACTAAAGAAGAGAATAATTTGCTTTGAATCCTGCAAGATTTCGCTTTAAAACTCGGCATTTCGTTCCACTTTGCTACATGTAACAAAATTATCTTAGTTGTCAAGAGAACCCAGGCTCGCGACATGATTGTACTACAAAGGTATTCTAAAGTGGAGAACACCTACAGCTCAGGTATCATAATTTTTGTACATACGTTTGATTGCATCGTTGAAAAGACGCACAGATATAGCTTAAACCGGTGTGTTAGTGCGGGAGTATATCTTTTTATCTTAACAGGCGGCCGGTCAGTGACAAACCTTATTATATGCGTTTGTATTCAAAATGACGTTGGATAATTAGTACAGATGTTGCTGTTGTCGCTGAAGTGGTGACAGACAGCATTGTGACAAAGCTCAGCTTTTGTAAAACGTTCAAAAAAGACGGAAAATAGCACGCTTAAAAAACGCTTGAATGCTTCATTGCTTGTTGCGTCGTCGATAAAGCTGAGATTGCTAAAGAATCATTGTTATCAAAAACACTTTGTCAATGTGTCCGCAAATAGCCTTCAACCACGTTTCTACGGTTTGATTCACTTTACCACACGTGACAAAATTTTTTTTAGGCAGGATTGTAGTAGTCCTAAAACTTAACTGTGGGAGAGCTATGTTTTGCATTAGTCCTTCAATCCAGCCAATTATTATTCTGCAGATGTATAGACGTAGATATTCTACCAGTATTCGAACTGCTTCAGCAATGTGGTTTGAAATAACTCCACATTACAGTGCTCTCCGATACTTTTAGAAAAAGAAACTACGACTAAAAAGTCTATCTTTTGTTGATTTTAACTAGGTGTCATTTTTATCTATCAGCCAGTCACGGCTATACGAGGGTAAATCAAAAAGTTCTAAGACAAATAACATAAATTCAATCTCAGTAAAAATACCGCAAAATCTCAAAAAATCATGGCAACTGTTTTTTGGGATAAAGATGGAATCATTTTGTTAGATTTTCTTGAAGGACAGAAAACTATCACTGCAAGTTATTACGAAAAAGTTTTGAGAAAGCTAAAGACTGCATTGGCCAAGAAGCGACGAGGAAAGCTTCATCGTCAAATTTTGTTCCATCATGACAATGCTCCAGCACACACGGCCAAGACTGTAACGACAACTTTACGAGAGTTTCGCTGGAAAATCCTTTCACACCCTCCCTACAGTCCTGATTTAGCTCCTTGTGACTTCTTCCTATTTCCAAAACTGAAGGAGCATTTGAAAGGAACAAGATTTCAATCCATAAATGAAGCAAAGAGGGAGGCTGTGACCTGGTTGACTAGACAAACTCCAGAATTCTATCAAGAAGGAATTTCTCGATGGAAACATCGCTTGCAAAAGTGTATTGAGTTAGGTGGATCTTATGTAGAAAAATAATCGTGCAACTTCAATAAATATTGAATTTATGTTATTTGTCTTAGAACTTTTTGATTTACCCTCGTATGTCTACTGCCTATGGTGTTAAAGCGAAATATGCTATTGCTTTATGGAAATGTTGTTGCCTGATTACAGTACATTTTTGGAGAGACTTCTCAACAAAATAACATAAAAGCTCATTCCCAGGCCAGAAAAAGTATTCTAATGTGAAGTTCACCTACAGTGCAGTTATTATATTTTTCGTACTTTTCGTTGCATCATTAAAAACACAAATATAAGGTGGCAGTACACAACGCACGTTTTATGCCGCTTTGTTTTTGTCGGTTTGTACGTTTTCGTTCACGAGCATTTTTGTACAAAAACTTCCATCGGTTTAAATATCTATATGGTGGTACGTAGCATACTTTGTCGAGTAAACTTCCAGTTTTGTCAAGGAACATATTTTTGTATGTTTTCGTCTGCAATACACTTCTGGTACGATTTTTCTTTGCAGACAAAATTGGAATATCAAACAATATTTACTTTAATGCATTACAGGAAAATTCAAGCAGAAAAATATTTTCGTTCAACAAAGCAAACCTTAACAAAAAACATTTGAAATCGCACAAAAATGTGTACCGAATAGGTTGTTTATCATTCTACTTTCACACGCGGCATATCAGAAATAGATTTTACTGTTCACGTTTGCTTACAAAAGGGCAGGAAATAATAAGTACAGCTACTGCATGCTGCTATTTTCACTGAAGTATCTCTAGGCAGCATTCTGACGTCACTTGATGCTATGACCAAACAGTGATTTTTTTCGAAGAATTCAAGAAAAACGGAAAAGTAGGCTT
The DNA here is from genome assembly GCA_963675345.1 of Trididemnum clinides. NCBI lineage: Eukaryota > Metazoa > Chordata > Ascidiacea > Aplousobranchia > Didemnidae > Trididemnum > Trididemnum clinides. The sequence continues at coordinate 8,505,986 of OY776290.1, forward strand.
AAAAAAATCTTTTATGCCTAATCGCTTGTTACATCATTAACAAAACACAAACTTTTAGACAATAAGTTTTATAAGAAGCATGTTGTGATTAATATCTCAGGAAAAAGCTTTGACGGGGGCTTTCTTTTGTAGAAAGCCCTCGCCATCCCTCTTATCCAGTTAGAATTTTTATTCATTGATGGAATTCAACACTGAAATCAGCGATGTTAGCTAATATTTTGTCCTAACCTTAACCCTAATCCTAAAATCTGCAGTACTTAAATACAAAAGATCCCAGCGTTTAATTAGATTTCTGCGGTCAGTATGTTTTGCGAAAACAAAGAAAACAAGTTTTACAATCACTCATTCAAATTGGCACTCCGAATGTTGTAAAAACGTCTGGCTGAACAATCAGCTACATAACATGCAAATAACAATTTTTGAAGCTGCTACAAAATATCATTTCTGACATTTACACACACATGCACACACACACACACACACACACACACACACACACACACACACACACACACACACACACAGAATTGCGCTTTATAGCAGAAATACAGTGGGAACATTCGCAAATATTTACCGTCGTTACTTCGTCGATTTCTTCAACTGCTCACTAAAAATTATTGAACCTTCAGGTTCAGAGTCTTTTCAAATTTGCCATACATGAACACATTTTCATATAACATTTTATGGACATGAAATGCTAGCTAAAGATAATTTCGGTACAGTCTATTGGTTAAAACATCTGCTTTTCCTCGGAGAAAGCTTACAGTTTGTTTATTGGTGAATTTGCGAAGTTTTATCAACTCTATTCCATTTCTTAAACATAAAAATTTATATTCTATTCATGGTTTTAAACTGTTGATTAGTTTTTATTATTTTGCAGATAGCCGAGGTTGTTTTGGGAAGCCTAATTATTATAATATCAATCGTTCATTTCTTTTTCGCATGGCGGCACACGATAGCGGAAGGAATTTGGTGCGGAGTGTGGGTAAGTAGATTTGGAAATATCAACGAGCACAATAGCCTCTTGTTGTTTAGTGTAAACTATAGATTCTCAGTTGATTGCAATAGCATTCATATTTAGAAAGCTAAAAATCCACGAAAAGTAATTTTTGTGGAAGAAAACAGCTAAATATTTTGCACAATTACTGTTGGCTCAGCATAGTAAAGCTTTGAACTGGAAATCGAAAGAACATCTGTGTCTTCATAAAATAATAGAAATCCCTGCATAAATTTTTCTTGGTGGCATTTTGAGATAGTCTCTTTTGCAGGTTTTTTTACAAACTTGTTTGAATTGCTTGCCACAAAACGTTTTACTGGTAGCATAAACCTGGGCTGAACACAAGTTACATATCTTCTCTCTGGTTTCATTCGCACTGCTTTTGAATGGTCGGTATGGATTCCAGTAACCTTACTTGTTGTTCGATTTTGTGTTTTGTCCTTTAATTTTTCCATCTTCACGTTCTTGGTTAGGAGGTCCCTTGATATGGTCTTCCTTTTTTTATCTATCCTGGATACGTGCCCTCCTTAGATTTTAGTTCTCTCAAACAGCCGTTGCAAGATTTTAAAGCTCGCCGTTTTTCTCACCTTTTCATGAACGATCTCAACCTTTAGTCTTTTTTCAAAGAAAAAACTCACGGTCTTCATTTCTGCCAATGCCAAGTTTTTGTTTTTAGGTTAGGAGGACTGTTTCAATTGCGTACAACAATGTTGATCTCACCACCATTGATGAAGGTTCCTTTTCAGATAGTTTGACACTTTACAATAGACGCCACAATCTTCCTGCAACAACAAAATATTGACCGTACACTTCTCCCTAGTTTCAAATTTTCACCTCCATACTCTCCTGCAGAACTTAGACAACAATGCTTGAGTGTTTGCCTTGGAACATCCACTCTTTGCAGTCTTTGCCATTGGATGCTACCTTCTTTGTTTATCTCTGCAAGCAGTTCACTAATGCTTGGTTTTTCTCGACGGGTCTTAATTTATGCTTCAGTCTTTCACGGTGCAGTCTTCTGTTTGATTTCTCTCTTGTGTTGGTAAATAGTACTACGTGACCCTCAAATATTATTCCCTAGAAAGCTTTTCTCGTTATTTCCTTAGTCAAAAAGTAGGCATAGAGCTTAATCGTGATGGATCCTAAGTGACATTCTTTATGTGAGTCGCTCTACTATAATACACACTTTGAACTAGGTGTATATGTTTCCGGTGCGGCTTCGAGTTTCAAGCAGTGCCACCAATTCCTACCTGGGTAATTGATTATTTGGCTTCTCATGATCAATCAGCATATTATTTATTACAATCTCTATCGACACAAGTTGCTTATTTACAATAAAGACAAAGACTTTTTTGATAATAGAGCATTAGACCAAAGAGTAAACGTAGAGATAAATCTAACAGAAAAAAAAGGTTCAAAAAGATAAATCTAACAAAAGTTCTATGAAAACATCGGTCAGATATGATTTTTCAATCAAGCATACTACAGTTGCAACACCCGCAGTGGAAAGAAAGGATTATTGGCTATTTAACTTCAATGAACTTTAACCTTGGCGCTTCGTTTGTAGCTTGAAAACGCAAAACTCTCCGCCGCTTATATAAAAGCAACTAAAACTAAACTCAATGTGTTCAGATTGTAGTAGCTGGAAGTTTGGGAATTCCAAGCGCGAAAGAAAACTCGGCAAGATGTCTGGTGAGTATAGTTCTAGTGATTGTTTTTAAAACAAGTTACAGAAGTCGCTAGTTGCCAGGTCGCAATTTTCAAGGCGATCTCCTCCTAAGAGGGATCTGCCTCCTGTATCACACTAAGGTAAAATAGAAAATTTTACTCAAAAATAATCACCAACATCATAAGGAACCATACAGCAATCTATTACATCATGTCAATAGCCCGAGACGGGTTTGGATCTTATTGCGTCCAATCAGGCGGGTGCGAAAACACTCAATAATAAACATGCTGAAAAAAACAAATTTGACATTGGTTGTCAAAAAAAAAGATGCAATACTTAAAATGTTTTCTTGTCCGTAAGTTTGATGTGACTTGTTTTCCTTGTTGTGTATGTGTATGTGTGTGTGTGTGTGTGTGTGTGTGTCTTTAAATGAGACCGCCCATGATATAGGTATTGCTGAATTATATCGTTATGTATTGCATCTTTTTTTGCATCCAATGGCAAATTTGTTTTTTCAGCATTTTTATTATTGAGTGTTTTTACACCCTCCTGATGACATTGAAAATTCTAAACAGGTTGCGGGTTATTGACATGATGAAATAGATTGCTGTGTGATACCGTATAATGTTGGTGATTATTTTTGAGCAAAATTTTCTATTTACCATTTTTTAGAACTAGTATAATTCTATCACGTTTAAAAGCAATGTCTTGTTACTTAATGGTTAACCTTGAGATCAATGCAACGCAATCAATTGGTCACTTCTGTGATTGCACAGACAAGCACATTGGCCGATTACCGATTAATCTGCCATGCTGTATCGGACGATACCGATTAGTTGACGCCAACTATTGATCATAATATTCGCATTGCTCAGCCTACTAAATGTATGGTCATAGAATAGTGAATTGTCGTTTCCTTACAAGTTATCGGTATCTGCTTCACATAAAAGAAAATTTGTCGCAAAATATAAACTATAAGGAATGCCCAGTCGCTTTCTATCACACGTAAGTGTAAAGCTAGCATACAGTGATATTTTGCTGTTGAGACTTTGCTCATTCGATTAATCGGTTAAAATGCCCGATGCCGATTAATCGGTCACTGGTCAACATCAAATTTTAAATAAAGATTCTGGTGTGCTTATCTAGAAGCATTCTTGACGCTGATTCCAAAAATAATTTTTCTTTTTTTCTCACATCAGGTTTTTGAGATACTTTTGTGTTTGTAATTTTAATTCAACTTTTGTTACTGACCATTTTACAGGCCAAGTTTAATAGAACATTGTATTGTCAGAGAATTGGTGAAACAATGTAAATGAAAGGACTGAGTGGAGATGTAAAGGTGGAAGTAGACGGTTTAGCAAGTTATTTAAGTAGAGAATATAAATAGAGTTCAAACATTGGCTAGCTCAAAGGAGGCAATAATATTAACAATGCGCGATAATATGTTATATTAAACAAAGAGTTATTTCTACAGGGGTAAAACTGACAAATTAATAGTTTTTTCAAAAGTAATTTTCAAATACAATATATTCATAACGCCTAGAAAGTGCTTAAACCATCCAGATTGGTTTTGTTATATCTGTGAAAAGTTTACAAGCAAAGAACAACAAAGAAATATCACCTATGATATCAAAAAGATGTATATGGCATATTTTAGACCTGTGCACCCCATAAATTATGTAAGAAACGCAATTGAGGCATACACAAGTGGCTAAATAAACGATCTCTTCCTATGCCATTTGCTATCCCAATGATTGGGCGTGACCCCAAAGATTACTGTCAAAATTGCTATTTTTGTCTCACCAGAACAAAGGGCTCTTCCTTTGAACACAGAGACAAAAAACAGAGATAAAAATGTTGGAAATAAAAGATTCTCCATCTCTATTGCTCACTCTGTCCAGTTAAAAGAAACATACTACAATATTGAAATCTTGTTGAATGTGATCCACTATTCACACTACCAATGGAGCCTATGTGGAGACCTTAAGGTTATTGGAATCTTGATGGGATTGCGAGGGGTTTCACATAAAAAACACTGTTGCTTTTTATGTTTGTGGGACAGTCGTGCCACTGCATAGCACTACCAAACAAAAAAATGACCGACAAGGAATTCTTATGTACCTGGATTGAAAAACATTCAACATATTCCTTTAGTAAATCCCGATAAAGTTTTAATGTCACTGTTGCATATCAAGTTGGGATTAATGAAGAACTTTGTAAAAGCTATTGCCAAATTCAGTTCGAATGGCTTTGAATTTCTCTTCAAAAATTTCCCAAATTAAGTTAAGCCAAGTTGAAAGAAGGAATCTTTGTTGGTCAACAGATTGGGAAAGTTTTTGAAGACCCAGAATTTAAAAAAGCTTCAAATACATTGGAAATCGAGCTTGGCATGCATTTAAATGGCTTTGGTTGAATTTTCTGAGAAATTTCAAGTCAACTTCATTTCAAGAAGGTGCTGCAGAGTTGCTTGCATCATACAAAGAAATGGGGTGTCGCATATCTTTGAAAGTGCATTTTCTTCATTCACACCTTGAGTTTTTTCCTGAAAATCTTGGAGCAGTTAGTGATGAACAGCATGAAAGATTTCACCAAGACATCCAAGCTACGGAAGAAAGATATAAAGGAATTTGGAATCAGAGTATGATGGGTGATTATTGCTGAATGTTGTACCGTGATGATCCGACCGATGCACACAAGCGCATATCGTATGCTAAACATTTTTAAGTTGTCATCTTAGAGTTGGTCTTGATTGCAGTACTAAGTGGTGACCAGGTCGAAAACAAATATTTTGCCATGATATTCTTAAACAGATTTTTTAAGGCTACACCAAAAAGCCTTTTTTAAGGCTACTCATGAAGGACCAGCAGTTGTTTCAAGAGTACCCAAGAATAGGCTGTTTCAAGGCTTCCAATCAACAGTCTTTTTTAAGACTATAATAGACATTGATAAAAGAGTAGGCCCGAAGTCCAATCTTTAGTCGATCGATAACATCCAAACCAATACAGTCAAAACCTAATAAACTGCCGTGATAATCGAAGAGATATTGCCATATATCGGCTATAAAATGCCCTCAACTTCTCACTCCTATTAGTGGCGATTCGAAGGGGGACCGGAGGGAGCAATACCCCCAGATTTAGGCCTGGTCTTTGGGTTGCCCCTCTCATTTTGAACAAGCTCATGTAGCCTATTACAGGGTATTCTAGGCTCTTCCACATCCTATTTGGGCCCCAAAGTGGCCCTCACATTTTCCAAGTGCTAGAATCGCTACTGACTCCTTATATCTTTAAAACCTGATGTGCTAGAAGAAAATTAACGCCAGATTTGAGATCAGCGTCCCACGGTTACCCCAAATTAAGTGCTCTTGTTTTCGTTTAGAAAAAAAAAAGATATGTTTTGTTGACCAGTGCGGTGCAACCGTTGTTACTACATCGTGTCTTAAAAGCTATTGATATTGCGTAGTGCTCGATGTTCATGCTATGAGCAAAAAAGCTGTACCGGTACAAGGCATAACCGTTAATATCTGTTTTGAAATCAGTCGTTGGCTATATGGTCACCAAATGTAGCAATGCATATAACAGTGGGTCTACTAAATGACCGACTTCGACATAGAGAAAGAGGAAAACGGTGATCACGCCTCTCTTTCCGAATTTTCAAAACCCGGTTTACATAATTTAGCTGTTTTCGGAAAAAAACTGATGATTAATGTTTGTTTTTTGTTTCGCCATTAATGGATCTGGATTAAATTACCTTATCGAGTCATACCAAAGACTTCAAAAAATATGAAAAACGAGTTGTAACCTTCTTAATGAAGGCTTTTATTTATGTATAGTTAACAATAGGAGCCACTTACGATGCAGCAGTGCGAAAAACTAGAAACGACTCCGTTGTGGTTCGAACCAACACCCACCTCACTATCCCCATGACGTCACGGAGCCGTGAGGCTTGGTTCATAAACAGCAAATATCTTGGTGCTAAGATTATACAAGCAAATTGGCCGTCTGAGATTATGGTATTGCGTAGCTCAAATTGTAAAGCATCTGACTGGTAATTAAGAGGCTGTGAGTTTGAATCCTTCCCTATTCGTTTTCACCCTTCTCCGTGGCAAGTGGTACCAATTAATAATATGTTTATAAAAAATGTATTCTCAAATTTCTTGTTTAGTGCTCAATGAGTGGAAGTACTTGGGATAATTAAATGAAAGCCAAATTTAATCTTTTATAATTAAAAAAATTCTGTTGCTAAAACGCCGCCATACGAAAGTGACCAAAATTCTCCTTGACATTTTCTTTCAAACTTTGTTCCAATTTTTCGCAAATTTTGGTTTTGGTTATTCTAAAAATATCAAACTTCCACGCATTTCTTTAATAAAAACTTTTAGGAAATATTTGGTTCTCTCCAAATTTTTGTCTGACTAGATCAAAAGCGGTGTAATAGAATGCTGCGAACCAGTTTGCAAATCATAATCGTAGCGACCATACTTTGACGTAGTATAGATAGTTGTAGTGTGCTACAAGAGTAAAATTTTGATTATATTTTTTAGATACAATGCAACATGGCTTTTAGCATTGTAGGAGCCATTGCTTCTCCTGTAATCATTGGATATGGAATTCAACGAACCATGAATTTCGCGTATTATGTAAGAAAATGTTGAATTTTTTTTAGTAGGGTACAATCAATAATGTATTTAAGAAAGGAGTCATCGTACCATAGTCCTTTCTTGGCCTTGATGATAGAGCAAAACATTAGTCAAATTAAAATTTCTGCCAAGCCCTTTTTCCCTTTTAAAATTCTCGATACACAAGTGTTTACAATATTATTTGGTTTAAACTTCCAGTTCTATCAGCTGTTTTTCAATTCATTTATAGCATAACTACAGCGTAATTCTCTCTCTGTGTGTATGTGTCAACACCTTGTCTCGATTTTTTCAAGTTATATGCAGAACATTAACTCACTACGCACAAATTTATTGACAAAATCTACATCAAATAGTGTTTATATAAAATAAAACAAAGATAAGAAAGGGTTGATTTCAAATTATAGTCAAACATTCATCAAACACTTACTTTTCATTTCAACTCGAAAAGATCCGACCAAATCATCTCTAAGAACGCGTTTTTCAGTCTGAAACAAAAGTTTCCTGACTCAACAAAAACGCGTAATTTGAGCGATTAACGCAGGGATTCTCAAATTTTGTTAGCTACGTACCCTTTCGTAGAACCAAATGTGTGATGTACCCCAAAAAAATTTTCTTTCTCCTTTCTCAACTTACAGGCCTTGGAAATCTACTTTGTGAAAACAATTGTGGTGATTATTTTGAGCAGTTTTTGTGATTTTCTTGCAAATTCTTTGTTGTAGTCATTGCTTTTGCCTTTTCTTAATCTAAATGTTGGATACTCAGTTTCTGTTGATATTTTTGATGACACGTATAATATTTGGACCACCGTTTCAGCATTTGTAGTTTCGCATGACGACGTAATCGAATTTTAGTGGCCCCAAAGTTATTCCAGCTGTTTTGCGCCATTCTACTCGTTCTCAGGTGATAATGAAAGTTCCATAAAACTTTCACTAGTTTGATTAATGCTTAACGCGAACAACAAAAACAAAATACTAGAGACTTTTTTGTGAAAAATCTTTAAAGTTCTACAGCGACAAACTTCCCCGCATTCCCCCAATTTTTTCTCGCATACCACCGGGGGTGAGCGTGCCCCAGTTTGAGATCCCCTGGATTAACAGATCTACTTTTATAGAGTTTGCGATGTCGTATAAGAGTAACAGGCTCTACAGCTTGTGCACATTGCCCAGGTTGCAATCCCACTGAGGAATCTACATGCAACAAAACATTAAATAACAAATTTGTGACACACCTCGGATACTAATGAGTGTGCGAGCATGAAACTCCGAACGATTGATTTCTATCCCAAAGTTAATGTGATAAGATATTTTTTAAATCGCGTTTCTTAACGAAAGAAAGCGGTTTTTGCATAAACAAAAGGTAGCATCCGACTGACTAACTTCAAAAAATTTTATTGCTTTAGGAAATAAGAGGACTTCATAATTAACAATAGATTGTAACATTTGATATCATTATTTTATCAAAAATACTAATTGTAGAAACGCTTTTTAGCTTTTCAGGAGATATTGACGAGACGCTTTCGACAATTATAATGCTCGAACAATCAGGCCGTAGCGACAACACACCAAGCAACTAAACATTTAAGCGTTTTTATAAGCATGCTTTTATTTTGAACGGTTTGAGAAAGCTGTGTTTCGTCATAGTGCTGTGTGGTACCACTTCAGTGAAAACAGCAACAGGCAGCGCTGTACTTATTATCCACTTACATTTTAAATACAAACGTAAATAGTGAAGCTTATTACTGATAGGTTGCCTGCTAAAATAGAATGATATACAGGGTCCGCCAAAAAGACCTGACACATTTGAAAATTTAATAGAAATCAAACGCGTTGACGAAAATAATTGATGTTTACATTTTTGGAAAGCGTATAGCATGCCATTTTGTGCGGTGTCCAAAAAACAATCTACAATGCATTTGTGACGTCATAATGGTTGATTTTTAAAATAATGTAATTTTTTAAATTGTGCTTTATTTGCTAAATTGAAGTGGTTGGGCTCACACCGTTCTTTCGTTACGGAAACTTTTTTTACGAACAGTGGATCAATAGCACTGGATCGTGTCTTCCAAGCTTGAAGTGCGTACGAAATAATCTTTGAGTTGCAGTTATTGATCCACTGTTCGTAAAAAAAGTTTCCATAACGAAAGAACGGTGTGAGCCCAACCACTTCATTTTAGCAAATAAAGCACAATTTAAAAAATTACATTCTTTTAAAAATCAACAATTATTTGTCTCCAAATAAGTTTTGCTGGCTGTGTCTTTGGTGAGTGATAATAAAAACAAACTTTTTGCTCATGCACCAATCAACAGCAACCTCAACGTGGTGGTGTGGTCCCCGACTTCGTTGGGGTTGGATCGAAATGGCTATTGGTCTTCCGAGAATTCCAGTTACCCAGGGCTCTCCCTTCACACAAACCATTTATTTTCCGTAGTGCCCTCTAAACGATCACAGAAGGGCAGCACGCAACCTTTTTGAAATCGGTCAACTGTTTTCTCTTTTCTCCTGTCTCTTTCTTTCTTGCCCGTCTCCTCACTCTTCTCCTTCTCATAATGAGTGGCAACATTCATCCTAACCCTGGTCTTGTCTTATCCTGTTTAGTGTGCGTTGGTAATGTGACCTGAAGGGGTATGTCGGTTCAATGCTGCACCTGCCCCAAATGGGTCCATTTGAGATGCTCATCACTCTCCTTCCATTAATTCAAAACTCTAGGCAGCTCTCACTCCTGGAGCTGTTCACTTTGCTGCGTCCATGCTTTTTCAGGAGGTCCCACACCTACCAACACTATGTTTTTCTCTTTGGGCTCCTCCAGCTTGTATACCTCCACTGTTCAAACTGGCCAATTTTTTCCCCTCTACTAATGCACCGCTCCCACCCCACCCTCGTCTTTAAACTTCCCACTCTCCTTCCGCTCACTTTGTATCTCCCACTATGCATCCTTCTTTCCCTACCATGTTTCTGGGTGTTTTCCTATACCTCGTGCTTCCTCTCCCCCTGACTTGCTCAATATTCTTTAATATAATGCTGGAGGTCTCCAAGCCAGGAGCAGTGAACTACAACACTTTAGCTCGTCTCATTCTGTTAACCTTATCTGTATCCAGGAATACAACCTCAACTCAACTTCCTCTTTACGGTTCCCAGAATTCTCTGCTCTGCGATCTGATTGCACTCACTCCCGGTTTGACATTCTTTCTCCCGATGACCCGTGCTTCGACATCATCCTTTTCTGAACTTTTATCTCCTCTCTTTCTTCGCTAGACCCCTACTCTGATTATGTAGAGGTCAACATCTAACTAAACAACTTCTCCTTACTTTCTTTCCTAAATGTTTATGCTCCCCCTATTTGCTCTTCTTCGACGGATAGCAGAACCGACTCCTTCTACCCCTCCATTTTTCCCGCTTGCAAAATCTGTTCATTCTAATGAACTTTAATTGCGATCACCCCTCTGGGACTCAAAAGGTACTACTGACTCTCGTAAAGAGAAAATATTCCATTGGTCATCTCCTCTGATCTCCTTCCTCTCAATGACTTTGGCATACCTATTCTTCTCTATCGCTCCTCTGGCAGTCGCCCTTTTCCCCAAATCTTTTTTGCTCCGTCCTATCTTGCTCCTGGGAGGTGCTTCAGGACTTGGGCTCTGATCATCTATCAATTCTACTAACTGCTCCTCTTTAGTCGGTCTTTCGCCTCAACAAACGTCCCTCTTCCTTTAATTTTCAGAAAGCTCGCTGGGATGGTTTTGCCTTTTCTTCAACTCTCACTGACCTTTCGCAGAAAATTACTCGTTTCTTTCGCTTTCTTCTGCTGCTCAGTTTACTTCTCTGACACTAAATGCAGCCAAAAACTACGCTCGTAGAAGCGATGAAAATCGTCAGGCTTACATCTCCGCTTCTCGACATGCTTCGTTTATCATCGCCAAAGCCAAGACTGACGCATGGCAGACGACTTGCCTTTCTCTCTCTCCTAATCTAACCCTAAACCTGTGTACTCTCTTCTTCGTTCTGTTGGTGGCTCTTCTTCCCTATCTTCATCGTCTCCTAACTTTCCCAACTGGTCCTCTCCCAGGGAGTCGGCTTCGGTCTTCGCCAATTACCAGAAATCCCTTTTTATTCTGTCCTACAGTCAAAAACTTTGCGTAGCAGAGCCAGAGGCTACCTTTCCGAGCTCCAGCAATCCAAGTGCCATGAGGAATTTCATTCGTTTTTCTGCTCCGCCTTTTCCACCGCTAAATTTCTCGCGGCTGCCACAAGCCTCTTTTCTTCCACTGCCACTGGCTCAGACAAAGTTGTCTATCCCATACTAAAGCACCTTCCTCGCTCTGACATGGATTTCTTCCTACACATTTTCATCTTTCCAGGTTTTTGTATTCTTTTCTTTGCATCTGGAAGGTATCTTTCATTATTCCCATCCATAAGATGGCATCCCGCCCTTTTCCACAAACTGATTTCGCCTGGCCGCCCTCTTTGCCTTGTTGGTTGGACTCCATTTTTCCTTTCTGATAGGCGCGTTTGTGTGGTTTTTGAAAATCACAATAGTTGCTCCTTTCGAGTTCGCAATGATCCGTTCTTGGCCCAGCACTTTTCTCTCTCTTTTCAACAATGATTTTCCTGCTTCTCTGCCTTCTTTCGTCAGCTGGTTTCTTTATGCTGATGACCTGGCCATTTGGTCCTCCTGCTCCTCGGTACCTAGTGCAGTGGAAGCTTCTCAAGAAGCTCTGATTCAATTGAATTGTTGGTCTGAGTATTGGTGTCTTCCTCTCAATCCGAGCAAATGTGAGGCCTTCTTCTTCTCGGTGGATCACAACCAAGCTAACTTCTAGCCCGAAATCCTCCCATTCAACTCCCGCCTCCGTTTCTATCCCACTCCGACTTTTCTTAGGATCACTTTCGACCGCACTCTTTCCTTTTTTAAACATGTATCTTCGCCAAAGGCCAAGTTCTTTTTTCGTCTAAAGACCTTACGTTTTATTTCTTCTTCCTCATAAGGCTCCACTAAGAAGTCCCTCTTTCTTCTGTATAAAGCTTTTCTTCGGCATCTTCTGACTTATTACTTCACCCGGATGGTCTCCTTTTCTTAGCGTTGCCATTTTTACCAAATTGGAACGTCTCCACCGAGCAGCTAGTCCCGCCATCACCGGCGGCCTCTCGTCCTCCACTATCTCATTTCTTCTCTCTGATGTGTCTCTGCTTTCCCTACGAGTCACCCTGATTCATTTCGTTTTGACATTTTATGAGCAGATCCTTCGTCTCCCAACCTCCTTCCCCATTTTAGGTTTGGCCAGACATGGAGTGGAACCAAGACTGCGCAGCTTCTGCGTTCACTCACCCGCTCATGCACTCTCCTACTTCTCCTACGGAAGTTCTTGCTTGTTCTCCCTCACCTCCTTGGAGCCAGCTTTCCTTCACTGTAGACTCCACCCTTTTCTCCTCACTCTCCCGCTCCGATTCCCCCTCTCTCTCTGATCAAAGTGCGATTCTCGCTCGCCTTAACTCTCTCCCACCTCACGATCTGGTAATCTAGACAGATGGCTCTGTTCCTTTTCCTTGTGGTAAAAGCGGTTCTGTCGTACTTGCCAAGCGCTTACTTTGTAGCATTGAGGCTGCCCTTTCCTTTTCAGCAGGCCCAGTATGCTCAAGTTTTTCTGCTAAGGCCTGCACCATTCTGCAAGCTCTCTGCTGGTCTCAGCAGCACCAACTAGTCTGCCAATTCTCTTCTTTTCTCCTCCTCTCTGACTTTCGCTAGGTCCTCGCCACCCTATCCTCTCCTCCGTCTTTTTTTACCTCAATATCTCCTGCAGATCTGGCAGGAACTGTCTTTTCTTTCCTCCTGTACTATCAGGCAACAATTAACCTTTTGTACTATCAGGCTATTGGGCACTCGTTTCTCCCGGGGAACAACCCGGTTGATGAGCTGGCCAGACGGGGAGCGCTACTTGTGCTCTCTGCAGTTCCATGTAGTCTCTCTTCTCTTATCTTTTGTATTTACTCTTCTCTTTTCTAGGACTGGAGGCGTACTGCCTCATCTAAATTCTTTGACAAACAGGTTTCCTCGGTTTCCAATGAGAAGCTTTTGCTCCCTCGTCACACTGGCTGTGCCTTCTTTCGTCTTTGCTACAACGAATAGAGTCTCTTTTAAGCTCTTATCTCTCTAGGATTGGCAGAACCGAGAACCCTTCCTGCAGCGCCTGCGGACGTCCGCATCAGGAGACTTTTCATCTCATTCTGGAGTGTTCAGCTACTGACTCTTTGCATCGCTCGCTCTTTGGCGACTCTCAGTATCTATACGACCTCTGGTCCAGACCCTGGATAGCTGCTGCTCGGCTTTTGGGGTTCCATGATCTTCCGTCATGCCCCCATGCCTCGGAAGGCATCGGGTAACGATAACAACAATGTTTACATCAGTGATTATCTTATTTGTCCAAATTATCAAAGTCATTTAAGTTCAAATTATCAAATTATCAAAGTTCAAATTTATTTCTCTGATTATGAATTATTGCATTATTTCAAAGGGTAGCGAAGTGATTAGTTTCTAATTTGAATTTCCACATTTTCCGCTGATAAAAAAGTTTTTTGGTAAAGAAATCCTTGATACGAACAGCTGATTAAACCAAGCAATACCCGGAAATATCTAATGGCTAGCAAAAATTCAAGGACAGGATCATAAGATTATTGTGGTGGAATTCTTTCCCGCAATATCTCTAGTATGGTGCAGCAACCATATTTTTTGTCATGAGTTCCGTCAAATTATGTTTTAATAAGAAGCCCGAGTTACGCACATGCAGCAGATTTACGTTGTAGCAATGTCACTGCCTCTAATGAAACTCACTTGCTTTGCAATCTTCACAGGGACAAAACCAGGACTGTTTATACCAATTCATCTTTTATAATTTTGTATTCTTCAAAGGGACAAAATCAAGATAGTGGTGAAAAGGGAATTGATACTCACATATCTTTGCCGTGTCATTGTGCTCGAAAAATGCTGAAGACTTTTTTAGAAACCCCAACAACTTTGTACTAACACAGACCATTAAATTTTAATATCCATCCATGAATTTAATTCCTATTTCTTAGGCGATTAAATTTGGACAGGGTCGCGAACACTTGTAGAATTCAATTTTATATTCGTGGTTTGAGGATAAACTTGGAAACCATTGTACTTAGGCACTATTGATTTATAGTAGCGGAGCAACACCAAAAAAGTTTTTGTAGGAAACAATTTATAGAAGGAATATGGCACTCGCATAATGCAAAATTTTCATATGATTGGCGCTTTAAATATTGAAACAGCATTTATCCTGCATAAAAAGTAATTCAGACAACAGCATGTTTGCAGCCACTCTATTACTCAATAGGCTTACCTCACACAAAGTAGTGCAAGTGCAGCTAGATATTAATTAAACGTAATAACAAAAAATTAATCTTAAAACAGCTCTTTTTGAAGATCTAATCTGTAAATTGACATGATGTAACGTTTAATAGCGGCCCGCCTGAATGATGTACGCACCACACTCATGAGCATAAGCCTGCACGATTTCTTTCTTTTCGACTTGGGCGTTGTTTAAATATCTGTTGATTACTGTACAAATAATGTCAATAAATGAAAATAAAACTGCAAACTGATAATATTCATTCTGTTTAGTATTCTATCATGCTGTTAATGACCATCCCTACCATTCTTTTCTCTTTATCTTCGAAATGAAGATTTTCATATGATTGGCGCTTTAAATATTAAAATAAAGTCTAATTATAGCATTTATCCTGCATAAAAAGTAATTCAGACAACAGCATGTTTGCAGCCACTTTATTACTCAATAGGCTTACCTCACACAACGTAGTGCAAGTGTAGCTAGATATTAATTAAACGTAATAACAAAAAATTAATCTTAATACAGCTCTTTTTTGAAGATCTGATCTGTAAATTGACATGATGAAACGTTGAACGTCCGCCTGAATGATATATGCACCACACTCATGAGCATAAGCCTGCACGATTTCTTTCTTTTCGACTTGGGCGTTGTTTAACTGTCTGTTGATTACTGCATAAATGATGTAAATCAATGAAAATAGAACTGCAAACTGATAATATTCATTCTGTTTAGTATTCTATCATGCTATTAATGACCATCCCTACCATTCTTCTCTCTTTATCTTCGATGATTCTACTGATCATAAGTGCATGTTACAGCGGGATGTTGCTAGGAAACTGTTGCGAGGTAACGTAATTATTTTAACATCAACTTTGTTGTTGGATATTCTAACGATACTATTCACCGCTCTAGTTTGATCAAGGTCAATTAAATATTTAATGATTCAAACTTTCCTACGAATAAATTTCGCTTGGATTTAAACTGATGATCAGTTGTACTGTACAACGTTGGTTGGCTAACAGATTAATGTTAGCCCACTACCCCTATCACAACATATGCTAATTGTTTTGTGAAAAATGCATTTTATGTTTCAAATTAGATGCTACTAGCCTAACCCAGCTAGCCATATGTCAGAGAAGAAGTGAGATTAAAACATCCCAAGTAAATGTGTAGAAAGGTTTGTTTTTAATTAGTTGTTTCAAACAAAATAGCAAACGTTTTTTAGACTTTTTCCTAAAAGTCAATCAAATCCATCAAAACTTCGCATCAATTGTGGAATTGATATATTGTAGCTGCTTCACAAGCAAGTCCCAGACATAATAACTATTTGATATCTTGTCAGCGCTTTTCCATACCGACTTGGCCAGCTTATTCCTGTATGCATGTAATGATGCTTGAGATTGCAGTATAGGCCTTAAATATTTCATTTCTTGCCGTGCCTTTGCAGCATTCCTAAAAGAGAACAGGTAATCATAATCATTAAAAAATCAAAGTGAGAGCCTGCGTTTTTGGCTTCACTCACTTTGCTCACAAAACATTTCTAGATACCGTTTAATCTTAATTCTTAGCAGGCTTTAATCGAAATTGGTTTTGAATAATATTATTGTTACAGGCTTACCCAAGCTCTTACAATGGTCAAATTGTCTATAATCAGCAACTTGTTGGTCTTTCTTCTGGACAACCAGGTACTGGCACTTAGAAGTGGAAAATACTTAACGGGATTCCTCCGCCTTTATGTGGCAAACAGGATGACGGAACCAAGTAGTTTACCGGATGCAATGGCTCCTCCTGATCCAAACATTGGTTCTATACCTACACAAACTCACAAAATTCCGCTTTGTTTTCCAAACTTTGTCAAACACATCAATTCCGAAAAGGGAAAGGGGCTAAGGAGATAACTGTAAAGTTGTGGTGAAGCTTTTTTTATCCTTCTTTGGTTGATGACATTTTTTTGGAATAAAGGTGTCATTGGGAATCTTTCCTCTTGTTGAGAGGTTGATGATCTTTTTTTTTTGGATAACGACTTTTAGAGTCAATGTGCCTTCTGCTGTGACTTTTTGCTGACAATTTGTTTGGTTGATATTCCAAAGTTTTGTAATTCAGTAGACACATGTTGAACCCTTCATAAGGCTTTGTCAAATCCAAGTCGAGAACTGCAGCATTAAAGGCTAGCAAACAGAATATGCGTTCTTATACATAAATGATAAGCAATCAGGTGACTCATCTATATCAGTAGTTGTTGACTTTTTGATGCCATGCCCCTTTTACGAGCTTTGGGTAATGATGAAGACCCCAAATTCAATAACCAGCTTTGAGTTTGAAATAAACAGCTAGTAATTAATACTTCTGGCATTTTTGAAAGCAATTAGTTTCAGTGTTTTGAGCCCTGCTTCTGAATCCTTGATGAATCCGCAGTTGATGTTGTCGTTTTTGCCTTTTGACAACTTAAATACCTTTTTTTGCATACATCCATTGATCGTAACTTGCAAAGTCGATATGGAATGCGCCTTCCTGAAATCTTTTGTGGACCCTCAACAAGGTCTTCTGTAGACCCAAGCTCGGGAACCTTTGATCTATTCTATAAAGTGCAATTCTGTCAGTATGTTTGTTTGTTTGTTTCAACACCTCCGAAACTGCTAGGTGTAAAATCTTAACACATGATCACTAGGATTAAGTGAAAAACTTTTTTTATTTTTATGTGGGGCCAAGTATAGAGAGTTATCAAATGCCCCAAAAACACCAAAGAAACACATTGTAGTAAGCTGAGGTCAAAAACCAGTCTTCTACCTCCGGTAAATGGTATTAAAGGAATCAAAATAAGCAAAAATACCCTAACTCGACAACCGTTTTACCTACGTCTAGAAAGCTAGCCTTGGTTTAAAAAGAAATGGTATAGCTAAATCTTTATTAGGTGAAGTTGCAGATTTTTTGGTAAAGTATCTAATTTTTAAGTTACTTTCAAAAAAGTGAGTATTTGTTAGTTGTAAATGCAGTACTTACACCATTGTTTTAACATAACGTAATTGGTGTTTATCTTTTAGCTGTAAAATGATGGCAATAAGATAGAAAAGATCTGTTTTGACCAATGGCTTAGGTAATAAAAGCACAGAAATCCACAACTCACTACTTGCATTGATGAAAGCAATACAATTTGAATACAAAATCTCATATTTCAGTGTACTTTGCATTTGAAAATGTCTGTTGATGTTACTGCTAACATTTGAAGGCTGTAGATTGCTACGTAGTTGTAAAGACAAACTTTGTCTGGAATTGGCTCATCAGTTTTCTTAACTTTATTTTTCTTTTCATAATCATTGCATTTTTCGAATGAAACCGCGCTGAACCTGACGGTCACCTCACTGATGGCAAAACAAATGCAACCTTCCTATTGGCGTCTTTGATATGGCTTTAAGTTCCTTCAACGGTTTTTATCTAATGGCAAATGACCCATTTATTGATGTCATGCCCATGTCAACAAGTTTATTATATACCGGTACTTCTGTTTTCACAATTATTGCATTTTGATGTAACTGCTTGAGAGATAAAGATGCCGATTGACTGAGTTTAGATTTAGTGGTATATTTCACATATCCTGTTGAAATAGTAACAACAAAGTTATTTTTAGCGTAAATAGCCTATATCTTCTTGACAGGATTGCATTTAATGTGATAATTATCATCGCCAACTAAACGCAATGTTTTTAGGATGACCATAAAATGCCTTTGGTTTAATATGCCAATGCTTAACATTTTTGTCGGTAAAATTTGAAGTAGTTTAAATCAATCAACAATAGTTCCTTGCTTCGTTGCCGTAATGTATTTTTTAAGTCCGGTCTTGGTCTCAGGGTTTTGGTCTCAGGCTTCGACTGAATGTCGTCGTGTTGGTGTTGAAGCTTTGATATCATGGTTTTGCAGATGGGTTTGAACATAAGACCAAGATACTTCACTTAAAAACTATTTTGGTATCAAATTTTCGTTTTTTGCTATCTCACCTTCAATAGCTGAGAAAAGATTTTTGCTTTCTAACAACTTTTCCGAAAAAGCCATTTAAGGTAGCGGATGATCACATTTTTTACGCATATATGCTCAACGTTAGGCAAATTTGCTCCTTGAAATCAAAAGTAAATAAACATTTTTTCGTTTTGTACCAGAGTTACAAGAGACAACTTTGTCTTACATGAAGATTTGTAATTATGTCGGTTCGATTCCCACAGTAAATTTGTTCAGCTTTTCGCACTGCTACATGGCAAGTGACGCCAATTACTAACTCTACTAAAAATTGCGTGCGTTCCTTTTAGCTGTTGTTGGTGTTGTTTGACGCGACCTGTTCCGAGGAATAGGTGCATGGTGAATGACCATGGAGCCCCAGATGCTGGGAAACTCTTGTGGGCCTAAAACAGAAGTCGTTAAGAGGAAAGAAGTCGCCTAAGACCGAGCGGTGCAAAGAGTCCGTAGCTGGACAGTGCAGAATGAGATAAGAGGTGTCCTGAGTTGGATGACTGCAGGCACTTCATTAAAGATCCTGCAATGCGCTCTTTTTCTTTTGTATGCACTCACGCTCTGTGAGCAGTCATTCGTCATACTGGGCTACCACGACGGGTACGCTGTGGGGCCTGGCCACCGTCTATCACATAAAGATGGAGGTACCTCATACAGTGTCTTACCCAGAGATACAAGAAGCAAGCTTGCCAGATTTTTACCTCATTATGTTTTCGAGCTAAGCGTCAAGCAGGAAAGCTGGAATATCAGCATTTTTTAAAGTCTTTTGGTATATGCCGACAACGGATTTGGACTTTGATCTACCAAAGCCGAAGCCGACGCTCAATCCACTATACCATCGTGTTAAATTTTCAAACAATGAGCCAAAATTTTTCAGAATTTAAAGATAAATTTTGTTAGTTGTACAGTACTTTTTAAAAACTTAATTAAATAAAAATATTTAATATAACAGGGCTGTATATGTATCTTAACGACTTAAAAATTGTGGCTTGTATTCAAAAGCCGTTTTCGGAGAAAAATTTTAAAAAATTGAAAAAGTGACAGTGGTTCAAATGTTTGAAAATTATAAATAAGGATCGAGTAAGCTCATTTCTTTAAATTATGCTCCAGTAACTTCCAAAAAGTGACATTTTTGTGAGGTGTATAACAATGAAATAGGCCAATTGCACGACGTGACAATTTCGCTTTTGCCTTACTATTGACTAGCTGGCTCTGCGGGTAGCCTTGCAGGGCTCGCAGTCAATTATTTTGGCTTTCAAATATCGATTCATCCGGTTGTGCCGGCTTCACCCACATAACATTTCTGAAATCAATAAACATTAGATAATACAAATGGGTTTATTGCCCTTATGCCCCAAATTCCTATTGTCGTACCGCTACTTTCAATCAAGACTTGTCTTACTAACTCTCTATCATGTCATAAATCCTATTCGTTTCTTTCAACAAGTACTGTATAGGGGCATGAACTCAAAGTTAGAGGTGGGGGACGTAATGTTTTTTGGGATAATGGAAATAAGTCATTTGGAGGTACACTTATTTCACGACTTGGTGCCATCCCTGGCAATAATAGTTGTGGCAACCAGTTTCTTGGCTGCATCTATGTGCCTTGGTCCCGGAACGAAGTAAAAGGGATTACGTCTCAGTGGAGGATCCAGGGGGAATAGGGGGATGAATCCCTTCCACTAGCTTTTCTAAGTCTTGGTTTTGTGAACTGATTTATTTGTATTTGTCTTGAAAAAGAATCTTGTTGAAAAACTTGGACTTTGAAAAAGTTGATCTCCAATAAAAATTTCGTTACTACCAAAGATGATGCGTCAATTTACTTTTCTCACTATATCAACGAAACTTTCTGGATTCGCTACTGCTATACCTCTTTCATGTGATCACCGGTTGGTTTGACAACCCACTTTCAAAGTAAATTTCTCTCCATAGGTACAATTGTATACCTGTTGACTATGATTTCACACAGCGGTGTAGACCAACTTATTCATTTTCTTCCTTTCCTCTTGAAGTTTGGATTACATAAACTGTGCTCATAATACAGACCTCCCTCTCAATAGATTAAAACTCTTACTAACAAACAGCAAATATTTTCGCAAACTTTCATTCGTTTATTTGAAAAAGTACATTGGATCATTCAGCTTCGTTGTAATAATTTTCGTAAATTACCTCGGCATTATTAAAAAAGATCAAAACCAGTAGTTAAGTACTCTAATAAATCATTTAATTAAAACAGGTGGCATATCAGAAATAGGTTGAACTATTTAGGATGGATTTTGAAATGACAGTGGATAATAAGCATATCTGTTTCCTGGTGCTGTTTTCACTAAAGTGATATCGGATACCATTATGACGACACTTAAAATTGTGAAAAACAGATCAAGGAAAAAAGAAAAAAAGCAAGCTTAAAAAACATTTCATCTTAATGCTTAATTGCTTGTTGCATTGTTGATGAAGCTTATATTGTTGGAGAATGATTTTATCGAAAGCCTCTTGTTAATATCTTAATAATAATTATTTTACAATCAATTGTTAATTGTTACGTAATGTTACTTTTCCCGAAAAATTTGAATTTTTGAAGTTGGTAAGTCAGGTGAAGGCTTCCGTTTAAGCAAAGCCGTTGTCTCGATACAAAAATGCAAATGTGTAAAAATTCATTCTATTTGATACTCACCAGGGAGCGGTGATTAATTGTAACAAGTTTCATGTTTGTACGCCCAATGCTTTTAGGGGAGTTAAAGCACACACACACACACACACAATCTTTATACCATAGATATTATATTTCTAGTAATTTATATTTTCAGGAGCAGCTGGAATACCTCACGGAATACATGCGTCACAAGGAGTTCAACCTGGACCTAATGTTCTGCTGTCAAACCCGACAAACTCTTTCCAACCAGGAGCCTTTTATCCAAACCAGACCAATAATGTCATTTCCGAACAGAATCAAGCTAATCCTGTCCAGGTTTCATCAAATTATCAAAAATTTTGATAATTCTTGTTTATGCTGCAAATCGGAATTATTTTCGACTTTCAGACTTATTTTTGTACAGCATCCATTTAAAGACATCTGTTAATTTTAGTTACCAATTCGACAATCAAAGTTTTTGTTGATCCTTTTCGTGTACATAACCTAACAAATGCCCAGCTCATCACGCAAGCGCTCGCTCTGCTGTCAAATTCTTCTAAATCTTTGACGATTTGTGTTTCTTCAAAACTTGAACATTCCAGCAGATGTCGCATGGGCTAAAGGGAATATTCACAATCACAGTAGGTGAGGTTTTCAAGGTAGTCCCACCGTTGCATTGAGATTATTTGTCCACCAACGCCAGTCTACAGGCAGTTGAGACAGCGCCAGAGGTTCAATGGCGCATCATTGCTTAGAGGTAGTTGATTCACCAGAGAAAGCTTTATTCTGCATGCTTTGGAATCATGTGAAAGTTTGTTTTGCCACATCTGGATCTGTCCAGAACAAGAATCTTCCAACAGTGGCTCGATGGTAGTGAGGAAGCTCTTTCTGGACTTGGAGCAGCCGTGTACTGGAGCTTGGTCATACAGTGGGTGTCCTGGATCTGTAGCTTGCCATTTGCTTTTTTCTGCTTCCTATATTTATCCTGATATCGCGGTTTGGGGAGGCACAATTTTAAACAAAACGTACAAAAGTTGATGTTAGTTTTTGTTGATGAAGTTTTTTTCCAAAGCTTAAAGATGGGCACTCGCTGGTGACAGTATAACGGTGTTAACGCTATCTAGCGGACGCGACTGCTGTCCGCTAGACAGTCTCATCTTCAGCGCAATAAATGCTAATGCTAATTCTTCCCAAAATAAGTGGCTGCTAACAGCTAAAGTGCAAAAAGCAGTGGTAGCAAGTTTGAATCTCACACCAAATGTAGCCATAAAAAGTAAAAACAGTGATTTTTTCAAGGCCAGCTGAGAAAATATTAGCTTACTAGCAGACAACGCCATCAACAGCAGTTGCTGTTGCCAAGATAGCTCATAAATGCAATTGCCAATTAAAACACAGCTATTTCAAAAAAACGATCATTGTAATTGAATTATCGCTGAGCTCAGATCGCTTTAGTTTCAGCACATTTTTCCCTAGAGAAAACAATCGTCCCATTGCTGCAGTGGAAGGTACGGCGGTGTTGTATTTTACAAACAACTCTCTTAACGTCGTATTGGAGGGCAACGTAGTAATGGCTTTGCTTTGGGATTCATGTTCCTCTTTGAGAAAGTTGTTTAGCAACTTCTTACTGCTGCTATGTTTTCGTGACTTCTCCGCAAACACTCTCCCTAAAAAATTTGTTATCAGAAGATACACTCTGTTAGCTTTTAGTTTTTAGAATATTCTGTGCATTTGAAACGATGCATATATAATATTTATATTTTAAGGAGTGGTGGAATTAACGCTAGTGGCAACTACCTTTTGAAAAACTAGCGCAGCTTCCACTCACGCTGCTGTGCAAAAAGTAATACTCGTTACAGTTATCGCTTGTACATGACCACAATAGGAGCGCTAAAGCAACACTAGCGGCCACTATTTTTAGTGCCGCTTGCCCACACCTTTCCCAAAGCTACATACAGGCGCAAATCCAAGAAGGCGGAAAGGTTTTTGACCCTCTTTGCTCGAAGTTTACAACAAATTGTTAATGCACTGGATTTTAAGTTCCCGAGAAAGTAGCGCTGCAGTTAAGCATCCATGCTGTCACTAGTTTCAGATTTCCTTTGTCAAAGTAATTTAGAGGTTGGCATGTTTTAATGATTGTGTGTTGTATTTTTGTTATCCTCCAGTCACAAATTGACTTTTTGTCAATTGTGGTAGAATACTGTTGTGTTTAGACCTGGTTCCAAGTTACTGCTGATATAGAGCATTTGTATCATAGGAAGTGCAATCACTCAGAAAAAATTCCGTGGAGTTTCTTTTCCTGATACAAAGCAACGTAGCCATTGGGAGGTTTGAACCCTGAATCATTATCACCGTAAACGGCACTATGTGCGTTGTCAAATTGCCATGGTCCAAAAATTCACAGTACCCTCGGTCCTTTCCTTCAAACATTAATGCGTTTTGTTTGGACTTGAGCCAAGTCATCGCCGTAGCCCATTTCATGAATCTAGTTTACTTTGTTTTCCAAACTGATTTCGCTATTATTTGTAACTGCTCTAAATTTTACTTGTTTAATTATGGCAAAACGTTTAGTGTTTAAGACGGGTGTATAAATGACTTCGAAAAAAATGCTGCAACAATAAATACCAAAATCGTGCTCTGATAGCGATTGAGGGAATTGCATATCACACTCGACAAAAGCATCTATTAACGCAGCGTTCCCAAACTGTGAATCGTGAACCATTGGTAGGTCGTGAACGAAATTTTAGTGAGTTGCGAAAGTCATTCAAAATTTAAATCGATACATGCTTTTTCTCAAGTAATTCGCTGTTTGCTTGAGTGCTAAGATAGGGGTGTGTCAAGGAATGTCACGGAGTCAGCTTAGAAAATCTCCACATGCACCTCCGGTTCAGTAAATTAACATTTTGAATATTTGTTTTGCTTTTACTGCACTTTTTCAAACTACATGTAAAATTATGTGGGTCCCGAAAATTTATATTCTGAAAAATGGGTCGTGATCAGAAAAAGTTTGGGGTCCACTGAATTGATGCACTTTGCAGGAGCAGAAACACAGACACAATTTTTTTAATGTGTAAATGTTATGTAAATTGCAAACGTTGATTTTAAGTCGTCATTATTGGTTGTTTTATCAATGTATCGTTAACATTTTATCATTTTAAATAAAAATCAACTCTCGCATTCATGTTTATAATTTATTCAAACAGTACTAATTACGTTCAAGAGCTCAGTAAAAGTTATAGAGACACTCATCGACTGCGATACTTTAATATATAGCGATACAATTCGCTTTCTCGTCAATGGAAGATAAACATGGACAATACAAAAAAAAGAGGACACATTTACTCGCTGACGCAACGCTGCAAAACTAAAGCGAGATTCGTATGTAGTTTGTTCAGCGTTGTTGTTGATGTTGTTGTTGTCCAATCCCTTCCGAGGAATGAAGGCATAGTGGAAGACCATGAATGCCCCAGAAGCCGGGCAACTCCCGAGGGTCTGGACCAGAGGTCGTACAGAGACAGAGAGTCGCCAAAGAGCGAGCGGCGCAAAGAATCCGTAGATGGACAGTGCAGAATGAGATGATAGATGCCCTGGGGCGAGTGTCCGTAAGCGCTACACAAAGAATTCTCGATTCTGCCAATCCTAGAGAGATAAGAGCTTGGTAGTAGGCTGTGTCCGTTGCAGCAAAGACGAGAGAAAATACAGCAAGCGTGACGAGGGAGCACAAATTTCTCGGTGGAAATAGAGAGAACCTGCGTGTCAATGAATTTAGATGAGACAGCACACCTCCAGTCCGAGAACAGAGAAAAGTGGATATGATAGACAGGAAAAGAGAGACTACAAGGGATTGCAGAGGGCGCGAGTAGCGCTCCCCATCTGACCAACTCATCAGCCACATCGTTTCCCGCGAAAAACGTGTGCCCGAGGACCCATTTGTAGCCTGATAGAACAGAGAGAAAAAGAAAACTGTTTCTGCCAGATCTGTCAGTAAGATTGAGGTAAAAGGAAAGACGGAGGAGAGGACAGGGTGGTGAGAACAGAGCTAGAGTCAGAGAGAAGGATAAGAGAAAAGAAGTGGCGGACTTGTTGGTGCTGCTGAGACCAGCAGAGAGCTTTCAGAATGACGCAGGCTTTAACGGAAAAACTTGAGTATACTGGGCCTGCGGGAGCCCCAGTGCCACTGAGCGAGCTCTCGGCAAGTATGCCAGAGCCGTCTTTGCCAAAAAGAAAAGGAACAGAGCGGTCTGTCCAAAGTACCACATAGTAAGGTGGGAGAGAGTCAAGGTGAAGGAGAGCCGCACCTTGGTGAGAGAGGAGGGGATCAGAGTGGGAGCATGAGGAAGAAAGGGTGGACTCCACAGTGAAAAAAGGCTGGTTCCAAGGAGGTGAGGGAGGGCAGGCAAGGAAAGCCTTCCTAGAAAAAGAAGAAGAAGAAGGAAGCATGAGCGGGTGGGTGAACGCAAAAGCTCTCCAGGACGATCTGCAGAGTCTTGGTTCCACTTCATGTCTGGCCAAACCTAAAATGGAGAAGGAGGTTGGGAGACGAGGTACCCGCTCATAAAATGACACAACGAAATGAGTCAAAATGATTCGTAGGGGAGGTAGAGACGCCTCAGTGAGAAGAAGTGGGATAGGGGAGGACGAGAGGCAGCCGGAGATGGTGCGACTAGCCGTCCGGTGAAGGCGTTCCAATTTGGTGATATTGGTGACGCTTAGATAAGGAAACTATCTGGGTGAAGCATGAGTGAGAAGATGCCAAAGAAAAGCTTTACATAGAAGAAAGAGCGACACCTTAGATGGGCCCCATGAGGAAGAAGAAATAAAACGTAAGGCCTTGAGATTAGGAAAGAACTTGGCCTTTGGCGAAGATACATGTCTAGAAAAGGAAAGAGTGCGGTCGAAGGTGATCCCAAGAAAAGTCGGAGTGGGATTGAAACGGAGACGGGAGTTGAGCAAGAGGAGATTGGGATGGAGGTTAGCTTGGTTGTGATCCACTCAGAAGAAATAGGCCTCACATTTGCTCGGATTGAGAGGAAGGCACCAGTGCTCAGACCAGCGATCCAATCAAAACAGAGCTCCTTGTGTGGCCTCCACCGCAGTAGGAACCGAGGAAGAGGACCAAATCGCCAGATCATCAGCATAAAGAAACCAGCTGACGGATAAAAGTAGAAAAGCAGGAAAATCATTGATGAAGAAAGAGAAAAGTACTGGGGCAAGAATTGATCCTTGCGGCACACCTCGACGGACTCGAAAGGAACGACTACTGTGATTTTGAAAAACCACACAAACACGTTTATCAGAAAGGAAAGATTGAGTCCAACAAACAAGGCATGGAAGTAGGCCAGCCGAAATAAGTTTGTGAAAAAGACGGGATGGCAGACAGAGTCGAGAGCTTTAGAGAAATCAATAGTAGCAGGAATCTTCCGAGAGCCCGGCCTGGGTTTGTTAAACTCAACCGAAATGGACTGAGAAAGAAATAGAATTTGATCGAGAGTAGACCGTCCAGGGCGGAAACCGGCCTGGCTGCGTGAGAATGGAATTAGACTCTAGAAAGGAAAGTAGATGCGATATAATGTTGTGTTCAAAAAGCTTTGAGACGCAGAAAGTGAGAGAGATAAGCGAGAAGGAAGCAGGAGAGTTGTTAATTATTTTTCCTCAGTTATTAAAACTTCCTGTTGTTTCTAAATTGTGTTTTTCACCTTCCTTTACGGTGCCGCAAACCCGCTATAAGTCACTTTTTAGTTACAATTATTGAACCTTGCGTTTTCTTTGTATTGTAAGTTAGAATTCAAATTTGCAACACCACTGCTTTGAGCGTAACTTAATCTACCATATAAGATAATTCACTGATGGTCCGTCATTGTTTTGAATTTCGTTTTAACTACATTGAAGTGTCTCTGTGTTGTATTTCATTGGATTTAATTACACGTCATTTGGATTTATTTGTAAAGAATCGTCGTTAACAAATTTGTAAGTAATAAATCTATTATTGTTCATATGATTATAACTGTTAGTAAGGTAAGCGAGATGTAGTAATGTTTTTAAGTCAAGTGTATAAATCGCCCTTTAGTTTGTTTAATTCTTTATGACGTTCTTATTTAATTTGTGTCAGCGTTATTGTATTGTAGTTATGTATAAAAAGAAACTGCTGCGTGTATTGCTGCCATTACTGCTTCGATAATCGCTATTTATTGCGACCTTCAATCCAAGAATAAACGAGCGGCAAGTTAATCAAATCTCCGACGTGTTGCAGAGACTTAGAAAGGCTTAACGAAAACAAACAACAAGAGTCGAGAGGCTTTCCCAGCTTATGGATTGCAATAATAGAAGATGTTTTCTAGATGGAAGAAAAGCATTGCAAGTCCAGAAAAGATTGAAAAATGTAAAGAAGAAAATTCATGCCAAAGCGAGGAAGGTGCTTTAGCATGGGATAGGCAACTTTGTCGGGGCCAGTGGCAGTGGACGAGGAGAGGTTAGAGACAGCCGCGAGAAGTTCAGCGAGGCGAGAAGGGAGAGAAAAAGGACGAGTGAGACTCCTCAGAGCACGTGGATCGACGGAGCTCGGAAAGATAGTCTCTGGCACTGCTACACAAAACCTTTGGCAGGGAGACAGAAAAGTGGGGTCTCAGGTAGTCGGCAAAGACCGAAGCTGACTCCCAGGGAGAGAACAGTTGGAAAAGTTAGGAGAGTAGGAAAATGAATGTCGGGTGCAATAGAATTTTTGGTTCTATTTCTACTTTAATTTCATTCTTAAAATTAAAGCGACTTATAATATCGCTTGAATAATTAAGTCTGGCTGCAGAAATTCAGCAGGAGAGAAGGCGGAGAAAAAGGACGAGTGAGACTCCTCAGGGCACGTGGATCGACGGAGCTAAAAAAGAGAGCTTCTGGCTTTGCTACACTAGGCTTTTGGCAGGGAGACAGAAAAGTGGGATCTCAGGTAGTCGGCAAAGACCGAAGCTGACTTCCTGGGAGAGGAACAGTTGGGGAAGTTAGGAGAGGAGGAAGATGAGGAGGAAGAGCCAGCGACAGAACGAAGGATAGAGTGCATAGATTCATGTTTAGATTTAGGAAAGGTAGAAGAGCAAGTCGTTTGCCATGCATCAGCCTTGGCTTTGGCGATGACAGACGAAGCACATCAAGAAGCGGAGATGTAAGCCTGACGATTTTTTTAATCACTTCTGTGAGCGGCAGCGTAAGACTTGCATCTTTTACTAACCGCTTCTTCCACTTTAGTGGACTACCAGGCTTTTGGATGGAGTTTGATGCGATCGAAAGGAATGAAAAATTAGGCCACATTTATTGTCAGAGAAGTAAAGAAAGCAGAGCAGAGGAAAGAGAAAGAAGCAGGTATTCCTCTGCAGAAGGACGCTGAGAATCAAAGTAATAGGCAAAGTCATCCCAACAAGCTTTCTGAAAATTGAAGGAAGAGCGACACTCGTTGGGGCGAAAAACCGGAGAAAAAGGGACGGTTTGTAGAATTGGTAGGTGATCAGAACCGAGATCCGAGGTGAACAGTAGGGATATATAAGTTGGAGGAGCCCGAGGAGGAAATCACAGTTTTATTTCCAGAAGATGGTGGAACACGGTAGGGGACAGCTCCAGGAGTGAGAGCTGCCAAGAGTTCTGAATTTAGAGAAGAAGAGTAGTGAGCACTTTAAATGGACTCATTTGGAGCAGGTGTAGCGTTGCATTGAACCCCGCCAGGTCATATTTCCAGCGCACACTCAACAGGAAAAAACTGGGACAGAGTAAGGATAAAAGTTGCCGCCCATCAGTAGAAGGAGACGAATGAAGAGACGAAAACGGACAAGAGAGAGGCAGGAGAAGAGAGAAGATAGGCGACCAATTTTAAAGAAGGTGCGTGCTGGCCTTCTGCAGTCATTCAGAGCACAGCACGACGAAAAAATCGTTTGTGCGAGGGGAGTGCCCGTGGTAACTGGGACCCTCGGAAAGGCCAACAAACGACCCAACCCAAACGGGGTTGAGGCGGCTGTTGATTGGTGCAGTGTTTGTTCAGCTTGCAGGTATAATCGGCTGCTACTGTTTGGTAACAGTCATTGCACTTCAATCTCATTATGATGCCATCAATTTTTGCGATCTTCTTGCATGAGTCTTTGTGTTGCTGAAGTATGACACGAGAAAATGCAATAGCTCGCTGAATGAAATATCTTTGACTCTTCCTCTATTCATTCTAAATAGAGCACAGCACAGATGTCACTTTTCATGTCATAACATCAAATTTTAGGTTTTCGGTAATATTTTGATGTTTTGTACTTCAAATTCAATTTTGAAACAAACTTCGATGTTTCTCTCATTTCATGTTTTTTCAGCGACATGTTCACATTGTGCAAAGTGATCTCTGTTGACTGTAGACTATATTGGAACATGCGCGAACATTGCTTTCCAAATTGTATCTAAAGCAATCCTCCTGTAGGCAGAGAAATATAATGCGTTTCGCTCTTTTACCCTTTCACGAAATCCATTCTCAAAAAAGTTAGTGATCTCTTGCGAAGAAAGCTTATTTAATGCGCTTTTTGATTTCAAAAACCTTAACAAATATATTGCCAGTTGCCAGGAAACCTAATCCATTGTGTTTTAATCTCAAAAAATTTTCTAGACACTGGTGTAGATTTGTGAGTTTGATGAGTCTGCTCAATGTCGACTAATGATGTGAACCTTGGGATTTGCGCGTTTGATCCCTAACTGCAATGCTTTTTGATTTTAGGTTGATGGGTTTAGAAGCTTCGTGCCGGACAAGAGCTCTTTTCATGCCAGCACTTGTGTTTTTTATATGTAGGCTTGTGTCGTATTCTTTTTGTGATGATCAACAATGCAAGTTGTGATAGGTCTGCTTAAGTTCAAAACTATGTGCCCGCTAGTGGCATCTCAAACATTGTTTTCAAGATACTGCTACCCAAAAAGGGGCAATAATACTTTAAGCAACTAAAGCTATGCTTCTTCTTCTTCTTCGTCGTATAGCAGGGTATTCATGATCCAGGTCAGACACAAGAAAAGGACTGGGGTCGAGGGTTTGTTCTTTTACCACCCCAGCCTGCTGTATTGCCCAGATCAGATGCTGGCAATGATGGAGTTGAGCCAGCAACCTGTTTCGTCATTCAAAATTGTCATACCCATTATTCCTCAAGGTGTCCGATGTGTGGGACACATTGAAATAATGTGATCTCCAGTTTGTTCACTAGTGCCACACTCGCAACTCGCTGAAGAAGTAAGATCTTATTTGTGCATGGACAAACCGAAACGCCCAACGCCAGTACGCAAATGATTGAGTTTGACCAGGCTGTTCTAGTCCAACTCATTCCAATAGGACTTGTGCTGACCTTAGGAACGTAAGCACAAAGCGCTGACGTACTCCCAGAGTACTCTGTGTCACATGTCAAGTTCGTCCATTGGGATGCCCAACTCAGATAAGCTGTGCAATAATTTCTGCGCGGAAGGAACAAACGGGTGTCTAGATTTCAGTCTCTCTTTGCTAGCAGCCTGTGACTCATCTGGCTGGATGTCTGAGAGAGCTGGAAGGTTGTCCGTTGGAGTGGGACATAGGCATCCAGTGACAATGTGCAAAGCGTCATTAAGAACACTGTCAATGAAATGAGTATGCACGCTGCGACACCAAGCTGGTGCACAGTACTCAGCAGTCGAGTAGATCAGGGTAAGGCAACTATGCGCAATGTTTTGGCACCAGTGCCCCATCCTGAATCCGCAAGTCGCCTCAGCAGCGAAACGCTAGACAGTTCCGCTGGAAAAAATGGTAACACTTTAATATTGTTATTAACTTTGAGCTCACGATTGGCCTCATGATTGTAGAGACGAAAAGCTGCCGTCACCGTTTTAGCATGGCTGAGCTATAGCCGCTACGTCTGGAGATATGAAGAAAGTGCAGTCATGTCTTCGCTCAAAGTTCTTTTCAACACCTTCCAATCCCCAGATGAGTAAAGTATCGCCAAGTCGTCAAAGTAGGCATACTTTTTGAAGGTTATAAAAGGCGGATCGTATATGTATACATTGAAAAGAAGAGGAGGCAACACTAATCCCTGTGGGACGCCATTTTTCAGACGTCGGAGTCTGCTTGGCTTGCTGTCACTAATGGTCAGGGTGAAGCTTCTGTTCCGAACAAGTTCTATGATCATTCGGACCATGTGCTTGTCCGGCACAAGTCTTAGCAGCTTTCAGGCGAGGCCACTGGTGCCAGACAGTGTCATAAGCAACTGTCAGATCGACAAACACGGCACTAACCTTCTTTTTTACCTTAAAAATATCCTTAATGTTTTGCGTAAGCAAAACGACCTGATCTACGGTAGACTTTCCGTGTCGAAATCCAGCCTGTTCCTTTGGGAGCAAGAGATCGACTATTGGTTCGACGCGATTGTAGATCGGTCGTTCGAAGATCTTGTAGGGGACGCAGAGCAGAAAGATGCGACGGTAGCTCTGTGGGTCCTCTACAGGTTTTGAGGATTAGGGATCGCGACTACCAGCGCTCTTCTCCAGACTTTAGGAATTTTGAGTTGGCGCAAGCAGGAAGAAAGAAAACCACGTAGCCAGAACTTCATGTCGGGACCAGCATGGATTACAAACTCCGGACAAATAGAGTCAGGACCCGGAGCTTCACCTGGTTTCAAGTGATGGAGGGCAGCAGCAAATTCTTATGGAGAAAGATCTCCCAAGATATTTACAGCATCTGAGGAGTAGCCCTCCAAAGGTCAGACAATTCCTGCACAACGAGTCGGAAAGTCTCTCGATTTGCATGTACATCCTCGTATTTCTCGTTTTTTTACGAGCTGTCTAGCAATAGCATTTGCTAAAACAGGACATTGATGAGGGGATTGTCGTGACCCACCAGTAAGATCGTCTAACCTACTCCATGCTACTCGACTAAAGTGTGAAAAGTCGATGTTCTGGACAGCCTCAGATCATCGCTCCCTCCATTTCCTGGCAAGAAAAGCTGTAGCAGCTCTTCTAGAGTCATGCCCTTCAGGGTATTGCAAGAATGTTTGGTAGAGGTTTTATTTTCTGATAAAATACCCTAGTAATTCAATTAATTGTTTTATCATCAACTCGTCATGATGACGTTTTACAAAATGTGACTCACTTAATTTATATCACGGGTGATACTGCAACAAAATTGTTTTGCCAAAACTTTCCAAAAAATAAAGATTGTTTAAAATTTTTCGTCCCAGTTTAATCAATTTTGTGCAGACAATCTGCACTCGATGCAAAATTCTGTGGACTTTAGGAAAAATATTGTCTGCAAATAACAGTTGGTAGAGAAGATTATTTTCAATTCACTGTCTAGTAGACCTACAGTTCCAGCTTATTTAAAAAACTAATTATTTCATGATCACGCTCAATGGATAAAAGTTAGCTTAACCTGGATCGTATTTTCAAATCGCAAGCTTAAATTAGATTGCTTGATCTGTTGAACTCAATCATAGATTAAAATTTTTTTTATTAATATGAAACCGAGTTTTTCAGACGTGATGAAGAACATGTTGTGACGCTACAAAATTGTATGACGTTTCAAAAAGCATTTATCAAAGGAAAAAAGCCAGAATTGATGGTACTTACTTTCAGCAAGTTTTGATTGGTCTTCTGATTTCAGCTGCTAGAAGTAATTCTAGAACATAGTTACCTTTCAAAATAAAATTTATAACCACGAGACAGCTTGTAGTGACCTTAACAAAAGCAATTTATGACGTTGCCAGATAAGAGGAAAAAGGGAGCAATCGCCCACCTAAAATATTTTTAAGCACCATTACTTTAACTAACACAGTTTATTACTAGGTAGGCTACCTAAGTACTGTTGATTTAAATAAAATAAAGCATATGTAATCAGCATTCTTCAAGGAAGTGTATGTCTATTTAGTATTTATCCCTTAAAATATGGTTTTGTTACCAAAATCATTTTTCTGGTGCATTGCGCTATCTTGCGCTTTGCACGATTTGCTGTCTTTGGTACATAAGTTGCGG
Organism: Trididemnum clinides; assembly: GCA_963675345.1. Lineage (NCBI taxonomy): Eukaryota > Metazoa > Chordata > Ascidiacea > Aplousobranchia > Didemnidae > Trididemnum > Trididemnum clinides. Next base: position 8,539,258 of record OY776290.1, read on the forward strand.
TAGGCCTACCGATATTTCGAGTGTCTATAGTCTTGCTGAATAACAATTGTAGGTCTACAGTGCGCTTTTGGTCAATTGAAATGACAGCCAATCGCATGGCCAGTAGAGATTTGAAAGGGAGATCGCTTGTATTATCATGAAGTTGCCTCACACCATAATTTTTTGCCTGGGTGCACTCTTGACCGCGAGTAGGTTGCACTTTTTTTAATTACAGCTAACAACCAATAGTTTTACTATAACCTGTTTATTTCCACTTCGGGATGGGAGGTGGTAAACTTACTGTCCAAGTGAATATCACTCTTCCATCACAGACATGCAATTTTTATTTGTTTTGTTGTAGTGTTTACCTCCCTAATAAACTGCCATCTTTTTCTTGCATGATTTGACAGGCTCACTGGTGATGCTAGCAATTTATGATGCTAAAACAGAGAACCATGCACCGTATTATCCTATACAATGCAATGTCATGTTTTCGAGGCTTGCGAATAAAGTGTACAGCTCATCTTCAATAATCGAATACAACAATTTCGATTCCATTTGAATAAGGAACTGATGATGACTATTCAAATAGTTTAAATATATTTTCTGATATTGAAAGTTAAAGCTGAATGATTGCATGTGTTTAATTATCAAAAGGGCTGAATACAATTAGTAACGCATTTTAGACGGAGAAGTTTAATTTTGATAATCCGCATAAAATTTTTGAAACATAGGCGAAAAACAACTGTTAGAAGCTTTATTGAAAGTCGTCTATTCTAAAATTAAAATCAATTCAGCAGTTATCTTTCAGAAACAAAATTTTGAAACCAGTCATTGCACGCAATCACTTATTTTGAGAAACATCGAAAATTAAATCACTGAATGCACTTTCGCATCACGCGATGACGCATTTTGAACTTTAGCCAAGTCACGAACTATAAACGTATGGAATTGCAGTCAGTTTTATAAAGGAATAAAGGCCAGTTTCACGAAAGAAAGTATTAACTTCAATAATTACAATATGGAAGCATTAGTTAAATAAAGTATCAAGTTACAGAAACTTCTTATTGAAAACATACAGGAGTTCCATTACTAAAGTGCAGACAAGCAGTTGAAGAAAGTAGTTGACTGTGATGGACAAAAGTTTAAGTATATGAGCAGTGTAGGTTAACAAATATAAGGCTATCCGTGTGCAGTGTCTTGATGATCACAAAAATAAACTTTATCAGATCAAAAACCTTTAGAAGCGTTTCCAATATAATTTTAAACTTTTGAAACCAAAAATAGTAAACACGAGAAGCAAACTGCAGACAGTGACACTGTTTTACCCATCAGTTCTCTTCAATGGAGTTGGTGACCGACGAGAAGCTAGAGGCTTTAAATAAAGCATAGCTTAGACCGTTACACTGGCCTCTTGTATTAATACAAGAAGCATAATTCGTGTTTAAAAAAGTCGAATTTCCCAAAAATGAAAACAAACTATAACAAAGGTTATTTTTATATCAAGATTCTATAACTCCTGAGGACTTGTCCACAAAAAAAGCTTGACTTCTTGATTTTTGAAAATTAGATTTGCCATGGCAAAATTATCATAGAAAGGAACTCCATCGATGGAGTCGACTTCAAGCAGAAGTAGCTCCATCAATGATTTATTAAAGTAAACTGCCGCAGGAAGCGACGAATTCACTCATGTTTCAAAGTTTCTTGATCAATCATGCTTCAATGCGTTGTATCCGAATATGCCACGCCATTCAAACCGTCAAAGCAGTCAACTGACAATGCCTTTTGTGATGTCACATTTAAGGTTATGGTTAACGCTTTAAGCTAAAGTTGGTGAAACAATTCAGAAAGGAATCAAATTCAGCCATGTAAGTAGAAGTAGTAAGAAAGAATGCCTGTTATTGACATATCTCGCTGTTTCAAAACGACGTAAACGAAAACATTGATTGTGAGTCATGTACATATTTTAAAAAAACAGAGGAAAATAAAACTTTTAATCTTATCTGGGAGATAGCGATAAGGAACAAAATATGTTTTTTGATGATATGCAAACGAATCCAAGCGCATTGCGGCTCAAAAAAAACAAGAAAATTACAAATTACAAAAAAGCTAGTGTCACCTCAAGATCGGTCACGCCTCATTTTTTGACACCTCGATACGAACCAATTCTACGTTTTACTAGCTTTTCCGTACTGGACCGAAGGCCAAACTATTTCAAAAATCATACCCGAAACATTCGAAGCCAGAGATCCTTAATAGTATATATTTAAATAACCCTGTAGCAATTGAAAAAAGTTGAAAATCTTAGAAGTCAACTCTTAGAAAACCATTTTTCATGAAGTTGAAAACAAAGGCAAAGAAATGCAACTTTTTGATGACGAACGACTCAATGTTTTTATGATATCATAATATATCTTACTACCAGGTTCCGCTGGCGTCGCCCGGCAAAGCTACCTGTCAGTTATGTCGACTTAGTGACATCGGTTCAGCCGGTTGTGCCGGTTTCAACGAAATTATATTTTTAAGACCATAAGCAATAAGCTGGCACCAATGGGGGCATCGCCCTTATCAACCGGCGCGATGGTGTAGTGGTTAAAGCGTCTGCTTCGCAGTCGGTAGACTAGGGTTCATTCCCCTTGTCGAATCATACCAAAAGACTTTAAAAAATGGTATCCACAGCTTCCCTGCTTGGCGCTCGGCATTTATGGGAGATTGTGGAGAACAAGCCGGCAAGTTCGCTTGTTGTGTCCTTGGGCAAGGTACACAACGGGACGCTCCCACCTTTATGTGGAAGACAGGTGGCCCAAACACCTCGGAAATGGCAACTCAGAAGCGAGTGCGGAAGTCCCATCCAAAATATAGCGATACAATTCGCTTTCTCGTGAATATAGGATAAATATGAACAATACAAATAAAAAAATACAAACAATCACCTTCATCTCGATCATAGTACAAGTACTTTGAATTGAGAGAGGTCTTAGAAACTTTCTATCATGTCACTAATTCTATTCGTTCTATCAAATAAGTATAGGAGAACAAACGGACACTTGGTAATAGGTACCGTAATGGCTTTTGTTTTGCGGCTACAGAAATCAGCTATTTGGTGGTATACATTTTCACGACTTGACGCTATCTTTCTAGTAAAAATAATAAACGGCCAAAAAGCAAAGAAATCATTAGCAAAATTGATGTCCCTACAACTAGTCTTGCTTTTGCTTTTTACGCGGCACGCTTATGAGGAAATTGCTAGCGGATTGGATGTTCTTACCTGCGCAAAAGAAAATGACGCAGTCAAACCCTTGATATTAAGCCAAGAAGCATTTCAAGTCTGCCAGTAAAAAGACAATTAAACTGACAATGCCCATTAATCTTCTTATGGCAAAGTGTAGCTGTCCCACTGAATTTAATAACGAATTTAAGGTTGAGACATTTAGAATTTATCATTTCTCAGAAAAGCCAAATCTAAATGAAGGTAAAGAGATGATTGACTTGTATCATCAAGGAAGGAGTAAAATAATAGATCAATTATTTTTCTTAAAACACATTATAGTTTTTAATGAAAGCTGGTGTCATTTACAAACTACATATTACTCCATCTCTCAAGAAAGGTTTCAACCGTGTTTGTACCGTCATTAGTTTTTGAGAAAATGACGAAATCAACTTTTTACAATCAATCTACACCCCCCAAAAAAAGAATTAGTTTCTGAATAAGCCACTGATCAGAACCACCGTGCTGTTGTAAGTAGATAACGTTTTGTAGTTACACGAAGACCAGGGCGTGGCCAGTTAGACAAAGACGTTTATTTACATTCGGAAGTCTCTGGCTACGTGTTTCTTGCCCTATTTTCAGCATTGGCGTACATGAGAACTGGACTTGCTTACGATTGAAAGAGCCGACGATTTCAAAAATATTTTTTTAATCGTTTTATGAAATGCATGAAAGCATCTTTCAAAAGTTGTGGGAGGGCGCCAAAGGATTCATAAGTATTTTTGGTAATAACCTATTACAGGGGTGTCAAACTCGTGGACTGCTGGGGGCCACATTGCATGTTGGCAATCGTTCCGAGGGCCAGATTTGGAGATCACCACTTCTCCGGGCAACGGTCTTTGTAATGTAGCTCGCAGCGAGATCGATCTCCAAAAAAAAAGTCATTACCTCCCCAGCATCTCCACACCATCGCCCTTTTTCATTTCCAATTAACGATGCCCGGAGAAGGGCGATGGTGTGGAGATGCTGGAAAGGTAATGACCTTTTTTTTGGAGATCGACCTCGCTGCGGGCTACATTACAAAGACCGTTGCCCGGAGAAGTGGTGATCGTCTCGCGGGCCGCATTGAAAGGCTCCGAGGGTCGCGAGTTTGACACCCCTGACCTATTAAATATTAGGCTCACTATCTACTGCATGCCTATTTGTACGACATAAAGCCTCTGCTTGCTCGCATGTTGCTTGGTCCTGGCATAAATGCAGCCAGGCAAAGAGCAAACTATTCCAAAGTTAAGCACTGACAGCTACAGTAAGTTATTTCAATATCTCCCCACCCTTAGTCATCCTGCTGCGCAAGCCTGCTGCGGTAGCTTTACCCAATCCGTAATTGAGAGAAGAGTACACTGTAATAAAAAGTAAAGTTGTTTGACGTAGCCAATTCTCATTCCAAAATCAAAAGTACCCTGTCTTTTAATGGGAATTGAGTAGAACAATTATGGGTTGTAGAGAATAGCCGTTTTGTTTTTCCAAAGTTTTTGAAGTCCTTAGCTACATCTTGTTCGGCCTGTTTCCAACATAGGCGCCTTTGGAACTGCATTTGCCGGTAATCGAAGCAGCCAATAATTTCACTCACTTTCATCCGTTTATTTCACCATTTGCATTAAAGCATAATTATAAAGTAGTTGGGGAGCATGGCACCAAAGTGATTGTTGTGTAATTTCAGAAAGTAGCTATAAAATGCTTAACATACTACTTACGCCTTTACTTAATTTTAGACCTAACATCTCTGGCTACGCACATATTGCTAGATCTTGGCATAGCCGCAGCGTGGGGAAGTACAAACTAACACAAAGTTAAGCAATTACAATTAACACAATAGATTAGATGATGGTTCAAGAGAAAAATCAATGAACCAGGTTTTTGTTCCAAAAATTCATAGAATTGATGTGATTCTGGTAAGATTTCATGTGACAAATCGCTAATTTGTTTAACTTTGAGACTTTTGAATAATATGTCTTGGAGGTTGAGATCAGTAAAGCTTGAGACATGACTGTACAAACATATTATAAAATTGCCATCGCATAAACTAAAATAGGTTTTTGACCAACCGCTATACTAATACTGTAATGAGTCATTTGTTAAGAGACAGCACAACAGTTGTTTGCCTTTGAAATAACAGCGAATAAAACTTTATGCTTAGCTGCCGCCTGCTGCTTTTTTTTACTATAATCCTTCCAGACATATCATTGTTTTGTAGATATAGAGGGAGTTTAAAGAGCTCAAGAGAAAGCATGTTTTAGAATGCTTAAATGCTCAAATAAAAGTCTGTTGTTGCATTGTCAATTCAGCCAAATTGTTGAGAAATTTTTTTTATCGAAAGCACCTTGCTAATATCTCTCAAAAAGGCTTTTAATCGCGTATCTACAATCAGTAGTTTTTGAGAAAATACTGGAACAAATTGTGCAATCAACCGATAGCTGTGACAGCTGATTGCACAATTTGTTCCACATTCTTTCTACAGCGAACACTCGAAAGGGATAAAATTTTTGCAAGTTGGTTAGTTGGGGCCCCAGGCTTTCGTTTGAACATAAAATCGTTTTCCTTTGTTTCAAAATGTAAATTAAACAAAATTATTTTTGATTATGACGTCATCATGACGTCACCAACTCCCTTGTAACACTCACCCCGGGTAGATGATTAATTGGGCCAAGTTTGATGTTTGTACGCCCAGTAGTTTCGGAGGAGTTAAAACAATCACAGAAACTGAAAGAAGCTCGCTTTATAGTATAGACTAGCCGGCTTTGCCAGGCTCGTCCGGCAGAGGCCTTCCGTCAGTAACGTCCGGGTTTAGTATTTCGGTTCAACCGGCCAAGCCGGCTTCACCCATCCGGCTCTTGTGTGAGCAGTAGAGAAAAGTTAATGAATTTTGTTCACTTCCACAACTCTTGTAAACGAAATCGTGATCATCATATTCTCTTAATCATGACTGGCAATGCTCACAAAGAATCTTGCAACAAATTGTCTTTAATACTTGAGAGGAGCAGGGATTGTACATACTCAAAACTGATTGTAGAGGCGCAAATGGTGGTTGCTTTCACAATTAAAGAGAAAACTATTTAATGGTAAGCCTATTTTGCCAAGTGGTGCTGCCCCTTCCCTATTTATATTTGTTTGTTGTTCACCAAACGATCGATACGCGGTTTCATAGATTCGCTGACGGCACATCGAAAATCGTGCTGAGGGGCAACTAATCGGTTACGCTTTTTTGGTTTTATGTTGAAAAAGGTCGAAAATTCTTGCTCACATTCCCACGTTGATGGAAATGTTAACAACTGTGAAACAGCACGAGAGGCCAGCGTAGGGTACGATGCAGCAAAGTCAAGCCAGAAGTTAATAGCAGGACGATCTCTATGTCTTATCTTTGCCTCATTATCCTCTTGCAAATCTATTAATTCTTCCTGCTCACCGGTTCCAACAGCCAAGTCGTGTGGATTAACTGAAAAGGGATTTGTTATGTATTCACAACTGGCCGCTTCTGGAAAGTACTGTTCCAAATCCTCTTTAAGTGATGCAAGATGACTAGCGATTTCTTCAGAAAAAGAACACTTTATCTTTAAAGATGACAAACATTTGAACATCCCAAGTTGATTGTTTTCTGTGTTCCTTTTCCACAAATCTAATTTTTGAATGAAAGCACCTAGCTTTGAAATAAAATCTACGATTGTCCCATTTTGTCCTTGAAGCGACAGATTTACGATATTGAAAGCTTCAAAAATGTCTGAAAGGTATGCTAATCTTTGAACAAATTCGTCCTTTTCATGATCCTTGTAATACGGGTGACCCAACTCTTTAAAAAGCAATAGCATCTCATTTTTCATTTCGAACAGACGTTTAGTAGCATTCCCGCGAGAAAGCCAACGGACTTCGGTGTGATAAAGAAGGCTGGTATGTTCCGAGCCTAAGTCTTCACACAGCTGCTTAAAAAACCAGGTATTTAAGGCTGATGCCTTAACAAAATTTATGATTTTCACTACTTGTTTTAAACAAGCTAACAACTGCGCAGGCAGCACTTTTGTGCATAGGGCGAACCTATGAATAAAACAGTGAACAGATGTGACATTCGGCGAAACAGCTTTAACATACGACTGAAACCCAGACCTACAACCAAGCATTGAGGGAGCTCCATCTGTGATACACCCAACAAGATTTTTTCAGTCTAGTCCATTCTTCTTAAAAAACTATCCAAGATATCCTTCCCTTTCGTAGTTGTAGAAACTTCGTGATTCAGTAGTAATTCAGTTTTCATTACATTCGTCTGAGCATAACGGACATAAACAAGTAATTGACAATAATTGGTAATATCTGTTGATTCGTCCAATTATATTGCAAATCCAAACTTTGATTCCTTTATCTCTGCTAGTATTTGGTCGGCGATATCATCTGACATTTCCTCAATTCGACGCTTGATCGTATTATCCAAAAGGGAAACAGCATTTAACTTTGCGATTGCTTGCTCTCCGAAAACTCGCTTCACTAAAATTTTAGCTCCAAGAGACTCTGCAATAGTATGAGGTTGTTTCTGTTCGGCCACTAAAAGAGCAATCTCATAAGAAGCCGGAACTACATCTTTACTTTTCTGCTGCATTTGGCCCGTTTTATCCATGCGTTGACGCTTAACGTTGTCAGCCAATCGCTGAAAGTAGCTCTTGTCTGCGTTCATTTTATTTGGGTGATTCCTTTCCAAATGGCGCTTTAGCAAACTAGGCTTCATAGCCGCATTACAAAGCGTTTTTAGGCAAACCACACACTATGGTAGAATTTCCGCGTTGTGTTCAATTGAGGTAAAGCCGTACTTAATATATTTTGGATCATAATTTCGCTTGGACATGACTGATGTGGCCAAATTTAACTTTGCGTATGCTATTCTTTAGGTTTGCCAAAATTACCAAACAAATTTTTGTGATAACTTGCTGCACGTGCTACAATACTCACTGCTCACTGTGATTCAAAAGTTTTTTGATATGACCAAACGCAAGAACGTTCTTTATTACGTCATAGATCTCATTTACTGATGATTTAAGACTGCAAGTAGCAGATTACGCAATTAACACTCTAGCTGCCGCAATACCAGATATCGGATTTCGCGCAGGTAATTAAATAGCGTGCGCGGCAGTACACTCGGAAAGCGCTAATTATCACCTGCAGCAGCGAAAGTGTTAAACTATGCTATACTAGTTGGAATAGAATATTACAAACTGAAAATAAAAAAATTAACCTTCAAAAAAATAATCAACTCGCGTACCACCTGATAGACCTTCGCGTACCACTAGTGGTACGCGTACCACCGGTTGGGAATCACTGCCCTAAGCGATTGGAGTCACATATTACTGGAAAGCAAATTTGCTAAGCTTTCAAAAAACAGTAATTGTTAGTACTTTATTATAACGTTTTTGTATTAAAGTCACCTGTTTTTACTGAGCTCACTACTTTTGGGAGAGGTAAAAAGTGACACCACAGGTCTTAAAGTTCAGTTTTTTCGGTATAAAAACTAATATTAATTGTACATATTGTATACTATCGAAATCACATTGAAATACTTTTAATTTTTTGAAGAAAGTTTGAAAACCAGTTGAGAAATGAGATCGCAAATCAGTTTTTTAGTAAACTGATTTTGCAAAAAGGTTGCAATTTTTGAAAACAGCTTGATATTATGATCTGCGGTAGCAAACATTTGTGTTAATCGAACGAGATATATTATGACATCACAGAGCCAGTTTAAACGTACAAGGGAAATAGAGAAGAAAAAAATGCTTAGATGGCTAAAAGTGCTCAAATAAAGAAATGCTCGTAGCATTGTCAAATAAACATTAATTGTTGTAAAGTTGTTTTTAATCGAAAGCACCTTATCAATATCTCCTAAAAGAACGTTTAATTACGTTTGTGCGATGAGTACTTTTTGAAAAAGAACAAAAACAGATTGAGCAATGAACCGTTGATTGTGATGTCATTTTAGACCCCAAAGAAATGAAAGTTTTTGAAATGCGATAAGTCGGAAGCTGGTTTTCATTTGAGCAAAAAGCGGTTGTTCTTTGTCAAGTAATGCAAATTCTAAAAAAATTATTTTTGATTATGGCGTCATCATGACGTCAGGAATACCCTTATGACACTCGGCGCGGGGTGGTGATCAATCGTGCCAAGTTTGGTGCTTGTACCTATAGCAGTTTCAGAGGAGTTAAAACCGATAGACTGACAGACAGACACAAAGACACACAGACAGAATTACACTTTATATGTTAGATTATATTTTTTATATACGATATGTTTTTCATTTGTGACAGCACTCTTGATCAGGCGTGCCTAAAGTGTGGCCCGCACCAGAATTTTAGGTCCGCGATTAGTGTCGTAAAAATTGCCTGCAACAAAATACCAGTTTAGTAAGTTCGCCCAGATCGACATCAAAAAGAAGCTCTTCATCATGACAAACGGTCATATGTTTTCAAAACACTTGCCTGTACAAAATACAAAGATAGAGAGGAAAATTCATTATCCGGACAAAGCTCATTGAACATCGATTTAGACCAGTTGAACTCCGAAAAAATAGCGTTTATGCTGCTCGTTAGGATTCAAATTAGTGAAGTGTGGCCCGAACCGTGAAAACTTTCGGCCACCCTGCAATAGTCTATGTCACGAGCGTTCAATATGTTATAATTCATTTAAGACTCCTGCTCGCGAGTTATCTTCTGTTTGTTTGGCTACTGTATTGTACGTTTTGAGTGGTAGAGACTTGAGTTAGTTAGCAACATTGTGCGTCAAAGCAGTCCGCAAATCACCGAAAAAGAAATCCGAACAAAAACAATTAACATTGCACACTGCAAGGTGCAGTGATTAGGTGAACTCGGAAAGAAGATGCTGAACAAAGGCATTTGCCCTTTCGGAAAAAAATAAAATTGGTCGCCGATCCAACAGTGGTTGGGCCTATTGGTGGTTGAGTTATACTCAAAAGCGATGTTCAATACATCCACGTGATTCAAGTTGAAGTCTTTCAAATCCTTTGTGAAAACGTGGCGACAGCGCGTACGCGGAGCGTCACGATAGCGATTCTAGCCCACATTTTTAGGTTTAGGAAAGATCTCCACTGTAGGATGATTAATGGAGTAACAGTAATAGTGGCCAAGTCAGCGAACACGGTGACAAACTGCAAGATTGAAGACGGAATGTTTGTCAATTGTTTGGTTGAAGATTGTATGAGGCATGTGCTGGCGCCACCTGATGGTTTCCATAAGTCTAAGGGCCCTGCTAACAAAGCTATCAATTCTGCTTTACAGGGCCCATGTGATTTGTCAGGTCTGTGTGCCACGCAGTAGAACTGAAATAAAAGAGGTGTTGTAACTTGCACTTAGTCTTTCGTGAAATTTTGCAGTGCTTCCATAAATTTCGCATTACTGAGATAGCGGAGCCATGTCTTCTGTCTAGTTCTAAATTAAGATTTTCTTGATTAAAAATAATGGAGCCTAGACAGTGGAAAGTGGACCCAAATTCAACTCTCTCTGTTGCAATGACCACTTGGGTTAATGACAGTAGCTTCCCCAACATTAATCAACTTGGTTTTTGTCCAGCTTACTTTCACATTGAGTTTCTTTCTTCAGCTTCATAGATTGTCAGCGCTTCCTTCAACTGATCCACGTTGGGGCAGAACAAAGGGGTGCTGTTTATTTATGGTTACCCCTCCTCTTCCTCGGGATGGAGGTACGACATGAACGGCAATTCAGGTTCATGCTGTCAATCTAATTGAAATTAGGCTAGGGGAAAGATGGCAGCCCATTTCGAACCAGTCTTCAGTGACTGGTAGCCCCACCACCAACAAGGCGGACTGCCACTGGTGGGTACCCAAGAGTCGTTTTTAACGACATGCTGGGTTAGCAACTTCACAATTGTAATCCGGTGAAGTACGGGTGGGCCACCTGTCTGCCACATAAAGGTGGAGGCGTCCCATTAAGTGCCTTGCCAAAGGACACAACAAGCAAGCTTGCCGGCTTTTTCTTCACACTATTCTTTTTTATGCTGAGCGCCAAGCAGGGAAGCTGTGAATACCATTTTTTAAAGTCTTTTGGTATGACTCGACATAGGGAATAAACCCCAGGTCTACCGATTGCGAAGCGGACGCTCGCACCACTACATTATCGCGCCGGTAAGGGGTGTCGTTGACGTATTTCAATTCATTAAGGTAAAAGTTGTGCAACGTGACTATAGGTATTTAATTAGGTCTGTGATACAGATAAACAAGTCCGGCGCAGCTATGCAGCTCTGTCTGACGCCGCTACTGACGCCAAACCAAGCAGCTTCCTTCCCATTTACTTGAAGACTGCTCTCAACACAAAAATAGAACTTCTGAAAAAAAGACACAGTCTTTCTGGGATTTTTTTTCTGGGAACAGTTCTTCTGGGAAACTACTGTCGTATTTTTTTCATTGCTCTATTATAGCACATAGGAGTTCGAACTGTTGGAGTGAAGAGCCTCCACTGCTCTTTAAAAATACTGGCGATCTAAAACTGATTAGTACCATAGCGATATTAAGCAAGTATAAATACTTGTAAAACAATTTTTAAAAATCGTGTTTTATTTGTAATTCAAACGTCAATGTAGTACTTGGTATCGCTTGTTACGAACAAGGCACATGATTTCATGATATTCGACTCGGTGGTGCAATGGTTAGAACATCCGCCTCGCTGTCGTTAGACATAGATTCAATTCCTTTGTCGAATAGTACCACAGCTTCCTTGTTTAAACTTCATAACAAAAAAGACAGGGTCGAGAAAAAGCTGGGAATTTCGAATGCTGTGTCTTTAGGTAAGTTATTAAACACCTCTATCTTTATGAGGCATACAGAGGGGGGGGGGAGGGGGGGCTCGGGCTCGGGCAGTAGATTCGTCGTGATGGCTCAGTTTGTCTACGGACATGCAAACAAGGCCTAACCTCATACCACACATGGAAATGGATCATATTTGGTCCGAATGTTTTTGTAAGCACAGAACTTAAATAAAAGCAGCCCATTATAACCGATGCAAAACTATCACGCAGAAATACGAAAGCATAAACATTGTATAGCTGCAAGTATTACAATATCGAGTCATGGCGTGTGAATAAATAAACAAATTGGTGCATATAAAAATGCTGAGGAAAACTTTGATCAACTGCAGGCGGTATTTTTGAAGTTCACTGTAGTTGGTAAAATATAAAAGAATGTTCAGATCTGTTTGCATTCGCAGAAAGTGTAACTGGCAACTACGTAGACTTTGACAGACAATACGCAGCCCGAGAAAAGCAGGTTGCACGACGAAATAGTTGCACAAGACAGGCAGGAGATGCAATGCACGATGATGTTAAGTAGATTAATTAGGAAATAAAGAAAACTGTTTTCATAAGGGCCCATAAAAAATATCAAGATATTTCAGATTTTATTTTTTCAAAACCCAATAAACTTAACGTCTAATGAAAGCGTGATTACGTTCTTTGTTAAAAGATTGTTTCATGTTTTATAGAGCTCCAAAACATTTTTGTTGATCATTAATGATACATTACTGACATTACTGTAACTAATAATGGAGCAACAGCAAACATTTGCAGTTCAAAATAGCGTGCCATCTCAACAGCAGCAGATTATTTTGGTTCCGGCCGTTCAATCACACTTGGATACAATGACACAATGGAAATATAAAAGAATTCTGCGCAATTTGGCGGTAAGTACAATCAATAAATAATGTGAAAAGACTCTGATTACAGGAATTGCTCAAGCCCTTTGTGGTTGCTTAGCAAGTGTTGGTATCGTTATTTAGCAGGGATTAGCTTTTCATGGATACTTCTTGCATTGCAACTTATGATAAATTCAAGTAGTAAATTGGTCTATTTTTTAATCCATGTTTTGTAAACGAATATTTTTTCTCCATCACCTAGCGTCAGTGGCGCAGCGGAGATTTTTTAAAGGGGGCCAATTTTTTTTGGGTATTGTATTTGAAACGGTATTTTACAACTCCTATCGCCATGCTATTCATTGTAGGCCTACATGGACTATAAGATTCAGCCAAAACCTGGCCTGAATCATTTTTGGTTTCTTTTTGCACCCAACCCACACAAGCCTAATGCCCAGTTGAGACGAAACAGCTCTGTGCAGCGTCTTTGATCTATTACGCGGGAGTTACGGACTAAGTTGTCCAGCATCGTGTTAAGTTGACCGAATTCGCAAGTATCGCCTTGCTACATTACCTTTCGTTACGTGGATAATTGCTTGTAGAGCAATAGCGTAACAACGCCAGACGCGCGATTTTGTATATAACGTGCATACCGGTATATAACACACGCCAAGATTCTGCGCTCAACTACTTTTGCTTACGCGCACCTTAATGTATAGCATGAGATAGCCCTATAATGTATATTTTCAAATGCAATCAAGTTTTCATGAGTGTTTTTAAAAAAAGGAACTATATAGGGTATTTCACATCCAATGTCTTAAAATGTTGCTAAAATCTTCATTTTCACACCAGCTCTCAGATTGTACTTTCTAACAATAGTCTTTGTCGTCCAGCTAGAAATTTTAATCATGATTAGTCCCCAATTTGCAACCCAACTTTTCGGGTATACCTAGGTAACATCCCTTTTATTACAACAACTTTTTAATGTTACACAAGTCGTCTTTGCCGGCGTCGCGTTGGGGCTACAAGTCAGATTTCGGGTAATAAATGTTGATTTAGTCGGCAACGCCTGCTTCACCCAAATGATATTTCCTACAGCACAAAAGAAAAGTTGATACAAGCGATGAATTGCCCATATGCCCCTATTCCCTATCGACCTGGTACTTTGAAATAGGACTGGTCTTACTGCTCTCTATCATTTTACAAAGTCTATCCGTTCCTTCTAATACGTGTAGGGGTACAAAGTCAAAATAGATAGTGGATACTACGAATACAAAAATAAATTATTTAGAGGTAGGCTTGCTTCATGACTTGGTGCAACTTCCTTGTAATGAAATTTGGTGACCGCAAGTTTCTTACCTGCACCTGATTGCTTCAGTCCAGGAATACAGAAAAAGATACCAATCCCCACTCGAATACATGTACATTCCATCCGACTACCCGGTTGGCCTAACGAACCTTTAAAAAGCAAACAATTTTTCCTTAGGTACAATTACTAATTTGCTGACTATGGTTTCACATAATGTCATTGAGCTCTCTACTGCCAAATCGACCGACTCATTGAGCTCTCTACTGCCAAATCGACCGACTACGTACCGTTGCTTTTTGCTTTGCACGTTGAGCTCTTTCCACGATTTGCCAGCCCATTTCATTTTATTTGTTTCACATAATGATGTAGATTTACTCACCTAGTTTTTTGTTGATTTCCGTTCAATTGTTAAATTTCACAAATTATGCCCATTTGATCAACCTCCTTGTTAATAAGTTGACAGTGTACATACTAACAAATAACAAATGATTTTACAAACTTTCATTTGTTTATTTGACTAAGAGCGTATGGACATAAATTCAAAGTTGTGAAAGGACGTTAATGTGATTGACGTATTCACAAAAATTACGCTTTGAAGCAATAGACCTATTACTGGCAACTTTTTTGTTGTTGTAGGCCTGGTTATGAAATATAAACCACCTGGCTGCGCGTATGTAATTTGGTCCCAACATAAATCCAGCCAGGGGAAGGTGAAGTGACCCATGGTCAAACGCATACATTTGAGTTCGAACAATTTTTTTTACCATATGGCTTAAATGGATAACTGTCGCGTTTTGATAATATAATAATATTAATATAGAACTTTCGGTTCTATCTCAATCTTAATTTTGCTTTAAAATTGAGGCGACGTATGATAATCGCTCGGATAATTAGGCCTGACTGCAACTAAATAAAACTTGGAAAAGATTGGCTTCCACTAAAAACACCTTAAACCGCGTTAAGAACATAATAATGTATTCACAGAAATAATACTTCACGACTTCAAGCTTCTTCGCTCAACGATCTCAAAATTAATCACTTCACCACACAATCAGGAAACCGCCAAAATTAATTTCACCACTAACTGCTTAATACTCGCCAAGTCCACAGAATCCACAATAAATTATCACAAAAAACAATATTCCTTCTTTACTCTGTCAATCAATCTCCCTCTCCCCGTTACACGCTTCTCTATTTACTCTACTCTAACTAACTAACTAAAAAAAATCCCGTTGCCTTATATATAAATCGAAAAAAAAACAATCCAGAAAACGCTGGAACGAAATCACGTGAAAAAAAAGCATTTCAAGTTATGTAATCAGTTATCAAAATTCTTCGAAGAAGCTAGAATCACTAGATCAATCTGGAATCATATCATGTCGTAATAAGGATTGTGAGGTAATAAAGGCGTAATTACAGCAAATTAATTGCGGGGAAAGAAGGTCTTTTTTTTTCTCAATCAGTAGCCGAGCGAACAATGACGCAGCACTTTACACAAATATGAAAACAATTCTTACAAGACAAATTTTCTTATTCGTGACATATGCCCCCCTAAGAATATTATAATAATAATATTAAAGAAACTACGAATAACGAAATTTGCGAGCCCAACGCAATACTAAGATCTTTCAGTGTGCACAAAATAAATTCAACTACCACATCTTACACACATATACAATTAAAGCATAGCGCAAACAATACACATAAACACAGCACAGTTAATCTATCACGCGACTGAGATAATCAGCCGCTACATTATCCTTCCCAGGAATGTTTTGCACAGTATAATCGTACCCTTGTAAAGCCAAGGCCCATCGCATTATGCGATTGTTCTAATACTTGGTTTTATTTATGTACGCAAGGGCTGGTGATTAGTTTGTAAAATAAACGGCTTGGCAGCTAAGTGTAGCCGGAACTTTGTTACGCCCCACACAATACCTAAACATTCTTTTTCTAAAGTTGAGTATCTAGTCTCAGCTGGCGCGAGTTTCTTGCTGGCATACGCCACTAGATACAGTTTCTCATCATGCTGTTGCATGAGGGCGGCGCCCAGCCCGAAGTTCGATGCATCAATTCGTAGTATGAATGGCTTACTGTGATCTGGTAACTTCAAAATTGGTCGCTTCAATAAACAGTCTTGCAAGCTGCTGAAGGCTTTTTCTTGCCCCCATCGAATCTTGTTTGGTTCTCCCTTGCGCGTTAAATCAGTCAACGGCGCTGCAACCGCTGCAAATGTGGGGATGCGTGCGCGGTAATAGTTCGCTAACCCAAGAAGCGATCTTACCTTCCTTTTTGTAGTTGGTCTACGTGCAGTACAAATTTTCTCTAAATTGTCCTCATTAATTGTAATCCAGTCACGGCCGATATAATGCCCGAGAAACTCAAAGGATTCAGCCCCAAATACACATTTAGATGGTTTTACTGTAAGTCCTGCTCTGCGCAAACGTCGAAGCAATTCTCCCAACACTTGGAGATGCGCTTGCCAATCACTGGTATCAATCACTGGTATCATCAATATAGCTATTTACGTTATTCATTCCAGCTAAAATCTTTCTCATTCCACGAATGGACGTTGCCCCCGAATTTTTCATCCCAAAAGGCATTCTCAGAAAATCGTACGTTCCGTCGGGTATTATAAATGCAGTCTTCTCGATGTCCTCTTCCGCGACTGGGATTTGCCAGTATCCCTTGCTGAGGTCAATTTTGGAGTACTACTTACTTTTCCCCAACCGCTGGAATAAATCTTCTGTTGTGATCATGGGCTCCGGGTCTGCTACTGTGAGCTTGTTTAATTTCCGATAGTCAACGCAGATGCGGTTCGATCCATCCTTCTTCTTCACAATCACAATTGGGGATGCGAATGGTGAGTTCGATTCTCAGATGATTCCGAGGCTAAGCATGTCTTCTATTTCCCTTTTGAGATTCTCCCTCATGGCGTACGGCAAAGGATAAGGCCGAGACCTAACTGGATTGTTATCAGTAAGCTTTATTTTATGCTCGATCATGTCAGTTTTACCTGGGATATCCGAAAAAACTTCTGTGTATCTTGCCAAGGTGTCCATCATCTCTTCCTGTTGTGTTTTAGTCAGTTCAATTCCCAACTTGACGTCCTTTACTGTTTCTTTTTGATGACAATTAGCCAACTCCATCATCTCCTCGTCGTTCACACTCAGATCTTTATTTCCTCCTATGATTCCGGTACAAACATCACAAGACATTGCCTGGTTATTGTCCGAATTTTGTTGTGGTGCTCCGTCTTGGCCAGCTCTTTCGATCTATTTCTTCAGCATGTTCGCATGAAACGTCTTCACCTTTTTATTTACTTCTACCCGATAATCATTACCCTTTCCACACCTGCTCATAATTTCATAAGGTCCTTTCCATTGCATCAAAAGCTTGTTTGTGTCCGTCGGCAGTAGCAATAAAACCTTGTCACCTTTTTGAAATTCTCTTCTTTTAGCTCTTCTGTCATACAGTGTTTTGTTCTTCTTCGGACTCTTTAGCAACTCCTCCTGAGCAACCTTTATGGTGTGGTCCAAACGTTCTCGCAACTCCAAAACATACTGGTAGCTCGTCTTGACTTCTGTCCCATCTGTCTCTCCTGTCCACAACTCCTTTAAGATTTGAACTGGTCCGCGTACTGTCCTCCCACACAACAAGTCAAACGGTAAAAATCCGATGGCCTCCTGTGGCGCTTCTCTGTATGCGAATAGTAAGGGGTTAACAAAACGATGCCACTGGTGGGGCTGCTCATTACACAGACGTCTTAGCATTTTCTTGAGTGTGCCATTAAAACGTTCGACCAATCCGTTGCAGATAGGATGATACGACGTAGTCGTTAATCGCTTTATAGACAGCAGCCTTGATACTTCCTCCATGCACTTCAATACAAACTGTGTGCCAAGATCACTCAGGACTTCTTCCGGTACTCCTAGACGGCTATACATATCCAGTAATGCTTCCACCACTGTCTCCGTTTCAATATTCTTGAGTGGAACAGCTTCAGGGTATCTAGTTGCGTAATCTACCAAGGTCAAGATATAGCGATGTCCCTTCTCGCTTGGAGGTGAAATTGGTCCAACTAAATCCACGGTGACTCTCTTAAACGGCATGTTAATCAAGGGCATATCTCCTAGTGGCACACGGGGAACGGATCCTTTAGCAGTAGTCTTCTGACACACATCACATGATCTGCAGAAACTAGTAATATCACCTTGCATGCCAGGCCAGAAGAAATTTGTTTAAATGCGGTCTTTGGTCTTCTTGATCCCAAGATGTCCTCCGAAAATCGAATCGTGGGCGACTTCCATAACCTTCCTCCTCAATGTTTTCGGCACCATAATCTGCTTTGAGCACTCACCTAATCCATCAACTCGGTTCCGAATCCTGTATAAGACACCTCTAAGCCTTTCATATTTTATTTCGTAATCTCCTTTTCTAACAGCATCCTCTAGATTCGCATATTTTTCCAAAGTATTGTCCTCCTGTTGCAGTTTTACCAATTCATTCTTCGTAATGGAAGTCTGAGCCGTCACTAAAGGCTTGACTGTAATATCCTTCCGAGCTTGAGCCCTCGTAACCGCAGCGGCACACGTCTCCACACCGGGAACAGGATTATCCGGATTCCGTGCCCCAGGAATGTTTCCAATAACCAAGTCGAATAAACGGTCTCGCAAACATATGGCTTGGGTTACTCCTTTCTAGTAAGGTGTGCCCACTTTAATCTCAGCAATAGGCGCCTCCTTCAATGTCCGGTCGATAGCCATCACATAATCCATGCAACCAGTAAAATCTTTTTTCTTCACCAACTCTCTCCTGACAATAACGCCATTGCAGCCTGTATCACGAAGGACCTCAACTTCATTCTCACCCACTTTTCCGGTCGCCAGAGGCATACAATTCCTATTTACATTACTCAGGCAAGCACCATCACGCACGACCTTAATTTTCTCTCCCGATTTGAGCTCCAAATATTCATCTTTTGCTTTTGCATCAACTGATAATCTTCCAACTTGTGCCGTGCATCCAACTCGGTACGGTTGTGACGGAAGTCTGGGGGTGTTGCCTCCAGCCCGGGGAGCAGCTTGAGGACGGGGATTGTTCCGACAGAACCTTTTCCCATGCCCAATTTCACCACATTGGTAGCACGTAACTGCGCGTCTAGCTGGTCGGTTATACTCATTACGTCCTCCTTCTGATTTAACACGACAGTCAATCGCGATTACATAAGAAGCAGTTCAGGGCACTCGCAGGAGGAAATCCACTATGGTTGTCCTTCACACCAGCTCTTGCGCTATCACGTTTGATCACTTCCTTACTCGACAACTTTTGATTGCGCGATGCCAAATATTGGTCAGCCAACCGTGACAATTCATCTAAAGTTTTGGGGTTGCTTTGCTTTAGCCATATCGACAAATCTTTGGAGCAGGAGCTAGTGAGCTGCTCGCGTACAATCAAATCAACTACGCCCATGAAGGTTTGCTCCACTTCGGCCAACTCTACCCACTTAGTGAAATAATTTTTTAACCTAAATATAAATTGACTTGGGCTTTCGTGCCCTTTCTGTATAGCTTCTCGAAATTTCTCGCGGTATCCACGCTCAGTAAAATCGTACCTTTCCAATAAAGCAACTTTAAGGCGCTCATAGTCAATTGCTTTTTCTGGCGACAGTCTATTTTATACTTCTACCGCCTTGCCCGTTAACAGCGAGCTCAACTGGGTCGCCCAAGTACTTCTATTCTACTTAGCCACACTAGCATACCTTTCAAATCTCAGAAGATATTCGTCCAAATTATCCTTCCCATCCACGAAAGATGGTAGCGGTGGCGTCCTCACAACATTTTCAGCCGATCCTTGATTCAATTGCTCACCATTCTGAGATTGGGAGAGCCTCCTCGCTTCCAATTCCAACCTCAGCTTTTCAACTTCGAGCTCAGCCTTCCTTTCTTCTGCCGATATTCTCCGTTCTTCAGCCTGGGCCGCCAATCTTCGCTCTTCAGTCGCTATTCTCCGTTCTTCAGCGTGGGCTGCTAACCTTCGCTCTTCAGCTTCAGCTTCAGCCGCTTTTCTTCGTTCTTCAGTTTCAGCCTCTCTCATTCGGCGCCATTCTTCCGTTATAAGCTTATTCATCTGTTTCTCATCCAAGCCCAACGACTCGACTTGTCTCTTCAAGTCCTCCAACTTTTCCATATTAAGTTCTTCCGCAGCCATTTTAAATTACCAACCGATAAAAATAATCGATCCCGGACGAGCCCCCAGATGTCGCGTTTTGATAATATAATAATATTAATATAGAACTTTCGGTTCTATCTCAATCTTAATTTTGCTTTAAAATTGAGGCGACGTATGATAATCGCTCGGATAATTAGGTCTGACTGCAACTAAATAAAACTTGGAAAAGATTGGCTTCCACTAAAAACACCTTAAACCGCGTTAAGAACATAATAATGTATTCACAGAAATAATACTTCACGACTTCAAGCTTCTTCGCTCAACGATCTCAAAATTAATCACTTCACCACACAATCAGGAAACCGCCAAAATTAATTTCACCACTAACTGCTTAATACTCGCCAAGTCCACAGAATCCACAATAAATTATCACAAAAAACAATATTCCTTCTTTACTCTGTCAATCAATCTCCCTCTCCCCGTTACACGCTTCTCTATTTACTCTACTCTAACTAACTAACTAAAAAAAAATCCCGTTGCCTTATATATAAATCGAAAAAAAAACAATCCAGAAAACGCTGGAACGAAATCACGTGAAAAAAAAAGCATTTCAAGTTATGTAATCAGTAGGGCCCGCTAAAGTCCATGAAGTCAAAATTTTTTCAGGACCTTGTTACATAATCAAACGTGTACTACCGTTCGTTTCAGGTCTTCAGGAATCTGTTTTGCAAGATTTTATAAGTCAAAATAAAGTCAAAATTTTGCATGAAGTCAAAACTTGTCAAAATTATCTTCATCAAAAATTTTCTTACAAAAACGAACAAGTTTATATTTTTTTGAATATTTGAAATAATTGCAATAGCAAAAATGCGTGCGGTAATTGAGAAGGAAATAGCACTTATTATGCATCAAATCGTCATTGTTGATGCATAAACACATAATTGTTAGACAATTAATCTATTCCTATAAAACCTTTGCGCTCTTTACACATGGTCTTTTTAAGTCGTAGCTTGCAAAGCAAAGAAATGGAAAGAATGCCTAATCAAGCCAAATCTTCTACAGCGAAAGTTAGGCAAATTTGCCAGGAATATCCGGATGAGTTTTCGGCAACTCCTGCCCGCCCGCGACTTGCGATGCAACCTTTGCGACGTGTTAGTCAAATGCGACAAAAATTTTTTTGTGGATAGCCACCGAAAAAGTAAGCAACAACAAAGAAAATTCCAGACGAAGAGCAAATCCCAAAGTAAGCAAACCTTTTTACAACTCGATCAAGTGAACTTCAAGGAACAGGTTGTCTCTTCATTCTCAGCTGCAGATATCCCACTTCATAAACTGAACCATCCTTCTTTAAAGTCTCTGTTTGCTACAATGGGAAAAGTATTGCCTTCGGAGACTGCAGCCCGGGCATGTGTTGCTAAATTAGCATCCTAAAAGGAAGAACAGAATTACTTCGTGACAAAATTCAAGAATTACTTCGTGACAAAAAACTTTTTTTAATTGTGGATGAAGCAGAGATTGCTAAACAAAAGTATATTGGTGTGCTTGTGGGCAGCTTAGATGCCCCAAATCAGACATTCCTCGTTGATTGCCATCCATTTGACAGCGGTAGCAATGTTAACAGCAGTATTATTCTGCACGCTGTGGATGACATATTGTGACAACTTGAAATAAAACGCGAGAATTTTTCATTGTTCTTGACTGATGCTGCTCGGTACATGTCTTTGGCTGGAAAGACTTTAAAGGAATTATACCCTTCTTTGATGCATGTTACCTGCGTTGCGCACTTACTACATAACTGCGCTATGCGTGTGCGTGCTCATTTTAAAAATATTGATGAAATAATAGCAACGATCGAAGCAGCAACAATCAAAAACAAAGATCGCAAGAAAGATTTTCATCATGCTGGTCTGCCATCTCCTCCTGACCCTGTAATTACAAGATGAGCAACTTGACTTAGAGCTGCCTTATATTACAGTGAGAACCTTCCAGCTGTTCGTACCATTGTCAACAATTGGACAAGTGCAGGCCTCTTAGTCAGCAGAGCAAAAGACGTTGTCAATGTTGAAGATTTGGTGCCGGACTTGGTTAAAATAAATCAATACCGGACTCTTGCAGCCAACGTAGAGTTCTTAGAAGCAAGTGCCTGCACGATAACCGAAGCATACGGACTGCTGAAGAATATGCAATTCGATGATGATCCGTGCGCAATTAAAAATTACATTAAAAAACGATTATCCAACTCTGATTTAGAAACAATAATAAACTGTACCAACTTGACAATTGACCCAACAAGCTACGCACTATTGCAAAAAGCCCAGCCAACCTCTGCTGCTGTTGAGAGGTCGTTTTCTATGCTCAGTAAATTACTGAGAAAAGACAGAAATTTTGATGTTAAGACCGTAAAAAAATATATGATGCTGTATTACAATAAAAAGTCCTGGTAATTATACTGTGTGACTTTCGTTAAAAACATCATAGACAGACTGTTAATGTACAGTACAGTTGCAATAACAACGCATTTTTTGTATTATACACTAATTGATACGGGTACACACAATGGCTCGTTATCCTAGGTTTTGACGTCATGTGTCGCTTTGTTGCATTAGCTTCAAGACTGAGTGATTGAGAAAATGTTCAAAGTAGGCTACCTTATTTTTTAAAAACTTATGTAAATTGCGGATTATAAAACATTTTTAATCAAAAAAGTGCAACAAGACATAAATAGTAGGCGAAAGCAGTTAGGTCAAAATAAAGTCAAAAGTTTGCTAAAATAAAGTCAAAAATAAATTTTTATAGGCCAAAAAAATGGCCCTGGTAATCACTTATCAAAATTCTTCGAAGAAGCTAGAATCACTAGATCAATCTGGAATCATATCATGTCGTAATAAGGATTGTGACGTAATAAAGGCATATTTACAGCAAATTAATTGTGGGGAAAAAAGGTCTTTTTTTTCTCAATCAGTAGCCGAGCGAACAATGACACAGCACTTTACACAAATATGAAAACAATTCTTACAAGACAAATTTTCTTATTCGTGACAATAACCTATCGAACAACTGTTTGTACTAAGGAAGAGAATAATTTTTTTTGAATCCTGCAAGATTTCGCATTAAAACTCGGCATTTCGTTTCAATTTACTATATGTGATAAAAATATCTTAGATGCCAAGAGAACCCAGGCTCGCGATATGATTGTACTACATGGTATTCTAAAGTGGAGACCACCTACAGCTCAGGTATTATAATTTTTGTACATACTTGCCGTTGCATCGTTGAAAAGACGCACAGATATACCTTAAACCGGTGTGTTAGTGCGGGAGTATATCTTTTTACCTTAACAGGCGGCCGGTCAGGCCGGTCACTGATTTTTTAACAATTTTTGAAGCTGCCACAAAATATCATTTCTGACACTTACACACACATGCACACACACACACACAGAATTGCGCTTTATAGCAGAAATACAGTGGGAACATTCGCAAATATTTACCGTCGTTACTTCGTCGATTTCTTCAACTGCTCACTAAAAATTATTGAACTTTCAGGTTCAGAGTCTTTTCAAATTTGCCATACATGAACACATTTTCATATAACATTTTATGGACATGAAATGCTAGCTAAAGATAATTTCGGTACAGTCTATTGGTTAAACATCTGCTTTTCCTCGGAGAAAGCTTACGGTTTGTTTATTGGTGACTTTGCGAAGTTTTATCAACTCTATTTCATTTCTTAAACATAAAAATATATATTCTATTCATGGTTTTAAACTGTTGATTAGTTTTTATTATTTTGCAGATAGCCGAGGTTGTTTTGGGAAGCCTAATTATTATAATAACAACCGTTCATATCTTTTTGGCGTGGAGGATCTTTATAGGGGAAGGAATTTGGTGCGGGGTGTGGGTAAGTAGATTTGGAAATATCAACGAGCCCAATAGCCTCTTGCTGTTTAGTGTAAACTATAGATTTACAGTTGATTGCAATAGCATTCATATTTAGAAAGCTAAAAATCCACGAAAAGTAATTTTTGTGGAAGAAAACAGCTAAATATTTCATACATTTACTGTTGGCTCAGCATAGTAAAGCTTTGAACTGGAAATCGAAAGAATATCTGTGTCTGCATAAAATAATAGAAATGCATGCATAAATTTTTCTTGGTGGCATTTTGAGATAGTCTGCTTTACAGCTCTTTTAATAACTTGTTTGAATTGCTTGCGACAAAACGTTTTACTGGTAGCATAAACCTGGGCTGAACACAAGTTACATATCTTCTCTCTGGTTTCATTCGCACTGCTTTTGAATGGTCGGTATGGATTCCAGTAACCTTACTTGTTGTTCGATTTTGTGTTTTGTCCTTTAATTTTTCCATCTTCACGTTCTTGGTTAGGAGGTCCCTCGATTTGGTCTTCCTTTTTTTTATCTATCCTGGATTCGTGCCCTCCTTAGATTTTAGTTCTCTCAAACAGCCGTTGCAAGATTTTAAAGCTCGCCGTTTTTCTCACCTTTTCATGAACGATCTCAACCTTTATCCTTTTTTCAAAGAAAAAACTCACGGTCTTCATTTCTGCCAATGCCAAGTTTTTGTTTTTAGGTTAGGAGGACTGCTTCAATTGCGCACAACAATGTTGGCCTCACCACTATTGATAAAGGCTCCTTTTCAGATAGTTTGACACTTTACAATAGACGCCACAATCTTCCTCCAACAACAAAATATTAATCGCACACTTCTCCCTAGTTTCAAATTTTCACCTCCATACTCTCCTGTAGAACTTAGACAACGATGTTTGAGTATTTGCCTTGGAACATCCACTCTTTGCAGTCTTTGCCATTGGATGCTACCTCCTTTGTTTATCTCCGCAAGCAGCTAATTAATGCTCGGTTTTTCTCGACGGGTCTTAATTCATGCTTCAGTCTTTCACGGTGCAGTCTTCTGTTTGATTTCTCTCTTGTGTTGGTAAATAGTACTACGCGACCCTCAAATATTATTTCCAAGAAAGCTTTTCTCGTTATTTCCTTAGTCAAAAAGTAGGCATAGAGCTTAATCGTGATGGATCCTAAGTGACATTCTTTACGTGAGTCGCTCTACTACAATACACACTTTGAACTAGGTGTATATGTTTCCGGTGCGGCTTCGAGTTTCAAGCAGTGCCACCAATTCCTACCTGGGTAATTGATTATTTGGCTTCTCATGATCAATCAGCATATTATTTATTACAATCTCTATCGACACAAGTTGCTTATTTACAATAAAGACAAAGACCTTTTTGATAATAGAGCATTAGACCAAGAAGAAAACATAGTGATAAATCTAACAGAAAAAAAGGTTCAAAAAGATAAATCTAACAAAAGTTCTATGAAAACAACGGTCAGATATGATTTTTCAATCAAAACATACTACAGTTGCAACACTCGCAGTGGAAAGAAAGAATCAATGAGCTTTAACCTTGGCGCTTCGTTTGTAGCTTGAAAACGCAAAACTCTCCGCCGCTTATATAAAAGCAACTAAAACTAAACTCAATGTGTTCAGATTGTAGTAGCTGGAAGTTTGGGAATTCCAAGCGCGAAAGAAAACTCGGCAAGATGTCTGGTGAGTATAGTTCTAGTGATTGTTTTTGGAACAAGTTACAGAAGTCGCTAGTTGCCAGGTCGCCAATTTTCAAGGCGATCTCCTCCTAAGAGGGATCTGCCTCCTGCATCACACTAAGGTAAAACAGAAAATTTTGCTCAAAAATAATCACCAACATCATACGGAACCAAACAGCAATCTATTACATCATGTCAATAGCCCCAGACCGGTTTGGACCTTATTGGGTCCCATCAGGCGGGTGCAAAAACACTCAATAATAAACATGCTGAAAAAAACAAATTTGACATTGGGTGCAAAGAAAAGATTCAATAGTTGGAATGTTATCTAGTCCGTAAGTTTGATGTGACTTGTTTTCCTTGTTATGTGTGTGTATGTGTGTGTGTGTGTGTGTGTGTGTGTGTGTGTGTGTGTGTGTGTGTGTCCTTAAATGAGACCGCCCATGATATAGGTATTGCTGTATTATATTGTTTTGTATTGCGTTTTTTTGCATCCAATGGCAAATTTGTTTTTTCAGCATTTTTGTTATTGAGTGTTTTTACACCCGCCTGATGACATTGAAAATTCTAAACAGGTTGCGGGTTATTGACATGATGAAATAGATTGCTGTATGATACCGTATAATGTTGGTGATTATTTTTGAGCAAAATTTTCTATTTACCATTTTTTAGAACTAGTATAATTCTATCACGTTTAAAAGCAATGTCTTGTTACTTAATGGTTAACCTTGAGATCAATGCAACGCAATCAATTGGTCACTTCTGTGATTGCACAGACAAGCACATTGGCCGATTACCGATTAATCTGCCATGCTATATCGGACGATACCGATTAATTGACGCCAACTATTGATCATAATATTCGCATTGCTCAGCCTACTAAATGTATGGTCATAGAATAGTGAATTGTCGTTTCTTTACAAATTATCGGTATCTGCTTCACATAAAAGAAAATTTGTCGCAAAATATAAACTATAAGGAATGCCCACTTGCTTTCTATCATACGTAAGTGTAAAGCTAGCATACAGTGATATTTTGCTGTTGAGACTTTGCTCATTCGATTAATCGGTTAAAATGCCCGATGCCGATTAATCGGTCACTGGTCAACATCAAATTTTGAATAAAGATTCTGATGTGCTTATCTAGAAACATTTTTGACGCTGATTCCAAAAATGATTTTCCTTTTTTTCTCACATCAGGTTTTTGAGATACTTTTGTGTTTGTAATTTTAATTCAACATTTGTTACTGACCATTTTACAATCCAAGTTTAATAGAACATTGTATTGTCAGAGAACTGGTGAAACAATGTAAATGAAAGGACTGAGTGGAGATGTAAAGGTGGAAGTAGACGGTTTAGCAAGTTATTTAAGTAGAGAATATAAATAAAGTTCAAACATTGGCTAGCTCAAAGGAGGCAATAATATTAACAATGCGCGATAATCTGTTATATTAAACAAAGAGTTATTTCTACAGGGGTAAAACTGACAAATTAATAGTTTTTTCAAAAGTAATTTTCAAATACAATATATTCATAACGCCTAGAAAGTGCTTAAACCATCCAGATTGGTTTTGTTATATCTGTGAAAAGTTTACAAGCAAAGAACAACAAAGAAATATCACCTATGATATCAAAAAGATGTATATGGCATATTTTAGACCTGTGCACCCCATAAATTATGTAAGAAACGCAATTGAGGCATACACAAGTGGCTAAATAAACGATCTCTTCCTATGCCATTTGCTATCCCAATGATTGGGCGTGACCCCTAAGATTACTGTCAAAATTGCTATTTTTGTCTCACCAGAACAAAGGGCTCTTCCTTTGAACACAGAGACAAAAAACAGATAAAAATGTTGGAAATAAAAGATTCTCCATCTCTATTGCTCACTCTATCCAGTTAAAAGAAACATACTACAATATTGAAATCTTGTTGAATGTGATCCACTATTCACGCTACCAATGGAGCCTATGTGGAGACCTTAAGGTTATTGGAATCTTGATGGGATTGCGAGGGGTTTCACATAAAAAACACTGTTGCTTTTTATGTTTGTGGGACAGTCGTGCCACTACATAGTACTACCAAACAAAAAAATGACCGACAAGGAATTCTTATGTACCTGGATTGAAAAACATTCAACATATTCCTTTAGTAAATCCCGATAAAGTTTTAATGTCACTGTTGCATATCAAGTTGGGATTAATGAAGAACTTTGTAAAAGCTATTGCCAAATTCAGTTCGAATGGCTTTGAATTTCTCTGCAAAAATTTCCCAAATTAAGTTAAGCCAAGTTGAAAGAAGGAATCTTTGTTGGTCAACAGATTGGGAAAGTTTTTGAAGACCCAGAATTTAAAAAAGCTTCAAATGCATTGGAAATCGAGCTTGGCATGCATTTAAATGGCTTTGGTTGAATTTTCTGAGAAATTTCAAGTCAACTTCATTTCAAGAAGGTGCTGCAGAGTTGCTTGCATCATACAAAGAAATGGGGTGTCGCATATCTTTGAAAGTGCATTTTCTTCATTCACACCTTGATTTTTTTCCTGAAAATCTTGGAGCAGTTATTGATGAACAGCATGAAAGATTTCACCAAGACATCCAAGCTACGGAAGAAAGATATAAAGGAATTTGGAATCAGAGTATGATGGGTGATTATTGCTGAATGTTGTACCGTGATGATCCGACCGATGCACACAAGCGCATATCGTATGCTAAACATTTTTAAGTTGTCATCTTAGAGTTGGTCTTGATTGCAGTACTAAGTGGTGACCAGGTCGAAAACAAATATTTTGCCATGATATTCTTAAACAGATTTTTTAAGGCTACACCAAAAAGCCTTTTTTAAGGCTACTCATGAAGGACCAGCAGTTGTTTCAAGAGTACCCAAGAATAGGCTGTTTCAAGGCTTCCAATCAACAGTCTTTTTTAAGACTATAATAGACATTGATAAAAGAGTAGGCCCGTTGTCCAATCTTTAGTTGATCGATAACATCCAAACCAATACAGTTAAAACCTAATAAACTGCCGTGATAATCGAAGAGATATTGCCATATATCGGCTATAAAGTGCCCTCAACTTCTCACTCCTATTAGTGGCGATTCGAAAGGGGACCGGAGGGAGCAATACCCCCAGATTTAGGCCTGGTCTTTGGGTTGCCCCTCTCACTTTGAACAAGCTCATGTAGCCTATTACAGGGTATTCTAGGCTCTTCCACATCCTATTTGGGCCCCAAAGTGGCCCTCACATTTTCCAAGTGCTAGAATCGCTACTGACTCCTTATATCTTTAAAACCTGATGTGCTAGAAGAAAATTAACGCCAGATTTGAGATCAGCGTCCCACGGTTACCCCAAATTAAGTGCTCTTGTTTTCGTTTAGAAAAAAAAAGATATGTTTTGTTGACCAGTGCGGTGCAACCGTTGTTACTACATCGTGTCTTAAAAGCTATTGATATTGCGTAGTGCTCGATGTTCATGCTATCAGCAAAAAAGCTGTACCGGTTCAAGGCATAACCGTTACTATCTGTTTTGAAATCAGTCGTTGGCTATATGGTCACCAAATGTAGCAATGCATATAACAGTGGGTCTACTAAATGGCCGACTTCGACATAGAGAAAGAGGAAAACGGTGATCACGCCTCTCTTTCCGGATTTTCAAAGCCCGGTTTACATAATTTAGCTGTTTTCGGAAAAAGACTGATGATTAATGTTTGTTTTTTTGTTTCGCCATTAATGGATCTGGATTAAATTACCTTATCGAGTCATACCAAAGACTTCAAAAAATATGAAAAACGAGTTGTAACCTTCTTAATGAAGGCTTTTATTTATGTATAGTTAACAATAGGAGCCACTTACGATGCAGCAGTGCGAAAAACTAGAAACGACTCCGTTGTGGTTCGAACCAACACCCACCTCACTATCCCCATGACGTCACGGAGCCGTGAGGCTTGGTTCATAAACAGCAAATATCTTGGTGCTAAGATTATACAAGCAAATTGGCCGTCTGAGATTATGGTATTGCGTAGCTCAAATTGTAAAGCATCTGACTGGTAATTAAGAGGCTGTGAGTTTGAATCCTTCCCTATTCGTTTTCACCCTTCTCCGTGGCAAGTGGTACCAATTAATAATATGTTTATAAAAAATGTATTCTCAAATTTCTTGTTTAGTGCTCAATGAGTGGAAGTACTTGGGATAATTAAATGAAAGCCAAATTTAATCTTTTATAATTAAAAAAATTCTATTGCTAAAACGCCGCCATACGACAGTGACCAAAATTCTCCTTGACATTTTCTTTCAAACTTTGTTCCAATTTTTCGCAAATTTTGGTTTTCATTATTCTAAAAATATCAAACTTCCACGCATTTCTTTAATAAAAACTTTTAGGAAATATTTGGTTCTCTCTAAATTTTTGTCTGACTAGATCAAAAGCTGTGTAATAGAATGCTGCGAACCAGTTTGCAAATCATAATCGTAGCGACCATACTTTGACGTAGTATAGATAGTTGTAGTGTGCTACAAGAGTAAAATTTCGATTATATTTTTTAGATACAATGCAACATGGCTTTTAGCATTGTAGGAGCCATTGCTTCTCCTGTAATCATTGGATATGGAATTCAACGAACCATGATTTTCGCGTATTATGTAAGAAAATGTTGAATTTTTTTTAGTAGGGTACAATCAATAATGTATTTAAGAAAGGAGTCATCGTACCATAGTCCTTTCTTGGCCTTGATGATAGAGCAAAACATTAGTCAAATTAAAATTTCTGCCAAGCCCTTTTTCCCTTTTAAAATTCTCGATACACAAGTGTTTACAATATTATTTGGTTTAAACTTCCAGTTCTATCAGCTGTTTTTCAATTCATTTATAGCATAACTACAGCGTAATTCTCTCTCTGTGTGTATGTGTCAACACCTTGTCTCGATTTTTTCAAGTTATATGCAGAACATTAACTCACTACGCACAAATTTATTGACAAAACCTAAATCAAATAGTGTTTATATAAAATAAAACAAAGATAAGAAAGGGTTGATTTCAAATTATAGTCAAACATTCATCAAACATCTACTTTTCATTTCAACTCGAAAAGATCCGACCAAATCATCTTTAAGAACGCGTTTTTCAGTCTGAAACAAAAGTTTCCTGACTCAACAAAAACGCGTAATTTGAGCGATTAACGCAGGGATTCTCAAATTTTGTTAGCTAGGTGCCCTTTCGTAGAACCAAATGTGTGATGTACCCCAAAAAAAATTTTCTTTCTCCTTTCTCAACTTACAGGCCTTGGAAATCTACTTTGTGAAAACAATTGTGGTGATTATTTTGAGCAGTTTTTGTGATTTTCTTGCAAATTCTTTGTTGTAGTCATTGCTTTTGCCTTTTCTTAATCTAAATGTTGGATACTCAGTTTCTGTTGATATTTTTGATGACACGTATAATATTTGGACCACCGTTTCAGCATTTGTAGTTTCGCATGACGACATAATCGAATTTTAGTGGCCCCAAAGTTATTCCAGCTGTTTTGCATCATTCTACTCGTTCTCAGGTGATAATGAAAGTTCCATAAAACTTTCACTAGTTTGATTAATGCTTAACGCGAACAACAAAAACAAAACACTAGAGACGTTTTTGTGAAAAATCTTTAAAGTTCTACAGCGACAGACTTCCCCGCATTCCCCCAATTTTTTCTCGCATACCACCGGGGGTGAGCGTGCCCCAGTTTGAGATCCCCTGGATTAGTAGATCTAGTTTTATAGAGTTTGCGATGTCGTATAAGAGTAACAGGCTCTACAGCTTGTGCACATAATCCAGGTTGCAATCCCACTGAGGAATCTACATGCAACAAAACATTAAATAACATATTTGTGACACACCTCCGAAACTAATGAGTGTGCGAGCATGAAACTCCGAACGATTGATTTCTATCCCGAAGTTAAAGTGATAAGAGGGTTCGTGGCGTTATGATGTCGTTATCATCAAAGATATTTTTTTTAAATCGCGTTTCTTAACGGAAGAAAGCGGTTTTTGCATAAACAAAAGGTAGCACCCGACTGACCAACTTCAAAAAAATTTATTGCTTTAGGCAATAGGATGACTTCACAATTAACAATAGATTGTAACATTTGATATCATTATTTTATCAAAAATACTAATTGTAGAAACGCTTTTTTAGCTTTGCAGGAGATATTGACGAGACGCTTTCGACAATTATAATGCTCGAACAATCAGGCCGTAGCGACAACACACCAAGCAACTAAACATTTAAGCGTTTTTATAAGCATGCTTTTATTTTGAACGGTTTGAGAAAGCTGTGTTTCGTCATAGTGCTGTGTGGTACCACTTCAGTGAAAACAGCAACAGGCAGCGCTGTACTTATTATCCACTTACATTTTAAATACATACGTAAATAGTGAAGCTTATTACTGATAGGTTGCCTGCTAAAATAGAATGATATATTAGAGTTCTAACATACCGGTATAATTCTGTTTCTAAATAATGCAACGACAAGAACGAAAATTACAATAATTGAACTGTAGGCGGACTTCATGTTAGAATACCTTTGTAGTACAGCCATGACGCGCGCTCAAGTGCTCTTAATTTCTCGCACATAATAATCACGATTAGCAACGTGAAACGAAATGCCGACTTTTGTAGTAACATCTAGCTGGATTGAAAATTAATTACTCTCTTCTTTAATACAAAAATTTGGCCGGTGAGTCATTAACTTAAAACGTAACCTAACTTTGCAAGATCTAAACTGCACATGCTGGACTTGATTTACTGATCAAATTGGCATTCTTGGATGTGCCTTAACCGATAGCAAGTAATATGGGCGCAGCCAGACGCTTTAAGTTTTATAAACAGGCCTACAATCAAAAAAGTTATAAGTAGTGGACCAATCACTTTACAGTTTAATTTCAATTATTATGTCAATCACTCCTGTGTCTTTTAAAAACTTTGAATTTATGCCCCTATGCACTTTTTCAAATGAACACATAAAAGTTTGTGAAATTATTTGCTGTTTGTAAATGGCCACCATTTTATTTCATCAATAGGAAGTCCAGTGTTATGAGCATAGTTTACGAAATCCAAAGTTAAAGGAAAAATCAGTGGAAGAAAATAAATCAGTAGGTCTGCACCAATGTGTGAAATCATAGTCAATAAATACACAATCCCATCTATGCAGGGGCATTATTCTTTAAAATAGGTTATAAGGCCGATCGGGTGATCGAATACAACCCAATTGCTGAGAAATGTGGCCTATCATGCTTCATTTTCGACCAAGGCACATAGCTGCAGTTAAGGAGTTTCGCGTCACAAATATCATTACAAGGGGATAGCAGCAAGTTGTGAAATAATTCTACCTCCAAATAACGTATTTCTGTAATTCTAAAACAAAAATCATTACGGCGCCCGCCCCCAACTTTGACTTTGTGATCCCAATCTTGATGGAAAGAACGGATAAAATTTGTAAAATTTTAATCCTTCGATGGATAATGTAACACATATGTTACATGATTGTTAATTGTCATGTCATTATGACGTAATAACCACTTTTATGAAATCTATTGTAATTGTGTTGTTACCAAACAATAAAGAAATTGTCTCAAATTTTATGAATGAGAATCTTATGATCCTGAAAGGGTTAAAAGCCTATTGAGTAAGACCAATCTTAATTCAAAGTTTGATGACCGAGATTAAGGGCACAGAGGCTATGCCTCCATTAGTACCCACTTATCGTTACTGCTCTCAGAATTCATTTGGTAAAGCCGGCACATCCGGCTGAACCAATATTTCTAACCCATTATAACTAACTGGTAGTCCTGCCAGGCGTCGCCGGCACAGCCAGCTAGGGTGAATTTATTCAAATATAGGTAGCAGACAAAGTCATTTCATGACATTTAAGCTATGACGTAAATTAGAAAAACGAAAAACATGAATTTGAATTACAAACAAATGGACAATTTGTTTCCAAATAAGTTTTGCTGGGTGTGTCTTTGGTGACTGAAAATAGAAACAAGCTTTTTTGCTCATGCACCAATCAACAGCCGCCTCAACGTGGTGGTGTGGTCCCCGATCTCGTTAAGGTTGAGTCGAAATGGCGGTTGGCCTTTCCGAGAATCCCAGTTACCCTGGACACTTCCTTCACACAAACCATTTTTTTCTGTGCTGCCCTCTAAAAGACCACAGAAGGGCAGCACGCAACCTTTTTGAAATCGGTCAACTGTTTTCTCCCTTTTCCTGTCTCTTTCTTTCTTGCCCATCTCCTCATTCTTCTCCTTCTCCTAATGAGTGGCAACGTTTATGTTAACCGAGGCTTTGTCTTTCCCTCTTTACTGTGCGTTGGTAATGTGACCTGAAGGGGTAGGTCGGTGCAATGCTGCACCTACCCCAAATGGGTCCCTTTGAGGTGCTTATCACTCTCCTTCCATTAATTCAAAACTATAGGCAGCTCTCACTCCTGGAGTTGTCCACCCTGCTGCGTCCATGCTTTGGTCCCACACCTACCAACACTGTGTTTTTCTTTTGGGATTTCTCCAGCTTGTATACCTCCACTGTTCAAACTGGCCAACCTTGTCCCCCTCAGCTAATGGACCACTCCCGTCCCACCCTCGTCTTCAAACTTCCCACCATCCTTCCATCCACTCTGCACTCTCCCCTCCCTACCATGTTTCTGGGTGTTTTCTTATACCTCTTGTTTCCCCTCCCGCGGACTTGCCCAAGATTCTTCAATAAAATGTTGGAGGTCTCCAAGCCAGGAGCAGTGAACTACAACATTTTCGCTCGTCTCATTCTGTTAACCTTATTTGTATCCAGGAATCCAACCTTGACTTAACTGCTTCTTTGCGGTTCCCAGAATTCTCTGCTCTGCGATCTGATTGCACTCACTCCCGGTTTGACATTCTTTCTCCCGATGACCCGTGTGTCGGCATCATCCTTTTTTGAACTTTCATCTCCTCTCTTTCTTTGCTAGACCTCTACTCTGATTATGTAAAGGTCAACATCAAACTAAACAACTTCTCTTTACTTTCTTTCCTAAATGTTTATGCCCCCTATTTGCCCTTCTTCGACGGATAGCAGAACCGACTCCTTCCACCCTTCCATTTTTCCCACTTGCAAAATCTGTTCATTCTGGGGGACTTCAACTGCCATTACCCCTTCTGGGACTCAAAAGATACTTCCGAACCCCATGGGGAGAAAGTATTCGATTGGGTCATCTCCTCTAACCTCTTTCCTCTCAACGACCCTGACACTCCTGCTCTTCTTCAACGCTTTTCTGGCAGTTCCCCTTCTCCCGACATCTTTTTTGCTCCCTCCTCTCTTGCTTCTTGGAGGTGCTTCAGGACTTTGGCTCTGATCACCTACCAATTCTACTAGCTGTGTCTCTTTACCCTGTCTATTGCCCCAACAAACGTCCCTCTTATTTCAATTTTTAGAAAGCTCGCTGGGATGGCTTTGTTTTTTATCTTGACTCTCACTGTCTTTTTGCAGACGATTGCTCGTTTCTTTCTCTTTTTTTTGCTGCTGCTGCTCAGTTTACTTTTCTGACACTGAATGCAGTCAAAAACTACGCTCGTAGAAAGGATGAAAATCGTCAGGCTTACATCTCCGCTTCCCGACATGCTTCGTCTGTCATCGCCAAAGCCAAGGCTGACGCATGACAGGCGGCTTGCTCTTTTCTCTCTTCTAAATCTAACCATACATCTGTGAACTCTCTCCTTTGATCTGTCGCTGGTTCTTCCTCCTCTCCTAACTTTCCCACCTGTTCCTCTCCCAGGGAGTCGGCTTCGGTCTTCGCCGACTACCAGAAACCCAAATTATTCTGTCTCCCAGTCAAAGGCCCTGCGTAGCAGAGCCAGAGGCTACCTTTCTGAGCTTCGCCAATCCACGTGCCATGAGGAGTCCCACTGGTCTTTGTGCTCCGCCTTCTCCACCACTAAATTTCTCGCGTCTGCCATAGCCCTCTTTTCGTCCACTGCCACTGGCCCAGACAAAGTTGCCTATCCCATACTAAAGCACCTTCCTCGCTCTGACATGGATTTCTTCCAACACATTTTCATCTTTCCTGGTCTTTGCATCTGGAAGGTATCTTTTGTTATTCCCATCCATAAAATGGAAAAGCCTCTCGACTTTTTTGCTTCCTTCCGGCTTATCTCTCTCACTTCCAGCGTCTCAAAGCTTTTTGAACGCAACATTACAGTACATCGCGTCTGTTCTTCTTTCTGGCCTCCAACTCCATTCTTTCTTCCCGCCAGACAGGTTTCCGCCCTGGACGGTCTACTCTTGATCAAATTCTATTTCTTTCTCAGTCCATTTCGGATGAGTTTAACAAACCCAGGCCAGCTCTCGGACGATTCCTGCTACTATCGAATTCTCAAAAGCTCTCGACTCTGTCTGCCATCCCGCGCTTTTCCACAAACTTATTTCGGCTGGCCTACTTCCATGCCTTGTTTGTTGGACTCAATCTTTCCTTTCTGATAAGCGCGGTTGTGTGGTTTTTCAAAATCACAAAAGTCTCTCCTTTCGAGTCTGTCAAGGTGTGCCGCGAGGATCCGTTCTTGGCCAAGCACTTTTCTCACTCTTCATCAATGATTTTCCGTCAGCTGGTTTCTTTATGCTGACGACCTTGCCTTTTGGCCTTCCTCTTCCTCGGTGCCTGTTGCAGTGGAAGCTACACAAGAAACTTTGATTCAATTAAATTGCTGGTATGAGTATTGGTATCTTCCTCTCAACCCGAGCAAATTTGAGGCCTATTTCTTCTCGGTGGATCTCCAACAAGCTAACCTCTAGCCCCAACCTCCTCTTATTCAGCTCCCGCCTCCGTTTTAATTCCACTCCGACTTTTCTTGGGATCATCTTCGACCACACTCTTTCCTTTTCTAAACATGTATCTTTGCAAAAACCAAGTTCTTTTTTCGTCTCAAGGCCTTACGTTTTATTTCTTCTTCCTCATGGGGCCCCTTTAAGGTGTCCCTCTTGCTTCTATGTAAAGCTTTTCTTTGGCATCTTCTCACTTATGCTTCACTCGCATGGTCTCCTTTCCTAAGGTCACCAACTTAACCAAATTGGAACGTCTTCACCGAGCAGCTAGTCCCGCCATCACCGGCTGCCTCTCGCCCCCCCCTCTCTCATTTCTTCTCTCTGAGGCGTCTCTACTTCCCTACGAGTCACCCTGATTCATTTCGGTCTGTCATTTTATGAACAGGCCATTCGTCCCCCAACCTCCTTCTCCATTTCAGGTTTGGCCAGACATGGAGAGAAACCAAGACTGCGCAGCTTCTGCGTTCACTCACCCGCTCATGCACTCTCCTACTTCTCCTACGGAAGTTCTTTTTGCTTGCCCTCCCTCTCCGCTTTGGAACTAGCTTTTCTTCACTGTGGACTCCACCCTTTTCTCGCCATGTTCCCACTCCGATTCCTCTTTCTCTCGTCAAAGTGCGATTGCCGCTTATCTTAACTCTCTCCCAACTCACGATCTGGTAATCTAGACATATGGCTCTGTTCCTTTTCCTTTTGGTAAAGGCGGTATTGTCGTACTTGCCAAGTGCTTACTTTGTGGCACTGAGACTACCCTTTCCTTTTCAGCAGGCACAGTTTTTTCAAGTTTTTCTGCTGAAGCCTGCGCCATTCTGCAAGCTCTCCGCTAGTCTCAGCAGCACCAACAAGTCTGTCAATTCTCTTCTCTTCTCCTCCTCTCTGACCTTCGCTCAGTCCTCGCCACCCTGTCCTCTCCTCCGTCTTTTCTTTTACCTCAATCTTACTGGCAGATCTGGCAGGAACTGTCTTTTCTATCCTCCTGTACTATCAGGCTATTGGACACTTGTTTCTCCCGGGGAACAACGCGGCTGACGAGCTTACCAGACGGGGAGCGCTACTTGTGCCCTCTGCAGTTCCATGTAGTCTCTCTTTTCCTATCTCTCGTATCCACTCTTTTTTTGCTAAGACTGGAGCCGTATTGCCTCATCTAAATTCTTTGACAAACAGGTTTCCTCGGTTTCCAATGAGGAACTTGTGCTCCCTCGTCACACTGGCTGTGCCCTCTCTCGTCTACGTTGCAACGGATATAGTCTCTTTTAAGCTCTTATCTCTCTAGGATTGGCAGAACCGAGAACCCTTCATGCAGCGCCTGCGGACGTCCGTATCAGGAGACTTTTCGTCTCATTCTGCAGTGTTCAGCTACGGACTCTTTGCACCACTCGCTTTTTGGCGACTCTCTGCCACTCTACAACCTCTGGTCCAGACCCTGGATAGCTGCTGCTCGGCTTTTGGGGTTCCATGATCTTCCGTCATGCCCCCATGCCTCGGAAGGCATCGGGTAACGATAACAACAATGTTTACATCAGTGATTATCTTATTTGTCCAAATTATCAACGTCAGTAAGTTCAAATTTATTTCTCTGATTATGAATTATTGCATTATTTCAAAGGGTAGCGAGGTGATCAGTTTCTAATTTGAATTTCCACATTTTCCGCTGATAAAAAAGTTTTTTGGTAAAGAAATCCTTGATACGAACAGC
This sequence comes from Trididemnum clinides, assembly GCA_963675345.1. Lineage (NCBI taxonomy): Eukaryota > Metazoa > Chordata > Ascidiacea > Aplousobranchia > Didemnidae > Trididemnum > Trididemnum clinides. Next base: position 8,577,695 of record OY776290.1, read on the forward strand.
TGATTAAACCAAGCAATACCCGGAAATATCTAATGGCTAGCAAAAATTCAAGGACAGGATCATAGGATTATTGTAGTGGAATTCTTTCCCGCAATATCTCTAGTATGGTGCAGCAACCATATTTTTTGTCATGAGTTCCGTCAAATTATGTTTTAATAAGAAGCCCGAGTTACGCACATGCAGCAGATTTACGTTGTAGCAATGTCACTGCCTCTAATGAAACTCACTTGCTTTGCAATCTTCACAGGGACAAAACCAGGAGTGTTTGTACCAATTCATCTTTTATAATTTTGTATTCTTCAAAGGGACAAAATCAAGATAGTGGTGAAAAGGGAATTGATACCCACATACTTTAGTCGTGTCATTGTGCACGAAAAATGCTGAAGACTTTTTTTAGAAACCCCAACAACTTTGTACTAACACAGACCATTAAATTTTAATATCCATCCATGAATTTAATTCCTATTTCTTAGGCGATTAAATTTGGACATGGTCGCGAACACTTGTAGAATTCAATTTTATATTCGTGGTTTGAGGATAAACTTGGAAACCATTGTACTTAGGCACTATTGATTTATAGTAGTGGAGCAACACCAAAAAAGTTTTTGTAGGAAACAATTTATAGAAGGAATATGGTACTCACATAATGCAAAGTTTTCATATGATTGGCGCTTTAAATATTAAATTAAGGTCTAATTATAGCATTTATCCTGCATAAAGAGTAATTCAAACAACAGCATGTTTGCAGCCACTCTATTACTCAATAGGCTTACCTCACACAAAGTAGTGCAAGTGTAACTAGATATTAATTAAACGTAATAATAAAAAATTAATCTTAATACAGCTCTTTTTGAAGATCTAATCTGTAAATTGGCATGATGTAACGTTTAATAGCGGCCCGCCTGAATGATGTACGCACCACACTCATGAGCATAAGCCTGCACAATTTCTTTCTTTTCGACTTGGGCGTTGTTTAACTGTCTGTTGATTACTCTATAAATGATGTAAATGAATGAAAATAAAACTGAAAACTGATAATATTCATCCTGTTTAGCATTCTATCATGCTAGCAATGACCATCCCTACCATTCTTCTCTCTTTATCTTCGATGATTCTACTGATCATAAGTGCATGTTACAGCGGGATGTTGCTAGGAAACTGTTGCCAGGTAACGTAATTATTTTAACATCAACTTTGTTGTTGGATATTCTAACGATACTATTTACCGCTCTAGTTTGATCAAGGTCAATTAAATATTTAATGATTCAAACTTTCCTACGAATAAATTTCGCTTGGAGTTAAACTGATGATCAGTTGTACTGTACAACGTTGGTTGGCTAACAGATTAATGTTAGCCCACTACCCCTATCACAACATATGCTAATTGTTTTGTGAAAAATGCATTTTATGTTTCAAATTAGATGCTACTAGCCTAACCCGGATAGTCATATGTCAGAGAAGAAGGGAGATTAAAACATCCCAAGTAAATGTGTAGAAAGGTTTGTTTTTAATTAGTTGTTTCAAGCAAAATAGCAAACGTTTTTAGACTTGTTCCTAAAAGTCAATCAAATCCATCGAAGCTTCGCATCAATCTTGGAATTGATATATTGTAGCTGCTTCACAAGCAAGTCCCAGACATAATAACTATTTGATATCTTGTCAACGCTTTTCCCTACCGACTCGGCTAGCTTATTCTTGCTTGCATGTAATGATGCTTGAGATTGCAATATAGGCCTTAAATATTTCATTTCTTGCCGTGCCTTTGCAGCATTCCTAAAAGAGAACAGGTAATCATAATCATTAAAAAATCAAAGTGAGAGCCTGCGTTTTTGGCTTCACTCATTTTGCTCACAAAACATTTCTAGATACCGTTTAATCTTAATTCTTAGCAGGCTTTAATCGAAATTGGTTTTGAATAATATTATTGTTACAGGCTTACCCAAGCTCTTACAATGGTCAAATTGTCTATAATCAGCAACCCGTTGGTCTTTCTTCTGGACAACCAGGTACTGGCACTTAGAAGTGGAAAATACTTAACGGGATTCCTCAGCCTTTATGTGGCAAACAGGATGACGGAACCAAGTAGTTTACCGGATGCAATGGCTCCTCCTGATCCAAGCATTGGTTCTATACCTACACAAACTCGCAAAATTCCGCTTTATTTTCCAAACTTTGTCAAACACATCAATTCCGAAAAGGGAAGGGGCTAAGGAGATAACTGTAAAGTTGTGGTGAAGCTTTTTTTATCCTTCTTTGGTTGATGATATTTTTTTGGAGGTATAAGGTGTCATTTTTTTTGATTTGCCATATTTATCTTCCATTCACGAGAAAGCGATGTATCGCTATGTTTTGGACGGTAAGTCCGCACTCGCTTGGGAGTTGCCATTTCCGGGTCACCTGTCTTCGACATAAAGGTAGGGCGTCCCGTTAAGTGCCTTGCCCAAAAACACAACAAGCAAACTTGCCGGCTTGTTCTCCACAACCTCCCATAAATGCCGAGCGCCAAGCAGGGAAGCTATAGATACCATTTTCTAAAGTCTTTCGGTATGACTCGACAAGGAGAATGAACTCCTGGTCTATCGGCTGCGAAGCGGACGCTCTAATCACTGCGCCATCGCGTCGGTCGGTGATTGGGAATCTTTGCTCTTGTTGAGAGGTTGATGATGTTTTCTTTTTTTGGATAACGACTTTTAGAGTCAATGTGCCTTCTGCTGTGACTTTTTGCTGACAATTTGTTTGGTTGATATTCCAAAGTTTTGTTATTTAGTAGACACATGTTGAACCCTTTATAAGGCTTTGTCAAATCCAAGTCGAGAACTGCAGTATTAAAGGCTAGCAAACAGAATATGCGTTTTTATACATAAATGATAAGCAATCAGGTGACTCATCTATATCAGTAGTTGTTAACTTTTTGATGCCATGCCCCTTTTACGAACTTTGGGTAATGATGAGGACCCCAAATTCAATAACCAGCTTTTAGTTTGAAATAAACAGCTAGTAATTAATACTTTTGGCATTTTTGAAAGCAATTAGTTTCAGTGTTTTGAGCCCTGCTTCTGAATCTTTGATGAATCCGTAGCTGATGTTGTCGTTTTTGCCTTTTGGCAACTTAAATACCTTTTTTTGCACACATCCATTGATCGTAACTTGCAAAGTCGATATGGAATGCGCCTTCCTGAAATTTTTTGTGGACCCTCAACAAGGTCTTCTGTAGACCCAAGCTCGGGAACCTTTGATCTATTCTATAAAGTGCAATTCTGTCAGTATGTTTGTTTGTTTGTTTCAACACCTCCGAAACTGCTAGGTGTAAAATCTTAACACATGATCACTAGGATTAAGTGAAAAACTTTTTTTATTTTTATGTGGGGCCAAGTATAGAGAGTTATCAAATGCCCCAAAAACACCAAAGAAACACATTGTAGTAAGCTGAGGTCAAAAACCAGTCTTCTACCTCCGGTAAATGGTATTAAAGGAATCAAAATAAGCAAAAATACCCTAACTCGACAACCGTTTTACCTACGTCTAGAAAGCTAGCCTTGGTTTAAAAAGAAATGGTATAGCTAAATCTTTATTAGGTGAAGTTGCAGATTTTTTGGTAAAGTATCTAATTTTTAAGTTACTTTCAAAAAAGTGAGTATTTGTTAGTTGTAAATGCAGTACTTACACCATTGTTTTAACATAACGTAATTGGTGTTTATCTTTTAGCAATAAAATGATAGCAATAAGATAGAAAAGATCCATTCTGATCAATGGCTTAGGTAATAAAAGCACAGAAATCCACAACTCACTACTTGCATTGATGAAAGCAATAGAATTTGAATACAAAATCTCATATTTCAGTGTACTTTGCATTTGAAAATGTCTGTTGATATGGCAGCTAACATTTGAAGGCTGTTGATTGTTACTTAGTTGTAAAGACAAACTTTGTCTGGAATTGGCTTATCAGTTTTCTTAACGATGCCCATGTCAACAAGTTTATTATATACCGGTACTTCTGTTTTCACAATTATTGCATTTTGATGTAACTGCTTGAGAGATAAAGATGCCGATTGGCTGATTTTCGATTTAGTGGTATATTTCACATATCCTGTTGAAATACTAACAACAAAGTTATTTTTAGCGTAGATAGCCTATATCTTCTTGACAGGATTGCCTTTAATGTGATAATTATCATCGCCAACTAAACGCAATGTTTTTAGGATGACCATAAAATGCCTTTGGTTTAATATGCCAATGCTTAACATTTTTGTCGGTAAAATTTGAAGTAGTTTAAATCAATCAACAATAGTTCCTTGCTTCGTTGCCGTAATGTAATTTTTAAGACCGGTCTTGGTCTCAGGGTTTTGGTCTCAGGCTTCGACTGAAAGTCGTCGTGTTGGTGTTGAAGCCTTGATGCCATGGTTTTGCAGATGGGTTTGGACATGAGACCAAGATACTTCACTTAAAAACTATTTTGGTATCAAATTTTCGTTTTTTGCTATCTCACCTTCAATAGCTGAGAAAAGATTTTTGCTTTCTAACAACTTTTCCGAAAAAGCCATTTAAGGTAGCGGATGATCACATTTTTTACGCATATATGCTCAACGTTAGGCAAATTTGCTCCTTGAAATCAAAAGTAAATAAACATTTTTCTCGTTTCGTACCAGAGTTACAAGAGACAACTTGGTCTTACACGAAGATTTGTAATTATGTCGGTTCGATTCCCACAGTAAATTTGTTCAGCTTTTCGCACTGCTACATGGCAAGTGACGCCAATTACTAACTCTACTAAAAATTGCGTGCGTTCCTTTTAGCTGTTGTTGGTGTTGTTTGACGCGACCTGTTCCGAGGGATAGGTGCATGGTGAATGACCATGGAGCCCCAGATGCTGGGAAACTCTTGTGATCCTAAAACAGAAATCGTTAAGAGGAAAGAAGTCGCCTAAGACCGAGCGGTGCAAAGAGTCCGTAGCTGGACAGTGCAGAATGAGATAAGAGGTGTCCTGAGTTGGATGACTGCAGGCACTTCATTAAAGATCCTCAAGTCTGCCTGTGGTGGAGAGATAAATGTTCAACAGAAGGCTATGTTCATTGCAGTAAAGACGAATGAAGGCACAACAAGCATAACGAGGAAACTCAAGTTCCTTAGTAGATACTGAGGGTACCTTTGCCACCAACATTTAAATTCCATAGTGTGCCTCCAGTCCCAACGAAAAGTAGAGCGGACACGAGAATTCAGAGACTACAAAGAATTGTAGATGGCTGGAGTAACGCACCTGATTTGTGAAACTCATCGGTCATGTGATTGCCCGGATAAAATGATCGAATGACTGGGGACCAATTGTCTGGAGTAAAGGAATAGTTCCTGCCAGCTGTGCTAGAGAGTGTGAGATAAAAGGAATGACATAGAAAAGGAAAATGTGGCCAGAACATTGCGAGAATCCAAGACGAGGAAAAGAGAATTAAAGTGGCAGGCTTGTAGGTGCTGCTGAGAGCAGCGGATAACTCGCCAAATAGCGCAGTCTTCAGCAAAAAAGCTTAAAGACACTAAGCCTGGCAGGTAGGAAAGGGCAGCCTCAGCGCCACAAAGTGAGCAGTTGAGAAGAGTGCCGGAGCCTTTTATGCCAAAAGAAAAATGCTGAGCCACCAGCCGGAACTACCTGATTGTAAGATGGTAGAGAGTCGAGGAAGGCGCAAACCTCAACTTCGTGGGAGAAAGGATGGTCACAGCGGGAGCATGGAATAGAAATATTGAGCTTCACTCAGAAGGAAGGTATGTTCCAGAAAAGAGAGAGGGAAAGCAAAGAGAGCCTCACTGAAGGAAGAAGAAAAAGCATGGGCGGATGAGTCTTGGAGTGCAAACAAATAGAACCTCCTGAAGTGAAAAAGGGAAAAGCCTAAGGGGGTGAGTCCAGGAGGACCTGGAGATCCTTCGTTTGCCTCTAAGTCTGGGAACTCGACATGAGAAAGCAGGTTGAAGGCAAAAGACCTGCTCATAAGATGGCAAGGCAAAATGAGTCAGAGTAGTTCGTAGGGGAGATAGAGACGCCTCAGTGGGCAGAAGTGGGGTAAAATCCAGTGTAAAAATAAATGACGGAAGTATCCATAAAATCGAAAAACCAAATCGCAATCAGCAGAAGCCGCTTTCCAAAGCTTGGCCCATAGCAATCTTTGCGTGTGAGTATGGATGGACTAATATTGAGTCTATCGAACATGATCATGCATAATGTTGTTTATTGAACATTGTTGAACATCATCATGCATAATGTTGATTTCGATCGAGCGTCATCATGCACAATGTTGATTTCGAAAAATGGCTGTGTAATGTCATATTTCAGATTTTGAAAAACTTTAAACGCAAATGCAATTTAAGTAATATTTCAAAATGCCATTAAAATTGTGTTGATTAGGTTTTAAAACTAATGAGACATGTCTAAAGCAAATGTGCACTTTTGAGCAAACTGCTGACAGTGACACTGTTTTGACCTATCGGGTCTCTTCAGTGCAGTTGGTCCCTCCAGCTACTCATCGGTGATCAACTGCACTGAAGAGACCTTATAGGTCGAAACAATGTCACTGTCTGCAGTCTGCTCAAAGTGCATCGCTGGCCTCTTGTATTACTTTAAAAGTGTACCTATTAAAACATCTGGACCTGGTGGTACATATTAATTACTAATTTTTGTGTTCAAGCAAAAGCAAGGTATCTTTGACTTTCCAATATGGCAATGCGCTCTTTTTCTTTTGTATGCACTCACGCTCTGTGAGCAGTCATTCGTCATACTGGGCTACCACGACGGGTACGCTGTGGGGCCTGGCCACCGTCTATCACGTAAAGATGAAGGTACCTCATACAGTGTCTTACCCAGAGATACAAGAAGCAAACTTGCCAGATTTTTACCTCATTATGTTTTCGAGCTAAGCGTCAAGCAGGAAAGCTGGAATATCAGCATTTTTTGAAGTCTTTTGGTATATGTCGACAACGGATTTGGACTTTGATCTACCAAAGCCGAAACGGACGCTCAATCCACTATACCATCGTGTTAAATTTTCAAACAATGAGCCAAAATTTTTCAGAATTTAAAGATAAATTTTGTTAGTTGTACAGTACTTTTTAAAAACTTTATTAAATAAAAATATTTAATATAACAAGGCTGTATATGTAACTTAAAGACTTAAAAATTGTGGCTGGTAATCAAAAGCCGTTTTCGGAGAAAAATTTTAAAAAATTGAAAAAGTGACAGTGGTTCAAATGTTTGAAAATTATAAATAAGGATCGAGCAAGCTCATTTCTTTAAATTATGCACCAGTAACTTCCAAAAAGTGACATTTTTGTGAGGTGTATAACAATGAAATAGGCCAATTGCACGACGTGACAATTTCGCTTTTGCCTCACTATTGACTAGCTGGCTCTGCGGGTAGCCTTGCAGGGCTCGCAGTCAATTATTTCGGCTTTCAAATACCGATTCAGCCGGTTTTGCCGAATCATTTGGAGGTACACTTATTTCACGACTTGGTGCCATCCCTGGCAATAATAATTGTGGCAACTAGTTTCTTGGCTGCATCTATGTGCCTTGGGTCCCGGAACGAAGTAAAAGGGATTACGTCTCAGTGGAGGATCCAGGGGGAATAGGGGGGATGAATCCCTTCCACTAGCTTTTCTAAGTCTTGGTTTTGTGAACTGATTTATTTGTATTTGTCTTGAAAAAGAATCTTGTTGAAAAACTTGGACTTTAAAAAAGTTGATCTCCAATAAAAATTTCGTTACTACCAAAGATGATGCGTCAATTTACTTTTCTCACCATATCAACGAAACTTTCTGGATTCGCTACTGCTATACCTCTTTCATGTAATTACCGGTTGGTTTGACAACCCACTTTCAAAGAAAATTTCTCTCCATAGGTACAATTGTATACCTGTTGACTATGATTTTACACAGCGGTGTAGACCAACTTATCCATTTTCTTCCATTTCCTCTTGAAGTTTGGATTACATAAACTGTACTCATAATACAGACCTCCCTCTCAATAGATTAAAACTCTTACTAACAAACAGCAAATATTTTCGCAAACTTTCATTCGTTTATTTGAAAAAGTACATTGGATCATTCAGCTTCGTTGTAATAATTTTCGTAAATTACCTCGGCATTATTAAAAAAGATTAAAACCGGTAGTTAAGTACTCAAATAAATCGTTTAATTAAAACAGGTGGCATATCAGAAATAGGCTGAACTATTTAGGATGGATTTTGAAATGACAGTGGATAATAAGCATATCTGCTTCCTGGTGCTGTTTTCACTAAAGTGATATCGGATACCATTATGACGACACTTAAAATTGTGAAAAACAGGTCAAGAAAAAAAGAAAAAAAGCAAGCATAAAAAACATTTCATCTTAATGCTTAATTGCTTGTTGCATTGTTGATGAAGCTTATATTGTTGGAGAATGATTTTATCGGAAGCCTCTTGTTAATATCTTAATAAAAATATTAACAACATATTTTACAATCAATTGTTAATTATTACGAAATGTTACTTTTCCCGAAAAATTTGAATTTTTGAAGTTGGTAAGTCAGGTGAAGGCTTCCGTTTAAGCAAAGCCGTTGTCTCGATACAAAAATGCAAATGTGTAAAAATTCATTCTATTTGATACTCACCAGGGAGCGATAATTAATTGTAACAAGTTTCATGTTTGTACGCCCAGTGCTTTTGGGGGAGTTAAAGCACACACACACACAAACGCAATCTTTATACCATAGATATTATATTTCTAGTAATTTATATTTTCAGGAGCAGCTGGAATACCTCACGGAATATATGCGTCACAAGGAGTTCAACCTGGACCTAATGTTCTGCTGTCAAACCCCACAAACTCTTTCCAACCAGGAGCCTTTTATCCAAACCAGACCAATAACGTCATTTCCGAACAGAATCAAGCTAATTCTGTCCAGGTTTCATCAAATTATCAAAAATTTTGATAATTCTTGTTTATGCTGCAAATCGGAATTATTTTCGACTTTCAGACTTATTTTTGTACAGCATCCATTTAAAAACATTTGTTAATTTTAGTTACCAATTCGACAATCAAAGTTTTTGTTGATCCTTTTCGTGTACATAACCTAACAAATGCCCAGCTCATCACGCAAGCGCTCGCTCTGCTGTCAAATTCTTCTAAATCTTTGACGATTTGTGTTTCTTCAAAACTTGAACATTCCAGCAGATGTCGCATGGGCTAAAGGGAATATTCACAATCACAGTAGGTGAGGTTTTCAAGGTAGTCCCACCGTTGCATTGGGATTATTTGTCCACCAACGCCAGTCTACAGGCAGTTGAGACAGCGCCAGAGGTTCCATGGCGCATCATTGCTTAGAGGTAGTTGATTCACCGGAGAAAGTTTTATTCTGCATGCTTTGAAATTATCTGAAAGTTTGTTTTGCCACATCTGGATCTGTTTAGAACAAGAATCTTCCAGCAGTGGCTCGATGGTAGTGAGGTAGCTCTTTCTGGACTTGGAGCAGCTGTGTACTGGAGCTTGGTCATACAGTGGGTGTCCTGGATCTGTAGCTTACCATTTGCTTTTTTCTACTTCCTATGTTTATCCTGATATCGCGGTTGGGGGAGGCACAATTTTAAAGAAAACGTACAAAAAGTTGATGTTAGTTTTTTGTTGATGAAGTTTTTTTCCAAAGCTCAAAAATAGGCACTCGCTGGTGACAATCTGACGGTGCTAACTTATCGCTAATCAGCAAAAATTTAGCGACGCGACTGCTGTCCGCTAGACACTCTCATCTTCAGCGCAATAAATGCTAATGCTAATTCTTCCCAAAATAAGTGGCTGCTAACAGCTAAAGTGTAAAAAGCAGTGGTAGCAAGTTTGAATCTCATACCAAATGTAGCCATAAAAAGTAAAAACAGTGATTTTTTCAAGGCCAACTGAGAAAATATTAGCTTACTAGCAGACAACGCCATCAACAGCAGTTGCTGTTGCCAAGATAGCTCATAAATGCAATTAACAATTAAAACACAGCTATTTCAAAAAAAAACGATCATTGTAATTGAATTATCGCTGAGCTCAGATCGCTTTAGTTTTAGCGCATTTTTCCCTAGAGAAAACAATCGTCCCGCTGCTGCAATGGAAGGTACGGCGGTGTTGTATTTTACAAACAACTCTCTTAACGTCGTATTGGAGGGCAACGTAGCAATGGCTTTGCTTTGGGACTCATGTTCGTCTTTGAGAAAGTTGTTTAGCAACTTCTTACTGCTGCTATGTTTTCGTGACTTCTCCGCAAACGCTTCCCCTAAAAAATTTGTTATCAGAAGATACACTCTGTTAGCTTTTAGTTTTTAGAATATTTTGTGCATTTTAAACCATGCATATATAATATTTATATTTTAAGGAGTGGCGGAATTAACGCTAGTGGAACTACTTTTTGAAAAACTAGCGCAGCTTCCACTCACGCTGCTGTGCAAAAAGTAACACTCGTTACAGTTACCGCTTGTACATGACCACAATAGGAGCGCTAAAGCAACACTAGCGGCCACTATTTTTAGTGCCGCTTGCCCACACCTTTCCCAAAGCTACATACAGGCGCAAATCCAAGAAAGCGGAAAGATTTTTGACCCTCTTTGCTCGAAGTTTACAACAAATTGTTAATGCACTGGATTTTAAGTTCCCGAGAAAGTAGCGCTGCAGTTAAGCATCCATGCTGTCACTAGTTTCAGATTTCCTTTGTCAAAGTAATTTAGAGGTTGGCATGTTTTAATGATTGTGTGCTGTATTTTTGTTATCCTCCAGTCAGAAATTAACTTTTTGTCAATTGTGGTAGAATACTGTTGTGTTTAGACCTGGTTCCAAGTTACTGCTGATATAGAGCATTTGTATCATAAGAAGTGCAATCACTCAGAAAAAATTCCGTGGAGTTTCTTTTCCTGATACAAAGCAACGTAGCCATTGGGAGGTTTGAACCCTGAATCATTATCACCGTAAACGGCACTATGTGCGTTGTCAAATTGCCATGGTCCAGAAATTCACAGTACCCTCGGTCCTTTCCTTCAAACATTAATGCGTTTTGTTTGGACTTGAGCCAAGTCATCGCCGTAGCCCATTTCATAAATCTAGTTTACTTTGTTTTCCAAACTGATTTCGCTATTATATGTAACTGCTCTAAATTTTACTTGTTTAATTATGGCAAAACGTTTAGTGTTTAAGATGGGTGTATAAATGACTTTGGAAAAAATGCTGCAACAATAAATAGCAAAATCGTGCTCTGATAGCGATTGAGGGAATTGCATATCACACTCGACAAAAGCATCTATTAACGCAGCGTTCCCAAACTGTGAATCGTAAACCATTGGTAGGTCGTGAACGAAATTTTAGTGAGCTGCGAAAGTCATTCAAAATTTAAATCGATACATGCTTTTTCTCAAATAACTCGCTGTTTGCTTGAGTGCTAAGATAGGGGTGAGTCAAGGAATGTCACGGAGTCAGCTTAGAAAATCTCCACACGCACCTCCCGTTCAGTAAATTAACATTTTGAATATTTGTTTTGCTTTTACTTCACTTTTTCAAACTACATGTAAAATTATGTGGGTCCCGAAAATTTATATTCTGAAAAATGGGTCGTGACCATAAAAAGTTTGGGATCCAGTGAATTGATGCACTTTGCAGGAGCAGAAACATAGACACAATTTTTTTAATGTGTAAATGTTATGTAAATTGCAAACGTTGATTTTAAGTCGTCATCATTGGTTGTTTTATCAATGTATCGTTAACATTTTATCATTTTAAATAAAAATCAACTCTCACATTCATGTTTATAATTTATTCAAACAGTACTAATTACGCTCAAGAGCTCAGTAAAAGTTAGAGACACGCATCGACTGCGATACTTTGAAATATAGCGATACAATTTGCTTTCTCGTGAATGGAAGATAAACATGCGCAATACAAAAAAAGAGGACACATTTACTCGCTGACGTAACGCTGCAAAACTAAAGCGAGGTTCGTATGCAGTTTGTTCAGTGGTTGTTGTTGATGTTGTTGTTGTCCAATCCTTTCGGAGAGATGAAGGCAGAGTGGAAGACAACGGAGCCCGAAGCCGGGAAACTCCCCAGGGTCTGGACCAGAGGTCGTACAGAGACAGAGAGTCGCCAAAGAGCAACCGGTGCAAAGAATCCGTAGATGGACAGTACAGAATGAGATGAAAGATGTCCTGGGGCGAGTGTCCGTAGGCGCTACACACAAAATTCTCGATTCTGCCAATCCTAGAGAGATAAGAGCTTAGTAGTGGGCTGTGTCCGTTGCAGTAAAAACGAGAGAAAATACAGCAAGCATGACGGGGGAGCACAAATTTCTCGGTGGAAATAGAGGAAACCTGCGTGTCAATGAATTTAGATGAGACAGCACGCCTCCAGTCCGAGAAAAGAGAAAAGTGGATATGATAGACAGGAAAAGAGAGACTACAAGGGATTGCAGAGGACGCGAGTAGCGCTCCCCGTTGGACCAACTCATCAGCCGCATCGTTTCCCGGGAAAAACGTGTGTCCAAAGACCCATTTGTAGCCTGATAGAACAGAGAGAAAAAGAAAACTGTTCCTGCCAGATCTGCCAGTAAGATTGAGGTAAAAGGAAAGACGGAGGAGAGAACAGGGTGGTGAGAGCAAACCGAGAGTCAGAGAGAAGGATAAAAGAAAAGAAGTGGCGGACTTGTTGGTGCTGCTGAGACCAGCAGAGAGCTTGCATAATGACGCAGGCTTTAGCGAAAAAATTTGAGCATACTGGGCCTGCTGAAAAGGAAACGGTAGCCCCAGTGCCACTGAGCGAGTTCTTGGCAAGTTCGCCAGAGCCGTCTTTGCCAAAAGGAAAAGGAACAGAGCGGTCTGTCCGTAGTACCAGATCGTAAGGTGGGAGAGAGTCAAGGTAAAGGAGAGCCGCACCTTGGTGAGAGAGGAGGGGATCACAGCGGGAGCATGAGGAAGAAAGGGTGGACTCCACAGTGAAGAAAGGCTGGTTCCAAGGAGGTGAGGGAGGGCAGGCAAGGAAAGCCTTCCTAGGAAAAGAAGAAGAAGAAGGAAGCATGAGCGGGTGGGTGAACGCAAAAGCTCTCCAGGACGATCTGCAGAGTCTTGACTCCACTCCATGTCTGGCCAAACCTAAAATGGAGAAGGAGGTTGGGAGACGAGGTACCCGCTCATAAAATGACACAACGAAATGAGTCAGAATGATTCGTAGAGGAGGTAGAGACGCCTCAGTGAGAAGAAGTGGGATAGGGGAGGACGAGAGGCAGCCGGAGATGGTGCTACTAGCCGTCCGGTGAAGGCGTTCCAATTTGGTGATATTGGTGACGCTTAGATAAGGAAACTATCTGGGTGAAGCATGAGTGAGAAGATGCCAAAGAAAAGCTTTACATAGAAGAAAGAGCGACACCTTAGATGGGCCCCATGAGGAAGAAGAAATAAAACGTAAGGCCTTGAGATTAGGAAAGAACTTGGCGTTCAGCGAAGATACATGTTTAGAAAAGGAAAGAGTGCGGTCGAAGGTGATCCCAAGAAAAGTCGGAGTGGGATAGAAACGGAGGCGGTAGTTGAGTAGGAGGAGGTTGGGATGGAGGTTAGCTTGGTTGTGATCCACTCAGAAGAAACAGGCCTCACATTTGCTCGGATTGAGAGAAAGGCACTAGTGCTCAGACCAGCGATCCAATCAAAACAGAGCTCCTTGTGTGTCTTCCACCACAGTACAAACTGAGGAAGAGGACCAAATCGCGAGATCATCAGCATAAAGAAACCAGCTGACGGAGAAAAGTAGAAAAGCAGGAAAATCATTGATGAAGAAAGAGAAAAGTACTGGGCCAAGCATGGATCCTTGCGGCACACCTCGACGGACTCGAAAGGAACCACTACTGTGATTTTGAAAAACCACACAAACGCGTTTATCAGAAAGGAAAGATTGAGTCCAACAAACAAGGCATGGAAGTAGGCCAGCCGAAATAAGTTTGTGGAAAAGACGGGATGGCAGACAGAGTCGAGAGTTTTAGAGAAATCAATAGTAGCATGAATCTTCCGAGAGCCCGGCCTGGGTTTGTTAAACTCATCCGAAATGGACTGAGAAAGAAATAGAATTTGATCGAGAGTAGACCGTCCAGGGCGGAAACCGGCCTGGCTGCGTAAGAATAGAATTAGACTCTAGAAAGGAAAGTAGATGCGATATAATGTTGTGTTCAAAAAGCTTTGAGACGCAGAAAGTGAGAGAGATAAGCGAGAAGGAAGCAGGAGAGTTGTTAATTATTTTTCCTCAGTCATTAAAACTTTCTGTTGTTTCTAAATTGTGTTTTTCACCTTCCTTTACGGTGCCGCAAACCCGCTATAAGTCACTTCTTAGTTACAATTATTGAACTTTGCGTTTTCTTTGTATTGTAAGTCAAAATTCAAATTTGCAACACCACTGCTTTGAGCGTAACTTAATCTACCATATAAGATAATTCACTGATAGTCCGCGATTGTTTTGGATTTCGTTTTAACTACATCGAAGTGTCTCTGTGTTGTATCTTACTGGATTTAATCACACGTCATTTGGATTTACTTGTAAAGAATCGTCTGTTAACAAATTTGTAAGTAATAAATTTGTTATTGTTCATATGATTATAATTGTTAGTAAGGTAAGCGAGGTGTAGTAATGTTTTTAAGTCAAGTGTATAAATCGCCCTTTAGTTTGTTTAATTCTTTATGACGTTCTTATTTAATTTGTATCAGCGTTATTGTATTGTACGAGTTATGTATAAAAAAACTGCTGCGTGTATTGCCACCTGAACTCCTGCCATTACTGCTGCGATAATCGCTGTTTATTGCGATCTTCAATCCAAGAATAAACAAGGCGCAAGTTAATCAAATCTCCGACGTGTTGCAGAGACTCAGAAAGGCTTAACGGAAACAAACAACAAGAGTCGAGAGGCTTTCCCAGCTTATGGATTGCAATAATAGAAGATGTCTTCTAGATAGAAGAAAAGGAATGCAAAGTCCAGAAAAGATTGAAAAATGTAAAGAAGAAAAATCCATGCCAAAGCGAGAAAGATGCTTTAGCATGGGATAGGCAACTTTGTCGGGGCCAGTGGCAGTGGACGAGGAGAGGTTAGAGGCAGCCGCGAGAAATTCAGCGAGGGAGAAGGCAGAGAAAAAGGACGAGTGAGACTCCTCAGGGCACGTGGACCGACGGAGCTCGGAAAGGTAGACTCTGACTCTGCTACACAAGGCCTTTGGATGGGAGACAGAAAAGTGGGGTCTCAGGTAGTCGGCAAAGACCGAAGCTGACTCCCAGGGAGAGAACAGTTGGAAAAGTTAGGAGAGTAGGAAAATGGGTGTCGGGTGCAATAGAATTTTTGGTTCTATTTCAACTTTAAGTTTATTCTTAAAATTGAAGTGACTTATAGTATCGCTTGAATAATTAAGTCTGGCTGCAGAAATTCAGCGAGGGGAGAAGGCAGAGAAAAAGGACGAGTGAGACTCCTCAGGGCACGTGGATCGACGGAGCTCGAAATGAGTGCTTCTGGCTTTGCTACACTAGGCTTTTGGCTGGGAGATAGCAAAGTGGGATCTCAGGTAGTCGGCAAAGACCGAAGCCGTCTTTCTGGGAGAGGACCAGTTGGGGAAGTTAGGAGAGGAGGAAGATGAGAAGGAAGAGTCAGCGACAGAACGAAGGAGAAAGTGCATAGATTCATGTTTAGATTAGGAAAGACAGAAGACAAAAATTTTGTTGGTGGTACAGAATTTTAATATAGCTTTGAAAAAAGCTGTTTGAGCCATAAGCTTGTCGTGACGCTCTCATCAGTGGCGGTATTGCGTCAAAAGGGAAGATCTAGAGTGAATAAATGTGTTATATGTGAATAATTTGGACGGTACGCAATCAAGACAAGCCAATGATAGCGCTAGTATTGCAAAGGGCGCCAAAAAAAGATTTTGCAATTGCGAAAGTTAGAGAAGGCGCAGCAAGAGGCCAAATGCCACGATTATCGAAAGAGTTTGAGAGTGTAAACAAACTCTTTCTGTCTGCATAATACCGGGCGTCGGGCCTTGATATAGGTAGCCTCTAAAAGATTAAGATGGAAAGAGCTGTGCACTACGGCGAGGATTGAAAACCGCTTATCATCATAGTTTAATGCGCATCGATCATTATCTAAAAGATGCTGACCAATGGCGGAATCACAATCCGGTTTGGTGTCGGTTCGTTTGCACGATCTGTGTGGTTGAGATCGGCGTGGACGAGTCAATTGCTGTCTTAACCATTGCGGAACATGTTGCTTGATCATTGCGGAACATGTATGTTGGAGGCTTTTGCGATCCTGTAGTCGAGGCGCTTTGCAATACTAGCGCTATCATTGGCTTGTCTTGATTGCGTACCGTCCAAATTATTCACATATAACACATTTATTCACTCTAGATCTTCCCTTTTGACGCGATACCGCCACTGATGAGAGCGTCACGACAAGCTTATGGCTCAAACAGCTTTTTTCAAAGCTATATTAAAATTCTGTACCACCAACAAAATTTTTGTGTACTTTCGCCTTCGGTACACCAAACAGCAAATAGCTGTTTTAAACAATGTGGTAAGAACTAGAGGAAAAATCAGAACTCTTAAGTTCTCTGCAGCCTTTCTCAAGGCTTGCATTTCTAAAAGAGTTGCCCCTAAGTACATCGTGGCTCGCATTGAACGATCACGAGCCAGGCACAGCCCAGAGATGGAACGCGCTTTTCTAACAGATGATGTTGAAAAGCTAACAGAGCTATCAAGAAAACTTCAAACAATTAATCAATCACATTGGCGGGCGGCCCGCGAATTTCTAACATTCTTCGACACAATCAGATTCTGCAGATACCTGGCACTACTTGATGAAAGAACGAAATCAAAATGGAAGAACAGAAACGAGCGATTGCAAGCTTTACTCAGACGTGACCGTTTCGGCAATGCTCTCGGTGATACTACTAGGCATGTTCTGAATCTTTCAGATTATGTCTTGTCTGACACTGAAAGTTTCGTGCTGTCGCATGGTCTTAACTTTGGGTTGCCACCCAGGCATCTGTGCAAAGAAGAAATCTTCGCCGAATTTGAGTCACTGTGGGCACAGCTTTTACATCACAGTGCCAATTCTGTTGAACAACGCACTGCTTTGAAAGCCCGACTCGCCGACCTTGCTCATTTGTACTGTAACAGCACGATAGATTCACGTGACTTCACAATGCACAAAGAGTACTTTCGTGCAATCAACCGGTTACGAAAGAATGATGACATCATTGTCACCAAACCCGACAAAGGCTCCGGCGTTGTCCTTTCAAATAAAAGCGACTACGTCGATAAAATGAACAAGATACTTGATGATCAATCGAAATTTAGAAGACTTGGTCCGGTCTCCAGCAATGACAACACAGCCATCGTTGAATCGCGCCTTCAGAAGCGGTTGCTTGACTTAGTCAAAGCCGATCTCATGCCGAAGTGGATATATGACGCAATACGACCAACTGCATCGCAAAGACCTCGAATGTATGGTTTGCCGAAAACACACAAAGAAGGCACTCCACTTCGCCCAATACTCTCTATGACAGGTTCGTCCCATCATGAACTTGGCAAGTGGTTGGCTAGCCTATTACAACCTGTGTTGGAGCGGTTTTCGTCACACTGCATATCAGATTCGTTTACGTTTGCTAAGGCCATGCAAAATCTTGACATCGACCCTAATGTCTTCATGTGTTTTTTTGATGTATCCAGCTTGTTCACCAACGTTCCCCTTGATGAAACCATCAAAATCTGTTCGGAAGCCCTCTACGACCAGTCTAATTCCCGACCAGTCATTCCAAAGGAAGTGTTTGTTGAATTGATGAAGAGCGCTACATCCTCAGTTGAGTTCAGCTTCAATAACACCATGTACAAGCAAACAGACGGAGTAGCTATGGGATCACCATTTGGTCCGGCTTTGGCCAACATCTTCGTTGGATATTGTGAAGAAAAGTTATTTTCTCAAACGCAAAAGCCTTCAACATACTTCAGATATGTTGACGACACGTTTGCCATCTTTGATCACGAAGCTGAAACAGATGAATTTCTGACCAAACTTAACTGCCTCCATTCATCTCTCAAGTTCACCTTTGAAAAAGAGAAAGGGAAATGTCTACCGTTTCTTGATGTCTACGTCGAAAGAACAGATGTTGGCTTGGAGACCAGTGTATACCGGAAACCCACTTTCACTGGCCAGTATTTGCGTTGGGAGTCCTTTAGTCCTCTCAAACGCAAAATAAGTCTAATATCTACATTGGTGCATCGAGCTCTAATGATTTGCACCAAACGTAGACTCAATGAAGAAATAGAACTGATCAAGAAGATATTACTGGACAATGGCTATCCTAAAAACATCATCAACACTCAGATCACCAAGAAAATTGCTCAGTTCTTCACCCTTAAGCGATTTGGGCCTGAAAAGTGTCCTGTGTACTTGAGGGTCCCTTGGATAGGTAAGCCATCCACAAACTTGGAAAAAGAAGTCAAAACCTCCGTGGAAAGCTGCTGTGGTTCCGTCAGCACCCGTTTAGTCTTTACGTCTAAGCGCATGCTGCCTGTGGCCCGCAAGAATGTTCTACCTGCCATTCAGAAAAGTTTTGTCATATATGAATACAAGTGCCACTGTGACAGTCGGTACGTAGGGCGAACATCTCAACGACTACAGGATCGCATCAAGCAACATGTTCCGCAATGGTTAAGACAGCAATTGACTCGTCCACGCCGATCTCAACCACACAGATCGTGCAAACGAACCGACACCAAACCGGATTGTGATTCCGCCATTGGTCAGCATCTTTTAGATA
The DNA here is from genome assembly GCA_963675345.1 of Trididemnum clinides. Lineage (NCBI taxonomy): Eukaryota > Metazoa > Chordata > Ascidiacea > Aplousobranchia > Didemnidae > Trididemnum > Trididemnum clinides. The sequence goes on from OY776290.1 coordinate 8,596,510, forward strand.
ATGATCGATGCGCATTAAACTATGATGATAAGCGGTTTTCAATCCTCGCCGCAGCGCACAGCTCTTTATATCTTAATCTTTTAGAGGCTACCTATATCAAGGCCCGACGCCCGGTGTTATGCAGACAGAAAGAGTTTGTTTACACTCTCAAACTCTTTCGATAATCGTGGCATTTGGCCTCTTGCTGCGCCTTCTCTAACTTTCGCAATTGCAAAATCTTTTTTTGGCGCCCTTTGCAATACTAGCGCTATCATTGGCTTGTCTTGATTGCGTACCGTCCAAATTATTCACATATAACACACTTATTCACTCTAGATCTTCCCTTTTGACGCGATACCGCCACTGATGAGAGCATCACGAAAAGCTTATGGCTCAAACAGCTTTTTTCAAAGCTATATTAAAAGACAGAAGAGCAAGTCGTTTGCCATGCATCAGTCTTGGCTTTGGCAATGGCAGACGAAGCACGCCAGGAAGCGGAGATGTAAGCCTGACGATTTTTTTTAATCACTTGTGTGAGCGGCAGCGTGAGACTTGCGTCTTTCACTAACCGCTTCTTCCACTTTAATGGACTACCAGGCTTTAGGATGGAGTTCGATGCGGCCAAAAGGAATGAAAAATTAGGCCACATTTATTGTCGGAGAATTTAAGAGAGCAGCAGCAGAGGAAAGAGAAAGACACCAGCATTCCTCTGCAGAAGGACACTGAGAATCAAAGTAATAGGCAAAGTCATCCCAACGAGCTTTCTGAAAATTGAAGGAAGAGCGACGCTCGTTGGGGTAAAAGACCGGAGAAAAAGGGACGGTTTGTAGAATTGGTAGGTGATCAGAACCGAAGTCCTGAAGCACCTCTCAGGAGCAGGAGAAGGCGACAGAGGAGTCAGCAAAGGAGATGTCAGGAAAGGAGCGACTGCCAAAAGAGCGATGAAGAAGAGCAGGTATATGGGGGTCATTGAGGGGGAGGAAGTCAGAGGAGATGACCCAATCGAATACTTTCTCCCCATGGGGGATCGGAAGTATCTTTTGAGTCCCAGAAGGGGTGATGGCAGTTGAAGTTCATCAGAATGAAGAGATTTCTGGACGAGGAAAGAATGGAGGGAAAAAAGAGGTCGGTTCTGCTATCCGTCGGAGAAGAGCAAATAGGAGGAGCACAAACATTAAGGAATGAGAGCGAGGAGGAGTTTTTTAGAGAGATCTTGACCCCTGCATAGTCAGAGTAGGGGTCTAGCGAAGAAAGAAGGGAGGTAGAAAGTTCAGAGAAAGATAAGCCCTGCCTGACAAAAATGATGAGGCCGTCGCTAGCGTGCGTGGCATCTGGAGAAAGAATACCAGACCGGGAGTGGGTGCAATCAGATCTCGAAGCATAGGATCCAGGGATCCAGAAAGAGAAAAATAAATTAAGGTTAGACTTCTGGATACTAATAAGGTCAACGAGATGAGACGAAAAAAAGTGTAACAGTTCAGTGTTCCTGGTTTGGAGACCCCCAGCATTCCATTGAAGAATCCTGAGAGAGTCAGGGGGAAAGAGGAAGCAGGAGGTGTAGAGAAGCAGCCAGGAGCATAAAGCGGTGATGAGGGCGCAGAAAAAGAAAATTCAAGGTGGGTGGAAGGGGAATAAGAAGTTTATAGGCGAGGGTGGGGCGGGAGTGCTGCATTAGCAGACGGGTGGCCAGATTGAACAGAAGAGGTATATAAGTTGGAGGAGTCCGAGGAGGAAATCACAGTTTTATTTTCAGAAGATGGCGGGACACGGTAGAGGGACGGCTCCAGGAGTGAGAGTTGCCAAGAGTTCTGAATTTAGAGAACGAGAGTAGTGAGCACTTTGAATGGACCCATTGGAGCAGGTGTAGCATTGCACTGAACCCCGCCAGGTCACATTTCCAGCGCACACTCAACAGGAAAAATCGGGGCCACGGTTAGGATGAATGTTGCCGCTCATCAGTGGAACAAGACAAATAAGGAGACAAAAACGGGCAAGAGAGAGGCAGGAGAAGAGAGAAGATAGACAACCAATTTTAAAGAAGCTGCGTGCTGCTCTTCTGCGGTCATTCAGAGCACAGGCACGACGAAAAAATCGTTTGCACGAGGGGAGTGCCCGGGCAACTGGGACCCTCGGAAAGGCCAACAAACGACCCAACCCAAACGGAGTTGAGGCGGCTGTTGATTGGTGCAGTGTTTGTTCAGCTTGCAGGTATAATCGGCTGCTACTGTTTGGTAACAGTCATTGCACTTCAATCTCATTATGATGCCACCAATTTTTGCGATCTTCTTGCATGAGTCTTTGTGTTGCTGAAGTATGACACGAGTAAATGCAATAGCTCGCTGAGTGAAATATCTTTGACTCTTCCTTTATTTATTCTAAATAGAGCAGAGCACAGATGTCACTTTTCATGTCATAACATCAAATTTTAGGTTTTTGGTAATATCTTGATGTTTTGTACTTCAAATTCAATTTTGAAACAAACTTCGATGTTCCTCTCATTTCATGTTTTTTCAGCCACATGTTCACATTGTGCAAAGTGATCTCTGTTGACTGTAGACTATATTGGAACATGCGCGAACATTGCTTTCCAAATTGTATCTAAAGCAATCCTCCTGTAGGCAGAGAAATATAATGCGTTTCGCTCTTTTACCCTTTCACCAAATCCATTTTCAAAAAAGTTAGAGATCTCTTGCGAAGAAAGCTTATTTAATGCGTTTTAATTTCAAAAACTTAAAAAATATATTGCCAGTTGCCAAGAAAACAATCCATTGTGTTTTAATCTCAAAAATTTTCTACACAATGGTGTAGATTTGTGAGTTTGATGAGTCTGCTCAATCTCGACTAATGATGTGAACCTTGGATTTGCACGTTTGATCCCTAACTGCAATGCTTTTTGATTTTAGGTTGATGGGTCCAGAAGCTTCGTGCCGGACAAGAGCTCTTTTCATGCCAGCACTTGTGTTTTTTATATGTAGGCCTGTGTCGTATTCTTTTTGTGATGATCAACAATGCAAATTGTGATAGGTCTACTTAAGTCCAAACTATGTGCCCGCTAGTGGCATTTCAAACATTGTTTTAAAGATACTGCTACCCAAAAAGGGGCAATAATACTTTAAGCAACTAAAGCTATACTTCTTTTTGTTCGTCGTATGGCAGGGTATTCATGATCCAGGTCAGACACAAGAAAAGGACTGGGGTCGAGGGTTTGTTCTTTTACCACCTCAGCCTGCTGTGTTGCCCAAATCAGATGCTGGCAGTGATGGAGTTGAGCCAGCAACCTGTTTCGTCATTCAAAACTGCCAAACCCATTATTTCTCGAGGTGCCTGATGTGTGGGACACATTGAAATAATGTGATCTCCAGTCTGTTCGTTAGTGTCACACTCGCAACTCGCTGAAGAAGTAAGATCTTATTTGTGCATGGACAAACCGAAACGCCCAACGCCAGTACGCAAGCAATTGAGTTTGACCAGGCTGTTCTAGTCCAACTCATTCCAATAGGCTTTGTGCTGACCTTAGCAATGTAAGCACAAAGCGCTGACGTACTCCCAGAGTACTCTGAGTCACATGTCAAGTTCATCCATTGGGATGCCCGACTCAGATAAGTTGTGCAATAATTTCTGCGCGGAAGGAACAAACGGGTGTCTAGATTTCAGTCTCTCTTTGCTAGCAGCCTGTGACTCATCTGGCTGGATGCCCGAGAGAGCTGGAAGGGTGTCCGTTGGGGTGGGACGTAGGCATCCAGTGACAATGTGCAAAGCGTCATCAAGAACACTGTCAATGAAATAAGTATGCGCGCTGCGACACCAAGCTGGTGCACAGTACTCAGCAGTCGAGTAGATCAGGGATAAGGCAGCTATGCGCAATGTTTTGGCACCAGCGCCCCATCCTGAATCCGCAAGTCGCCTCAGCAGCGAAACGCTAGACAGTTCCACTGGAAAAAATGGTAACACTTTAATATTGTTATTAACTTTGAGCTCACGATTGGCCTCATGATTGTGGAGACGAAAGGCTGCCGTCACCGTTTTAGCATGGCTGAGCTATAGCCGCTACGTCTGGAGATATGCGGAAAGTGTGGTCATGTCTTCGGTTAAAGTTCTTTTCAACACCTTCCAATCTCCAGATGAGTAAAGTATCGCCAAATTCTCAACGTAGGTATACTTTTTGAAGGTTATGAAAGGCGGATCGTATATGTATACATTGAAAAGAAGAAGAGACAACACTGATCCCTGTGGGACGCCATTTTTCAGACGTCGGAGTCTGTTTGACTTGCTGTCACTAATGGTCAGGGTGAAGCTTCTGTTCCGAACAAGTTCTATGATCATTCGGACCATGTGCTTGTCCGGCACAAGTCTTAGTGGCTTGCAGGCGAGGCCACTGGTGCCAGACAGTGTTGCAAGCAGAGACGTAGCATCCGCCCCCCAAACCCCCCAATTGGGGGGGGCCCAGGCCAACTTTGGGGGCCCAAGTTAGTCTGAAATTGCTTTTTGGCTACGTGACTATTTTCAGTTCAGCAGACTTGTTTACAACCGATTAAAACTGTAGGAAGAAATTGGCTTGTGACATCATAAGTGAATGCTACATCATTTTATCTCGCAGAATCTAGAATATTTCGATTGATTTTCTGGTAGAATCTTGAATATTCGATTGACGTAACAATGCCGTTGTTACGCAACAATCATAGAATGGTCTGGAATTCTGTTTGGCTATAAATACCGGGACAATATATATACACTGCAGAGTGCAGATAAAGTATTTTATTGACATTGTATAGAATAAAACGTTCAAAAAGTGGTGCTCAAAAGAGAAAAGAAGCAGCCACTGCTCGAGATGCTGTAGCGAAATTGCCCAAGATGACAGATTTTTTCAAGATTACTGAGCAGAGTAGACCTGGCACTAGTACCGAGAGGGATGAAGAAAACTATAGTGTACAAGAAAAAGAAGACTATGACGATCAGCATCAAAGTGATTGTGAATTTCCAGAAAATGGAAGTTGTGATTTACCTGCCAATACGCAACCTTCAATATCAAAAATATCTGAATCTCAATTTACCCCTATCCCTGATGACCCATGTAAATGGCCTGAAAGTATTTCTGATGCTCAACGATGTGATATAGTAAAGCGTGGACCTCATCAACTAATAATGAATTTTCTATATAATAACACAACTCCAAGGCGACGTTTTTCCTCCAACCATTATAAACGTGTGTTACCTAATGGTGAAAGTGTTTCACGGTCGTGGCTAGTTTATTCTGGGGAATCAGATCAAGTTTTTTGCTTTTGTTGTAAGCTATTTGGAAAAACACTAAGCCCCTTTTGTAGTGGTATAAATACATGGGAGGGTTTTTCGAAAAAACTGAAAGACCATGAAAACGGCATTTCCCACCAAGAGTGCTGCAGTCAATGGATATTGCTAGCTGAAGGGATAAGAAATTCATCCACTATCGACAAACGCGAGATGAATATTTTTTTCAATGAAAGACGTTTTTGGAGAAATGTTTTAGAGAGACTTATCGACATTGCCTTGTTTCTATCGGAAAGGAATCTTGCTTTTAGAGGATCTGAAGAAGTCTTAGGATCTCCTCACAATGGAAATTTTCTGGGTATACTTGAGCTTTTGGCAAGAAGAGATCCGATCCTAAAAGAGCTTCAAGACAGAATCAAGAATAAAAACACTAAAGATCACTATTTGAGTCCTACCATACAAAATGAACTAATTGAATTGCTAGCGACAGAAGTTGAAAAAGAAAATTTACAGCAATTGAAATCGGCAAAATATTTTTCTATAATTTTGGACTGCACTCCAGATATGTCACATCATGAACAAATGTCTGTCATTCTCCGTTATGTACTATGTAATGAAGAAGCTGCTGTTGTTAAAGAAACATTTTTTGGCTACTTGAGAATAAGTGACAGTACTGGGAAAGGCTTGTTGGACGCTTTCTTAGAAAAAGCGACCGAACTGCAACTCGAATTGTCTGATTGTCGAGGTCAGTCATATGATAATGGTGCTAACATGAAAGGAAAACATTCTGGGGTCCAAGCAAGAATGCTAGACATCAATCCCAAAGCTGTTTACGTGCCCTGTGCAAACCATACCCTTAACTTAGTTGTTGTTGTTGACAGTGCTAATTCATCGACGGAAGCATTGACATTTTTTGGAGTACTTACAAGGTTGTATGTGCTGTTTTCTTCCTCTGCTCAGCGTTGGGAAATTTTGAAGAAACATGTGGAGCTGTCCATAAAGTCACAATCTGATACTCGTTGGGAAAGCAGAATTAAATGCATCAAACCTCTTCGATACAATTTAAAAGAGGTGTTGCTGGCACTGAAAGACTTGGAAGCCATTTCCATAGAAAGAAAAGATGGAAGAGCTGCCTCAGAAACAAAATCGTTGATAGCTCATTTATCAAAATGGAGTTTTCTTTTGTCGGTGTTTATTTGGTATGATATCCTATTCCAAGTCAATAAAGCAAGCAAGATTCTTCAATCGTATGGAGTCTCCCTTCATACAATGGAAACGGAAATCCAGGCAACTGAAAAGTTTTTGCAAAACTATCGCACAACGGGTTATGACAGTGCCGCAACATCTGCTGTTGAAATAGCACAGGAATTGGATATTGATCCTTCTTTTCCTCCGTCAAGAAGTGGAAAGAAAAGAAGATCGTTTGATTACCAAGGTGAAGAGGAACAACGAGCTACTCCTGAACTGAAATTTAAAAGCAACTTTTTCTATCCATTAGTAGACCAGGCTATTATGTCAATAAAGGAGCGCTTTAATTTGTTACGTGAGGTTTCTTCCGCCTTTTCGTTTTTGTACACACGAGACAAACTTTTGCTTGTGCAACAAGAAAATGCTCTTCTTACTTGCTGTAAAAAGTTCCAAAAAAAGTTCGGTGACATTGATTCTGATGAAATGAGCGCTGAGCTACAGCAGTTTGTTTTAATTTTACAAAAAAACGCAATCTCAAAACGGCTCAAGACTTTCTGAACTATCTTCTAAAGACTCATTTATTTGAATTGTATCCGAATGTGTACATCGCACTTCGAATCTTACTAACTTGCCCCGTGACTGTTGCCAGCGCTGAAAGAAGCTTCAGCAAATTGAAACTGATCAAAACTTTTAATAGAACGTCTATGACAGACAGTAGACTATCTTCATTAGCCATGTTGTCAATCGAAAATGACTGCGCCCGATCTCTTGATTATGACAATGTCATAACAGCATTTGCGAACAAAAAGGTTCGCTCCAGACTATTTAAATGATACTGTGTTTTTATAACTTTTTCATGTTTTTCAGTGTCATTGCTTTCGTTTCGCAGTGTCTGCATAAATGTCCTACTGAACTCTGGCATCGGTGCCGAATTTTTTATGACTTGCACCTTCGGTATCGGCATGCTTTATTCTGACATTAGCCTGTTTACTTATGTACAAATTGTGGTGTATTTTCTTAATGCAGCTCTTCAATTTTACACCTCTAAAGTGATATGACCTGTGCGCAGGGGCTCTTGCGCTTACTTTGGGGGGGGGCCCGAAGTTGGAGTGCTACGGGACTGGTTGCAAGCAGCTGTCAGATCGACAAACACGGCACTAACCTTCTTTTTTGCCTCAAAAGAATCCTCAATGTTTTGCGTAAGCAAAACGACCTGATCTACGGTAGACTTTTCGTGTCGAAATCCAGCCTGTTCCTTTGGGAGCAAGAGATTGACTATTGGTTCGACGCGATTGTAGATCAGTCGTTTGAAGATCTTGTAGGGGACGCAGAGCAGAGAGATGGGATGGTTGCTCTGTGAGTCCTCTACAGGTTTTGAGGATTAGGGATCGCGACTACCAGCGCTCTTCTCCAGACTTTAGGAATTTTGAGTTGGCGCAAGCAGGAAGAAAGAAAACCACGTAGCCAGAACTTCATGTCGGGACCAGCATGGATTAAAAGTTCCAGACAAATAGAGTCAGGACCCGGAGCTTCACCTGGTTTCAAGTGATTGTGGGCAGCAGCAAATTCTTATGGAGAAAGATCTCCCAAGATATTTACAGCATCTGAGGAGTAGCCCTCCAAAGTCAGACAATTCCTGCATAACGAGTCGGAAAGTCTCTCGATTTGAATGTACATCCTCGTATTTCTCGTTTTTTACGAGCTGTCTAGCAATAGCATTTGCTAAAACGGGACATTGACGAGGGGATTGTCGTGACCCACCAGTAAGATTGTTTAATCTACTCCATGCTACTCGGCTAAAGTGTGAAAAGTCGATGTTCTGGACAGCCTCAGACCATCGCTCCCTCCATTTCCTGGCAAGAAAAGCTGTAGCAGCTCTGCTAGAGTCATGCCCTTTAGGGTATTGCAAGAATGTTTGGTAGAGGTTTTATTTTCTGATAAAACACCGTAATAATTTAATTAATTGTTTTATCATCAACTCGTTATGATGACGTTTTACAAAATGTAACTCACTAGATTTATATCACGAGTGATACTACAACAAAATTGTTTTGCCAAAACTTTCCAAAAAATAAAGATTGTTTAGAATTTTTCCTCCCAGTTTAATCGATTTTGTGCAGACAATCTGCACTCGATGCAAAATTCTGTGGACTTTTGGAAAAATATTGTCTGCAAATAACAGTTGGTAGAGAAGATTATTTTCAATTTACTGTCTAGTAGACCTACAGTTTCAGCTTATTTAAAAAACTAATTATTTCATGATCACGCTCAATGGATAAAAGTTGGCTTAACCTGGATCGTATTTTCAAATCGCAAGCTTAAATTAGATTGCTTGATCTGTTGAACTCAATCATAGATTAAAAATTTTTTATTAATATGAAACCGAGTTTTTCAGACGTGATCAAGAACATGTTGTGACGCCACAAAATTGTATGACGTTTCAAAAAGCATTTATCAAAGGAAAAAAGCCAGAATTGATGGTACTTACTTTCAGCAAGTTTTGATTGGTCTTCTGATTTCAGCTGCTAGAAGTAATTCTAGAACATAGTTACCTTTCAAAATAAAATTTATAACCACGAGACAGCTTGTAGTGACCTTAACAAAAGCAATTTATGACGTTGCCAGATAAGAGGAAAAAGGGAGCAATCGCCCACCTAAAATATTTTTAAGCACCATTACCTTAACTAACACAGTTTATTACTAGGTAGGCTACCTAAGTACTGTTGATTTAAATAAAATAAAGCACATGTAATCAGCATTCTTCAAGGAAGTGTATGTCTATTTAGTATCTATCCCTTAAAATATGGCTTTGTAACCAAAGTCATTTTTCTGGTGCATTGCGCTATCTTGGGCTTGCCACAATTCGTCATCCTTTTTCTGTCTTTGGTACATAAGTGGCGGTAGGCCTACCGATATTTCGAGTGTCTATAGTCTTGCTGAATAACAATTGTAGGTCTACAGTGCGCTTTTGGTCAATTGAAATGACAGCCAATCGCATGGCCAGTACAGATTTGAAAGGGAGATCGCTTGTGTTATCATGAAGTTGCCTCACACCATAATTTTTTTGCCTGGCTGCACTCTTGACTGCGAGTAGGTTGCACTTTTTTTAATTATAACTAACAACCAATAGCTTTACTATAATCTGTTCATTTCCACTTCGGGATGGGAGGTGGTAGACTTACTGTCCAAGTGAATATCACTCTTCCATCACAGACATGCAAGTTTTAATTGTTTTGTTGTAGTGTTTACCTCCCTAATAAACTGCCATCTTTTTCTTACATGATTTGACAGGCTCACTGGTGATGCTAGCAGTTTGTGATGCTAAAACAGAGAACCATGCACCGTATTATCCTACACAATGCAATGTCATGTTTTCGAGGCTTGCGAATAAAGCGTACAGCTCATCTTCAATAATCGAATACAATAATTTCGATTCCATTTGAATAAGGAACTGATGATGACTATTCAAATAATTTAAATATATTTTCTGACATTGAAAGTTAAAGCTGAATGATTGCATGTGTTTAATTATCAAAAGGGCAGAATACAATACGTAACGCATTTTAGACGGAGAAGTTTAATTTTGATTATCCGCATAAAATTTGCTAAAACATACGCGAAAAACAATTGTTAGAAGCTTTATTGAAAGGCGTCTATTCTAAAATTAAAATCAATTCAGCAGTTATCTTTCAGAAACAAAATTTTGAAACCAGTCATTGCATGCAATCACTTATTTTCAGAAACATCGAAAATTAAGTCACTGAATGCACTTGCGCAGTGCACGATGACGTATTTTGAACTTTAGCCAAGTCACGAACTATAAGCGTATTGAATTGCAGCCAGTTTTATAAAGGCATAAAAGCCAGTTTCACGAAAAAAGATATTAACTTCAATAATTACAATACGGAAGCATCAGTTAAATAAAGTATCAAATTACAGAAACCTCTTATTGCAAACATACAAGAGCTCCATTACTAAATTGCTGACAAGCAGTTGAAGAAAGTAGTTGACTGCGATGGACAAAAGTTTAAGTATATGTGCAGTGTAGGTTAACAAATATAAGGCTATCTGTGTGCAGTGTCTTGATGATCACAAAAATAAACTTTTTGAGATTAAAAACCTTTAGAAGCGTTTCCAATATAATTTTAAACTTTTAAAACCAAAAAGACTTCCCAAAGTTTTTGAAGTCCCTAGCTACATCTTGTTCGGCCTGTTTCCAACATAGGCGCCTTTGGAACTGCATTTGCCGGCAATCGAAGCAGCCAATAATTTCACTCACCTTCATCCGTTTATTTCACCATTTGCATTAAAGCATAATTGTAAATTAGTTGGGGAGGATGGCACCAAAGTGATTGTTGTGTAATTTCAGAAAGAAGCTATAAAATGCTTAACATACTACTTACGCCTTTACTTAATATTAGACCTAACATCTCTGGCTACGCACACATTTCCAGATTCTGGCATAGCCGAAGCTTGGGGAAGTACAAACTAACACAAAGTTAAGCAATTACAGTTAACACAATAGATTAGATCAGGGGTGTCCAAACTACGGCCCGCGGGCCAGCTCCGGCCCGCGCTGCCCTTTTTTTTGGCCCGCGGCTCATTATGAAAATATAACGTAATACGGCCCGTTATTAATCTTTGCACAACAGAACTTTGCAAATATAACAGAATTTCTTTAATGATTTAAATTTTTAAAAAATCACGAAACAACGCATGTCGAATTGTCAATTCAGCATTTTCGTGTGAGGTATATTGCTCTACCTACACATCCACACAAAGGATTCCAGCGCATGCGCCTGCATAGCGCACACCCAAACGCATCTTGCATTTTGCTTTGGAGCAATTATTACGTTTCTTCTTTTCTCTGTTAATTCTCAGTTCTTCTAGTTAGTTGTAGCGTCATAAATACTAAATAAAGAACGATTTGCCAACTATGGTTTTGAGTTGAACTATTGAACTATCAATGATTTTGTTAGCCTGCTAGTGAGTATAGTGATTACAGTTGACAATGGCAGACCAAATAAAGAAACGGAAAGTCGACAGCGAGTGTAGAAAATTTCAGGCAAGGTGGGAAATGCAATACTTTTTCAAAGAAGTCAAAGGAAAGTGTGTCTGCTTGATCTGCAACGAAACTGTTGCAGTGGTGAAGGAGTATAATGTGCAACGACACTTTGAAACGAAACATAAGAAGTATGAATCCTGTACTGGTGCCGAGCGAGAACAGAAAGTTAAGCAAATGACAGCTACACTACAGGCTCAGCAAAACTGCTTTCTCCGTGCCAACAAAGCACAAGAAAGTGCTACAGTAGCCAGTTACGAGGTAGCTCAACTGATTGCTCAACACGGGAAACCTTTTACAGATGGCGACTTTATAAAGCAATGTCTCAATAAGGTTGCAGGAATAATGTGCCCAGAAAAACTGCATGACTTTAACAACGTTAGTTTGTCCAGAAACACAGTTGTGCGTCGCATCGAAGACTTGTCAGCTAATGTAAAACATCAGGTGTCACATAAAGCTTGTGATTTTGATTTTTACTCGATTGCGTGTGATGAGAGCACTGATGCCGGAGACACCGCACAGTTGTTAATTTATTTACGGGGAGTTGATGACAACTTTTGCATTACGGAGGAGTTGCTTGATATCAGGAGTCTTAAGGGTACAACTACAGGTAAAGACATTTTTAAAGCTGTGTCCGATGCAATTGACAAGATGGGACTTAAGTGGGACAAGTTGTGTGGAGTCACAACAGATGGAGCTCCAGCTATGAGAGGCGAGCGAAAGGGAATGGCTTCTATGGTTTGTGCCAAGGTGCAAGAAAATGGAGGTGAGGCTGTTAAAATGCACTGTATCATCCACCAGGAAGCTCTCTGTGCCAAGACAGTCCAGCTTGGTGATGTGATGAACACTGTTGTGAAAATTGTCAATATAATTAGGTCGCGAGGGCTCTACCACAGACAGTTTCAGTCTTTTCTGTCAGATGTTGATGCTGAATACGGGGACGTTCTCTATCACTCTGATGTGCGTTGGCTAAGTCGCGGCGCTGTGCTGCAGAGATTTTATTCTTTGAGGTCAGAAATCGATCAGTTTCTGAAAGCGAAGAACCAACATGTTGATGAGCTAACAGACCCTCAGTGGTTGGCAGACCTAGCATTTTTGGTTGATCTCACTGGTCATCTCAACGCACTGAACAGGACCTTTCAAGGTAAAGACCAGCTTGTATCACAGCTTTATGGGCACTTGAAAGCATTCTGTCTGAAACTCCGTCTGTTTGAGACACAACTAATCAATTTCAATGTTGCGCACTTCCCCACACTGTCCGAAATCAAGTCTGCTTTTCCAAATGCCAACCTTTCCGCGCAAAAGTGTAAGTACGTGTCTGTTGTCAAAGCTCTACTGACAGAATTCAATCAGCGCTTCCAAGATTTTTCTGCTGTCGAGTACAAAATCAAGCTGTTTTCAACTCCATTCCTAATGGATGCACAAGAAGTGGAAGAGAGTCTGCAACTAGAACTTATTGAAATGCAGTGTGACAGTTCTTTAAGAAATCAACATCACCTTCTCTCCCTTTCAGACTTCTACCGGAGCTTGGAAAGGACCAGGTTTCCTTTGATGATACGCAATGCAAAACAAATGATGAGTTTGTTTGGCTCAACGTATATATGTGAGCAAACGTTTTCTCTGTTGACGCTAAATAAGAACAAATTCAGAACCAAGATGACTGACAGCCATCTCTGCGATGTACTTCGCCTTGCAACCACCAGACTAATTCCTGACTTGCCGGCCATCATGCGTGCCAAAGTACAGCATCACTGCTCTCACTGAAGCCATGCTGTTTATGAGCATTTTTGTGTCGTGTCTTAAGTTAAAATAGAAGAGAAACCCGTGTTGAATGTTGTGTTTTCTTTATATTCAGTCAGAAAGCGCATCCTACAAATATTGATAGGCTAACATCACTACATGAGGGATGAGTACGATGTTCCTTTCCTTTAGTTTAGTGACTGGCCCGCACTTTGGTGTATTCTTCTGAATGTGGCCCGTGGTAAAAAAAGTTTGGACACCCCTGGATTAGATTATGGTTTAAGAAAAAAATCAATAAACCAGGTTTTTGTTCTAAAGATTCATAGAATTAATGGGATTCCGGTAAGATTTCACATGACAAATCGTTAATTTGTTTAACTTTGAGACTTTTGAATAACATGTCTTAGAGGTTGAGATCAGTAAAGCTTGAGACATGACTGTACAAACATATTATAAAATTGCCATCGCATAAACTAAAATAGGTTTTTGACCAACCGCTATATTAATGCTGTAAGCCGTCATTTGTTAAGAGACAGCACAACAGTTGTTTGCCTTTGAAATAACAGCGAATAAAGCTTTATGCTTAGCTGCCGCCTGCTGCTTTTTTTACTGCAATCATTCCAGACACATTATTATTGCAATCATTCCAGACACATTATTATTGTGTGGATAGGAGTTTAAAGAGCTCAAGAGAAAGCATGTTTTAGAATGCTTAAATGCTCAAATAAGAGTCTGCTGTTGCATTGTCAATTCAGCCAAAATTGTTGTGAAATTTTTTTATCGAAAGCACCTTGCTAATATCTCTCAAAAAGGCTTTTAATCGCGTATCTACGAACAGTAGTTTTTGAGAAAATATCTGGAACAAATTGTGCAATCAACCGATAGCTGTGACGGTTGATTGCACAATTTGTTCCACATTCTTTCTACAGCAAACACTCGAAAGGGATAAAATTTTTGCAAGTTGGTTAGTTGGGGCCCCAGGCTTTCGTTTGAACATAAAATCGTTTTCCTCTGTTTAAAAATGTAAATTAAACAAAATTATTTTTGATAATGATGTTATGATGTCGTCACCAACTCCCTTGTAACACTCACCCCGGTGAGATGATTATTTGGGCCAAGTTTGATGTTTGCACGCCCTGTAGTTTCGGAGGAGTTAAAACAATCAAAGAAACAGAAAGAAGCTCGCTTTATATGTTAGACTAGCCGGCTTTGCCAAGCTCGTCCGGCAGGGGCCCTCCATCAGTAATGTCCGGGTTTAGTATTTCGGTTCAACCGGCCAAGCCGGCTTCACCCATCCGGCTCTTGTGTGAGCAGTAGCGAAAAGTTAATGAATTTTATGCACTTTCACAATTCTTGTACATGAAATTGTGATCATCATATTCTCTTAATCATGACTGGCAATGCTCACAAAGAATCTTGCAACAAATTATCGTTAATACTTGTGAGGAGCAGGGATTGTACATACTCAAAACTGATTGTAGGCACAAAATGGTGGTTGCTTTCTCAATTAAAGAAACAAGTATTTTATGGTAAGCCTATTTTGCCAATTGATGCTGCCGCTTTCCTATTTATATTTGTGGTATAAAGTTCGTAATTTGGCTGCGCTATTGGTCTTGTTTCCAGCATAGCGACAAAAACGGCTCTTGTTCTTTCTATATTCAGTTTTACAAATTGTTATGGTTATGGTTTCATGTTAATTTTTTCTTAAACTTGGGATTTTGTTTCACTGATGTAGAGTATAGACACAAATAACATAAATACCATAACAGGCAGCATATCAGCGTAAGAAAAAATCCTTGCTTTATGGTATATACAACGGCGTCACCCGCAGAGACCCCATCAGTAACGTAGGGATCGACTGTGTCGGTTCAGCCGGACAAGCCGGCTCCTCCTATCAGGCCTTTGTGTGAAAAGTTACCAAAAGTTTATGAGTTTTCTGCACATTAGATTTTCACGACTTCTTGTGTTCCTTTTCCCAACAGAATATCTCGTTTCAAGATCTTGACTATGCCTTAGGTCTATGAGCTCTGTTCATTGCTGACACGAACCCAGGGAAACCTTGCGTTTTCCGTAGTTTGGAAGGAGAAATCACATTTCTGATTTTAAGCTATTCTAAAGCAAAATAGCAAAAATGTCTTTTGTGTGGTGCGATTTCACACAGTCGCTGGCTACGAATTACCTAGCATGTTTTTTCTCCCTGCTTGACGTGCCCTGGGGAGTTAAAAGAGTCCTTGTTTTTCCCGAAATGTTTGGTTTGATCCCGGTAGCTCTATAAAACTCTCATAAAACAAAATACCAATAATATCTTCCACGTCATGCGATTTAACACAGTGACGTCGTTAATTTTAATTTCGCTGTAAACTTTCTCAAATCCCTGCTAGCTACGCATTATGGTTCATATTCGTTTTTCCTTGCTTAGTTATGCTCATAGAAGTTAAATAAGTCCTTGCTTTTCCCAAATTTTCAGGTTTGATTCCGGTAGCTTTATAAAGCTATTACCAAGCAAAATCGAAAACATGTTTTTCATAAGTATGGTGCGATTTTACTCCGGCAGGGCACATTATCACCAGTGCCGATTTAAAAGGTATCAATTAATGCAGCTGCGCCAGCTTCACAGTACAAACATTTATGAAAGCAACAACGAAATAATTTGGTAACATTCCCTTTTTCGTATTAATATTTGGGCCATTAAGATTTTGCCTGCGCTATTTGCTTTAATTCGGCCCATAGCATGAAAAGACCTATGGCTTTCCTTTAAGTCATACAACCTATTGCAATAGATGCCTATTACTCTTTTTTCAAACAAAAGCATTCCCTCTTAATCCAGTGTTACAAATTGATGCTATTATTGTTTAATTTTGATGTTTACTTAAATTGGAACTTTATTACATTTATCATTTGCCGCTAATCCAGACCTTCCTACTTCTAAATAAAGATTAGTGTTTTGTACCGATATCCTTGAAACTACAAATATCAGTAACCGGCTTTACCATTTATGTTCGCTGTCAAAATGATAGTGAATAATTTTGCTGCCTACTGCTGTTCTCACTATATAGTGGCAAGCATTGCGATGTCATTTAGCATTATAACCTCACAATGCGTTTTGAGCCATTATTATTAGGATCGCTACTTCCTACTTTTTCGTTATTGTAGGCAAACTAATATGAACTAACGTCTCTGACTGCGTGCATGTTCCTTGGCCCTGGCATAAACGCCGCCATGCAAACAGCAAACTAATTCGAAATGAAACACTCACAGTTCAGTTATAGCAGTAGCGGGGGCCCCCGTCAATAATGTCGAGGTTAAGAACATCAAATCAGCTGGTTTCTGTGGCAGCCTCGCCCAAATGTAAAGGAAATTGCTTCAACATTTAGATCATAATTATGTAGCTCGTCACTTATATTTTGTTGCAAACCATAAGAGAGGACCATCTATACTCCATCGTTATTTTCTTGAGTGATCACCAAGTGTTTTGCTTGGAGTAGGCTACATATTAAAATTTGTAGACTTCATTTTTCGATAAACCTTTTTAAATAATTTGATTGATAATGCCAAAGATCCATGCTATCGAGAAAGAATAAAATAAATGCACCAAATGACTTAGTTTTTCTAGAAATTGGAATTTTGTAAACAGTAGGCACCAAACTTTTACGTGTTTTTAACCGATAAACTACATTTTATAGACATTTGGAGACTTCACTTTTTGATGGATCTATTTGAAAACGTCGACAAATAATGCAAACGAACCCTGCTTGTGAGGAAAAGTTGTCAAAATGTATCAAAAAACAAACTTTGTTCAACAATTGCAAGTTTGTTAGCTCTAGTGGGATAATTGTACAACAAAAAATGAAACATCATATACGGCACAGGGATGTGGAAGCGGTTATTTTTCAAACGCTTCCGCTTCTGCTTTCACACCTATCGCTTCCGCTTCCGCTTCCACTAACAAAAAGTGAGAAAACGACCGTTGACAATTTTTTTAACTTTTGTGGGTCTGTAGCCTGCCTTCTCCTACACTTGATCATTTTGAGGAGACAAAAACCTTCATTTATTGCTATTACTTTACCTACTGCGCTTAAGCTTATTGTTCCAAACTACTCTGTATTTCTCGTATTTAGATATTAAAACTCGTGTTGAATGTAGATTAGTGCTTTTCAACCTTTTGTCATCGCTGAACCCCTAATGTACTTTTGCGTTTGTCACGGAACCCCCACCGACAAAAATTTAGAAATCACGAACTGCTTGCAAGAAAATCAAATATTTTGTTACTACAATTCAAAAAATAATTAAACACTTCAACAAATAGACAGTTACTACAAGTTCCTTCACTACTCACAACCACTTTTACAACAGTTAACCTAATGCTTTTCAGATCTAAACCGTATGACCACATATTACAGCTCTCGACAATAACCTGTCGTAACAACGACAAATTACACCGTATAGCGATGATTTTCCCTCTCTATCCTCAACTAACTTTGACTTTGAGTTAACTTTAACTCTAATCATCATTACAGACTTTCTGTCCGTCCCCAAACACGTATTGACTCCGATATTTTTGGATAGTGAAGTGCGAAATTTCTGTCGTATATATAGTATATACATGTAAAGCGAGCAAAATTGAACTACACCAATCAATAGCCGCCTCAACGTGGTCGTGCGGTCCCCAATCCTGTTTGGGTTGGGTTAAAATTGCTGTTGGTCTTCCCGAGGGTCTCAGTTACCCCGGGCACTCCCCTCACACAAAGCATTTTTTCGCCGTGCAGCCCTCTGAACGACCGCAGAAGGGTAGTACGCAGCTTCTTTAAAATCGGCATGTCTTCTCTCTACTCCTGCCTTTCTCTTGCCCGTCTTCTCATTCTTCTCCTCTTGATGAGCGACAACGTTCATCCTAATCTTTGTCCTGTCTTTCCCTGTTCAGTGTGCACTGTGATCTGGCTGGGTAGGTCAGTGCAGTGCTGCACATGCTCTAATTGGGTTTATTTAAAGTGCTCACTACTCTCCTTTTCTAGATTCAGAACTCTTGGCAGCTCTCACTCCTGGAGCTGCCCTCCCTGCTTTTTTTTGGAAATCCCACGCCTACCAGCACTGTGGCTTCGTCCTTGGACTCCTCCAGCTAGTATACCTCCACTGCTCAATCTGGCCCATTTGGTCCCCTTCTGCTAATGCATCACTCGCACCTCATCCTCGCCTTCAAACCTCCTATCCCTTTTCCGCCCACTTTGTTTCTTCTCCCTCTGCACCCACACCACCGCCTCATGCTCCTGGATGTTTCTCTTTACCTCCTGCTTCTTCTTCCCTTCTCGACTCCCTGTGGGATCTTCAATGGAATGCTGGGGGTCTCCGAGCCAGGAGCACTGAACTGCTACACTTTCTTTCGTCTCATCCCGTTGACCTTATTTGTATCCAGGAATCCTATAGCTGTAAACAGAATTACGTCACAATCTGCAACTTGCTATCACAAGATTCCATACTATTTATACTGCATACACGGAACACCACTGCATATAAGAAATCAATATACTAAAACAAGAATAATTACTAGTAATAAACGAAGAACCTTCGCGGTCCCCTCACGGAACCCTTAAAACTAACGGAACACACCTGCATGTTTTGCGAAACCCCTGTTGAAAAGCACTAATGTAGAATGATCAAGTTGTTTCCGTCACGAGTAATTTCTTTTTCAACGTTTTCAACTCCCAAACCAAGGTCAGTTAAGTTTAATCAAATCATCATTTTATTAGCTACGTTTCATTGTCCAAACTACCTTTTTCTTGCCCGTAATCGATGTTAAATGTGGTGCTAGTTGTATTTTTTCTCGTTCTATCGCGCTATTGATATCGCACTTTCGTTCAGACTTATAGTGCAACTTCACCGCTTAATCCACATTGGGAAGTGGACAAAACTTTTTAGCCAAGTTACTCTTCAAGTCAAATAGCCTATGTGGAAGCAGAAGCGGTAGGTTTTTCGCACTTCCGCTTCCACAGAAAAAAGACCGCTTCCACCGCTTCCAGCTTCCGCTTCCGCTTCCACATCCCTGGTACGGCAACCAATTTTTGGTCAGCCATTATATACTAATGCTTAGCCCTAAGCAATTGAAGTCACATATTACTGGAAAGCAAATTTGCTAAGCTTTCAAAGGACAGTAATTGTTAGTACTTTATCATAATGGTTTTGTATTAAAGTCACCTATTTTTACTGAGCTCAATATCTTTGGGAGAGGCAAAAAGTGACATCACAGGTCTTAAAGTTCAGTTTTTTCGGTATAAAAACTAATATTAATTGTACATATTGTATACTATCGGAATCGCATTAAAATATTTTCAATTTGTTGAAGAAAGTTTGAAAATCAGTTGAGAAATGAGATCACAAATTAGTTTTTTAGTAAACTGATTTTGCAAAAAGGTTGCAATTTTCGAAAGCATCTTGATATTATGATCTGCGGAAGCGAATATTTGTGTTAATCGTATGAGACATATTATGACATCATAGAGCCAGTTTTAGCGTACAAGGGAAATAGAGAAGAAAAAATGCTTAGATGGCTTAAAGTACTCAAATAAAGAAATGCTCGTAGCATTGCCAAATAAACACTAATTGTTGTGAAGTTGTTTTTATCAAATGCAGCTTATCAATATCTCCTAAAAAAAACGTTTAATCGCGTTTGTGCGATGAGTACTTTTTGAAAAAGAACAAAAAACAGATTGAGCAGTGAATCGTTGATTGTGGCGTCATTTTAGACCCTAAACAAAAGAAAGTTTTTGAAATGCAATAAATCGGAAGCTGGTTTTCATTTGAGCAAAAAGCGGTTGCCTTTGTGAAGTAATGCAAATTTTAAAAAAAAATATTTTTGATCATGACGTCAGAAATACCCGTATGACACTCGGCACGGTATGGTGATCAATCGTGCCAAGTTTGATGCTTGTACCTATATCAGTTTCAGAGGAGTTAAAACCGATAGACAGATAGACACACAGACAGACGGACAGAATTACACTTTATATGTTAGATTATGTTTTTTTATATATGATATGTTTTTCGTTTGTGATAGCACTCTTGATCAGGCGTGTCTAAAGTGTGGCCCGCACCAGAATTTTAAGCAGCCCGCAACTAGTGTCGTAAAAATTTCCAGCAACAAAATACCAGTTCAATAAGTTCGTCCACATCAAAAAAGAAGCTCTTCATCTTGACAAACGGTCATATGTTTTCAAAACAACTGCCTGTACAAAATACAAAGATAGAGAGGAAAATTCATTACTCTGACGAAGCTCACTGAACTTCGATTTAGACCAGTTGAACTCCGAAAAAATAGCCTTTATGCGGCTCGTTAGGATTCAAATTAGTGAAGTGTGGCCCGAACCGTGAAAACTTTCGGCCACCCTGCAATAGTCTATGTCACGAGCGGTCAATATTTTATAATTCATTTAAGACTCCTGCTCGCGAGTTATCTTCTGTTTGTTTGGCTACTGTATTGTACGTTTTGAGTGGTAGAGACTTGAGTTAGTTAGCAACATTGCGCGTCAAAGCAGTCCACAGATCATCTAAAAAGAAATCCGAACACAAATCAATTAACATTATACACTGCAAGGTGCAGTGATTAGGTCAACTCGGAAAGAAAATGCTGAACAAAGACATTTGCCCTTTCGGAAAAAAATGAAATTGGTTGCCGATTCAACAGTGGTTGGGTGTATTGGTGGTTGAGTGATACTCAAAAACGATGTTCAATACATCCACGTGATTCAAGTTGAGGTCTTTCAAATCCTTTGTGAAAACGTGACAACAGCGCATACGCGGAGCATCACGATAGCGATTTTAGCCCACATTTTTAGGTTCAGAGTAAAAGATCTCCACTGTAGAATGATTAATGGAGTAACAGTAACAGTAGCCAAGTCAGCAAACACGGTGACAAACTGCAAGATTGAAGACAGAATGTTTGTCAATGTTTTGTTGAAGGTTGTATGAGGCATGTGCTGGCGCCACCTGATGGTTTCCATAAGTCTAAGGGCCCTGCTAACAAAGCCATCACTTCTGCTTTACAGGGCCCATGTGATTTGTCAGGTCTGTGTGCCACGCAGTAGAACTGAAATAAAAGAGGTGTTGTAACTTGCGCTTGGTCTTTCGTGAAATTTTGCCGTGCTTCCATTATAGTTTCCATAAATCTCGCATTACTGAGATAGCGTAGCCATGTCTTCTGTCTAGTTCTAGATTGAGATTTTCTTGATTAGAAATAATGGAGTCTAGACAGTGGAAAGTGAACCCAAATTCAACTCTTTCTGGTGCAATGACCACTTGGGTTAATGACAGTAGCTTCCCCAACATTAATCAACTTGGTTTTTGTCCAGCTTACTTTCACATTGAGTTTCTTTCTTCAGCTTCATAAATTGTCAGCGCTTCCTTCAACTCAGCAACGTTGGGCAGAACAAAGGGGTGCAGTTTATTTGTGGTTACCCATCCTCTTCCTCGGGATGGAGGTACGACATGAACGGCAACTCAGGTTTATGCTGTCAATCTAATTGAAATTAGGCTAGGGGAAAGATGGCAGCCCATTTCGAACCAGTCTTGAGTGACTGGTAGCCCCACCACCAACAAGGCGGACTGCCACTGGTGGGTAAACAAGAGTAGTTTTTAACGACATGCTGGGTTAGCAACTTCACAATTGTAATTCGGTGAAGTACGGGTGGGCCACCTGTCTGCCACACAAAGGTGGAGGCGTCCCAATAAGTGCCTTGCCCAAAGACACAACAAGCAAGCTTGCCGGCTTTTTCTTCACACTATCCCTTTTTTATGCTGAGCGCCAAGTATGGAAGCTGTGAATACCATTTTTTAAAGTCTTTTGGTATGACTTGACTTAGGGAATGAACCTCAGGTCTACCGACTGCGAAGCGGACGCTCTCACCACTACATTATCGCGCCGGTGAGGGGTGTCGTTGACGTATTTCAATTCATTAAGGTAAAAGTTGTACAACGTAACTATAGGTATTTAATTAGGTCCATGATACAGATAAACAAGTCCGGCGCAGCTATGCAGCTCTGTCTGACGCCGCTACTCACGTCAAACCAAGCGGCTTCCTTCCCATTTACTTGAAGACTGCTCTCAACACAACAATAGAGCTTCTGAAAAAAAGACACAGCCTTTCTGGGAATCCAAAGAAATCCAGAATCATCCTCCGTGAAAAGATCAATTGAAGCGGCTTTGGAGTCCTAGAAGGTGATAAAGAGATGTGAAACTATACAAAATGTTTACGTTTTCTTAATGATTAAGCGGAAGCCTGTGATTTGATCTATTGCCGAATGATCACTAATGAAACCAGCTTCATGGGGCGGCGCTGGTTTCCTACAGCTGGGAAGGCATGTCTTGAGATTTACCTTGTAGGTGTTAGCGTAAGCTGTGGATAAACAAACAGTAGTGAAACTACTGTCGTATTTTTCGTTGCTCTATGGTAGTACATAGGAGTTCGAACTGTTTGAGTGAAGGGCCTCCACTGCTCTTTAAAAATACTGGCGATCTAAAACTGATTAGTACCATAACGATATTAAGCAAGTATAAATATTTGTAAAACAATTTTTAAAAATCGTGTTTTATTTGTAATTCAAACGTCAATGTAGTACTTGGTATCGCTTGTTACGAACAAGGCACATGATTTATGATATTCGACTCGGTGGTGTAATGGTTAGAGCATCCGCCTCGTTGTCGTTAGACATGGATTCAATTCCTTTGTCAAATAGTACCACGAAGCCACGAACTTTCCTGTATCACAGCTTCCTTGCTCGGCCCTCAAAACAAACAAGACAGGGTCGAGAAAAAGCTGCAAAGTTCGAATGCTGTGTCCTTGGGTAAGTTATTAAACACCTCTATCTTTATGAGGCATACAGATGAGGGCTCTGGCTCGGGCAGCAGATTCGTCGCGATGGTTCAGTTTGTCTACAGACTTGCAAACAAGGAGTAACCTCATAACACACATGGAAATGAATCATACTCGGTTCGAATGTTTTTGTAAGCATAGAACTTAAATAAAAGCAACCCATTATAACCGGTGCAAAACTATCGCGCAGAAACACGAAAGCATGGACACTGTATGGCTGCAAGTATTACAATATCGAGTCATGGCGTGTGAATAAATAAACAAATCAGTACATATAAAAATGCTGAGGAAAACTTTGATCAACTGCAGGCGGTATTTTTGAAGTTCACTGTAGTTGGTAAAATATAAAAGAATGTTCAGATCTGTTTGCATTCGCAGAAAGTGCAACTGGCAACTATGTAGACTTTGGCAGACAATACGCAGCCCGAGAAAAGCGGGTTGCACGACGAAATAGTAGCACAAGATTGGCAGAAGATGCAATGCGCCATGTTAAGAAGATTATTTAGGAAATAAAGAAAACTGTTTTCATAAGGGCCCATAAACAATATCAAGATATTTCAGATTTTATTTTTTCAAAACCCAACAACTTGACGTCTAATGAAAGCGTGATTGCGTTCTTTGTTAAAAGATTATTTCATGTTTTGTAGAGCTCCAAAACATTTTTGTTGATCATTAATGATACATTACTAATATTACTGTAACCAATAATGGAGCAACAGCAAACATTTGCAGTTCAAAATAGCGTGCCATCCCAACAGCAGCAGATTATTTTGGTTCCGGCCGTTCAATCACACTTGGATACAGTGACACAATGGAGATATAAAAGAATTCTGCGCAATTTGGCGGTAAGTACAATCAATAAATAATGTGAAAAGACTCTGATTACAGGAATTGCTCAAGCCCGTTGTTGTTGCTTAGCAAGTGTTGGTATCTTTATTTAGCAGGGATTAGCTTTTATGGATACTTCTAGCATTGCAACTTATGATAAATTCAAGTAGTAAGTTGGACTTCTTTTTTTATCCTTGTTTTGTAAAAGAATATTTTTTCTCCATCATCTATCGTCAGCGGCACAGCAAAGATTTCTTAAAGAGGGCAAATTTTTTTGGGTATTGTATTTGAAACGGTATTTTACAACTCCCATCGCCATGCTATTCATTGTAGGCCTACATGAGGTAAAACATTCAGCCAAAACCTGGCCTGAATCATTTTTGGTTTCTTTTTGCACCCAACCTACACAAGCCTAATGCCCAGTTGAGACGAAACAGCTCTATGCAGCGTCTTTGATCCATTATGCTGGAGTTACAGACTAAGTTGTCCAGCATCGTGTTAAGTTGACCAAATTCGCAAGTATCGCCTTGCTACACCACCTTTCGTTACGTGGATAATTGCTTCCAGAGCAATAGCGTAACGAAGCCAGACGCTCGATTTCGTATATAACGTGCATACCGGCATGTAACACACGCCAAGATTCTGCGCTCAACTACTTGTGCTTAAGCGCATCTTAATGTATAGCATGAGATAGCCCTATAACGGATATTTTCAACTGCAATCAAGTTTACATGAGTGTTTTCTAAAAAAAAGAACTATAAAGGGTATTTTACATTCAATGTCTTAAAATGTTGCTAAAATCTTCATTTTCACATCAGTTTTCAGATGTGCTTTCTAATAATAATCTTTGACGTCCAGCTAGAAATTTTAATCATGATTAGTCCCCAATTGCAACCTAACTTTTCGGATATACCTAGGTAAAATCTCTTTCATTACAACAGCTTTTTAATGTTATACTTGTTGTTATTGCCGGCGTCGCCGTTGGGGCTACAAGTCAGATTTCGGGTAATAAATGTTGATTTAGTCGGCAACGCCTGCTTCACCCAAATGATATTTCCTACAGCACAAAAGAAAAGTTGATACAAGTGATGGATCGCCCATATGCCCCTATTACCGATCGACCTGGTACTTTGAAATAAGACTGGTCTTACTGCTCTCTATCATTTCACAAAGTCTATCCGTTCCTTCCAATACGTGTAGGGGTACAAAGTCAAAATAGGTAGTGGATACTACCAATACAAAAATAAATTATTTAGAGGTAGGCTTGCTTCATGACTTGGTGCAACTTCCTTGTAATGAAATTTGGTGACCGCAAGTTTCTTACCTGCACCTGATTACTTCATTCCAAGAAAAAGATACTAATCCCCTCTCGAATACATGTACATTGCATCCGATTACCCGGTTGGCCAAACAAACCTTTAAAAAGCAACAATTTTTTTGCCTAGGTACGATTACTAATTTGATGACTATGGTTTCACATAATGATGTAGATTTACTCATCTAGTTTTTTTGTTGATTTTCGTTCAACTGTTGAATTTCACAAATTATGCCCATTAGATCAACCTCCCTACTAATTAGTTGACAGTGTACATACTAACAAATAACAAATGATTTTACAAACTTTCATTTGTTTATTTGACTAAGAGCGTATGGACATAAATTCAAAGTTGTGAAAGGACGTTAATGTGATTGACGTATTCACAAGAATTACGCTTTGAAGCAATAGACCTATTACTGGCAACTTTTCCGTTGTTGTAGGCCTGGTTATACGAAGCTTGGTAACTATATACGAAGCTTCAACAGCAGCAAGAAGTTGCTGTCCTTTACTTCCCTGAGCTCCGAATTGAATTCCTTTTAGACATTTTGCTTTGCGTTCAAAGAAATCTCTGTCCTTGTTTTGTAAAACTGGGTGACACTTCTTCAAGTGAGCCTTGAGTTTGGATGGTTTCAGGCTTTCGTTCGTCAACACTTTGTTGCATATGACACATTGGGGACGGTCTTGAACCTTGTCAGGCAAGTTGACGAAACCATAACTGAGGAAAGCTTCAGAATAATTGCGCTTCTTGCCCGTGCTGGCCATCACAACAAATTCTGTTAGTCAGCGGTGGAATGGGCAAGAGAGAGCTAACTCAACAATTCAGATAAATTTGATAAAACTACGAAAAAAGAAACAAAATTGCCGACCAGAACAGTATATTCTAATCTAGACTGGCTAAGCGCATACGTCACAAATGGTTACAAAGGGCATTGTGTGGTTTCACTCGTTTATTAGATTGTGACTTCATAGCCATGCCTAAGAAATGCATGGGTTTTAGACCAGCTTTAGGCTGAGCTAAATTTTAGAGGCGTTTTATGCACGTTTAGCTAAATTTCTTAGACTTTTGCATATAACATATATTTTTAGCGTGTTGGTGGTGTCACATTACCCAAGGAAGAATCACATATTACCCCTCGGGGGTAATTTACCCCCAGGTTGGGAACCACTGCAATAGACCTATTACTTACAACTTTTTCGTTGTTGTGGGCCTGGTTATGAAATATAAACCACCTGGCTGCGCGTATGTAATTTGGTCCCAACATAAACACAGCCAGGGGAAGGTGAAGTGACCCGGATCCCATGGTCAAACGCATACATTTGAGTTGGAACAATTTTTTTACGATATGGCTTAAATGGATAACTGTCGCGTTTTGATAATATAATAATATTAACATAGAACTTTCGGTTCTATCTCAATCTTAAATTTGCTTTAAAATTGAGGCGACGTATGATAATCGCTCGGATAATCAGGTCTAACTGCAACTTAATAAAACTTGGAAAAGATTGGCTTCCACTAAAAACATTTTAAACCACGTTAAGAACAGAATAATGTATTCACAGAAATAATATTTCACGGCTTCAAGCTTCTTTGCTCAACGATCTCAAAATTAATCACTTTATCACACAATCAGGAAACCGCCAAAATTAATTTCACCAATAACTGCTTAATACTCGCCACGCCCACAGAATCCACAATAAATTATCACAAAAACCAATATTCCTTCTTTACTCTGTCAATCAATCTCCCTCTTCCCGTTACACGCTTCTCTATTCACATTACTTTAACTAACTGACTAAAAAAACTCCGTTGCCTTGTATATAAACCGAAAAAAAAACAATCCATAAAACGCTAGAACGAAATCACGTGAAAAAAAGAAAAAAAAGCATTTCAAGTTATGTAATCAGTAGGGCCCGCTAAAGTCAATAAAATCAAAATTTTTTCAAGACCTTGTTACATGATCAAACGTATACCAACGTTCGTTTCAGGTGTTCAGAAGTCTGTTTTGGTAGATTTTATAAGTTAAAATAAAGTCAAAATTTTGTATGAAGTCAAAACTTCTCAAAATTGTCTTCATCAAAAATTTCCTTGCAAAAACGAACAAGTTTATATTTTTTTGAATTTTTGAAATCATTGCAATGGTAAAAATGCCTGCCGTAATTGACAAGGAAATAGCACTTATTATGCATCAAATCGTCATTGTTGATGCATAAACACATAATTGTTAGACAATTAATCTATTCCTATAAAACCTTTGCGCTGTTTACACGTGGTCTTTTTAAGTCTTAGCTTGCAAAGCAAAGAATGATTAAACAAGCCAAATCTTCTACAGCGAAAGTTAGACAAATTTGCCAGGAATATCCGGATGAGTTTTCGGCACCTTCTGCCCGCGACTTGCGATGCAACCTTTGCGACGTGTTAGTCAAATGTGACAAAAAGTTTTTCGTGGAAAGCCACCAAAAAAGTAAGCAACACCAAAGAAAATTCCAGACGAAGAGCAAATTCCAAAGTAAGCAAACCTTTTTACAACTCGATCAAGTGAACTTCAAGGAACAGGTTGTCTCTTCATTCTTAGCTGCAGATATCCCACTTCATAAACTGAACCATCCTTCTTTAAAGTCTCTGTTTGCTACAATGGGAAAAGTATTGCCTTCGGAGACTGCAGCCCGGGCATGTGTTGCTAAACTAGCATCCCATAAAGAAGAACAAATTCAAGAACTACTTCGTGACAAAAAAGTATTTTTAATTGTGGATGAAGCAGAGATTGCTAAACAAAAGTATATTAGTGTGCTTGTGGGCAGCTTAAATGCCCCAAATCAGACATTCCTCGTTGATTGCCATCCACTTGACAGCGGTAGCAATGTTAATAGCAGTATTATTCTGCACACTGTGGCTGACAAATTGCGACAACTTGAAATAAAACCCGAGAGTTTTTCATTGTTCTTGACTAATGCTGCTCGGTACATGTCTTTGGCTGGAAAGACATTGAAGGAATTATACCCTTCTTTGATGCATGTCACCTGCGTTGCGCACTTACTACATAACTGCGCTATGCGTGTGCGTGCTCATTTTTAAAATATTGATAAAATAATAGCAACGATCAAGGCAGCAACAATCAAAAACAAAGATCGCAAGAAAGGTTTTCATGATGCTGGTCTGCCATCTCCTCCTGACCCTGTAATTACAAGATGAGCAACTTGGCTTAGAGCTGCCTTATATTACAATGAGAACCTTCCAGCTGTTCGTACCATTGTCAACAATTGGACAAATGCATGCCTCTTGGTCAGCAGAGCAAAAGACGCTATCAATGTGGAAGATTTGGTGCCGGACTTGGTTAAAATAAATCAATACCGGACTCTAGCACCAACGTAGAGTTCTTAGAAGGAAGTGTCTGCACGATAACCGAAGCATACGGACTGCTGAAGAATATGCAATTCGATGATGATCCGTGCGCAATTAAAAAAACGACTATCCAACTCTGATTTAGAAACAATAATGAACTGTACCAGCTTGAGAATTGACCCAACAAGCTACGCATTATTGCAAAAAGCCCAGCCAACCTCTGCTGCTGTTGTGAGGTCGTTTTCTATGCTCAGTAAATTACTGAGAAAAGACAGAAACTTTGATGTTAAGAACGTAAAAATATATGATGCTGTATTACAATAAAAAGTCCTGGTAATTATACTGTGTGGGTTTCGTTAAAAACATCATAGACAGACTATTAATGTACAGTACAGTTACGATAACAATGCATTTTTTGCATTTCACACTAATTGATACCGGTACAAACAATGGCTCGTTATCCTAGGTTTTGACGTCATGCGTCGCTTTGTTGCATTAGCTTCAAGACTGAGTGATTGAGAAAATGTTTAAAGTAGGCTACCTTCTTCTTTAAAAACTTATGTAAATTGCGGATTATAAAACATTTTTAATCAAAAAAGTGCAACAAGACATAAATAATAGGCGAAAGCGGTTAGGTCAAAATAAAGTCAAAATTTTGCTGAAATAAAGTCAAAAATATATTTTTTGGGGTAAAAAGAAATGGCCCTAGTAATCAGTTATTGAAATTCTTCGAAGAAGCTAGAATCACTAGATCAATCTGGAATCATATTATGTCATAATAAGGATTGTGACGTAATAAAGACGTACTTACAGCAAAATTAATTGCGGGGAAAAAAGGTCTTTTTTTTCTCAGTCAGTAGCCGAGCGAACAATGACACAGCACTTTACACAAATATGAAAAGAACTCTTACAAGGCAAATTTCCTTATTCATGGCAATAACCTATCGAACAGCTGTTTGTACTAAGAAAGAGAATAATGTTTTTTTATCCTGCAAGATTTCGCATCAAAACTCAGCATTTCGTTTCAATTTACTATATAGAAAAATTTGCTCAAAATGATCACTAACATCATACGGTACCATACAGCAATCTATTACATCATGTCAATAACCCGCGACCGGTTTCGACCTTATTGGGTCTCATCAGGCCGGTGTAAAAAACACTCAATAATAAACATGCTAAAAAAACAAATTTGCCATTGGGTGCAAAAAAAAAGAAAATGCATTACAAAACAATATGATACAGCAATACCTATATCATGGGGGTCACATTCAAGGACACACACACATGACATGGACAACAAGTCACATCGGTAAGCCCTAATAGGGGTGCAGGATCATTGTTAAGACTTATCATTAATACATGAGTTGCTAGTTGCTAGCCAGCAATTTTCAAGGCGATCTCCTATCAAGAGGGATCTACCTCCAGCATCAAAGTACAATAAAAAAATTTGCTCAAAATGATCACTGGCATCATATGGTACTATTGTTTCATAGCAAATTTTTCTATTGTATAGCAGAGCATCATAACAAATTTTTCAAAATCAAGCAAATTTGTATAGAATAATATAAAATAAAAAATCAAGAATAATCCAAAGTCAAGAATAATATAATCAAGAATAATATAAAAAAAAAAGTAATAGCAAATCAATAAAAAATAGAATAATATAAAATAAAAAATTAAGCAAAATTGTATAGCATCATAGCAAATTTTTCTATTGTACTTTGATGCTGGAGGTAGATCCCTCTTGATAGGAGATCGCCTTGAAAATTGCTGGCTAGCAACTAGCAACTCATGTATTAACAATTTACTATATGTGATAAAAATATCTTAGATGCAAAGAGAACCCAGGCTCGCGATATGATTGTACTACCGTAGATTTCGCTTAATTGGGCCGCCGGCTAATAGGGTCAGCCGTTTAATTGGGTCAAATTGTGAAGAACGAAATCCAATCAAAGAAAATACACTACGCTATATCCGCATAATCGGGCCACTATTCCGCTTAATCGGGCCACAACTGTAGCCAGACATGCACCTGTGTAATTGCAAAACCGCCTTTGTGATGTAATAGTACTCAATATCACAAAGCCAACTTTATTATGTGACAATTGAACAATACATGCGCATCTTATTTTGTGATTTCATGCCTTTGGACATCGTAATTGTTGTGTTTTGTCGCAAATTTTGTGAAGACTTAAGCAGAAATACCACGAAAAAGTTTAACAATTGCTGAAAATATTGTTGTTCCCAGAAAAATTAGAGAACAACCTCGCAACAATGTGAACAATGCTTGTATATGCGCATGTGTTTGTTTATTGCCGTCAAGAAAATGACGTCATGTTAACTTCGGATAATTGGGTCAGCCGCTTAATCGGGCCAAGTGATGCTAGTCCCGATGTGACCCGATTAAGCAAAATCTACTGTACATGGTATGCTACAGTGGAGACCACCTACAGCTCATGTATTATAATTTTCGTACATTTTTGCCGTTGCATCGTTGAAAAGACGCACAGATATAGCTTAAACCGGTGTGTTAGAGCGGGAGTATATCTTTTTATCTTAACAGGCGGCCGGTCAGTGACAAACTTTATTATATGCGTTTCTATTCAAAATGACGTTGAATAATTAGTGCAGATGTTGCTGTTGTCGCTGAAGTGGTGACAGACAGCATTGTGACAAAATTCAGCTTTTGTAAAACGTTCAAAAAAAACGGAAAATAGCATGCTTAAAAAAACGCTTGAATGCTTCATTGCTTGTTGCGTCGTCGATAAAGCTAAGATTGCTACAGAATCATTTTTATCAAAAACACTTTGTCATTATGTCCGCAAATAGCCTTCAACCACGTTTCTACAATTCGATTTACTTTACCACACGTGACAAAAATTTTCTTAGGCAGAATTATAGTAGTCCTAAAGCTTAGCTATGGGAGAGCTATGTTTTGCATTGGTCCTTCAATTCAGCCAATTATTATTCTGCAGATGTATAGACGTAGATATTCTACCAGTATTCGAACTGCTTCAGCAATGTGGTTTGAAATAACTCCACATTGCAGTACTCTCCACATTACAGTACATTTAGAAGCAGAAACCAGGACTAAAAAGTCTATCTTTTGTTGATTTTAACTAGGTGTCATTTTTATCTATCAGCCAGTCACGGCTATATGTCTACTGCCTATGGTGTTAAAGCGAAATATGCTATTGCTTTATGGAAATGTTGTAGCCTGATTACAATACATTTTTGGAGAGACTTCTCAACAAAATAGCATAGAAGCTCATTCCCATGCCAGAAAAAACTGCGTTAACGGCGTTCCCACCCCATTATACTCCTGATCTTAGAAGCCAAGAATACTCAGGTGCGCGACATGGCTGTTCTACAAAGGTATTCTAACGTAAAGTTCACCTACAGAGCAATTATTATATTTTTTGTACTTTTCGTTGCATCATCAAAAACACAAATACAAGGTTGCTGTATACAGCACACTTTTTATGCCGCTTTGTTTGTTGTTGGTTTGGTAAGTGTTTTGGTTCACGAGCATTTTTGTAGAAAAACTTTCATCGGTTTGAATATCTACATGGTGGTACGGAGCATGCTTTGTCGAGTAAACTTCCAGTTTTGTCAACAAACATATTTTTGTATGTTTTCGTCTGCAATACACTTCTGGCACGATTTTTCTTTGCAGACAAAATCGGAATATCAAACAGTATTTACTTTGAATATTTTCGTTCAACAAAGCAAACCTTAACAAAAAACATTTGAAACCGCACAAAAATGTGTACCGAATAGGTTGTTTATCATTCTACTTTCACACGCGGCATATCAGAAATAGGTTTTACTGTTCACGTTTGCTTTCAAAAGGACACGAAATAATAAGTATAGCTACTGCATGCTGCTATTTTCACTGAGTTAGCACAAGGCAGCATTCTGACGTCACTTGACGCTATGAACAAACAGTGATTTTTTTCGAAGAATTCAAGAAAAACGGAAAAGTAGGCTTAAAAAATCTTTTATGCCTAATCGCTTGTTACATCATTAACAAAATTTAAATTTTCAGACAATAAGTTGTATCAGAAGCATGTTGTGATTAATATCTCCGGAAAAAGCCTTTGACTAGATTTCTACGGTCAGTGTGTTTTGAGAAAACAAATTTTACAATTACTTGTTCAAATTTGCACTTCAAATGTGGTAAAAAAAGTCTGGCTGAACAACCAGTTACATAACATGCAAATAACAATTTTTGAAGCTGCTACAAAATATCATTTCTGACATTTACACACACATGCACACACACACAGAATTGCGCTTTATAGCAGAAATACAATAGGAATATTCGCAAATATTTACCGTCGTTACTTCGTCGATTTTTTCAACTGCTCACTAAAAATTATTGAACCTTCAGGTTCAGAGTCTTTTCAAATTTGCCATACATGAACACATTTTCATATAACATTTTATGGACATGAAATGCTAGCTAAAGATAATTTCGGTACAGTCTATTGGTTAAACATCTGCTTTTCCTTGGACAAAGCTTACGGTTTGTTTATTGGTGACTTTGCGAAGTTTTATCAACTCGATTTCATTTCTTAAACATAAAAATATATATTCTATTCATGGTTTTAAACTGTTGATTAGTTTTTATTATTTTGCAGATAGCCGAGGTTGTTTTGGGAAGCCTAATTATTATAATAGCAATCGTTCGTTTCATTGTGGGGGGGATCTGGTGCGGAGTGTGGGTAAGTAGATTTGGAAACATCAACGAGCACAATAGCCTCTTGCGGTATGGTGTAAACTATAGATTTACAGTTGATTGCAATAGCATTCATATTTAGAAAGCTAAAAATCCACGAAAAGTAATTTTTGTGGAAGAAAACAGCTAAATATTTCACACATTTACTGTTGGCTCAGCATAGTAAAGCTTTGAACTAGAAATCGAAAGAACACCTGTGTCTGCATAAAATAATAGAAATGCATGCATAAATTTTTCATGGTGGCATTTTGAGATAGTCTACTTTATAGGTTTTTTACTAACTTGTTTAAAATGCTTGTGACAAAACGTTTTACTGGTAGCATAAACCTGGGCTGAACACAAATTACATATCTTCTCTCTAGTTTCATTCGCACTGCTTTTGAATGGTCGGTATGGATTCCAGTCACCTTACTTGTTGTTCAATTTTGTGAGTTGTCCTTCTATAATTTTTCCATCTTCACGTTCTTGGTTAGGAGGTCCCTCGATTTGGTCTTCCTTTTTTTATCTATCCTGGATACGTGCCCTCCTCAGATTTTAGTTCTCTCAAACAGCCGTTGCAAGATTTTAAAGCTCGCCGTTTTTCTCACCTGTTCATGAATGACCTCAACCTTTAGTCTTTTTTCAAAGAAAAAAACTCACGGTCTTTGTTTCTGCCAATGCCAAGTTTCTGTTTTTAGGTTAAAAGGACTGTTTCAATTGCGTACAGCAATGTTGGCCTCACCACTATTGATGAAGGTTCCTTTTCAGATAGTTTGACATTTTACAATAGACGCCACTATCTTCCTACAACAACAAAATATTAATCGCACACTTCTCCCTAGTTTCAAATTTTCACCTTCATACTCTCCTGTAGAAATTAGACAACGATGCTTGAGTGTTTTGCCTTGAAACATCCACTCTTTGCAGTCTTTGCCATTGCATGCTACCTTCTTTGTTTATCTCCGCAAGCAGTTCACTAATGCTTGGTTTTTCTCGACAGGTCTTAGTTCATGCTTCAGTCTTTCACGGTGCAGTCCAGTCTTCTGTTTGATTTCTCTCCTGTGTTGGTAAATAGTACTACACGATCCTCAAATATTATTTCTAAGAAAGCCTTTCTTGTTATTTTCTTAGTCAAAAAGTAGGCATAGAGCTTAATCGTGATGGATCCTAAGTGACATTCTTTACGTGAGTCGCTCTACTACAATACACATTTTGAACTAGGTGCATATGTTTCCGGTGCAGCATCGAGTTTCAAGCAGTGCCACCAATTCTTACCTTGGTAATTAATTATTTGACTTCTCATGATCAATCAGCATATTAGTTATTACAATCTCTGTCGACGCAAGTTGCTTATTTACAATAAAGACAAAGACCTTTTTGATAATAGAGCATTAGAACAAGAAGAAAACATAGTGATAAATCCAACAGAAAAAAGAAGGTTCAAAAAGATAAATCTAACAAAAGTTCTATGAAAACAACGGTCAGATATAATTTTTCAATCAAAACATACTACAGTTGCAACACCCGCAGTGGAAAGAAAGAATTAATGGCTATTTAGCTTTACTGAGCTTTAATCTTGGCGATTCGTTTGCAGCTTGAAAACGCAAAACTCTCCGCCGCTTATATAAAAGCAACTAAAACTAAACTCAATGTGTTTAGATTGTAGTAGCTGGAAGTTTGGGAATTCCAAGCGCGAAAGAAAACTCGGCAAGATGTCTGGTGAGTATAGTTCTAGTGATTGTTTTTGCAACAAGTTACAGAAGTCGCTAGATGCTAGGTCGCCAATTTTCAAGGCGATCTCCTCCTAAGAGGGATTTGCCTCCTGCATCACACTAAGGTAAAATAGAAAATTTTGCTCAAAAATAATCACCAACATCACGCGGTATCACACAGCAATCCATCACATCATGTCAATAACCCGAGACGGGTTTGGACCTTATTGGGTCTCATCAGGCGGGTGTAAAAACACTCAATAATAAACATGCTAAAAAAAACAAATTTGCCATTGGGTGCAAAAAAAATGCAATAGTTGGAATGTTTTTTAGTCCGTAAGTTTGATGTGACTTGTTTTCGTTGTTATGTGTGTGTGTGTGTGTGTGTGTGTGTGTGTGTGTGTGTGTGTGTGTGTGTGTGTGTGTGTGTGTGTGTGTGTGTGTGTGTGTCTTTAAATGAGACCACCCCATGATATAGGTATTGCTGTATTGCATTGTCTTGTATTGCGTTTTTTTGCATCCAATGGCAAATTTGTTTTTTCATGATTTTTATTATTGAGTGTTTTTACACCCGCCTGATGAGATTAAAAAGTCGAAGCAGGTTGCGGGTTGTTGACATGATGAAATAGATTGCTGTATGATACCGTATAATGTTGGTGATTATTTTTGAGCAAAATTTTCTATTTACCATTTTTTTGAACTAGTATAATTCTATCACGTTTAAAAGCAATGATTTGTTACTTTATGGTTAACCTTGGGACCAATGCAACGCAATCAATTAGTCACTTCTGTGATTGCACAGACAAGCAAATTGGCCGATTTCCGATTAACCTGCCATGCTATATCAGACGATACCGATTAATTGACGCCTACTATTGATCATAACATTCGCGTTGCTTGGCCTACTAAATGTATGGTCATAGAATAGTGAATTGTCGTTTCCTTACAAATTATCGGTATCCGCTTCACATAAAAGAAAATTTGTCGCAAAATATAAACTATAAGAAATGCCCACTTGCTTTCTATCACACGTAAGTGTAAAGCTAGCATTTTGCTATTGAGATTTTGCTCATTCGATTAATCGGTTAAAATGCCCGATGCCGATTAATCGGTCACTGGTCAACATCAAATTTTGAATAAAGATTTTGGTGTGCTTATCTAGGAACATTTTTGACGCTGATTCCAAAAAAGATTTTCTTTTTTTTCTCACATCAGGTTTTTGAGATATTTTTGTGTTTATAGTTTTAATTCAACATTTGTTACTGACCATTTTACAGTCCAAATACGATAGAACATTGTATTGTGACGTCAGACAATTAGTGAAGCAATGTAAATGAAAGGACTGAGTGAAACTGTAAGGATGGAAGTAGACGGTTTAGCAAGCTATTAAAGTAGAGAGTATAAAGGATGTTCAAACATATGCTAGCTCAAAAGAGGGAATAATATAAACAATGCATGCTAACATGTTATATCAAAAAATTAGTTATTTCTACAGGAGTAAAATTGGTAAATTAATAGTTTTTTCAAAAGTAATTTTCAAATACAATATATTCATAACGCCTAGAAAGTGCTTAAACCAGTGGTTTCCAAACTTTTTAAGTCACGACCCACTTTTCAAAACACAAATTTTTGGATCTCACGTAATTCTGCATGTACTTCGAAGTACTTGGAAAAAAGTGCAGTGAAAACAAACATCTATTCAAGATGTTGATTCACTTTTAAATTATTTGAGACGAAGCATGCAGTAATTTAAATTTTGAATGACTTTCGCGACCCACTGAAATTACGCCCACGATCCACCAGTGGGTCGCGACCCATAGTTTGAGAACCGCTGGCTTAAACCATCCATATTGGTTTTGCTATATCTGTGAAAAGTTTATAAGCAAAGAACAACAAAGAAATATCACCCATGATATCAAGAAGATGTATATGGCATATTTTAGACCTGTCCACCGCATAAATTATGCAAGAAACGCAATTGAGGCATGCACAAGTGGCTAAATAAACAATTTCTTCCTATGCCATTTGCCATCCCAATGATTTGGCGTGACCCCAAAGGTCACTGTCAGAATTGCTATTTTTGTCTCATCAGAACAAAGGGCTCTTCCTTTATACACATAGACAAAAATGTTGGAAACAAAAAATTCTCCATCTCTATTGCTCACTCTGCCCAGTTAAAAAAATCTTACGACTACATTGAAGTCTTGTTGCATGCGATCCACTATCCAGACTACCAAAGATGTCTATATGGAGACCTTAAAGTCATTGGAATCTTGATGGGATTGCGAGGGGGTTTCACATAAAAAACACTGTTGCTTTTTATGTTTGTGGGACAGTCGTGCCACTGCACAGCACTGTGAAACAAAAAAATGGTCGACAAGGAATTCTTCTGTACCTGGATTGAAAAACATTCAACATATTCCTTTAGTAAATCCCGATAAAGTTTTAATGCATATCAAGTTGGGATTGATGAAGAACTTTGTAAAACCTATTACCAAAAACAGTTTGAATGGCTTTGAATTTATCTGCAAAAAGTTTCCCAAATCTAATTAAGCCAAGCTGATAAAAGGAATCTTTATTGTTTTACCGATTCGGGAAATTTTTGAAGACCCAGAATTTGAAAAAGCTTACGTAAAATACATTGGAACAACGAGTTTGGCATGCATTTAAATGGCTTTGCTTGAATTTTCTGAGATATTTCAAGTCAACTTCATTTCAAGAAGGTGCTGCAGAGTTGCTTGCATCATACAAAGAGGCGGAGTGTTGCATGTCTTTGACCATGCATTTTCTTGATTCACAACTTGAGTTTGTTCCTGAAAATCTTGGAGCAGTTAGTGATGAACAGCATGAAAGATTTCACCAAGGTATCCAAGCTATGGAAGAAAGATATAAAGGAGTTTGGAATGACAGTATGATGGTGATTATTACTGGATGTTGTACCGTAATGATCCAACCCATGCACACAAGCGCATATCGTATGCTAAACATTTTTAAGTTTTCATTTTAGAATTGGTCTTGATTGCAGTACTAAGTGGTGCCCAGGTTGAAAACAAATATTATGCCATGATATTCTTAAACAGATTTTCTTATGGCTACACCAAAAAGCCTTTTTTAACCCTTTGACGAATACTGGGTCATATATGACCCACAATTGTTAATTGTTATGCCCTTATGATGTAATAGCCACTTTTGTGAAATCTATTATTTTCCAATCGTTACCAACAATTATGGAATTGTTTCAAATGTTATCAATTAGAATCTTATGATTCTTAAAGGGTTAAGGCTACTAATGAAGGACCAGCAGTTGTTTCAAGAGCACCCAAGATTAAGCCGTTTAAAGGCTTCCAATCAACAGTCTTTTTCAAGACTACACTAAACATTGAAAAAAAACACAAACGAGCAGTGTGTGTGTGTGTGTGTGTGTTTGTGTGTGGGTGTGTATGTGTGTGGGTGTGGGTGTGTGTGTGGGTTTGGGTGTGTGCAAAGCCGATAGATAGTGACAAAAATTAGGCCTATAGGGTGATTTTCTGAAGCAGCCTCCCTATTATTTTTGGCCACGAGATGCCCCTGGTACCGGTACAAGGCATAACGGTTACTATCTGTTTTGAAATTAGTCGTTGGCAATATGATCACTAAATGTAGCAATGCATATAACAGTGGGTCTACTAAATGGCCGACTTCGACATAGAGAAAGAGAAAGACAGTGATCACGCCTCTCTTTCCGAATTTTCAAAACCCGGTTTACATAATTTAGCTGTTTTCGGAAAAAGAGTGATGATTAATGTATGTTTTTTTTGTTTCGCCATGAATGGATCTGGATTGAATACCTTATCGAGTCATACCAAAGACTTCAAAAAATACGAGAAATATGAGAGTTCTTAATGAAGGCTTTTATTTATGTATAGTTAACAATAGGGGCCATTTACCATGCAGCAGTGCGAAAAACTAGAAACGATTCCGTTGTGGTTCGAACCAACACCCACATAACTATTCCTATGACGTCACGGAGCCGTGCGGCTTGGTTCATAAACAGCAAATATTTTGGTGCTAAGATTATTCGAGCAAATTGGCCGACTGAGAGTATGGTATTGCGTAGCTCAAATCGTAGAGCATCTGACTGGTAATTAAGAGGCTGTGAGTTTGAATCCCTTCCGGAGCGTTTTCGTCCTTCTCCGTGGTAAATGGGCCCAATTGGTAATTATGTTTATCAAAAATGTATTCTCAAATTTCTTGCTTAGTGCTCAATGAGTGTAAGTACTTGTGAAAATTAAATGAAAGCCAAATTTACCTTTTTAAAATAGAAGTACTGTTGCTAAAACGCTGCGATGGAGATTGTGACCAAAATTCTTGGATTGTTGAGTTCTCAAAATGAACAATAAAACCGGGGTCTTCCGCGGGATCTAAAAATTTTAGGCGAAACAAAACCTGAGCTAAAATAAATTGTCACACCAAGTCTAGGCCTAACTGCTAACGATGCACAAACGAACCGGATAATAATCACTGCTAGTTAAAAAGAATTTCTTAATTTTGACTTGGCAATGATTCTTCATATCTTTTTGTTGCCTTTGTGGAACTTGTAGAATGATGTTCTTCTCTCTGGGCCAGACAGCTGGTGAGGGCGAGCGATTTACGCCAGGATGTAGTACTTGGGATAAGTGGAAGTACTTGGAAGTGAAAGTACTTGGGAAGTGGAAGTACTTGGGATAAGTGGAAGTACTTGGGATAATTAAATGAAAGTCGAAATTCAATCTTTTATAATTAAAAAAATTCTGTTGCTAAAACGCTGCGATACAGACAGTGACCAAAATTCTCCTTGATATTTTCTTTTCAAACTTTGTTCCGAGTTTTCGCAAATTTTGGTTTTCATTATTCTAAAAATATCAAACTCCTACGCATTTCTTTAATAAAAACTTTCAAAAAATATTTGGTTCTCTCCAAATTTTTGTCTGACCAGATCAAAAGCGGTGTAATAGAATGCTGCGAACCAGTTTGCAAATCATAACCGTAGCGACTACACTTTGACGGAGTATAGATAGTTGTAGTGTGCTACAAGAGTAAAATTTTAATTATATTTTTTAGATACAATGCAACATGGCTTTTAGCATTGTAGGAGCCATTGCTTCTCTTGTAATCATTGGATATGGAATTCCACAAACCATGCATTTCGCATATTACGTAAGAAAATGTTGAATTTTTTTCAGTAGGGTACAATCAATAATGTATTTAAGAAAGGGGTCATAGTCCTTTGTTGGCCTTGATGATAGGCCAAAACATTAGTTAAATTTAGATTTCTGCCAAGCCCTTTTTCCCTTTTAAAATTCTCGATACACAAGTGTTTACAATATTATTTGGTTTAAACTTCTAGTTCTATCAGCTGTTTTTCAATTCATTTATAGCACAACTACAGCAAAATTCTCTCTCTGTGTGTATGTGTCAACACCTTGTCTCGATTTTTTCCAGTTATATGCAGAACATTAACTCACTACGCACAAATTTATTGACAAAATCTAAATCAAATAGTGTTTGTATAAAATAAAACAAAGATAGGAAAGGGTTGGTTTCAAATCATAGTCAAACATTCATCAAACACTTACTTTTCATTTCAACTCGATAAGATCCGACCAAACCATCTTTAAGAACGCGTTTTTCCGTTAAAAACAAAAGTTTCCTGAAACAACAAAAACGCGTAATTTGAGCGATTAACACAGGGATTCTCAAATTTTGTTAGCTACGTACCCTTTCGTAGAACCAAATGTGTGATGTACCCCTAAAAAAATTTTCTTTTTCCTTTCTCAACTTACAAGTTTTGGAGATCTACTTTGTGAAAACGATTGTGGTGCTTATTTTGAGCTATTTTTGTGATTTTCTTGCAAATTCTTTGTTGTAATCATTGCTTTTGCCTTTTCTTAATCTAAATGTTGGATACTCAGTTTCTGTTGATATTTTTTGATGACACGTATGACATTTGGACCACCGTTTCAGCATTTGTAGTTTCGCATGACGACGTAATCGAATTTTAGTGGCCCCAAAGTTATTCCAGCTGTGTTGTACCATTCTTCTCGTTCTCAGGTGATAATTAAAGTTCCATAAAACTTTCTCTAGTTTGATTAATGCTTAAGGCAAACAACAAAAGCAAAACACTAGAGACTTTTTTGTGGAAAATCTTTAAAGTTCTACAGCGACAAACTTCCCCGCATACCCCCAATTTTTTCTCGCATACCACCGGGGGTGAGCGTGCCCCAGTTTGAGATCCCTTGGATTAACAGATCTAGTCTTATAGAGTTTGCGATGTCGTATAAGAGTAACAGGCTCTACAGCTTGTGCACATAATGCAGGTTGCAATCCCACTGAGGAATCTACATGCAGCAAAACATTAAATAACAAATTTGTGACACACCTCGGAAACTAATGAGTGTACGAGCATAAAACTCCGAACGATTGATTTCTATCCCGAAGTTAAAGTGATAAGAGGGTTCGTGGCGTTATGATGTCGTTATCATCAAAGATGTTTTTTTAAAATCGCGTTTCTTAATCGAAGAAAGCGGTTTTTGCGTAAACAAAGGTAGCACCCGATTGACCAACTTCAAAAATTTTTATTGCTTTAGAAAATAAGAGGACTTCATAATTAACAATAGAGATTGTGACATTTGTTATCATTATCTTATCAAAAATACAAATCGTAGAAACGCTTTTTAGCTTTTCGGGAGATATTGATGAGAAGCTTTCGACGATAATAATGCTCGAACAATTAGACCGTAGCGACAACGCACCAAGCAATTAAACATTTAAGCGTTTTTATAAGCATGCTTTTATTTTGAACGGTTTGAGAAAGCTGTGTTTCATCATAGTGCTGTGTGGTACCACTTTGGTGAAAACAGCAACAGGTAGCGCTGTACTTATTATCCACTTACATTTTAAAATAGAAACGGAAATAGTGAAGCCTATTACTGATAGGTTGCCTGCTAAAATAGAATAATATATCAGAGTTCTAACATACCGGTATAATTCGGTTTCTAAATAATGCGACGACAAGAACGAAAATTATAATAATTGAACTGTAGGTGGACTTCATGTTAGAATACCTTTGTAATACAGCCATGTCGTGCGCTCACGTGCTCTTCATTTCTCGCACATAATAATCAAGATTGGCAACGTGAAACAAAATGCCGACTTTTGTAGTAACATCTAGCAGGATTAAAAACTAATTGCTCTCTTCTTTGATACAAACATTTGGCCGGTGAGTCATTAACTCAAAACGTAACCTAACTTTGCAAGATCTAAACTGCACATGCTGGACTTGATTTACTGATCAAATTGCCATTCCTGGATGTGCTTTAACCGGTAGCAAGTAATATAGGCGCAGCCAGACGCTTTAAGTTTTATAAACAGGCCTACAATCAAAAAAGTTATAAGTAGTGAACCAATTACTTTACAGTTTAATTTCAATTATTATGTCAATCACTCATGTGTCTTCTAAAAACTTTGAATTTATGTCCTTATGCACTTTTTCAAATAAACACATAAAAGTTTGTTAAAATTTTTGCTGTTTGTAAATGGCCATCATTTTATTTCATCAGTAGGAAGTCCAATGTTATGAGCATAGTTTACGAAATCCAAAGTTAAAGGAAAAATCAGTGGAAGAAAATAAATTAGTAGGTCTGCACTAATGTGTGAAATCATAGTCAATAAATACACAATCCCATCTATGCAAGGGCATTATTCTTTAAAATAGGTTTCAATGCCGATCGGGTGATCGAATACAACCCATTTGCGGAGAAATGCAGCCTATCATGCTTAATTTTTGACCAAGGCACATAAGTGCAGTCAAGGAGCTTCGTGTCACAAATATTATTACAAGGGGATGATAGCACCAAGTCGTGAAATAATTCGATCTCCAAATAAAGTATTTCTGTAATTCTAAAACAAAAATCATTACGGCGCCCGCCCCCAACTTTGACTTTGTGATCCTAATCTTGATGGAAAGAACGGATAAAATTTTAAAAGCTTATTGACCTCGTTGGGGTTGGGTCGAAATCGCTATTGGTCTTCCGAGAATCCCAGTTACCCCGGGCACTCCCTTCACACAAACCATTTATTTTCCGTGGTGCCCTCTAAACGACCGCAGAAGGACAGCACACAACTTTTTTGAAATCGGTCAACTGTTTTCTCTTTTCTCCTGTTTGTTTCTTTCTTGCCCATCTCCTCACTCTTCTCCTTTTCATTGGTAGGTCGGGGCAATGCTGCACCTGCCCCAAATGGGTCTATTTGAGATGCTCATCACTCTTCTTCCATTTATTCAAAACTCTAGGCAGTTTTCACTCCTGGAGCTGTTCACTTTGCTACGTCCATGCTTTTTCAGGAGGTCCCACACCTACCAACACTATGTTTTTCTCTTTGGGCTCCTCCAGCTTGTATACCTCCACTGTTTAAACTGGCCAATTTTGTCCCTCTCTACTAATGCATCGCTCCCGCCCCACCCTCGTCTTCAAACTTCCCATCCTCCTTCCACTCACTTCGTATCTCCCACTATGCATCCTTTTTTCCCTGCCATGTTTCTGGTTGTTTTCCTATACCTCGTGCTTCCTCTCCCCCTGACTTGCTCAATATTCTTTAATACAATGCTGGAGGTCTCCGAGCCAGGAGCAGTAAACTACAATACTTTAGCTCGTCTCATTCTGTTAACCTTACCTGTATCCAGAAATCCAACCTTAACTCAACTTCCTCTTTACGGTTCCCAGAATTCTCTGCTCTGCAATCTGATTGCATTCACTCCCAGTTTGACATTCTTTCTCCCGATGACCCGTGCGTCGACATCATCCTTTTCTGAACTTTCATCTCCTCTCTTTCTTCGCTAGACCCCTTCTCTGATTATGTAGAAGACAACATCTAACTAAACAACTTCTTACTTTCTTTCATAAATGTTTATGCTCCCCCTATTTGCTCTTCTTCGACCGATAGCAGAACCGACTCCTTCTACCCCTCCATTTTTCCTGCTTGCGAAATCTGTTCATTCAAATGAACTTTAATTGCGATCACCCCTCTGGGACTCAAAAGG
The DNA here is from genome assembly GCA_963675345.1 of Trididemnum clinides. NCBI lineage: Eukaryota > Metazoa > Chordata > Ascidiacea > Aplousobranchia > Didemnidae > Trididemnum > Trididemnum clinides. Next base: position 8,640,559 of record OY776290.1, read on the forward strand.
TACTTCTGACCCTCGTGAAGAGAAAGTATTCCATTGGTCATTTCCTCTGATCTCCTTCCTCTCAATGACCTTGGCATACCTACTCTTCTATATCGCTCCTCTGGCAGTCGCTCTTTTCCCCAAATCTTTTTTGCTTCGTCCTATCTTGCTCCTGGGATGTGCTTCAAGACTTGGGCTCTGACCATCTACCAATTCTACTAACTGCTCCTCTTTAGTCGGTCTTTCGCCTCAACAAACGTCCCTCTTCCTTTAATTTTCAGAAAGCTCGCGGGGATAGTTTTGCCTTTTCTTCAACTCTCACTGACCTTTCGCAGAAAATTGCTCGTTTCTTTCTCTTTCTTCTGCTGCTCAGTTTACTTCTCTGACACTAAATGCAGCCAAAAACTATGCTCGTAGAAGCAATGAAAATCGTCAGGCTTACATCTCCGCTTCCCGACATGCTTCGTTTATCATCGCCAAAGCCAAGACTGACGCATGTCAGGCGATTTGCCTTTCTCTCTCTCCTAATCTAACCCTAAATCTGTGTACTCTCTCCTTCGTTCTGTTGGTGACTCTTCTTCCCCATCTTCCTCGTCTCCTAACTTCCCCAACTGTTCCTCTCCCAGGGAGTCGGCTTCGGTCTTCGCCGATTAGCAGAAACCCCTTTTTATTCTGTCCCACAGTCAAAAACTTTGCGTAGCAGAGCCAGAGGCTATCTTTCCGAGCTCCAGCAGTTTACGTGCCAAGAGGAGTTTCATTCCGCTTCTCCACCGCTAAATTTCTCGCGGCTGCCACAACTCTCTTTTCGTCCACTGCCACTGGCCCAGACAAAGTTGCCTATCCCATACTAAAGCACCTTCCTCGCTCTGACATGGATTTCTTCCTACACATTTTCATTTTTCCTGGTTTTTGCATTCCTTTCTTTGCATCTGGAAGGTATCTTTCATTATTCCCAACCATAAGATGGCATCCCGCTCCTTTCCACAAACTGATTTCGCCTGGCCGCCCTCCTTGCCTTCTTTGTTGGACTCCATCGTTCCTTTCTGATAGGCGCGTTTGTGTGGTTTTTGAAAATCACAATAGTCGCTCCTTTCGAGTTCGCAATGATCCGTTCTTGGCCCAGTACTTTTCTCTCTCTTTTCAACAATGATTTTCCTGCTTCTCTGCCTTCTTTCGTCAGCTGGTTTCTTTATGCTGACGACCTGGCCATTTGGTCCTCCTGCTCCTCGGTCCCTAGTGCAGTGGAAGCTTCACAAGAAGTTCTGATTCAATTGAATTGCTGGTTTGAGTATTGGTGTCTTCCTCTCAATCCTAGCAAATGTGAGACCTTTTTCTTCTCAATGGATCACAACCAAGCTAACTTCTAGCCCGAACTCCTCCCATTCAACTCCCGCCTCCGTTTCTATCCCACTCCGACTTTTCTTGGGATCACTTTCGACCGCACTCTTTCCTTTTCTAAACATGTATCTTCGCTAAAGACCAAGTTCTTTTTTCGTCTCAAGACGTTACGTTTTATTTCTTCTTCCTCATGGGGCCCCTCTAAGGAGTCCCTCTTTCTTCTGTACAAAGCTTTTCTTCGGTATCTTCTGACTAATTACTTCACCCGGATGGTCTCCTTTTCTTAGCGTTGCCAACTTTACCAAATTGGAACGTCTTCACCCGCCATCACGGGCTGCCTCTCGTCCTCCAGTGTCTCATTTTTTCTCTTTGAGGCGTCTCTGCTTTCCCTACGAGTCACCCTGATTCATTTTGTTCTGACATTTTATGAGCAGGTCATTCGTCTCCCAACCTCCTTCCCCATTTTAGGTTTGGCCAGACATGGAGTGAAACCAAGACTGCGCAGCTTCTGCGTTCATTCACCCGCTCATGCACTCTCCTACTTCTCCTACGGAAGTTCATTTTGCTTGCCATCCCTCACCTCCTTGGAACCAGCATTCCTTCACTGTGGACTTCACCCTTTTCTCCCCACTCTCCCACTCCGACCCCCTCTCTCTCTGATCAAAGTGCGATTCTCGCTCGCCTTAACTCTCTCCCACCTCACGATCTGGTAATCTAGACAGATGGCTCTGTTTCTTTTCCTTGTGGTAAAAGCGGTTCTGTCGTACTTGCCAAATGCTTACTTTGCAGCATTGAGGCTATCCTTTCCGTTTCAGTAGGCCCAGTATGCTCAAGTTTTTCTGCTTGAGCCTGCGCCATTCTGCATGCTCTCTGCTGGTCTCAGAAGCACCAACCAGTCTGCCAATTCTCTTTTTTTCTCCTCTTCTCTGAATTTCGGTAGATCCTCGCCACCCTATCCTGTCATCCGTCTTTTTTTACCTCAACATCTCTGGCAGATCTGGCAGGAACTTCCTTTTCTTTCCTCCGGTACTATCAGGCAACAATTAACCTTTTGTACTATCAGGCTATTGTACACTCGTTTCTCCCGGGGAACAACCCGGCTGATGAGCTGGCCAAACGGGGAGCGATACTTGTCCTTTCTGCAGTTCCATGTAGTCTCTCTTCTCTTATCTTTTGTATTTACTCTTCTCTTTTCTAGGACTGGAGCCGTACTGCATCATCTAAATTCTTTGACAAACAGGTTTCCTCGGTTTCCAATGAGGAACTTGTGCTCCCTCGTCACACTGGCTGTGCCTTCTTTCGTCTTTGCTACAACGGACATAGTCTCTGTTAAGCTCTTATCTCTCTAGGATTGGCAGAACCGAGAACCCTTCCTTCAGCGCCTGCGGACGTCCACCTCAGGAGACTTTTCATCTCATTCTGCAGTGTTCAGCTACGGACTCTTTGCATTGCTCGCTCTTTGGCGACTCTCAGTCTCTGTACGACCTCTGGTCCAGACCCTGGATAGCTGCTGCCCGGCTTTTGGGGTTCCATGATCTTCCGTCATGCCCCCATGCCTCGGAAGGCATCGGGTAACAATAACAACAATGTTTACATCAGTGATTATCTTATTTGTCCAAATTATCAAAGTCATTTACTAAGTTCAAATTTATTTCTCTGATTATGAATTATTGCATTATTTCAAAGGGCAGCGAGGTGATTAGTTTCTAATTTGAATTTCCACTTTTTCCGCTGATAAAAACTTTTTTTGGTCAAGAAATTCTTGATACAAACAGCTGATTAAACCAAGCAATACCCGAAAAATCTAATGGCTTGTAAAAATTCAAGGACAGGATTATTAGATTATTGTGGTGGAATTCTTTCCCGCAATATCTCTAATATGGTGCAGCAACCATATTTTTTGTCATGAGTTCCGTCAAATTATGTTTTAATAAGAAGCCCGAGTTACGCACATGCAGCTCATTTAGGTTGTAGTAATGTCACTGCCTCTAATGAAACTCACTTGCTTCGCAATCTTCACAAAGACAAAACCAGGACTGTGTGTACCAATTCATCTTTTATAATTTTGTATTCTTCAAAGGGACAAAATCAAGATAATGGTGAAAAGGGAGTTGATACCCACATACTTTAGCCGTGTCATTGTGCACGAAAAATGCTGAAGACTTTTTAGAAACCCCAACAACTTTGTACTAACACAGACCATCAAATTTTAATATCCATCCATGAATTTAATTCCTATTTCTTAGGCGATTAAATTTGGACAGGGTCGCGAACTCTTGTAAAATTCAATTTTATATTCGTGGTTTGAGGATAAACTTGGAAACCATTGTACTTAGGCACTATTGATTTATAGTAGCGAAGCAATACCAAAAACGTTTTTGTAAGAAACAATTTATTGAAGGAATATGGCACTGGCATAATGCAAAACTTTCATATGATTGGCGCTTTAAATATTAAAATAAAGTCTAATTATAGCATTTATCCTGCATAAAAAGTAATTCAAACAACAGCATGCTTGCAGCCACTCTATTACTCAACAGGCTTACCAAGTGTAGCTAGATACTAATTAAACGTAATAACAAAAAATTAATCTTAATAAAGCTTTTTTTGAAGATCTGATCTGTAAATTGACATGATGAAACGTTGAACGTCCGCCTGAATGATATATGCACCACACTCATGAGCATGAGCCTGCACGATTTCTTTCTTTTCGACTTGGGCGTTGTTTAACTGTCTGTTGATTACTGTATATAACTTATGATGTAAATGAATGAAAATAAAACTGCAAACTGATAATATTCATTCTGTTTAGGATCCTGTCATGCTAGCAATGAGCATCCCTACCATTCTTTTCTCTTTATCTTCGATGATTCTACTGATCATAAGTGCATGTTACAGCGGGAAGTTGCTAGGAAACTGTTGCGAGGTAACGTAATTATTTTAACATCAACTTTGTTGTTGGATATTCTAGTGATACTATTTACCGCTTTAGTTTAATCAAGGTCAATTAAATATTTAATGATTCAAACTTTCCTACGAATAAATTTCGCTTGGATTTAAACTGATGATTAGTTGTACTGTATAACGTTGGTTAGCTAACAGATCAATGTTAGCCCACTACCCCTATCACAATATACGCTAATTGTTTTGTGAAAAATGCATTTTATGCTTCAAATTAGATGCTACAAGCCTAACCCGGCTAGCCATATATCAGAGAAAAAGGGAGATTAAAACATTCCAAGTAAATGTGTAGAAAGGTTTGTTTTTAAGTAGTTGTTTCAAACAAAATAGCAAACGTTTTTTAGACTTTTTCCTAAAAGTCAATCAAATCCATCAAAGCGTCGCATCAATCGTGGGATTGATATATTGTAGCTGCTTCACAAGCAAGTCCCAGACATAATAACTATTTGATATCTTGTCAACGCTTTTCCATACCGACTTGGCCAGCTTGTTCGTGCTTGCATGTAATGATGCTTAAGATTGCAGTATAGGCCTTAAATATTTCATTTCTTGCAGTGCCTTTGCAACATTCCTAAAAGAGAACAGGTAATCATAATCATTAAAAAATCAAAGTGAGAGCCTGCGTTTTTGGCTTCACTCACTTTGCTCACAAAACATTTCTAGATACCGTTTAATCTTTATTCTTAGCAGGCTTTAATCGAAATTGGTTTTGAATAATATTATTGTTACAGGCTTACCCAAGCTCTTACAATGGTCAAATTGTCTATAATCAGCAACCCGTTGGTCTTTCTTCTGGACAACCAGGTACCGGCACTTAGAAGTGGAAAATACTTAACGGGATTCCTCCGCCTTTACGTGGCAAACAGGATGACGGAACCAAGTAGTTTACCAGCAGCAATAGCTCCTCCTGATCCAAGCCTTGATTCTATACCTACACAAACTCACAAAATTCCGCTTTATTTTCCAAATTTGTCAACCACATTCATTCCAAAACGGAACGGGGCTAAGGAGATAATTGTAAAGTTGTGGTAAAGCTTTTTAGATCCTTCTTTGGTTGATGATATTTTTTTGGAGATAAAGGGGTAATTGGGAATTTTTGACCTTGTTCTGAGGTTGATGATGTTTTCTTTTTTTGGATAACGACCTTTAGAGTCAATGTGCCTTTTGCTGTGACTTTTTGCTGACAATTTGTTTGGTTGATATTCCAAAGTTTTGTAATTCAGTAGACACATGTTGAACCCTTTATAAGGCTTTGTCAAATCCAAGTCGAGAACTGAAGTATTAAAGGCTAGCAAACAGAATATGCGTTTCTTATACATAAATGATAAGCAATCAGGTGACTCATCTATATCAGTAGTTGTTGACTTTTTGATGCCATGCCCCTTTTACAAGCTTTGGGTAATGATGAGGACCCCAAATTCAATAACCAGCTTTTAGTTTGAAATAAACAGCTAGTAATTAATACTTTTGGCATTTTTGAAAGCAATTAGTTTCAGTGTTTTGAGGCCTGCTTCTGAATTTTTGATGAATCCGCAGTTGATGTTGTCGTTTTTGCCTTTTGACAACTTAAAGACCTTTTTACACACATCCGTTGATCTTAACTCGCAAAGTCGATATGGAACGCGCCTTTCTGAAATTTTTTGTGGACCCTCATAAAGGTCTTCTGTTTACCCAAGGTCGGGAACCTTTGATCTATTCTATTAAGTGCAATTCTGTCAGTATGTTTGTTTGTTTGTTTCAACACCTCCGAAACTGCTGAGTGTAAAATCTTAGTACCTGATCACTAGGATTAAGTGAAAAACTATTTTTATTTTTATGTGGGGCCAAGTATAGAGAGTTATCAAATGCCCTCAAAACACCAAAGAAACACATTGTAGTAAGCTGAGGTCAAACACCAGTCTTCTACCTCCGGTCAATGGTAATAAAGTAATCAAAATAAGCAAAAATACCCTAACTCGACAACCGTTTTACCTACGTCCAGAAAGCTAGCCTCGGTTTAAAAAGAAATGGTACAGCTAAATCTTCATTATTGCAGTTGTAGATTTTTTGTAAGTATCTAATTTTTAAGTTACTTTCAAAAAAGTGAGTATTTGTTAGTTGTAAATGCAGTACTTACACCATTGTTTTAACGTAACGTAATTGGCGTTTATCTTTTAGCAATAAAATAATGGCAATAAGATAGAAAAGATCTGTTTTGATCAATGGCTTAAGTAATAAAAGCACAGAAATCCACAACTCACTACTTGCATTGATGTAAGCAATACAATTTGAATACAAAATCTCATATTTCAGTGTACTTTGCACTTGAAAATGTCTGTTGATATTACTGCTAACATTTGAAAGCTGTAGATTACTACTTAGTTGTAAAGACAAACTTTGTGTAGAATTGGCTCATCAGTTTTCTTAACTTTATTTTTCTTTTCATAAACATTGCATTTTTCGAATGAACCTGCGCTGAACCTGACCGTCATCTCACTGATGGCAAAACAAATGCAACCTTCCTATTGGCGTCTTTGATATGGCTTTAAGTTCCTTCAACGATTTTTATCTAATGGCAGATGGCCCATTTATTGATGTCATGCCCATGTCAACAAGTTTATTATATACCGGTACTTCTGTTTTCACAATTATTGCATTTTGATGTAACTGCTTGAGAGATAAAGATGCCGATTAACTGATTTTAGATTTAGTGGCATATTTCACATATCCTGTTGAAATAGTAACAACAAAGTTATTTTTAGCGCAGATAGCCTATATCTTCTTGACAGGATTGCCTTTAATGTAATAATTATCATCGTCAACTAAACGCAATGTTTTTAGGATGACCATAAAATGCCTTTGGTGTAAAAAGCCAATATTTAACATTTTTGTCGGTAAAATTTGAAGTAGTTGAAATCAATCAACAATAGTTCCTTGCTTCGTTGCCGTAATGCATTTTTTAAGACCGGTCTTGGTCTCAGGGTTTTGGTCTCAGGCTTCGACTGAAAGTCGTCGTGTTGGTGTTGAAGCCTTGATGCCATGGTTTTGCAGATGGGTTTGGACATGAGACCAAGATACTTCACTTAAAAACTTTTTTGGTATCAAATTTTCGTTTTTTGCTATCTCACCTTCAATAACTGAGAAAAGATTTTTGCTTTCTAACAACTTTTCCAAAAAAGCCATTTAAGGTAGCGGATGATCACATTTTTTACGCATATATGCTCAACGTTAGGCAAATTTGCTCCTTGAAATCAAAATTAAATAAACATTTTTTTCGTTTCGTACCAGAGTTACAAGAGGCAACTTGGTCTTACACGAAGATTTGTAATTATGTCGGTTCGATTCCCACAGTAAATTTGTTCAGCTTTCCGCACTGCTACATGGCAAGTGACGCCAATTACTAACTATACTAAAAATTGCGTGCGTTCCTTTCAATTGTTGTTGGTGTTGTTTGACCCGACCTGTTCCGAGGAATAGGTGCATGGTGGATGACCATGGAGCCCCAGATGCCGGGAAACTCTTGTGGGCCTAAAACAGAAGTCGTTAAGAGGAAAGAACTCGCCTAAAATCAAGCGGTGCAAAGAGTCCATAGCTGGACAGTGCAGAATGAGATAAGAGGTGTCCTGAGTTGGATGACTGCAGGCACTTCATAAAAGATCCTCAAGCCTGCCTATTGTAGAGAGATAAATGTTCAACAGAAGGCTATGTTCATTGCAGCGAAGACGAAAGAAGGCACAACAAGTATAACGAGGAAACTCAAGTTCCTTAGTAGATACTGAGGGTGCCTTTGCCACCAACAATAAAATGCGATAGTGTGCCTCCAGTCCCAATGAAAAGAAGAGCGGACACAAGAAATGAGAGACTACAAAAAATTGTAGATGGCTGGAGCAACGCACCTGATTTGTGAAACTCATCGGTCATGTGATTGCCCGGATAAAATGATGAGTGACCGGGGACCAATTGTCTGGAGTAAAGGAATAGTCCCTGCCAGCTGTGCTAGAAAGTGTGAGATAAAAAGAATGACATAGAAAAGGAAAGTGTGGCCAGAACATTGCGAAAATCTAAGACGAGAAAAAGAGAATTAAAGTGGCAGGCTTGCAGGTGCTGCTGAGAGCAGCGGAGAGCTCGCCAAATAGCGCAGTCTTCAGAAGAAAAGCTTGAACACACTAAGCCTGCCAGGTAGGAAAGAGTAGCCTCAGCGCCACATAGTGAGCAGTTGGGAAGAGTGCCGGAGCCTTCTATGCCAAAAGAAAAAAGGGGAACCACCAGCCGGAATTACCGGATTGTAAGATGGTAAAGAGTCGAGGAAGGCGCAAACCTCAACTTCGTGGGAGAAAGAATGATCACAGCGGAGCATGGAGTAGAAATATTGAGCTTCACTCAGAAGGAAGGCATGTTCCAAAAAAGAGAGAGGGCAAGCAAAGAGAGCCTCACTGAAGGATGAAGAAAAAGCATGGGTGGATTAGTCTTGGAGTGCAAACAAATAGAACTTCATCAAGTAAAGAAGGGGAAAGCTTAAGGGGGTGAGTCCAGGAGGATCTGGAGAGCCTTCGTTTGCCTCTAAGTCTAGGAATTCGACATGAGAAAGCAGGTTGAAGGCAAGACCTGCTCATAAGATGGCAAGGCAAAATGAGTCAGAGTAATTCGTAGGGGAGATAGAGACGCCTCAGTGGGGAGAAGTGGGGTGAAATCCAGCGTATAAATAAACGACAAAAGTATCCATAAAATCGAAAAACCAGATCGCAGTCAGCAGAAGCCGCTTTCCAAAGCTTGGTCCATAGCAATCTTTGCGTGTGAATATGGATGGACTAATATTGAGTCTATCGAACAACATCATGCACAATGTTGATTTCGAAAAATGGCTGTGTGATGTCATATTTCAGATTTTGAAAAACTTTAAACGCAAATGCAATTTAAGCAATTTTTCAAAATGCCATTAAAATTTTGTTGATTAGATTTTAAAATTAATAAGATGTGTCTAAAACAAATGTGTACTTTTGAGCAAACTGCTGACAGTGACACTGTTTCGACCTATCGGGTCTCTTCAGTGCAGTTGCTGCCTCCAGCTACTCATCGGTGATCAACTGCACTAAAGAGACCTGATAGGTCGAAACTATGTCACTTTCTGCAGTTTGCTCAAAGTGCATCGCTGGCCTCTTGTATTACTTTAAAATCGTATCTATTAAAACACCTGGAACTGGTGGTACATATTAATTACTAATTTTTGTGTTCAAGTAGAAGCAAGGTATCTTTGATTTTCCAATATGGCAATGCGCTCTTTTTCTTTTGTATGCACTCACGCTCTGTGAGTAGTCATTCGTCATACTGGGCTACCACGACGGGTACGCTGTGGGGCCTGGCCACCGTCTATCACGTAAAGATGGAGGTACCTCATACAGTGTCTTACTCAAAGATACAAGAAGCAAACTTGCCAGATTTTTACCTCATTATGTTTTCGAGCTAAGCATCAAGCAGGAAAGCTGGAATATCAGCATTTTTTAAAGTCTTTTGGTATATGCCGTCAACGGATTTGGACTTTGATCTACCGAAGCCGAAGCGGACGCTCAATCCACTATACCATCGTGCCAAATCCTCAAACAATGAGCTAAAATTTTTCAGAATTTAAATTTTGTTAGTTGTACAATACTTTTCAAAAGCTTTATTAAATATAAATATTCAATATAACAGGGCTGTATATGTGTCTTAACGACACAAAAATTGTGACTTGTAATTAAAAGCCGTTTTCGGAGAAAAATTTTAAAAATTGCAAAAGCGACAGTGTTTCAAATGTTTGAAAATTATAAATAAGGATCGAGCAAGCTCATTTCTTGTAATTATGCTCGAGTAACTTCCAAAAAATGAAATTTTTGTGAGGTGTATAACAATAAAATAGGCCAATTGCACGACGTGACAATTTCGCTTTTGCCTCACTATTAACTAGCTGGCTCTGCAGGTAGCCTTGCAGAACTCGCAGTCAATTATGTTGGCTTTAAATATCGATTCATCCGGTTGTGCCGGCTTCACCAACATAACATTTCTGAAATCAATAAACATTAGATAATACAAATAGGTTTATTGCCCTTATGCCCCAAATTCCTATTGTCGTACCGGTACTTTCAATCAATACTTGTCTTACTAACTCTCTATCATGTCATGAATCCTATTCGTTTCTTTCAACAAGTACTGTATAGGGGCATGAACTCAAAGTTAGAGGTGGGGGACTTAATGTTTTTTGGGGATAATGGAAATAAGTCATTTGGAGGTACACTTATTTCACAACTTGGTGTCATCCCTGGCAATAATAGTTGTGGCAACCAGTTTCTTGGCTGCATCTATGTGCCTTGGTCCCGGAACGAAGTAAAAGGGATTATGTCTCATTGGAGGATCCAGGGGAAATAGGGGGGATGAATCCCTTCCACTAGTTTTTCTAAGTCTTGATTTTGTGAACTGATTTATTTGTATTTGTCTCGAAAAAGAATCTTGTTGAAAAACTTTAACAAAAATTTCATTACTTCCAAAGATGATGCGTCAATTTACTTTTCTCACCCTATCAACGAAACTTTCAGGATTCGCTACTGCTATACCTCTTTCATGTGATCACCGGTTGGTTGGACAACCCACTTTCAAAGAAAATTTCTCTCCATAGGTACAATTGTATACCTATTGACTATGATTTTACACAGCGGTGTAGACCAAATCCATTTTCTTCTATTTCCTCTTGAAGTTTGGATTTCATATTTGTGCTCATAATACAGACCTCCCTCTCAATAGATTAAAACTCTTACTAACAAACAGCAAATATTTTCGCAAACTTTCATTCGTTTATTTGAAAAAGTACATAGAATCATTCAGCTTTGTTGTAATAATTTTCGTAAATTACCTCGGCATTATCAAAAAAGATCTAAACCGGTAGTTAAGTACTCTAATAAATCATTTAATTAAAACAGGTGGCATATCAGAAATAGGCTGAACTATTTAGGATGGCTTTTAAAATGACAGTGGATAACAAGCATATCTGTTCCCCGGTGCTGTTTTCACTAAAGTGATGTCGGATACCATTATGACGACACTTAAAATTGTGAAAAACAAGTCAAGGAAAAAAGAAAAAACGCAAACTTAAAAAACATTTCATCTTAATGCTTAATTGCTTGTTGCATTGTTGATGAAGCTTTTATTGTTGGAGGATGATTTTATCGGAAGCCCCTTGTTAATATCTTAATAATGATATTGAAAACGCATTTTACAATCAATTGTTAATTATTACGTAATGTTACTTCTCCCGAAAAATTTGAATTTTTGAAGTTGGTAAGTCAGGTGAAGGCTTCCGTTTAAGCAAAAGCCGTTTTTCTCGATGCAAAAATGCAAATGTGTAGGAATTCATTCTATTTGATATTCACCAGGGAGCGATAATTAATTGTAACAAGTTTCATGTTTGTACGCCCAATGCTTTTGGGGGAGTTAAAGCACACACACGCACACAATCTTTATACCATAAATATTATATTTCTAGTAATTTATATTTTTAGGAGCAGCTGGAATACCACACGGAATATATGCTTCACAAGGAGTTCAACCTGGAGCTAATGTTCTGCTGTCAAACCCCACAAACTCTTTCCAACCAGGAGCCTTTTATCCAAACCAGACCAATAATGTCATTTCCGAACAGAAACAAGCTAATCCTGTCCAGGTTTCATCAAATTATCAAAAATTTTGATAATTCTTGTTTAGGCTGCAAATCGGAATTATTTTCGACTTTCAGACTTATTTTTGTACAGCATCCATTTAAAAACATTTGTTAATTTTACTTACCAATTCGACAATCAAAGTTTTTGTTGATCCTTTTCGTGTACATAACCTAACAAATGCCCAGCTCATCACGCAAGCGCTCGCTCTGCTGTCAAATTCTTCTAAATCTTTGACGATTTGTGTTTCTTCAAAACTTGAACATTCCAGCAGATGTCGCATGGGCTAAAGGGAATATTCACAATCACAGTAGGTGAGGTTTTCAAGGTATTTCCACCGTTGGATTGAGATTATTTGTCCACCAACGCCAGTCTACAGGCAGTTGAGACAGCGCCAGAGGTTCAATGGCGCATCATTGCTTAGAGGTAGTTGATTCACCGGAGAAAGCTTTATTCTGCATGCTTTGAAATCATCTGAAAGTTTGTTTTGCCACATCTGGATCTGTTCAGAACAAGAATCTTCCAGCAGTGGCTCGATGGTAGTGAGGAAGCTCTTTCTGGACTTGGAGCAGCCATGTACTGAAGTTTGGCCATACAGTGGGTGTCCTGGATCTGTAGCTTGCCATTTGCTTTTTTCTACTTCCTATGTTTATCCTGATATCGCGGTTGGGGGAGGCACAATTTTAAAGAAAACGTACAAAAAGTTGATGTTAGTTTTTGTTAATGAAGTTTTTTTCCAAAGCTCAGAGATGGTCACTCGCTGGTGACAATCAAACGGTGCTAACGCTATCGCTAGTCAGCAAAAATTTAGCGACGCGACTGCTGTCCGCTAGACACTCTCATCTTCAGCGCAATAAATGCTAATGCTAATTCTTCCCAAAATAAGTGGCTGCTAACAGCTAAAGTGTAAAAAGCAGTGGTAGCAAGTTTGAATCTCATACCAAATGTAGCCATAAAAAGTAAAACAGTGATTTTTTCAAGGCCAGCTGAAAAAATATTAGCTTACTAGCAGACAACGCCATCAACAGCAGTCGCTGTTGCCAAGATAGCTCATAAATGCAATTAACAATTAAAACACAGCTATTTCAAAAAAAACGATCATTATAATTGAATTATCGCTGAGCTCAGATCGCTTTAGTTTCAGCACATTTTTCCCAAGAGAAAACAATCGTCCCATTGCTGCAGTGGAAGGTACGGCGGTGTTGTATTTTACAAACAACTCTCTTAACGTCGTATTGGAGAGCAACGTAGCAATGGCTTTGCTTTGGGACTCATGTTCGTCTTTGAGAAAGTTGTTTAGCAATTTCTCACTGCTGCTATGTTTTTGTGACTTCTCCGCAAACGCTTCCCCTAAAAAATTTGTCATCAGAAGATGCACTCTGTTAGCTTTTAGTTTTTGGAATATTCTGTGCATTTGAAACGATGATATTAATATTTTAAGGAGTGGCGGACTTAACGCTAGTGGCAACTACCTTGTGAAAAACTAGCGCAGCTTCCACTCACGCTGCTGTGCAAAAAGTAATACTCGCTACAGTTACCGCTTGTACATGACCACAATAGGAGAGAAAGCAACACTAGCGGCGCTGATAGCGGCCACTATTTTTAGCGCCGCTAGCCCACACCTCTCCCAAAGCTACATACAGGCGCAAATCCAAGAAGACGGAAAGGTTTTTGACCCTCCTTGCTCGAAGTTTACAACAAATTGTTAATGCACTGGATTTTAAGTTCCCGAGAAAGTAGCGCTGCAGTTAAGCATCCATGCTGTCACTAGTTTCAGATTTCCTTTGTCAAAGTAATTTAGAGGTTGGCATGTTTTAATGATTGTGTGTTGTATTTTTGTTATCCTCCAGTCAGAAATTAACTTTTTGTCAATTGTGGTAGAATACTGTTGTGTTTAGACCTGGTTCCAAGTTACTGCTGACACAGAGCATTTGTATCATAAGTAGTGCAATCACTCAGGAAAAATTCCGTGGAGTTTCTTTTCCTGATACAAAGCAACGTAGCCATTTAGAGGTTTGAACCCTGAATCATTATCACCGTAAATAGCACTATGTATGTTGTCGAATTGCCATAGTTCAGAAATTCACAGTACCCTCGGCCCTTTCTTACAAAAATTAATGCGTTTTGTTTGCACTTGAGCCAAGTCATCGTCGTAGCCCATTTCATGAATCTCGTTTACTTTGTTTTCCAAACTGATTTCGCTATTATATGTAACTGATCTAAATTTTACTTGTTTAGTTATGGCAAAACGTTTAGTGCCTAAGACGGGTGTATAAATGACTTCGAAAAAAATGCTGCAACAATAAGTAGCAAAATCGTGCTCTGATAGCGATTGAGGGAATTGCATATCACACTCGACAAAAGCATCTATTAATGCAGCGTTTCCAAACTGTGGATCGTGAACCATTGGTAGGTCGAAATTTCAGTTAGTTGCGAAAGTCATTCAAAATTTAAATCAATACATGCTTTTTCTCGAGTAATTCGCTGTTTGCTTGAGTGTTAGATAGGGGTGAGTCAAGGAATGTCACGGAGTCAGCTTAGAAAATCTCCACACGCACCTCCTATTCAGTAAGTTAACATTTTGAATATTTGTTTTGCTTTCACTTCACTTTTTTAAAGTACATGTAAAATTATGTGGGTCCCGAAAATTTATATTCGGAAAAATGGGTTGTGACCATAAAAAGTTTGGGAACCACTGAATTAATGCACTTTGCTGGAGAAGAAACACAGACACAATTTTTTTAATGTATAAATGTTATGTAAATTGCAAACGTTGATTTTAAGTCGTCATGATTGGTTGTTTTATCAATGTATCGTTAACATTTTATCATTTTAAATAAAAATCAACTCTCACATTCATGTTTATAATTTATTCAAACAGTACTAATTACGCTCAAGAGCTCAGTAAAAGTTAGAGACACGCATCGACTGCGATACTTTAATATATAGCGATACAATTTGCTTTCTCGTGAATGGAAGATAAACATGTGCAATACAAAAAAAGAGGACACATTTACTCGCTGACGTAACGCTGCAAAACTAAAGCGAGATTCATATGTAGTTTGTTCAGCGTTGTTGTTGCTGCTGTTGTCCAATCCCTTCCGAGAGATGAAGGCATAGCGGAAGACCATGGATGCCCCAGAAGCCGGGCAACTCTCCAGGGTCTGGACCAGCGGTCGTACAGAGACAGAGAATTGCCAAAGAGCGAGCGGGAGAGGAACAGTTGGGGAAGTTAGGAGAGGAGGAAGAGCCAGCAACAGAACAAAGGAAAGAGTGCATAGATTCATGTTTAGATTTAGGAAAGACAGAAGAGTAAGTCGCCTGCCATGCATTATTCTTGGCTGTGGCGATGACAGACGAAGCACGCCAGGAAGCGGAGATGTAAGCCTGACGATTTTTTAATCACTTCTGTGAGCGGTAGCGTAAGGCTCGCATCTTTCACTAACCGCTTCTTCCACTTCAGCGGACTACCAGCTTTGGCTCATGTTTCTTTTTGAGAAAGTTGTTTAGCAATTTCTCACTGCGATTGTGTTTTCGTGACTTCTCCGCAAACACTCCCCCTAAAAAAATTGTTTTCAGAAGATACACTCTGCTAGCTTTTAGTTTTTGTTTAGATTGAGTGCATAGATTGCATAGATTCATGTTTAGATTTAGGAAAGACAGAAGAGTAAGTCGCCTGCTATGCATCAGTCTTGGCTGTGGCGATGACAGACAAAGCACGCCAGGAAGCGGAGATAAAACCCGACAATTTTTTAATCAATTCTGTGAGCGGCAGCGTAAGACTTGCATCTTTCACTAACCGCTTCTTCCACTTCAGCGGACTACCAGGCTTTTGGATGGAGTTTGAGGCGGCCGAAAGGAATGAAAAATTAGGCCACATTTATTGTCGGAGAAGTAAAGAGAGCTGCAGCAGAGGAAAGAAAAAGAAACGAGTATTCCTCTGCAGAAGAACAATGAGAGTCAAAGTAATAGGCAAAGTCATCCCAACGAGCTTTCTGAAAATTGAAGGAAGGGAGATGTTCATTGGGGTGAAAGACCGGAGAAAAAGGGATGGTTTGTAGAATTGGTAGGTGATTAGAACCGAGGTCCTGAAGCACCTCTCAGGTGAAAGAGAGGGCAAGAGAGGAGGGAGCAAAGGAAATGTCAGGAAAGGAGCTACTGCCAGAGGAGCGATGAAGAATAGTAGATATATCAGGGTCATTGAGGGGGAGGAAGTCAGGGGAGATGACCCAATCGAATACTTTCTCCACACGGTGGTCGGAAGTATCTTTTGAGTTACGGAGGGGGTGATGGCTGCTGAAGTTCATCAGAATAAAGAGATTTCTGGACGAGAAAAGAATGGAGGGAGAAAAGAGGTTGGTTCTGCTATCTGTCGGAAAAGAACGAATAGGGGACATAAACCTTGAGAAATGAGAGCGAGGAGGAGTTCTTTAAAAAGATGTTGATCTCTACATAATCAGAATAGGGGCCAAGCAAAGAAAGAGAGGAGGTAGAAAGTTTCGAGAAAGATAAGTCCTGTCTGACAAAAATGATGAGGCCGCCGCTAGCGTGCGTGGCATCCGGAGAAAGAATACCAGACCAGGAGTGGGTGCAATCAGATCGCAGAGCAGAGAATCCAGGGATCCGGAAAGAGGAAAATAAATTAAGGTTAGACTCCTGGATACAAATAAGGTCAACGGGATGAGACGAAAAAAAGTGCAACAGTTCAGTGTTCCTGGCTCGGAGACCAACAGCATTCCATTGAAGAACCCTGAGGGAGTCAGTGAGAAGAGAAAGCAGGAGGTGTAGAGAGACAGCCAGGAGCATGAAGCGGTAATGAGGGTGCAGAGGGAAAAATACAAAGTGGGAAGAAGGGGGATAAGAGATTTATAGGCGAGGATTGAGCGGGAGTGCTGCATTAGCAGACGGGTGGCCAGATTAAACAGTAGAGTTATACAAGCTGGTGCAGTCCAAAGAGTAAGTCATAGTTTTATTTCCAGAAGATGGTGGGACGCATCAGGGGGGAAGCTCCAGAAGTGAGAGCTGCCAAGAGTTCTGAATATAGAGAAGGAGAGTAGTGAGCACTTTAAATGGACTCATTTGGAGCAGGTGAAGCATTGCACTGAACCCCGCCAGGTCACATTTCCAGCGTACACTGAACAGGAAAAAACGGGGCCAGGGTTAGGATGAATGTTGCCGCTCATCAGTAGAAGGAGACGAATGAGGAGACGAAAACGGACAAGAGAGAGACTGGAGAAGAGAGAAGATAGGCGACCGATTTTAAAGAAGCTGCGTGCTGCCCTTCTGCGGTCATTCAGAGCGCAGCACGACGAAAAAATGGTTTGCACGAGGGGAGTGCCCGGGGTAACTGGGACCTTCGGGAAGGCCAACAACGGACCCAAATCAAAGGAGGTTGAGGCGGCTGTTGATTGGTGCAGTGTTTGTTCAGCTTGCAGGTACAATCGGCTGCTACTGTTTGGTAACAGTCATTGCACTTCAATCTCATTATGATGCCACCAATTTTGCGATCTTCTTGCATGAGTCTTTGTGTTGCTGAAGTATGACACGAGTAAATGCAATAGCTCGCTGAGTGAAATATCTTTGACTCTTCCTTTATTCATTCTAAATAGAGCACAGCACAAATGTCACTTTTCATGTCATAACATCAAATTTTAGGTTTTTGGTAATATTTTGATGTTTTGTACTTCAAATGCAATTTGAAACGAACTTCGATGTTTCTCTCACTTCATGTTTTTTCAGCGACATATTCACATTGTGCAAAGTGATCTCTGTTGACTGTAGACTATATTGGAACGTGCATAAACATTGCTTTCCAAATTGCATCTAAAGCAATCCTCCTGTAGGCAGAGGAATATAATGCGTTTCGCTCTTTTACCCTTTCACCAAATCCATTCTCAAAAAAGTTAGTGATCTTTTGCGAAGAAAGCTTATTTAATGCGTTTTAATTTCAAAAACCTTAAAAAATATATTGCCAGTTGCTAGGAAAACTAATCCATTGTGTTTTAATCTCAAAAAATTTGCTATACAATGGTGTAGATTTGTGAGTTTGATGAGTCTGTTTACTCTCGACTAATTATGTGAACCTTGGGATTTGCGCGTTTGATCCCTAACTGCAATGCTTTTTGATTTTAGGTTGATGGGTCCAGAAGCTTCGTGCCGGACAAGAGCTCTTTTCATGCTAGCACTTGTGTTTTTTATATGTAGGCCTGTGTCGTATTCTTTTTGTGATGCTCAACAACGCAAGCTGTGATAGGTCTACTTAAGTGCAGACTATGTTAGTGGCATCTTAAACATTGTTTTCATGATACTGCTTCCCAAATAGTGGTAATAATGCGTCAAGCAACTAAAGCTATGCTTCTTCTTGTTCGTCGTATGGCAGGGTATTCATGATCCAGGTCAGACACAAGAAAAGGACTGGGGTCGAGGGTTTGTTCTTTTACCACCCCAGACTGCTGTATTGCCCAGATCAGATACTGGCAGTGATGGAGTTGAGCCAGCAACCTGTTTCGTCATTCAAAACTGCCAAACCCATTATTCCTCGAGGTGCCCGATGTGTGGGACACATTGAAATAATGTGATCTCCAGTTTGTTTTCTAGCGCCACACTCGCATTTTGCTGAAGAAGCAAGACCCCATTTGTGCATGGATAAACCGAAACGCCCAACGCCAGTACGCAAGCGATTGAGTTTGACCAGGCTGTTCTAGTCCAACGCATTCCAATAGGACTTGTACTGTCCTTAGGAATGTAGGCACAAAGCGCTGACGTACTCTCAGAGTACTCTGTGTCACATGTCAAATTCGTCCATTGATATGCCCGACTCAGATAAGTTGTGCAAAAATTTCTGCGCGGAAGGAACAAACGGGTGTGTAGATTTCAGTCTCTCTTTGCTAGCAGCCTGCGACTCAGCTGGATGGATGCCCGAGAGAACTGGAAGGTTGTCCGTTGGAGTGGGACGTAGGCATCCAGTGACTATGCGCACAGCAACACCAAGCAGATGCACAGCACTCAACAGTTAAATAGACCAGGGACAAGGCAGCTATGCGCGTTGTTTTGGTCCCAGCGTCCCATCCTGAACCCGCAAGTCTCTTCAGCAGGGAAACGCGCATGGATAGTTTTTTGCGCAGTTCCTCAAGATGATGGCAATACGTGAGCGCTCTGTCCAGTTTCACAACAAGAAAGTTCCGCTAAAAAAATGGTAACATTTTACTATTTTACTATTGTTATTAACTTTGAGCTCACGATTGGCCTTTTGATTGTGGAGACAAAAGGCTGCCGTCACCGTTTTAGCATGGCTGAGCTATAGCCGCTACGTCTGGAGATATGCAGAAAGTGTAGTCGTGACTTCACTCAAAGTTCTTTTCAACACCTTCCAATCTCCAGATGAGTAAAGTATCGCCAAGTCGTCAACGTAGGCATACTTTTTGAAGGTTATGAAAGGCATATCGTTGTATATGTTTATATTGAAAAGAAGAGGAGACAACACTAATCCCTGGGGGATGCCATTTTTCAGACGTCGGAGTCTGCTTGGCTTGCTGTCACTAATGGTCAGAGTGAAGCTTCTGTTCCGAACAAGTTCTATGATCATTCGGACCATGTGCTTGTCCGGCACAAGTCTTAGCAGCTTGCAGGCGAGGCCACTGGTGCCAGACAGTGTTGCAAGCAGCTATTAGATCGACAAACACGGCACTAACCTTCTTTTTTGCCTTAAAAGAATCCTCAAGGTTTTGCGTGAGCAAAACGACCTGATCTACGGTAGACTTTTTGTGTCGAAATCCAGCCTGTTCCTTTGGGAGCAAGAGATCGACTATTGGTTCGACGCGATTGTAGATCAGTCATTCGAAGATCTTGTAGGGGACGCAGAGCAGAGAGATGGGATGGTTGCTCTGTGAGTCCTCGACAGGTTTTGAGGATTAGGGATCGCGACTAACAGCATTCTATTCCAGACTTTTGGGATCTTGAGTTGGCGCAAGCAGGAAGAAAGAAAACCAAGTAGCCAGAACTTCATGTCGGGACCATCATGAATTATAAACTCCGGACAAATAGAGTCAGAACCCGAAGCTTCACCTGGTTTCAAGTGATGGAAGGCAGCAGTAAATTCTTATAGAGAAAAATCTCTGCAGATATTTACTGCATCTGAGGAGAAGCCCTCCAAAGGTCAGACAATTCCTGCATAACGAGTCGGAAAGTCTCTCGATTTCCATGTACATCCTCGTATTTCTCGTTTTTTACCAGCTGGCTAGCAATAGCATTTGCTAAAACGGGACATTGACGAGGGGATTGTCGTGACCCACCAGTAAGATCGTTTAACCTACTCCATGCTACTCGGCTAAAGTGTGAAAAGTCGATGTTCTGGACAGCCTCAGACCATCGTTCCCTCCATTTCCTGGCAAGCAAAACTGTAGTAGCTCTGCTAGAGCCATGCCCTTCAGGGTATTGCAAGAATGTTTGGTAGAGGTTTTATTTTCTAATAAAATACCCTAGTAATTCAATTAATTGTTTTATCATCGACTCGTCATGATGACGTTTTACAAAATGTGACCCACTTAATTCATATCACGGATAATACCAACAACATTATTTTGCCAAAACTTTCCAAAAAATAAAGATTGTTTAGAATTTTTCCTCCCAGTTTAATCGATTTTGTGCAGACAATCTGCACTCGATGCAAAATTTTGTGAACTTTTGGAAAAATATTGTCTGCAAATAACCGTTGGGAGAGAAGATTATTTTCAATTCACTGTCTAGTAGACCTACAGTTTCAGCTTATTTAAAAAACTAATTATTTCATGATCACGCTCAATGAATAAAAGTTAGCTTAACCTGGATCGTATTTTCAAATCGCAGGCTTAAATTAGATTGCTTGATCCGTTAAACTCAATCACAGATTAAAACCGAATTTTTCAGACGTGATGAAGAACATGTTGTGACGCTACAAAATTATATGACGTTTCAAAAAGCATTAATCAAAGGAAAAAAGCCAGAATTGATGGTACTTACTTTCAGCAAGTTTTGATTGGTCTTCTGATTTCAGCTGCTTGAAGTAATTCTAGAACATAGTTACCTTTCAAAATAAAATTTATAACCACGAGACAGCTTGTAGTGACTTTAACAAAAGCAATTTATGACGCTGCCAGAAAAAAGGAAAAAGGGAGCAATCGCCCACCTAAAATATTTTTTAAAAACCGTTACCTCAACCAACACAGTTTATTACTAGGTAGGCTACCTAAATACTGCTGATTTAAATAAAATAAAGCATATGTAATCAGCATTCTTCAAGGAAGTGTATGTCTATTTAGTGTTCATCAGTTAAAATATGGTTTTGTTTCCAAAGTCATTTTCCTGGTGCACTGCGATATCTTGCACTTTGCACGATTCGCCATCATTTTACTTTCTTTTGTTTAAAAGATTTGGTTTTCGGTGGCGGTAGGCCTAACGATGTTTCCAGTGCCTATAGTCTTGCTCAATAACAATTGTAGGTCTACAGTGCGCTTTTGGTCAATTGAAATGACAGACAATCGCATGGCCAGTAGAGATTTGAAAGGGAGATCGCTTGTGTTATCATGAAGTTGCCTCACACCATAATTTTTTGCCTGGCTGCACTCTTGACCGCGAGTAGGTTGCACTTTTTTTAATTATAACTAACAACCAATAGCTTTACTATAACCTGTTCATTTCCACTTCGGGATGGGAGGTGGTAGACTTACTGTCCAAGTGAATATCACTCTTCCATCACAGACATGCAATTTTTAATTGTTTTGTTGTAGTGTTCACCTCCCTAATAAACTGCCATCTTTTTCTTACATGAGTTGACAGGCTCACTGGTAATGCTAGCAATTTGTGATGCTAAAACAGAGAACCATGCACCGTATTATCCTATACAATGCAATGTCATGTTTTCGAGGCTTGCGAATAAAGCGTACAGCTCATCTTCAATAATTGAATACAATAATTTCGATTCCATTTGAATAAGGAACTGATGATGACTATTTAAATAGTTCAAAAATAGTTCAGTAGAGGACATTGAATAGGAGAGTTGTAATACATGTAGCCACCGTGGCGTAATAATAACTGTTACGGGCTTTCGATCGAAAGATCTAGAATTCAAATTCTATGAAATTGGTATTCGCCAGGAACAAGGTTTTTGTTGGAACAAAAATGAACAAGGTTTTTATTAAAAGCCTCTAGCTTCTTATTGGTCACCAACTGCACTGAAGAGACCTGATAGGTCGAAACAGTGTCACTGTCTGTAGTCTGCTAAGTGCATCGCTAGCCTCTTGCATTACTATACAGTTCAAATATATTTTCCGATATTAAAAGATAAAGCTGAATGATTGCATGTGTTTAATTATCTAAAGGGGCGAATACAATGAGTAACGCATTTTAGACGCAGAAGTTTAATTTTGATTATCCGCATAAAATTTGCTAAAACATAACGCGAAAAACAATTGTTAGAAGCTTTACTGAAAGTCGTCTATTCTAAAATTAAAATTAATCCATCGCAGTTATTTTTTAGAAACAAAATTTTGAAACTAGTCATTGCACGCAATCACTTATTTTCAGAAACATCGAAAATTAAATCACTGAATGCACTTTCGCATCACGCGATGCGCATTTTGATCTTTAGCCAAGTCACGAACTATAAACGTATTGAACTACAGCTAGTTTCACAAAGGCATAAAGGCCAGTTTCACGAAAAAAGGTATAATTACAATATGGAAGCATTAGTTAAATAAAGTATCAAGTTACAGAAACCTCTTATTGAGAGCATACAAAACTTCCATTGCTAAATTGCTGACAAGCAGTTGAAGAAAGTAGTTGATTGTAATGGACAAAAGTTTAAGTACTGTATATGAGCAGTGTAGGTTAACAAATAGAAGGCTATCTGTGTGCAGTGACTTGATGATCACAAAAATGAATTTCATCAGATCAAAAACCTTTAGAAGCGTTTCCAATATATTTTTAAACTTTTAAAACCAAAAGTAGTAAAGACGAGAAGCAAACTGCAGACAGTGGCTCTGTTTCGACCCATCAGTTCTCTTCAGTGCAGTTGGTGACCGACGAGAAGCTAGAGGCTTTAAATAAAACATAGCTTAGACCGTTACACTGGCCTCTTGTATTAACACAAGAAGCATAATTCGTGTTTGAAACAGTCGAGCTTCCCAAAAATGAAAATAAACTATAACAAAGGTTATTTTTATATCAACATTCTATAACTCCCGAGGACTTGTCTACAAAAAAATGCTTGACTTCTTGATGTTTGAAAATTAGTATTTGCCATAAAAAAATTATCATAGAAAGAAACTCCATCGATGAAGCCGACTTCAAGCAGAAGTAGCTCCATCAATGATTTATCAAAGTAAACTGCCGCCGGAAGTGACAAATTCACTCATGTTTCAAAGTTTCTTGATCAATCATGCTTCAATGCGTTGTATTCGAATATGTCACACAATTCAAACCGCGGAAGCAGTCAACTGACAATGCCTTTTGTGATGTCACATTTGAGGTTATGGTTAACGCTTTAAGCTAAAGTTGGTGTAACAATTCAGAAAGGAATCAAATTCAGCCATGTAAGTAGAAGTAGTAAGAAAGAATGCCTGTTATTGACATATCTCGCTGTTTCAAAACGACGTAAACGAAAACATTGATTGTGAGTCATGTACATATTTAAAAAAAAAACAGAGGAAAATAGAACATTTAATCTTATTTAGGAGATAGCGATAGGGGACAAAATATGTGTTTTGATGATATGCAAACGAATCCAAGCGCATTGCGGCTCAAAAACACCAAGAAAATTACAAAGTTTGTATCACCTCAAGATCGGCCACGCCTCACTTTTTGTCACCTCGATACGAACCAATCCCACGTTTTACTGGCTTTTCCGTACTGGACCGAAGGCCGAACTATTTCAAAAATCATACCCTAAACATGCAAGGTAATACATGAGATCCTTGTTAATATAAATTTAAATAACCCTGTAGCAATTGAAAAAAGTTGAAAATCTTAAAAGTCAACTCTTAGAAAACAATTTTTCATGAAGTTGAAAACAAAGGCAAAGAAATGCAACTTTTTGATGACGAACGACTCAATGTTTTTATGATATCAGATCTCCACACCATCGCCCTTTTTCATTTCCGATGCCCGGAGAAGGGCGATGGTGTGGAGATGCTGGGAAGGTATTGACCTTTTTTTGGGGAGATCGACCTCGCTGCGGGCTACATTACAGAGACCGTTGCCCGGAGAAGTGGTGATCGTCTCGCGGGCCGCATTGAAAGGCTCCGAGGGCCGCGAGTTTGACACCCCTGACCTATTAAATATTAGGCCGCCTATCCACTGTATGCCTATTTGCACGACATAAAGCCTCTGCTTGCTCGCATGTTGCTTGGTCCTGGCATAAATGCAGCCAGGTAAAAAGCAAACTATTCCAAAGTCAAGCACTGACGGTTACAATAAGTTATTTCAATTTCTCCCACTCTTAGTCATCCGGCTGCGCAAGCCTGTTGCGGTGGCTTTACCCAATCCGTAATTGAGAGAAGAGTAAACTGTAATAAAAAGTAAAGTTGTTTGACGTAGCCAATTCTCATTCCAAAATCAAAAGTATCCTGTCTTTTAATGGGAATTGAGTAGAACAATTATGGGTTGTAAAGAATAGCCGTTTTGTCTTCCCAAAGTTTTTGAAGTCCCTAGCTACATCTTGTTCGGCCTGTTTCCAGCATAAGCGCCTTTGGAACTGCCTTTGCCGGCAATCGAAGCAGCCAATAATTTCGCTCACTTTTATCCGTTTATTTCACCATTTGCATTAAAGCATAATTGTAAAGTAGTTGGGGAGCATGGCACCAAAGTGATTGTTATGTAATTTCAGAAAGAAGCTATAAAATGCTTAACATACTACTTACGCCTTTACTTAATATTAGACCTAACATCTCTTGCTACGCACATATTGCTAGATCCTGGCATAGCCGCAACTTGGGGAAGTACAAACTAACACAAAGTTAAGCAATTACAGTTTAGTTAACACAATAGATTAGATTATGGTTTAAGAGAAAAATCAATGGGCCAGGTTTTTGTTCTAAAGATTCATAGAATTGATAGACTTCTGTTGCCAATTGATGGGATTCTGGTAAGATTTCACGTGACAAATCGTTAATTTGTTTAACTTTGAGACTTTTGAATAATATGCCTTGGAGGTTGAGATCAGTAAAGCTTGAGACATGACTGTACAAACATATTATAAAATTGCCATCGCATAAACTAAAATAGGTTTTTTGACCAACCGCTATATTAATGCTGTAAGCCGTCATTTGTTAAGAGACAGCACAACAGTTGTTTGCCTTTGAAATAACAGCGAATAAAGCATTACGCTTGGCTGCCGCCTGCTGCTTTTTTTTACTGCAATCATTCCAGACATATTATTATTGTGTAGATATATAGGGAGTTTAAAGAGCTCAAGAGAAAGCATGTTTTAGAATGCTTAAATGCTCAAATAAGAGTCTGCTGTTGCATTGTCAATTCAGCCAAAATTGTTGTGAAATTTTTTTTTATCGAAAGCACCTTGCTAATATCTCTCAAAAAGGCTTTTAATCGCGTGTCTACAATCAGTAGTTTTTGAGAAAATATCTGGAACAAATTGTGCAATCAACCGATAGCTGTGACGGTTGATTGCACAATTTGTTCCACATTCTTTCTACAGCGAACACTCAAAAGGAATAAAATTTTTGCAAGTTGGTTAGTTGGGGCCCGAGGCTTTCGTTTGAACATAAAATCGTTATGATGTCGATTTTATGTTCAAACGAAAGTTATGACGTTATGATGTCGTCACCAACTCCCTTGTAACACTCACCCCGGGTAGATGATTAATTGCGCCAAGTTTGATGTTTGTATGCCCAATAGTTTTGGAGGAGGTAAAACAATCAAAAAACTGAAAGAAGCTCGCTTTGTAGTATAGACTAGCCGGCTTTGCCGGCGTCGCCCGGCAGAGGCCCTCCATCAGTAATGTCCGGGTTTAGTATTTCGATTCAACCAACTGCGCCGGCTTCACCCATCCGGCTCTTGTGTGAGCAGTAGCGAAAAGTTAATGAATTTTATGCACTTTCACAATTCTTGTACACGAAATTGTGATTATCATATTCTCTTAATCATGACTGGCAATGCTCACAAAGAATCTTCCCTTAAATTATCGTTTATATTGATACTTGTGAGAGCGAAGGGATTGTTCATATCAAAACTGATTGTAGGCACAAAATGGTGGTTGCTTTCACAGTTAAAGAAAAAACTATTTTATGGTAAGCCTATTTTCCGATGTGATGCTGCTGCCGCTTTCCTATTTATATTTGTGGTATTAAGTTCGTAATTTAGCTGCGCTATTGGTCTTATTTCCGGCATAGCAACAAAAACGGCTCTTGCTCTTTCTATATTCAGTTTTACAAATTGTTATGGTTATGGTTTTATGTTGATTTTTTCCTAAACTTGGGATTTTATTGCAATGATGTAGAGTAAGGACATAAATACCATAACAGGTAGCATATCAGCATAAGAAAAAATCCTTGCTTTATGGTACAGTATATAAAACGGCGTCACCCGAAGAGCCCCCATCAGTAATGTCGGGATCGATGGTGTCAGTTCATCCGGACATGCCGGCTCCTCCTATCAGGCTCTTGTGTGAAAAGTTACCAAAAGTTTATGAGTTTTCTGCACATTAGATTTTCACGACTTTTTGTGTTCCTTTTCCCAACAGAATATCTCGTTTCAAGATCCTGGCTATGCCTTAGGTCTATGAGCTCTGTTCATTGCTGACACGGACCCAAGGAAACCTTGCGTTTTCCATAGTTTGGAAGTAGGAATCACATTTCTGATTTTAAGCTATTCTAAAGCAAAATAGCAAAAATATCTTTTGTGTGGTGCGATTTCACACAGTCGCTGGCTACGAATTACGTAGCATGTTTTTTTCTCCCTGCTTGACGTGCCCTGGGGAGTTAAAAGTGTCCTTGCCTTTCCCCAAACGTTTGGTTTGATCCCGGTAGCTCTATAAAACTATCATAAAACAAAATACCAATAATATCTTCCACGTCATGCGATTTAACACAGTGACGTTGTTAATTTTAATTTCGCTGTAAACTTTCTCAAGTCCCTGCTAGCTACGCATTATGATTCATATTCGTTTTTCCTTGCTTAGTTATGCTCATAGAAGTTAAATAAGTCTTTGCTTTTCCCAAATTTTCAGGTTTGATTCCGGTAGCTTTATAAAGCTATTACCAAGCAAAATCGAAAACATGTTTTTCATAAGTATGGTGCGATTTTACCCCGGCAGGGCACATTATCACCCGTGCCGATTTAAAAGGTATCAATTAATGCAGCTGCGCCAGCTTCACAGTACAAACATTTATGAAAGCAACAACGAAATAATTTGGTAACATTCCCTTTTTCGTATTAATATTTGGGCCATTAAGATTTTGCCTGCGCTATTTGCTTTAATTCGTCCATAGCATGAAAAGACCTATGGCTTTCCTTTAAGTCATATAACCTATTGCAATAGATGCCTATTACTCTTTTTTCAAACAAAAGCATTCCCTCTTAATCCAGTGTTACAAATTGATGCTATTATTGTTTAATTTTGATCTTTACTTAAATTGGGACTTTATTACATTTAACATTGCCCCTAATCCAGACCTTCTTACTTCTAAATAAAGATTAGTGCTTTGTACCGATATCCCTGAAACTACAAATATCAGTAATGGGCTTTACCATTTATGTTCGCTATCAAAATGATATGAATAATTTTGCTGCCTACTGCTGTTCTCACCATGTAGTGGCAAGCATTGCGATGGCATATGACATTATGACCTCACAATGCGTTTTGAGCCATTTTTTTTTTTATCAAGATCACTACTTATCACTTCTTCGTCACTGCAGGCGAATTAATATGAACTAACGTCTCTGACTTCGTGCATGATCCTTGGCCATGGCATAAATGCCGCCATACAAAAGAGCAACGTAAGCCGAAATGAAGCACTCACAGTTCAGTTATAACTGTAGCGGGTGCCCCCATCAATAATGTCGAGGTTAAGAACATCAAATCAGCTGGCAGCTGCGACAACCTTGCCCAAATGCAAAGGAAATTGCTTCAACATTTAGATCATGTGTAGGCTCTACCCCTACATATTGTTGCAAACGATAAGAAAGAACCATCTATACTCCATCGTTTTTTTTCTTGGTTGGTCATTAAGTGTTTTGCTTGGAGTAGG
Organism: Trididemnum clinides; assembly: GCA_963675345.1. Taxonomy (NCBI): domain Eukaryota; kingdom Metazoa; phylum Chordata; class Ascidiacea; order Aplousobranchia; family Didemnidae; genus Trididemnum; species Trididemnum clinides. The sequence continues at coordinate 8,668,736 of OY776290.1, forward strand.
CTACATATTAAAATTTGTAGACTTCATTTTTTGTTGAATCTTTTTGAATAATGTGATTGACAATGCCAAAGATCCATGCTATCGAGAAAGAATACCCAAAATGTACCAAAGGACTTAGTCTTTGTAGAAATTACAATTTTGTGAAATGCAGGCACCAAAATTTTGTGTGTTTTTAACTGATAGACTACATTTCATAAACATTTGGAGGCTTCAGTTTTTGATGGATCTATTTGAAAACGTCAACAGCTAATGTAAAAAAACCATGCTTGTGAGGAAAAGTAGTCAAAATGTATCAAAGAACAAACTTTGTCCAACAATTGCAAGTTTGTTAGGTCTAGTAGGATAATTGTTCGACAAAGTAGAACATCATGTACGGCAACCAATTTTTGACCAGCCTTTCTATACTAATCCTTAGCCTTAAGAAATTGAAGTTACATATTACTGGAAAGTAAATTTCCTAAGCTTTCACAGGTCAGTAATTGTAAGTACTTTTTATAACGTTTTTGTATTAAAGTCACATATTTTTACTGAGCTCATTACTTTGGGAAGAGGTAAAATGTTACACCACAGATCTTAAAGTTCAGTTTTTTCAGTATAAAAACTAACATCAATTGCACATATTATACACTATCAGAATCGCATTGAAAAAACCTTTAATTTATTGGATAAAGTTTGAAAATCAGTTGAGAACTGAGATCATAAATCAGTTTTTTAATAAACTGATTTTGCAAAAAGTTTGCAATTTTTGAAAACATCTTGATATTATGATCTGCGGTAGGAAACATTTATGTCAATCGTACGGGACATATTACGACATCATAGACCCAGTTTAAGCGTGCATGGGAAAAAGAGTAGAAAAATGCATAGACCAGGGGTCACCAAACTTTCTGGGACCACGGGCTACTTTTTGAATATTGATTAAAGTGGGGGCGCACTTATCCTAAAGTTTGCAACATCCCGGACTTGATGTTCGATCTATTTTGTATTGGCAGGCGGTGTCATTACATATCTGTTGCCATTACTTCGGTGGCCGATGTCTCGCAACCCTAGGCTACCTTTTTTTTTGAAGCCACCATCGACTTTTGAAAAAATTTTGAGAATACTTTAAAACAGGCTGGCGGGCACTTCATAATGCCTTCACGGGCGACATGGTGCCCGCGGGCACACGGTTGGTGACCCCTGGCATATAGGGTTTAAACTGCTTAAATAAAGAATTGCTCGTAGCATTGTCAAATAGGCTTTTGATTGTTGTAAAGTTGTTTTTAATCGAAAGCGCCTTATCAATATCTCCTAAAAGAACGTTTAATCGCGTTTGTGCGATGAGTACTTTTTGAGAAAAACAAAAACAGATTGTGCTATGAATCGTTGATTGTGACGTCATTTCAGACCCCAAACAAATGAAATTTTGAAATGTGATAAGTCGGAAGCTGGTTTTTGCTTGAGCAAAAAGCGGTTGTCCTTTGTCAAGTAATGCAATTTCTAAAAAATTATTTTTGATTATGACATCATCATGACGTCAGGAATACCCTTATTACACTCACCATGGGGTGGTGATCAATCGTGCCAAGTTTGATGCTTGTACCTATAGCAGTTTCAGATGAGTCAAAACAGACACACAGACAGAATTGCGCTTTATATATTAGATGACGTTTTTGTAGTTTGGCACAAGATAGCTTCGGTTGGGCATATTTCTGGTAACTGACAAAAAAAAATCATCAAGACTACTTGATAAAATTTTTCTGGAATTTCTGCGACTCTTTTTTGAAGAGTGCCGTTTTGTTGTTGTTGTGGTTCCCCTCTCTCTTCCTTGGGATGGAGGCATGGCATGAAACAATTTTTCCAGATACATGCCGCAAACCTAATTAAATTAAGCTAGGGGAAAGGCAGCAGCCCATTTCAAACCAGTCATGAATGCAAATTACTGACTGGTATCTCAGTTTCGGCTCCTTCACAATTATTTTCAAAAACATTGCAAACCGTCCTAGGAATTTCTCTCGGTGGAGCGAAGGTCTTACAAATAGCTTGGCTCTACCAAAAAGCTGTTTAGCTGCAAGCACAAAGCATTTTTTTTATACTGTAATTGCAGCGCAGAGGAAACATAATTGAGCAGAACAGTAAAAAAAAAGAATGCAAGCGACTAAACAAATACTCGTTATTAAAATGTCCAATTTTTGCCAGCAACAACAAAATAATATCAGTTGGCAAGGTCGTCTTACTCTTCGTTGAATGATCGTTCAGTAGTAAATTTTACTTCAACTAGAGAAGGCACAGATAATACACCAGCTATGAAGTAGCTGCAGAACATACAATAACTTTATCCTAATTTTAAACTATTAGTCTCAATGATTCTTCTTAATTCGTCGCCTGCAATGACTTTTTCTTTGTAGGCTTATATTACAGAATCAAGAAATTTTTATTGAATAATCATAGCAGTTATAAAAAATGAAGCAACGGGAAACACTTGCTGTCGAAAACACTGCTCAATCTCAACCTCAGCAGATTACGTTTGCCAATCCCTCCATTCAATCGCAGCTTAACATTGCGCAACAGCGGAAGAATAAAAAAATTCTTCTTGTCTTGGGTGTAAGTGAAATTGTATAGATATATTGTCTTGAAGGAGGATTATTTCGTTGCTGCACTTCCAACCATTATTTTTCCTTCCCCCTTCCAGAAAAGTATCATTTATGCATTTATGAGCCCATGTTCTGTTTGCTAGTTTTTAGAAAAAATGGGAGCGCTGCGACGGGTAAACTGTTTGTCCCGCTACAGCATTCGAGGCAAATGCTTTAGTTTCTACGTCACGTTAAGAGACGGTTTTGAGTGCCATTTCCAAAAATTATCACGGAAGGTAATCTTCAGTGCTGGTTTGTAGTTGCTTCATGCACTACATTACATATTGGGGACAGTTGTACTTATTATAGAGCAGTGCAAACAGTGCCAATGGATCAAGAACCCTTAATCTTCTGATGATAAAATGAAATGCTAATTAAAAAGTATTTGGTTAAAATATCATAGGAATCACTTTAAGGCTTTCGCATTGCTTCAAGCAATAAGTGACACCACTTGGCAATACTTTTTTTAGTTATAGCCTACTCCTACTTTTACAAGTTTTCCTCTTAATTGTATATTTTTCATTTGGTAATTGCGATGAATCTTCAACAAATAAATGGGAGGAGGAATGTTATTGAGATGATATTAGAATTTTGCATGAATTGAGGAGGAAAAAATTGCAACATCACTTGAAACCCCAACAATTGTGCTGTTATTTACCATGTTTTTTGCTAATTATTCAAACGTAGATTTTATATATGCAGGTAGTGACGTATTTAGGGAAGTTAAGGAGTGATGGTTTCCCAAACTGTATGTGACTGTAGAAAAAAAAGTTCTTCATGCTTATTTGGAAACTCAAATGAGTGAAATTCTTGCTTAGAAAAAGTTGATCCTCCAAATATAGTTTTAACCTCGGTTATTGGGCGAAAATGGGTAAGGTAAAATTGGCAAAATTTTTGGTTTCAGAAAGTTGGTCTCCAAAAAAGATCTTCATCTTTACAAAAAACTCCGTCCCTCGTACAAAAAAATTTTGTTTCTAAATATGCTACCCTGCGAAAGCTGAGAATTTGTGGCCGAGATTCATGCTCAGGTTGTGTATATATTTTAGTTTCTTACCGGTGTATATTGGCAGACTTAGCAACAATCCAAGTTGACAGTTCTGAAGACTGGTTTAAGTGCATAAATTGCCCATTTGAACTGGCATATGGTGGGAATTGGAGTCACTAGTCATTTGGGTGGTTCTCCAACTCTTTCGATTCTGTTGCCAAGTATTTGGCATTTCCACCCGATCTACCATTATTTTAAGAAAAGAAGTTGTTTTAGCATGGTAAAAGCTTTGCTGATTTTTAACGCTGCTGTCACAGATTCATGAAATTGTTTGTGGGTGTTGCATTGTTTTATTGGGAATAGCTTACCTAGCTCTTCAAGGAAGTTTCAATTTTTACGAAGGACTGTGGTGTGGAGTCTGGGTAAGAAGATAAATTTAGAGCTTCAGCAAACTAAATTACCTTATCCTAGTTTTTATTCTTTACTGTACAGTATAACAAGAACTTGTTTAAGGATTAGCTTTCTTGTTTTCATATGGGAGCTCAGGACGATTTTATAGAGCAATATCATTTTCCACTTTTATCAAATTTGCATTCCACAAAACCGTTCACCAGCTATATACGACATGTTTACTTAGCAAGCAAAAGATACTAAACGAGTATTTGTGCAGTTGTTTCTAGGCAAAAAATTTTGGGCCGATATTCTACTTTGTTGAGTAAAAGCAAAAAGTGTTTGTCTGGTCACTCTGTAATAGGCGACTGCCAACTTGAAATTTGGTATCAAACTACGTTATTCGTGGCAGATACTGATATCTTGTTTTGATCTATGAGGTTTTATCACAGCATCTACGCCATAAAGACCTCGTCGTTTTGATGCAATGCCTCGTTACGAGAACACTATATATATTTCAGCTTATGTTCTTCTTAACAAGACTGCATAAAAAGCAGGCGTGTTTACTTCCCAGTAAGTAGAAGAGTTACGTTTAAGCTGACATGTATAGTCATCGAATCAATATTATGCGGTTTTTGTCTCATGATGCCTTAATGAGACCTCGTTGATCAAATGGACCCTTTAAATATCATATGGCAACTCCAGAGGGGGAGAGGAGGAAAGCAAAACCGTCATATTGGTATTATATCGAGGAGGTGGATAAGAAATATCGTTACATGAAAAACATACCATTATATTCAAAAAAATTAAAGTTTTCAAACGTTTGATTGCACAGGGTTTTGTGGCAAATCCTAATAATTAAAATTCGTATGCGTACTCATAGGCGTACGAAGTGGGGGGTCCGGGGGGGCACTGGCCCCCCTTGAATTCGGGCAACTTGTAATTTTTCGGGCAATTTGAGTAAAAATTTCGGGCAACTTTTGATTTTTCGGGCAATTTGAGTAAGTGTCCATACATTTTTGCCGAAAAATTTGTCACTGCAATAGCATCACCAAAAAAAAAAAAAGGTCAATATCACTTTGGACCCACGTTTCATGGCATGTTTAGTCCAAAAGTAATGGATAAGGTGCAGCGAAACGGGCGATGACCTTTTTTTTTTTTTTTTTTTTTTTTTTTTTTGGAGATACTATTACAGTGACAAATTTTTCGGGCAAAAATTTGGTGCCCCCCCAAATTGGTTTGAGGTCGTACGCCCATGTGCGTACTCCTTTTTGTATAACGCGTTGCACAAGAAGGAAAGGGGTTTGACAAAAATCTCATAATGCGACTTATGAGGGGAGGGAGGGGTTAGAAATTGGAGAAAAAGCGTCAAATGATTTGTGACTAGTCTCAACACAGATTTCAGTGTCTGCATTGCGTAACAACTGGAGCGGAGTATAGCTCTTCCTCTTTATTGATATTGGTGATAGCTGGCTGTGTAATCGCACAAGGAGTTAGATAAGTCTTCTACTTACTAGTTGGCTTAAAAGAGCCGGTAGTACTTGCGTTTTAAAGAAGTTGTTCAGTTAAAACCTTAAAAATAAGATAAAAACCTATCAAAGAACGGATATTGAAAAGGTAACTCAGTTCAGTTCTTTTTTCTTTTCTCATCATCTAGTCTAGCCTGCATCAAAGAAAACTTTGTGCCCTTTTTCAAGGGAACATAACAGCAAACACTTTCCCTGGCCCATAAATTGACCCCAGTCTCCTAAAAAGTTTCTGACCTGATTCTGTTGGTTCCTACCGACCCCCTCTCTACTTTTCTTAATGTACACTGCTAGCTGCTGAAAAATTGTAATCACGCTCAGAACCAGCTCAACATTATTGTTAAAAACCGATTAGAATTAAGCTTAATTAATGCGTCTAGGTTGTTGGTGCTGGAATTTCGGGAATTCCAAGTGCGATGGGAAATGCATCAAGACGAAAGGTGAGCAGTGTTTTGGAATAGACTTATGCATTATCGTGGTTTAATATGCTGCATCAATTTATGAGAACCTCTATTATTTTTCTTACTCAATTCAAAACTTAGCGTTATTATAGAAAGATACAAAAAACCTGGGTTCACAACTTAGAGTATCTAGTGCGGATTGCTGGTTATAATTTCTCCCTAATATCAGTTTGTCCTGCTTCAACCTCATGGCATAACATATTGAATGAGGTCAATCGAGAACAACATCACAATCTAGATTAGATTTCGGTTCTGGATGGATACCTCTGCATCGCCATTTATCGCCAGCATTATTAGTGTTACTGAGAAAACCGGACAAAAAGTAAAGACCACTTTTGATTGTGGGCTTCATAATACGCTTCATAACAACGACAAGATCCACAAAGATTTTGCTATTAAACTGTGAGGTCACGTAATCAAAAAAAGAAGGCAACTTGCAAAAGAGTAAAATTTTAGGTCTACAGCCTTGATAGCAAGCTTTAATTTTAGTAAAGTAAAGCTTTTGGTCGGTAAAAATCATGTATTTCAGGTGATAAATTTTTCTATATATGATTGAATACTGTCTTACTTTTGGCCAAAGGTCAAAAATAAATGTTCGTTTTCACCCAAATGTAATTTCATTATTTGATTTTAGAAACTTAATCTTTACTTTGCAGATACAATGTCATATGGCTCTCAGCATCATTGGAGCCATTGCATCAACTGTAATAAGTGGATTTGCGATTTATCGATGGACTATTCCAAATTATGTAAGAAAAAATATAGATCAAATTGTACAAGGAAATAGAGAGGTTGCCAACTATTGCTACAAAATGTGCAGATAATTTTCTTGTGTTGTGTAATCGCTCATTTATGAAACCACAGAAAAATGTTTTTCGGGGAATTTTTTTTATCGCTGGTAGGTTTTTAACGGTTGAAATTAGAAATTTTTGGAAGAATGTCTCAATGTTGTTATTCTGGTTTCATTAAAACACGAGGTTTGTTACTAACACAATAACAACAAAAAACTTCTTATCTTATTAAATTCCAAGCAATAATTCAGCATCGTTTTACTGGAAAATATATTTCTGTAAATTTGCATTTCTCCATAGAGTTCCTGAGCTTATAAACTAAACATTAAAATTAGTCTCATCTCGTTTCGGTTGCAAACATTTTTACATTAAAGCAATGTACTATTAGCTAAAAAATAATTACTCTCAACTCTACGACTTCAAAGCTGATCTGAATACAGTACAAAAATATAAAACAAAAAAATATTGTAACGACAAAAACAAAAAGTGAGAATTGATGATAAAACAACACTAATAGTCAAAATAAAAATGTAACTAAAGTTTAACAACATGAAAAAGCTACTTGATTTTTGTGATAAAAAGATTTCTAACATCAGTAGAAGCTTTTTCTCAATGATTGCACAAATCTTCGTAAAAATCTTTTTCCGAAACTGAACGGATTGAACAAATATGACATTAAAACATGTAGATATATTTAAATTATATTGCATTAAGACCGGGTCAAATTTTTTATAGTGACGAATCAAGACAGATTTAGCAACCGTGGATTTGAATAAATCTTGTTTTCATGCGTGTCGATAAGGATTCCATTGGCATGTTTTTTATTTTATCTTTAGGTTTATGCTTTATACTACAGATGGCGTTATACATACCGTAAATTTCACTGGTGAGATGTTCATCGTTATTATTATTGTTGGAACTTTTTGCATTATGGATTTATGATTTCCATGATGTCCATATGGCCTTAGTCATTTAGTCTTCCGCGAAATAAAATTGAATCGAAAAAATATGGATTTAAAGAATTGCGGTAAAAGCGGCTATCTGTATGTTATTTTGGCTCGAGGGTAGAGTTTTCTAACAAGTTCTTTAGTTTAATGCAGCAAGGAAAGCAAAGTTGTTACCCACAACATTTAGATTTTCGTTTTATCGGTTGTTTGTGGAAGGTGGACAAGTTTTTTCCATTTTTTACCAAATTGATCAGGTCTTTAGTCATGTTTACCTGAAGACTGAGTCAATGATCTTATTCTTGAATTTTTCTAGACTGCGATGATAGTCTGAGTCCTGTTTGTTGATTTCTTTCAGCCTAATTGCGTCCTCAGGAATTATGGAATTAAATGCTAAAATTGGGTGATGACAATTGCTATTTACAAAATTTGGACGGGTAGCCAATTTTTTGAGTGTTTATAGTAATAAAGCCGAATGCAGAATTTTCGTTGGTTGTGGTAAAGCTCTTCAACAAACCCAACTTCGAATTGTCTTTGAGCAAAGTTATTTCCCCCGTACGTTAAACTTGAACGGAATAGTTTGAAGCTGAAAATTGGCCAGTGCTTTATTAACTTTGTTGCTGTAGGGCCAATAATAACCCAGATTTTATCGTCTATGAAATGTTTGAAAATTTCTGGATGTTGGATGTCCTCTGCTTCTCTGCAATTTACATAACAATGAAAAATGTTTGCGTGTAGCACAGTGTAGTCTCCTGAAACAGTTCTATTTTTCTGGGACTAAAACTTTTTGTTTGGCCAATATAAATCGAGAATTTATGCTTAAGCCCTATATATTTAAAAATCACATTGTCGAAACAGATTTCAATTATTTTTTAAATTTGAATCATTTGTTCAGTTTGACGTTTATAATTGTGGTCGGATTACCAATGTAAAAGTCAAAGGCATGTAAAAAATATCTATTTATATGTTAAATGCACTTTTTTGCATGGTGTCTATTTGTAGTGACATTTTTTATTCCGATCACTTGTTTTATTACGTCACAATGGCTCATAAGTTCGTCTTCACAATATTTTATTTGCTCTATATTTTTTGTGGCAGATAAAATATTTTGTGGTAGATAAAAACTCAAAAATGACACTTGTAGTTGACTTACATATTTATTGTTGCAAGCTTTCGTGAGCGAATGCTTACTTCTTCAGACACATTATATTCTCTCGCTTATTTTGCTTAAAGAAATGAGCATTCGTTCACCAAAGCTTGAAATAATAAATATTTTAAGTTGACTACAAGTGCCATCCTTGAGTTTTTACGTGCTACTTTAAAAGTCGGCACGGCTGTACAACCTTTAATTATACGTATTTTTGTATTACATTGCTTAAGTCATGCTCTCCACCTATTATCCATGACCATTTTTCGACACTCGGTGTAGATGTAGTAGGTTCGAATCCCACTCCCAGCATTGCTTTTAACTTGCTGAGAGTTATAAGACCTAGAGGTAAATTCAATTAGTTATTCTTTTAAAACATTAATATCCAGACAAGCTTTCAACCCGTAGAGCTGACGGTAATTATTTTTCAGTTAATAGTATTTTGCATTGCTGTGAACGTTTGCAAACGCGGCTGGGTGAGATTAATTTTAAAGTTTTGTTTTTATACTTGAGAACTGATAATGCCATATGATAATGCAAATTTAATGAAATATATTTTCCGCTATAGCAATGCTGAATTATAGCTTGGAGTTTAGTCAGGAAAGAGCTTTAGATCCTACTTAATGATTATCAGCCACGTGAAATGTTCAATTTAGATATATTCTCACTCCAACAGTACAATCTTACAAAATATCAGAGCAAAACTGAAGACATTGAAGTTGTCACTAGCGCTATTTTTTTTGTGGTTTTGCAGTCGCAGAAAATTTTTTAAATCTTTACAAACAGTTTATGGTGCCAGATATTCAAAACCAAATAAGTGTGAGAGTAAATAAAGGATGAAGTTTTTCTCAATTAAAATTACATTATTTAGGCGGTGTGGGTTGGAGATCACCTTCTTTGCCGTCATCCCTTACGTTCTTAAAGGAATTGTTGGTTTATAGTTGGTTGTTACTTATTTTTGTTTATTTATGTTGGGAAGATGGGGTACGGTGGACGACGGGGCATACTGGAACAAAACAATTAGTACTTACTAAAAAAGTAGACAAACCGTTTTATCGCTTAAATTACAATGCCTTTTTTAGTTCCAAACTCATAGTGTATTAGCAGCTTCAGCATACTCTGCTACAAATCACCAGTAAAATGCAATTTAGAAATTTTGGTTTTGTAAAGTCATTAATTTTATTACTAAATTTATTTGTAGTTATAACATACAAGTGCCTAAAATAGAAGCATAGCAATTATTTGGTGATTTTCCAGAATTTTAAATCTATTTAGACAAAGCCTTAACAAGAGTTTTAAAATAGCAGATGAATTTGTGCAGAAGCTGAGGTTTTCAATCAAAATGAAATGAAATGTTTTACTTTTCAAAAACTTTATATATATGTACTATCTATATAACTCCGCTATCGTTGAACTTAGCCAAAGATGACATTAATTTGATAATATCACGACAAAGATTCGGGGCCGCACATAACAACAAAATTCCTTTAACAAATTTGATTATGGCTGCTTTCTTGTAATATCAAGCTTACTAGTATATGTTCCTGTTTTGCTGTTCTTCATAAGGCAGGTGGATCCACACAGGCATAGAGAGAATTAGGAAAGAATTTTCTGGACTTTAAAAAAACTTTTGAAAAATATGTAACTTTTCTTGTTCCACTGCACCCCATCTTACCATACCGAAAATAAAATACTATTACTGTTAACTAAAAATACAGGAATATTTCATTCCAAACATGTCTTTCCGAATACCTATGAATTACTTGGTCTTCACACTTTCGCTATCTTCATTGGCTCTACTGATCGCAAGCGCAATTTATTGCTGGATGTTGCTAGAAAACAGCTCCCAGGTAACTTATTGCATAACTACTACGTAGTTTCCAAAACAGTATCTTACACCGCCAAACCACAAAAATGAGCAGACAATGAATATTGAACAATTATATCTAAACCGGCAATTTTCAACCTTCATTTTTTAAAATTTCTATCCCTGTTTTATTTGCCGGTCCAATAATTTTCCCTCTTTCTCGCATCCCTATCTTGTTTGGGCATTTAAAAGATTTTTTTAATTATTTACAAAATGCCCCATTTTATTCCTCTTGAATTTCTTCCTTTCCACATAACTTTCGATTGCATATTTTAATCACTCATCACGACCAAAAGGGTATGCAATGCTTTGTTCTGATTGTTTGAATGCTCTAACGTATTTGCCCTTTCCAAGGGCCCTAGTGGGGGTCTAAATATCATATGATTCCTCCAGGAGAGACGGAAGAACTAAACCGTTATATTGGCGCTATTTCCTGGAGAGGTGAATAAGAATGTTGCTTTATGACAAACTTGCAATTACATTTAAAAGAATTAAATTTTCAAATGTGTGGTTTAGCAGGTTTATGTGGCGTATCCGAATAGTTAAAGTTTAATTTATTTTTTTTTATGTGACGAGTCATGTGAACACAAGGTTTTTGTGGTATAGAGAAAGATAATTTTTGTGATTTATGCGAGATTTTACGTAAAAAGTTGCCAATTTGTTCAACTTTTCCACACTAGATTAATATGTGTTGAAGGTCAAGATTAGCCAGGCTTACTGTGCGACTGTACAAAATCTCGTATGTAACTTGCCATAGCATAACTAAACAACAGTGGTTTTTCCGCCCTCCGGTATAGTAACACTGTATTGTATCATTATTTTTTAGCAGGCAGCATATCGGTTGTTAGCTTTTGAAATGACAATGTTTATCAACTATAAGCGCATCTGCCGCTTGCTGCCATTTTCGCTTTAGTGATCCAGACAGCATAATGACATCATAGAGAAGCGTTCACGAAAAAAGAGAAAGAACATGCTTAGAATGCTTAAAAATAGAATCGCTTATTGCATTGTCAATTTAACTTAAATTGTTGCTGAATTTTTTTATGAAAAGCGTCTTGCTAATATCTACCAAAAAAGCTTTTAAACGCTTTCTCCATAAACAAATGCGAATTAAAAATATTTATCTTCAACTTTAACATAATCATGAAGTCACGAGCCCCCCTATAACACTTACATTGGGGCGATGATCAATCATGCCAAGTTCAATGTTGGTACGCCCAGTAGTTTTGCAGGAGTTGATGCGTACATACGTACGTAAGTATTGAACTCTGCTTTATAGCCTATATTTTGCTTTGACAATATAATTGGTTATGCTGATCAGTGGTGATATAGAATAGTAATTACAAAGTCCATAAAAAAAACAATAATAAACCGCTGAATTAAAGGCAATGTAGTACGACTACATAAACCCAATTATATGTAGTTCTGTGGGATTCTCCATGAGGACTTTTGACAATACTAGGACTTTTGACAATATATTCTCAAAATTTGTAACATAATGCTATTTATTTTCTCACTTACTATACCTTAAAAATTAGGGTGCTTCAAAAAGAACTTTTTTTGATATTTTTCAGTCTCAGGTGCTGAAAGGTTGCAATTTGGGACAAAAACGCTTGTGCAAAGTTTTTGGATTTGGTTTACATTTAGGGGTTTCTCATTCTCCCCCTAATTCTATTGGGCTTTGCAAAGCACCACAATGGGTATATCTGGATTACCGCATGTGCTAAAGACTTCATTTCCAAACCAGGAGATGAATAATATATGGTTTACTATTCAAGTCAACTGCATTTTTCGAGCTGTCTGATAAAAATTTTGAGATAATATTAAAAAATTGATTTTACACTGAAAATCCTTCGTTTATTGTCTCCACAATTTTGTGTTTATCATTTTTCTTGCGCATTACTGGAACATTTTGTGGTTAATTTTGTATCAGGTCAAAATTTCGTGCTGTTTATTTAAAAAAACAAATGTGCAGAAATAGCGTCGCCTGTTGTCTATATCAGCAATATATAGGCAATAGTACTCAAAATGTTGTTTGTTGATGGTTGAACTAAGATAACTCTCGCCTAGCTTTGATATCGGCTATCTTAGTTCAACTCATGGGTAGCTACATATTGCATAATCTTGTAGTGTTGTTAATGGTACTTGCTAATTAAGACAAAGATAAAACTTGGATTTACTAATCAGTGGGCATAAAATATAGAATTACAGTTTGTGGTGAAGAGAAGCTAATAACATAAAAAAAACTACAATTTTCCACCATCTAACTGCGCTACCCTGCTTCACACATCGCTGTCTACATTGAAGTAGCGTTTTTAATCAGACCCTTCCAATCATTCACTGTTTCGACAGCATTACTTAGTTGTAGCATCTTGCAGCAGTAACTTGATGTACTCTATGCTATAATAATAAAGATTTTTGAAGTCACAAGTTGACTATTGTTCAACTGAGTATGCATCATAACAGGTACAAATGTATAGACTACAGTGGACTCTATGTATTATGAAACACAAAGACAAAATTAAAAATAGTCAGTTACAACGACAGAAAACACACCGGCGCGATGGTGCAGTGGTTAGAGCGTCCACATTGTAGTCGGTAGACCTGGGGTTCATTCCCTAGGTCGAGTCATACCAAAAGACTTTAAAAAATGGTATTCACAGCTTCCCTGCTTGGCGCTCAGCATAAAAAAGGGATAGTGTGGAGAACAAGCCGGCAAGCTTGCTTGTTGTGTCCTTGGGCAAGGCACTTAACGGGACGCCTCCACCTTTATGTGGCAGACAGGTGGCCCCACCCGTACTTCACCGGATTACAATTGTGAAGTTGCTAACCCAGCATGTCAGACGACTCTTGGGTACCCACCAGTGGCAGTCCGCCTTGTTGGTGGTGGGGCTACCAGTCACTCAAGACTGGTTCGAAATGGGCTGTCATCTTCCCCTAGCCTAATATCAATTAGGTTGACGGCATGAACCTGAATTACCGTTCATGCCGTACCTCCATCCCAAGGAAGAGGAGGGGTAAACACACACACACACACACACACAGAAAACACAAAAAACTATTCACAAATATTCGAGGCCAATGCTGCTCAATTTTTTTTGTGTTTCTAATTTTGGTAGCTAAACTCATCATCTACCAAGTTTATATTCAACGATGCCACTTTTTGTATACTTGGTATTTTTTCCCCAATTCGGGTACAAGTTGCTGTAAACGTGACCTTTGAACAGCATCTTTAGTCAATTTTGCATGATATGTTCTTGCCAGCAATTTAGCTCTTTCTGCAGCATCATTTGTTACTTGCATTGTCCTCAAGGTTTTTTACAAAGTCGATAGTTTGAATCTGTTTTCCATTTTGAAAAGAATTTGGGCTGCACAAACTCTAAATTTTTGCTCCTTGTTTTAATTCCGGTGTCACCACTTTACCCAGCTTTTGAAGAATAAATTTAGAATTTGATTTGTACTTCAGCACTTCATTTCTGCCTTTTTTTCAATGCAAAAAATCATTGGTTGAAAAAAGAGCGCCAAACTCACCATCTCTTCATTGAGATATCACAGATGAACATCAAGGCGTTTCAAAGCAATAGCAACAAAATTACTAGTACCGAAAAAACGAGGAATATCAATTTTACACTGCATACCGCTAAGTGTATTGAATAAGCCAAGGTCGGTTTCAAATGGAATTGCGGTTTCAAATGGAAGCGGACTTTCTATCCAAGGCTTTATATACATTTATATAAGGCGTTATAATAGAGTGAGACATAGTGCTAAATATCGATGCTTTTCTACATCACTAGTACTTTTCAACATACCAAGTTGGAACGTTTTTATACCAAAAAAAACTGAACTTTAAGACCTGTGATATAGCGTTTTACCTCTCCCAAAAAGTGGCAAGCTTAGTAAGAACAGATGACTTCAATACAAAAACGTTATAGTAAGGTACTAACAATTACTGTCCTTTGAAAGCTTAGGAAATTTACTTTCTAGCAATATGTCACTCCAATCACTTGAGGCTAAGGATTAGTTTATAATGGCCGATCAAAACTTGGTTGCGATACATCATGTTCCATTTTTAGCTGAACAATTATCCTACTTGACCTAACAAACTTCCAATTGTTAGACAAAGTTAGTTTTTTGGTACATTTAGACTACTTTTCCTCACAAGCATGGTTCTTTTGTGTTATCTATCGACGATTTCAAAAACATCCATCCAGAAACTGAAGTCTCCAAATGTTTATGAAATGTAATTTATCGGTTAAAATCACACAAAATTTTGGTGACTGCAGTTCACAAAATTGCAATTTCTATAAAAACTAAGTCCTTTGGTACATTTTGTCTATTCTTTCTCGATAGCATGGATATTTGGCATTATCCATCAAAATATTCAAAGCACCCATCGAAAAATGAAGTCTACAAATTTAAATGTATGTAGCCTATTCCAAACAAAACGCATGGTGATCACCCAAGAAAAAGATGATGAGGTAAAGATGTTTTTTTCTTATCTTTTGCCACAAAATGTAAGTGTCGAGCTTCATATGATCTAAATGTTGAAGCAATTTTCTTTGCAGTTGAGTGAGGCTACCGCAGCAGCCAGCTGATTTGATGTTCTTAACCTCGACATTATTAACGGGGGGACCCCGCTATTTCTATAACTTAACTGTGAGTGCTTCATTTTGAGTTAGTTTGCTTTTTGCAAGACGGCCAGGGCCGTAATTTTGTCAGGTGGGGTTCCGGTGCAAACATCGATTATGACCCCATTTTTTTCGGTATTTCATATTCAATTGAGTTACTTTTTTCAACACAGGAATCATTGACGGCCCCGCGTTATAGAAAGATTTTTCAATTAAAATAATAATCAGACAAAAAAGCACTGAGCTGAACACGTATAAGGGGCTAAAGCTAAGTTTGTTGTGCTTGTAAATAAAGGGCTTTAATAGAAATGAAATTTCACCAAGGTTGCACGTTTCAACATAATTTTTGTGATTGCAGTGTATTCAAATCGAAATAATAGCATAGCAAGGATTTTGTGGGGGGTAAGCTGCAACAACAATTTTTTGATTGTTTAATAAAAGTTTAATCAAATAAACGTCGCAAACCAAAATCGTTCTATAATGACAAAAAAAATATCTGTAACCTTTTGAGGGAAGGTGCTTTGTGAGCGCTATTAACAATATTTCAGCAAAACGGAGATGTGCTATGCGATGCGGATAAATTGTTTAGCTCAAACAGAATTAACGTACAGTACACTGACATCACTACAAAAGACACAAACTAATAAAACACAATATGTTGAGACCAATCAAGTAGGCTACCGTAATTTACTTGCAGGTTGTTGGAAACTTGAAATTTTTCCGTCTTGCTTTTGCACTAGCGAACTGCTGAATAACTTTTTTGAAATCCAAATTTTTAGCTGGTTCATTTTCTATCGATAGCAGAGCTAAATCGCTAAGTCTCTCTTGGGACATGGAGATTTGAAGAAAGTTTTTGATCAGTGTGAGTTTAGAAAAAGACCTCTCTTCCGCAGCAACTGTTACAGCTACATTCATATACATCACGTATGCCGTACAAACGTCAGGATAAGTTGCGGTAGTTTTTTAACAATCAAAAAAGAAGCCATTTCTTCAACAGATTTTAAATGCGTTATCTTTTCCCTGAACGACGTTTTGATCAGTCCCGTAGCACTCCAACTTCGGGCCCCCCCCAAAGTAAGCGCAAGGGCCCCTGCGCACAGGTCATATCGCTTTAGAGGTGTAAAATTGAAAAGCTGCATTAAGAAAATACACCACAATTTGTACATAAGTAAACAGGCTAATGTCAGAATAAAGCATGCCGATACCGAAGGTGCAAGTCATAAAAAATTCGGCACCGATGCCAGAGTTCAGTAGGACATTTATGCAGACACTGCGAAACGAAAGCAATGACACTGAAAAACATGAAAAAGTTATAAAAACACAGTATCATTTAAATAGTCTGGAGCGAACCTTTTTGTTCGCAAATGCTGTTATGACATTGTCATAATCAAGAGATCGGGCGCAGTCATTTTCGATTGACAACATGGCTAATGAAAATAGTCTACTGTCTGTCATAGACGTTCTATTAAAAGCTTTGATCAGTTTCAATTTGCTGAAGCTTCTTTCAGCGCTGGCAACAGTCACGGGGCAAGTTAGTAAGATTCGAAGTGCGATATACACACTCGGATACAATTCAAATAAATGAGTCTTTAGAAGATAGTTCAGAAAGTCTTGAGCCGTATTGAGATTGCGTTTTTTTGTAAAATTAAAACAAACCGCTGTAGCTCAGCGCTCATTTCATCAGAATCAATGTCACCGAACTTTTTTTGAAACTCTTTACAGCAAGTAAGAAGAGCATTTTCTTGTTGCACAAGCAAAAGTTTGTCTCGTGTGTACAAAAACGAAAAGGCGGAAGAAACCTCACGTAACAAATTAAAGCGCTCCTTTATTGACATAATAGCCTGGTCTACTAATGGATAGAAAAAGTTGCTTTTAAATTTCAGTTCAGGAGTAGCTCGTTGTTCCTCTTTACCTTGGTAATCAAACGATCTTCTTTTCTTTCCACTTCTTGACGGAGGAAAAGAAGGATCAATATCCAATTCCTGTGCTATTTCAACAGCAGATGTTGCGGCACTGTCATAACCCGTTGTGCGATAGTTTTGCAAAAACTTTTCAGTTGCCTGGATTTCCGTTTCCATTGTATGAAGGGAGACTCCATACGATTGAAGAATCTTGCTTGCTTTATTGACTTGGAATAGGATATCATACCAAATAAACACCGACAAAAGAAAACTCCATTTTGATAAATGAGCTATCAACGATTTTGTTTCTGAGGCAGCTCTTCCATCTTTTCTTTCTATGGAAATGGCTTCCAAGTCTTTCAGTGCCAGCAACACCTCTTTTAAATTGTATCGAAGAGGTTTGATGCATTTAATTCTGCTTTCCCAACGAGTATCAGATTGTGACTTTATGGACAGCTCCACATGTTTCTTCAAAATTTCCCAACGCTGAGCAGAGAAAGAAAACAGCACATACAACCTTGTAAGTACTCCAAAAAATGTCAATGCTTCCGTCGATGAATTAGCACTGTCAACAACAACTAAGTTAAGGGTATGGTTTGCACAGGGCACGTAAACAGCTTTGGGATTGATGTCTAGCATTCTTGCTTGGACCCCAGAATGTTTTCCTTTCATGTTAGCACCATTATCATATGACTGACCTCGACAATCAGACAATTCGAGTTGCAGTTCGGTCGCTTTTTCTAAGAAAGCGTCCAACAAGCCTTTCCCAGTACTGTCACTTATTCTCAAGTAGCCAAAAAATGTTTCTTTAACAACAGCAGCTTCTTCATTACATAGTATATAACGGAGAATGACAGACATTTGTTCATGATGTGACATATCTGGAGTGCAGTCCAAAATTATAGAAAAATATTTTGCCAATTTCAATTGCTGTAAATTTTCTTTTTCAACTTCTGTCGCTAGCAATTCAATTAGTTCATTTTGTATGGTAGGACTCAAATAGTGATCTTTAGTGTTTTTATTCTTGATTCTGTCTTGAAGCTCATTTAGGATCGGATCTCTTCTTGCCAAAAGCTCAAATATACCCAGAAAATTTCCATTGTGAGGAGATCCTAAGACTTCTTCAGATCCTCTAAAAGCAAGATTCCTTTCCGATAGAAACAAGGCAATGTCGATAAGTCTGTCTCTCTAAAACATTTCTCCAAAAACGTCTTTCATTGAAAAAAATATTCATCTCGCGTTTGTCGATAGTGGATGAATTTCTTATCCCTTCAGCTAGCAACATCCATTGACTGCAGCATTCTTGGTGGGAAATGCCGTTTTCATGGTCTTTCAGTTTTTTCGAAAAACCCTCCCATGTATTTATACCACTACAAAAGGGGCTTAGTGTTTTTCCAAATAGCTTACAACAAAAGCAAAAAACTTGATCTGATTCCCCAGAATAAACTAGCCACGACCGTGAAACACTTTCACCATTAGGTAACACACGTTTATAATGGTTGGAGGAAAAACGTCGCCTTGGAGTTGTGTTATTATATGGAAAATTCATTATTAGTTGATGTGGTCCACGCTTTACTATATCACATCGTTGAGCATCAGAAATACTTTCAGGCCATTTACATGGGTCATCAGGGATAGGGGTAAATTGAGATTCAGTTATTTTTGATATTGAAGGTTGCGTATTGGCAGGTAAATCACAACTTACATTTTCTGGAAATTCACAATCACTTTGATGCTGATCGTCATAGTCTTCTTTTTCTTGTACACTATAGTTTTCTTCATCCCTCTCGGTACTAGTGCCAGGTCTACTCTGCTCAGTAATCTTGAAAAAATCTGTCATCTTGGGCAATTTCGCTACAGCATCTCGAGCAGTGGCTGCTTCTTTTCTCTTTTGAGCACCACTTTTTGAACGTTTCATTCTATACAATGTCAATAAAATACTTTATCTGCACTCTGCAGTGTATATATATATATTGTCCCGGTATTTATAGCCAAACAGAATTCCAGACCATTCTATGATTGTTGCGTAACAACGGCATTTTTACGTCAATCGAATATTCAAGATTCTACCAGAAAATCAATCGAAATATTCTAGATTCTGCGAGATAAAATGACTTTGCATTCACTTATGATGTCACAAGCCAATTTCTTCGTACAGTTTAAATCGGTTGTAAACAAGTCTGCTGAACTGAAAATAGTCACGTAGCCAAAAAGCAATTTCAGACTAACTTGGGCCCCCAAAGTTGGCCTGGGCCCCCCCCAATTGGGGGGTTTGGGGGGCGGCTGCTACGTCTCTGGTTTTGATGGAAAGCATTTGGCTACAACGGAGAGACGTTATCAGAAAATTTGTTAGAAAATTTTCTTGCTTCAACCTCAAGATCTAGATGAGAAGCATTTGATAGAAAACTTGGTTCCAAAACTTGGTATGACGTCACCACTGATTTCATTCCTTCAGAGCAATTGATTACTTGGCAAGAAAGTATGTCTGTCATTGGAAGAAACGCAGTTACGCAAAATCGCTTCTTAGGATCGCTTAACGTTATTCCTTTGAATATTTCATCGAAGTAGACTTTTGTTTTCTTTGCTCTTTTGTTTAAAAACTGTCTTGGCAAACCCCATGTAGAAGCAATAGTGGAAGCTTCGTTTAGTGGCGCGTCAAAACTCCTTCTGAGTTGAACAATGTCTTGAGCAGCAGTTTGCAGAAGTTTATGAGCAGAAATTAAGTCAATTGTTTTACATTGCATAGCTTTCGAAGGAATATTGACAATCTGAAAAATCTTACATTGCACCATCAGCATGCATACAAAGTCAAAGTTTTCTATCTGTTTTTTTATTGCCATGGCTTCATCTCTTTCCTTTTGGCTTCGTGCTGATAAGTGTTATGTTAGTCAAGCATGTCATAACGTCACAAAATCTTTCCTTCAAAGCATGGACAGCATCATATCGATCAGAACACGGCGTTGGATTGAACGCTTTTAATGTAGAACTTGAGCAAGGACGATCATGGACATGCTGAAACTTTTGCCGCCGCTCAATATTATATGCGAAAAAATTATGTACCGACTCAATGGTGTCGTAAAATTGACCAATCTCAGCCACGGCATCCGTGGCATCTTTTAACATCAAATTTAAATTGTGTCAAGCACTATGCACGTAGTAAGCATGTAGAGCCACATCTTGGATCTTCTTATGCAAGCCGTAGTACCTCCTGCTCATCACTGCAGCACCATCATATCCTTGTCCACGGCCGTTTTTTTATGTCAAGCCCTTTCTGCTGAATGGGATTCGTTATCAGTTTGTGCAATCCAATAGCAGATGAATCCTCAACTTCGATATATGAGGTAAACGCTTCAACAGCTTTCAGTTCTGATGGCGTTCCTTCATCGTATTAATCGATTTCGACGTAACGAAATACTTTATTTAACTGGTCTTTTTTGCTGACATCTTCAGTGGTATCAAGAATAATGGCAAAAAAAGTAGCGCTTTGTAGTTCGCTTTTTATATCACGGAGAACTCCTTCAGCTAGTACTGATATTAGTTCATTTTGCGCCAAAAAACTTAAATATTTTGGAGAACTTTTAGGCTGTTGAAAAAGTTTGTTTAAAGCAGTGTCGTATTTAGCAAGAAGCAGTATGACAGAGAAAAAATTGCCCGTGTTATTCTTCAAAAGTTATTCACTGAATCCGTGAAAAGGTAAGTTGCACTTGCTAACATCAACGTAACATGCACTAGTCTTTCCAAAACATTTTGCCAAAAGTTTGCTTTTTCCAGCAAAGACTCGTGCAACGCTTGTTCTATTGTCCCTCTGTTTCTCCATTGCTCATATATGACACACGCCTCCGCACGATGTGTGGAGCTTTCATGGCGTCGAATTCGCTGCGATAAATGCCTCCAGTCATTCAAACCTGTGGTACCCCAAGGCTTTTGAAGTGCGTAAGAAGTCCGTGGGGAGGCATTTTCATGAGAAAATAATCAGCAGGGCTGGCAGTAAACACGATTTATGTTTGACGAATAACATAATCAATATGTTCGTGGTTTTAGATCTGATTGAGTTACCAAATGGTAATAATTTGTTGAAAATGAACAACCGTTTTGGAGCGGATCTTTAGGGAAAGGTCCTTGAGATGGTTTGGGACCTGCTGCAATAATTGCTTTCTTGACCTCTGATTTTATAATAACTGTGGGAAAGTTGTCATTTTTGCTTGCATCTGATCCACAGTACCTTTGGTAGTATCGAGTTTTCTGCCTCACGAATGCTGACATCAACAAGTTGGGAAGTAGATTCTGTCTCACAAATGCTGACGACTTGCTCATCTGCTTTGGATGTTTCTAGTCGAGTTAGCCACGAACTCAGTGGCTGAGAGTTTCTGGCTGCCTCAGTTATTTTTCTCCTCTTAGCTCGTCTCTTTTGTGCTCCGCTTTGATAATTTCTTTTCATATTAAGTTGCTGTCAATTGGAGTTTTATAATTTTTTAATGTTTTTACTACAAGTTTTACAATTTTACATTTGCAAACTTGTTTTTTCAGGATTTTTATTATTGAGTGTTTTTTACTCCCCATGATGAAACCCAATAAGGTCGAAACCGGTCGCGGGTTATTAACATGATGTAATAGAATGCTGTATGGTACCGCATTATATTGGTGATTATTTTTGAATAAAATTTCTATTTTGCCTTAGTGTGATGTTGGAGGCAGATCCCTCTTAATTGGAGATCGCCTTGAAAATTGCTACCTAGCAACAAGCAACTTTTATATTCTCATGGACTAAGACGTTAGATCTCACTAAATCTTAAAATTGATTTGATTTACATCGGCACGGGTGATAGTATGCCCTGCCGAGGTAAAATCGCACCATACTTAGGAAAAACATGTTTTCTATTTTGCTTGATGATAGCTTCATAGAGCTAATGGGATCATACCTGAAAATTTTGGAGCAAGGACTCTTTTCACTTCTATGAGCCTAACTAAGCAAGGAAAAACGAATATGAATCACAATGCGTGGCCAGCAGGGACTTGAGAAAATTTGAAGGGAAATCAAAATTAACAACGTCACTGTGTTAAATCGCACCACATGGAAAGATATTGGTATTTTGCTATATAGTAGCTTTGAAGAGCTATCGGGATCAAACCAAACATTTAAGGAAAAGCAAGGACTCTTTAACTTTCCAAGGCAGGTCAAGCAGGGCGATAAGAACATGCTACATAATTCCTAGCCAGCGAGAACTTGAAAAAGTTTAGGGGGGAGTCAAAAGAAAACAGCGTCACTAAGTGAAATCGCACCACACGAAAGACATTTTTGCTATTTTGCTTAATAATAGCTTAATATCAGAAATGTGTTTCCTACTTCCAAAATACGGAAAATGCAAGACTCCCTTGGGTCCGTGTCAGCAATGAACAGACCACATCGATCGAAGGCATAGCTAGAATGTTGAAATGAAGTATTCTATTGTAGGAACAGGAGCGCACAAAGTGGTAAAAATCTAATGTACAGAAAAGATATAATTTTTTGGTAACTCTTTGCACAAGAGCCTGATGGTGAAGCCGACTGGCCGGCTGAACCGACACTCTCAATTCCGACGTTACTGATGGGGACTCTGCGGGTGAAGCGTCGTATTTCCTATAAAGCAAAGATATTTTTCTTATGTTGATATGCTGCCTGTTAAGGTATTTATGCCTATACTCTACAGCATTGTAATAAAATCCAAAATTTAAGAAAAAATCAACATAAAACCATAACCATAACAATTTGTAAAACTGAATATAGAGAAAATATTTGTTTGAAAATAACTCGGCCTGATGTGCGCCTACAAAAATATGGTGAATGATTTTGGGGAAACCATAGCCACACTTTTTGCTATGCTGGAAACAAGACAAATAGCGCAGCCAAAAGAACTTAATACCACAAATATAAATATGAAAGAGGCAACACCATATCACAAAATAGACTTACCACTAAATAGTTTATTTCTGTAATTGTGAAAGCAACCACCATTTTGTGCTTCAATTCCTTCTTTTTCACAAGTATTAACAATAATTTGTGGCAAGATTCTTCGTGAGCATTACCAGTCACGATTAAAAGAAAATGATGATCACGATTTCGTATGCAGGAGTTGTAAAGTGCATAAAAGTTATTAACTTTTCGCTACTGCTCACACAAGAGGGCGATAGGTGAAGATGGCGCAGCAGGTTGAACCGAAATACTAAACCCCGACATTACTGATGGAGGGGCCATGCCGGGCGACGCCGGCACAACCAGCTAGTCGACAATAATCAATTGCTCCCCTTGCTAGCCCTAATAGGCAGATATAACCACTTTTCCCTCAGGGGTTTTATGTGACACAGCATCGCGACCAACTGAGTAACTGACTGACTTATTTACAACATAGTTTGCAACTGTACAACAAATTCTTTTCAAAATATATCATGGGGGCAAATGCCCCCTGATTCCGAGCTTGCATATTGATGAACCTGCTCATCCAGCATCTGGTATGAAGCGATATTGGGAACTCACCGATGAGAGAGACTTGCTTAGATCACTTATGATAATTTCCCGAATCGTAGAATTTTTTTAAATTGACTGCATATTTTCCGGGCCAAATTACGCTGAAGTGTAAGGGTATGGCACTACGGTGAAAAAAGACCTATTAGAATTTGCTGTAATGTATAATGTGTAATACAATCTGACATTGCCACCAGCATCTGTTTGGACCTATTTCAGGAAGAGCATAAAGCTGCATCATCAATAGCATCCGTTTTTATTAGATCATTGGCTTTTTCTAACTACGACTTCTGTTGCAGGCCAACCCAAGTACTTTCGGAGGCCAGATAATTTATAATCCGCAACAAGTTGGTCTTCCAGTTGGATATTTACAACAACCAGGTGATTGTTAAAAGAAATTTGCTAGCATTGAGCGAATGATATGAGGTTTAGATTATTAGATTATGCTACACTATAAGTTAGGTTGAGAATAAATTTAACTGATTTTGTAAATGGTAATTCCTTGAAGAAGGTTGTTAAAAAAATATCACAGTAAACGATCATTAGTGTCTCAACCAATTTTGTTATTAGCTTTAATATAAAACTACCTGATTTTTATGCTGTTAAATCAAAATTACATATCACATATTACAGTACTTCCAAAACTTAATTTTTAAAACAAAGCCTGACATGCTTGCTATAGGCTATGACCAAAATAAATCAACAAAATCAAGTTATTTGTTTTAAAATGTTACCTTCGCTATGTTGCAATACAAATTTTACAACTTGATATTTTAGTCAGTCTTTTGCTGACTGTTTAACCGCTGAAGGCTACAGAACTCAAGAAGTTTTTCTGAAAAAGCCTTGGTGAGATGATTGTAATACAGCGGACCAGTACCGTTAATTTTCTGTAAAAGTTGCTTTCTGAGCAACGTTTGAACTGATGGCAAGCTACAAGGAAACGACTCTGCGTGCATCCAAAACGTGGACAGCATGTTGGTAAACACAATAACTTCTTTCAAATTTAACTTTAGTTTGCAAAACTAAATATCAACAATATGCACTTTAATTCGTGAAATGAGCATGAAAAAATAGTTTTGTTTTTAGGAGTACCCATAGCGCAACCGGCTTATGTGGATCAAGAATTTCTTCCAGGAGCAAATATACCGATGTCATATCCAGTTAACCTTTCACAACCTGCTGGTACTGATCCAAGCGAGACCAGAGAAGGCTCCCTTGAAAAACCAAGCCAATGTAATCAGAAGCCCCCAAATTATGAAGAGCTTGAATAATATTTGTTGATGACACAAAACAAATCATTTTTGATTTTTAAATTTGTCGAAACAATATTACTTTTTGAAAATTCTATGAAAGTTTAATACCAATCAAAAACTTACGCTTTGATTTTTTGGGATCACCGCATTTATCACAACGGAATCTCTGGCTGAAATTTGTTTACTTTTCTTACCAGCGATAAAACAACTATAGCGCAGCAACAATTAGTAATATTACCAAAAATCAAAAGAATTTGTCTTTTACTTTTATTGTCATTCATTATGTGATAATAATTTTACAATTGATACCTTTGCTAAGTGTAAGTTGGTGAACTATCTAATTCTAAGTAAAAGTCACCTTAGGGGATGCGTAGTAAAAGAAAATCCAATGTTAAAAAAAGCTCTTTAAAATTTGTGCAGACGGTGACACTGTTTCGTCCTACCACGTCTCCTCAGTGCAGTTGGACCTGATTGGTCGAAACAGTGTCACTGTCTGCTCAAAGTGCATTGCTGGCCTCTTGTATTGCTTAAAAATTTGTAGAGAATCAACTAATGAGACTAGAGGTAGCAAACTAAACGATGGTTTTTACGTGATTCAAATAAAGCAAATCCTCCAGCCAACCCACCTCCTCCAAATGTTTTTCGAAAAATGGCACTTAAAATATCCCGTGAAAAGAATGACCCTTAAACTTAGTACTCTATTTCATTTTGTAATTCAAGCCAAAACATTAGCCAGCTGAAATAGTTGCAAAAGCTGCAAATCAACAAAAGCACAGTTTAAAGCTGTAATCTGAACTTTCATTTCCCACTTTGTTGCATATCATATCTCATTGCTCAAGCCTATGTTTTGTTATCATTAACCTAAAGGCAGGCTGCATGGATCGGTTTTCTCAAATTGTCTGCAATAACTCTTCTCACTTTACAACCTTTCTTGTGGCATCACATAATTTCCAGTTTTGATTTCACTTGTATTTTCCTGAGTATTGGTCCAATGATGGCCGTATTGTGCAAACCTTTGCCACCATATCTGCTCACTGTGCAGCTGCGCACTTAATGTGTATGCTTGGTTATTTTCACAACCATACAACTGCTTTGGTAGTGCAGTGGTTCGACCTGTTGTTTCAACCTAGAGCAACTTGGCTAACTCAAGAGCAATTTTTAACTCCTGCGAGAAAATATATTCAAGTGAGGAATTGGAGAACATTAGAATTTATTTTTTGCTTCTTGTTTTACGTATAGGCCTTATTGTTTTAGTATGCCGTTGCCAATATATTTGGATAAGTAAATAAAAGCTTTTATTTTGGTTATTGCAAAACCAAATTTTGGTACAGTATTTCAAAATGTTTTTTTTGAGAGCGTATTAGTGGCTTTTTTGAGCTGACTTTTTTGGTGATCAAATTCTTGAATGCAATTTTTGTGTGCTTTGAATAGATATAGACCTAAAGACCTTATATTTTTAAAAATCAATTTTTTAAAAGCCAATTTAGTAGTCTTTTTTGGAGAAAGGAAAAAGGGGGAGTAAAAAAACCCAAAACGGCGGGTTTAAAAAATTCGGGCCAGGTCCATAAGTTCCCGCTCTCAAACCTACTGTAAGTGATATATGAGCACAAAATATAACTCACTCCAAACCGCAAATACAATGGGATTTGTAGAGGAGTCATAGAAAAAACGTTAAAAACCGCTAAATTGTAGCATTTGCCTCCAATGCAGCAAAATACCGGTTTAAATCTAGTTTAAATAAATCAAGATTTGTAAAAACAAAGTATTTACAGCTTCCCTGATTGACGCTTTGCACCTAAGGACAATTTGAAGAAAAAGCGAGCAAGTTGGCTTCTGGTTTGCTTTTACGTTTACGCGATGATTACGCCACTATAGGTTACCAACACAGTAATTCGACTACAGAACAAATGGAAAAGGTTAAGTCATTCTAATATATAGCGACTTCGTCCAAACAATTATGCATGTGGGATATGTACTTAAAGTTTTAAGGGTTGTTAAGATCATGCACATACCACTAAATTTATCAGGTTTTTAGTGGTTTCCATACGTCTGACGTGTGATTGCACAAAAGATTACAGAAAAAAAAGTGAATCTGGATGGAGGCACGCGCGAACTTGAGGAAAAGTTCTGCTGCGTAGGAGATGTTCTGAGTACGAATGAAAGAGCTCAATATTTAGAAGTACCTGGAATTACAGCTATATGGAATGTATTCAATGAGGTGTCAGGTGGTTTGCGTGGAAGGGGGCTATCTCAAGCGATAAAAAGCAAAGTTTATAAAATCTGTGTGAGAGATGAAATGCTATGCCGCTGAAAGCTTGGCTGTAAGAATGGAGAATACATCAAGATTGGAACCAATTGGCATTAGAATGCTTCACATGATGTTTGGAAAGACTCTGAAGAGTAAAATTAGGAATGATTGCACCTGAGAGATGACCAAAGTTGAAAGTATCAGGGAAATTATAAAAAGTCGTCGACGGCAGTGGTATGAGCCGGTGAAAAGAATCAGAGAAGACAAAGTACCACTCAGCAAAACATAAAGCAAGAAAAATTAGTGCTCAAGGCCAAAAGATTGGTAGACCGTCGAAGAGAAAGTGAATATAGCAATTAACAAGTAACATTAAAAAATAATTGTTGAGAGTTCATCCCAAAAATAGAAACGCATTATAAAAGAGCTGTAAAAATTTATGGACCCCTACCAGCAGGGGCATGCACTGAAGTAGAGAGAGAAAAGAGAGAGAATCATGATTCCTATATCTGCTGTCTTCCAGCACACCCCCCGAAGACGTTAGCTCTAGGTCGCTGGATTTTTTGATGAAGCAAGACCTCTACCGGAAGTCCTATTATATCTGTTATTTTGGCACAAACAACGTTCAGATTTCTGATGCAGTCATCTTCGGATATAAGATATCCTCCGGGACCAGCTTAATCAGTGTCTTATAACCGAATTCTCTTATAACCGACTTATTAGTTTATATTGAAAATCATTTGGGACCTTTTGCGTAGTCCCTTATAAGCGAAAATCCTTTATATCTGAATCTCTTATATCCGAAGTTGACTGTACCATCATAAACAATGTAAAACCAAATAAAAATTTCACCAATTTTAAACAATAAAAAATGAGTCCCCGAAAAAACTTTAGTTTGGACCATTTCAATAATTTCAAAATTTTTCTTAATCGTCAGATGAAGGAATTTGGTTAAAAAATGATCGATGTAACAACCGGTCAGAAGTCGCTGTTGAAAGAATTGAATGAACACCCTGTAAGAGGTGATGTTGTTTTGGGGGCTTCTTCTCTAGATGCAAGATTGTAATCTGAAGTTATTTTGAACGTGGAAAACTGATTTTGTTAAATAGTTTCAACGGATAAATTTATGAAAGCAGCTGGACCTAATTATCTCATACTTTTGTCGCTAATGATTTAATTTTGATAAGAAAGTACAAACTATCTTCTGTAGCAAGGAAAGCAGCAGAAAAATGCACTTGAGGTTTGTCAACTTCGCCACCTATTTTTGGACCGATGCAGCCTTTTACACTTTTGAACTGCTCTCTTGCGTTAGCGCTTTATTTTGATCTAATTAATCGAGTGTACCAGAAAAAGTGAGCCACTTTTTGTTAGGTATTTTCTCCACGATAATAAAACCGAATTTATTGAAATTTTACACACAAAAATCTTAGAATATTATCTACACTTTTACAAAGTATCTAAAAGACCAGTTGCAGAGTATGTGAGTAGTGTCAAATTCAAAATAACGTCTCAAAAAATGCAATATCAGCATAAAATTCATTTATTTCAGTCTATGCTCAATGTGACCTCAATCCTCCTCCACGACTAAACAAAGCCGTTTCTTCCACGCAGAAATAATTTTGCGTATTTCTTCTATTAATATCTCCTCCCATGATATTATTGTCCTGTTCATTAACGCCTGCTCGGTCAGTTTGCCTTGCACTGCTCGGTAAACTTTGTCCTTTAAAGAGTCATATGGCATAAACCATCGGGTGCAGTAAGGACTTTGCGGAGGCAATTCATTTTTCTTGATGAATTCCGGTGTAGCCTCCTCCAGATTAGTCTGTGTTTCCCTACTTGTGGGGAAAGGAGCCCCATCTTACCTCAATGAAAAAAATTTAAACGCAATTATGACGTCACAAAGCGCTTATTTAAGAATCACTTGCATAATTTTACTCTGATGTTGCATTTTTTGAGACGTTGTTTTGAATTTGACAATACTCACATAACTTGCAACTGATCTTTCAGATACTCTGTAAAAGTGTTGATAATATCCTAACATTACTGTGTCTAAAATTTCAATAAATTCAATTTCATTAACGCCGAAAAATTACTCGACAAAAAGCGGCTCACTTTTTTTAGTACACCCGATATAAAGCGCAATTCTGTCTGTACGTACGTTCGTGTGTGCACTTTAACTCTTCCGAAACTACCGAATGTACAAATATCAAACTTGGCACGATTGATCACCACCTTGGGCTGAATGTCATAAGAGTATTCTTGACGTCATTATGACGTCACAGTCAAAGATAATTTTTTAATTTACATTTTTTTTGACAAAGCAATACCGCTTTGTGCTCTAACGAAAGCTAGCACCCAACCTATCACCTTAAAACAAATTTTATCCCGTCGTGGTCTGAGATGACGTCACAGTCAACGCTTGATTGGACAATTTGTTATCTGTATTTCTTCAAAAACTTTGGTCGTAGAAACGTGATTAAACTCTGTTTCAGGAGGTATTATCAAACTGCTTTTGATAAAAACACCTTTACAACAGTTTAAGTTCATTTGACAACGCAAAGAGCAATTCTTTATTCAAGTATTTGAAGCCCTCTAAGCATGCTTCTTCTCTTTTTCTCACGTACGCTTAAAACTCGCTCTTTGATGTCATAATGCTGTCTGAAACAATTAATAAAGTCTTCCGCTAACAGAAGTCATAATATAGGATGTTTTCAAAAATTGCAACATTTTTACAAAATCAGTTTTTTTTAAAATTATTTGGGGCCTCATTTCTCTACCGATTTTCAAACTTTTTTCATCAAATTAAAGTTAATTTTAATGTAATACCAATGGTGTACAATATGTATCTTTGGTATTAGTTTTTATACTAAAAAGCCGAACTTAAACGCAGGTAGTGTAACTTTTTGCGCCTTCCAAAAAAATGGTAAGCTGAGTAAAAACATGTAAGTTTAGTGGATAAAGGTTATAATAAGTTACTAACAATTACTGTCTTTTGAAAGCCTTCTAGCAATATGTGTCTCCAGTAAGTTAAAGCTAGCGATTACTTTATAATGGGTAACCAAAAATTGATTGCTATATATCATGCTCCATTTTTAGTTGAACAATTATCCTACTAGACCTACAAAACTTGCAATTGTTAGACTAAGCTAGCTCTTTACAACATTTTGATTACTTTTTCTCACAAGCACGGTTCTTTGGCATTCTGTGTACATTTTCAAAAAGATTCATCAAAAAATGAAGTTCTAAAAATTTTGTTGGTAGTGCAGAATTTTAATATAGCTTTGAGAAAAGCTGTTTTAGCCATAAGCTTTTTGTGACGCTCTCATCAGTAGCGATATCGCGTTAAAACGGAAGAGTTAGAGTGAGCAAGTACTTAAGTAGTTTTATGTGAATAATTTGAACGGTAAGCAATCAAGACAAGCCGATGATAGCGCTAGTATTGTAAAGCGCGCCAAAGTAAAAGATTTCGCAATAGCGAAATGCTAGAGAAAGCGCAGCAAGAGGCCAAACAGGAATGCCGCGATTATTAAAAGAGTTTGAGAGTATAAACAAACTCTTTCTGCCTGCACAACACCAGGCGTCGAGTCTTGGTATAAGTAGCCTCTAAGAGATTAAGGCGGAAAGGGCTGAGTGCTGTGGAGAGGATTAAAAACAGCTTGTTGTCATAGTTTAATGCACATTGTTCAATTTCTAAAAGACGCTGACCAATGGCAGAGTCATAGTCCGGTTTCGTGTTGTTTTGTTTGCACAATCTGTGTGGTTGAGACTGGCCTGGATGTCAATTGCTGTCTCAACCATTGCGGAACATGTTGCTTGATGCGAACCTGTAGTCGTTGAGATGTTTGCCCTACATACCGACAATCACAGTGGCACTTATATTCATATATGACAAAACTTTTCTGAGTGGTAGGCAGAGCATCCTTACAAGCTACTAGTAGCATGCGCTTTGACTTAAAGATCAAGCGGGTGCTGACGGAACCATAGCAGCTTTCCACGGAGGTTTTGACTTCATTTTCCAAGTTTGTAAAGGGCTTACGCATCCAAGGAACTCTCAAGTATACCGGGAACTTTTCTGGACCGAACTGCTTAAAGATGGAAAACTGAGCCATTTTCTAGGCGATCTGAACTTTGACGACCTTCGTAGGACAGCCATTGTCCAGTAATACTTTCTTGATCCGTTCTGTTCCTCCATTGAGTCTACGCTTGGTGCAAATCATTAGGGATCGATGCACCAATGCAGATATTAGATTTATTTTACGTTTGAGAAGACTAAAGGACCCCCCACGTAAATACCGTCCAATAAAGGTGGGTTTCCGATATACACTGGTTTCAAAGCCAATACTTGTTCTTTCGACGTAGACGTCAAGAAACGGTAGACATTTTCCTTTCTACTCATCAAAAGTGAATTTGAGGAATGGAAAAAGACAGTGAAATTTGGTTAAGAATTCAGCCGCTTCAGCTTCGTGATCGAAGATGGCAAAGGTGTGGTCAACATATCTGATGTATATAGGAGGCCTTCTTGTTTCAAAAAATAACTTTTCTTCATAATATCCAACAAAGATATTAGACAAAGCCTGGTCAAATGGTGATCCCACAACTACTCCGTCTGTTTGCTTGTACATATTGTTATTGAAGCTGAACTCAACTGAGGATGAAGCGATCTTCATCAATTCAACAAACACATCTTTTGGAATGACTAACTGTAAATTGGACTCATCAAAAAAGGCCTCTGAACAAATCTTGATGGTTTCGTCAAGGGTAACATTGGTGAAAAACTGGACACATTCAAGGAGCACATGAAGACATTAGGGTCGATGTCAAGATTTTGCATGATCTTAGCAAAGGTAAATGAATCTGATATGCCATGTGACGAAAACCGCTCCAACACAGATTGTGATAGGCCAGCTAACCACCTGCCAAGTTCATGATGGGACAAATTTGTCATAGACAATATAGGGCAAAGTGGAGTGCCTTCTTTGTGTCTTTTCGGCAAACCATCCATTCGAGATCTTTGCGATCCAGTTGTTCGTATTGCGTCATATATTCACTTCGGCTTAAGATCGGCTTTGAGAAAGTCAAGCAACCGCTTCTGAAGTCGCGATTCAATGTTATCTGTGTTTTCATTGCTGGAGGCTGGACCAAGCCTTTTAAATTTCGATTAATCATCAGGTATCTCGTTCATTTTATTTAAAAGGACAACACTGGAGCCTTTGTCAGGCTTAGTGATGATGATGTCATCATTTTTTTGTAAGTTATTGATTGCGATAAAGCACTCTTTGTACATTGTGAAGTCATGAAAATCTTTCGTGCTGTCACAACACAAATGTGCAAGGTCGGCGAGTCGGGATTTTAAAGCAGTGCCTTGTTCATTGCAATAAGAAAGCTGTGCCCACAGTGACTCAAATTCAGCGAAAATTTCTTATTTGCGCAAATACCTGGGCGGCAAGCCAAAGTTGAGATAATGCGACAGCACGAAGCTTTCAGCGTCAGATAAGCCATAATCTAAAAGATTCAGAATATGCGTTGTAGTCACTGAGAGCATTGCCAAAACGGTCGCGTCTGAATGAAACAAGCAGTCGGTCGTTTTTAATCTTGGATTTTTATTGCGTTCTTTTATCGAGTAATGCTAGGTATCTGCAGAATATGATTGTGTTGAAGAATATTAGAAATTCGCTGGCCGCCCGCCAATGTGATTGGTAAGCTGTTCGTAGTTTTCTAGATTGCCCTGTCAGCTTTTCCACATCATCTGTGAAAAAAGCTCGTTCCAACTCTGGGCTGTGCCTGACTCGTGTTCGTTTAATATGAATGACGATGTACTTAGGGGCAACTCTTTGAGATATGTAAGCCTTGAGAAAGGCTGCAGAGAACTTCCAAGTTCTGATTTCTTCTCTCGTTCTCACCACATTGTTTAAAACAGCTATTTACTGTTTACTGTACCAAAGGCAAAAGTACACAAAAATCTTGTTGGTGGTACAGAATTTTAACATAGCTTTGAAAAAAGCTGTTTAAGCCATAAGCTTTTTGCGACGCTCTTACCAGTGGCGGTAACGCGTCAAAAGGGAAGAGCTGGAGTGAGCAAGTGTTTTATGTGACTAAAATAAGAAGTCTCTAAACATTTTTAAAATGTAGCCTTTCAGTTAAAAACACGCAAAATTTTGATGCCTGGATTTCAAAATATTACAATTTCTAGAAAAACTAAGTATTTTGTCTGTTCTTCCTCGATTGCATGGTCCTTTGGCATTATCCATCAAAATATGCAAAAAGATTCATCAGAAAATCAAGTCTCTAAACATTTTAATATTAAGCTGGCTCCAAGCAAAACACCTATTGATCCCCTTAGAAAAATAGTAGAAAGAATAATAATAGTCTAGTTTAATCTTTGGAAGCAAAATGTTAGTGTTAAGCCGCATATCATCTAAATGTTAAAACCATTTCTTCGGAATTGGGTGAGACTGGCGCAGTCAGCTGATTTGATGTCATTAACCTCAAGATGGATAATGGAGGCCATGCTATTGCAATAACTTAATTGTAAGCGCTTCATTTTGGGTTAGTTGGCATGGATGCGTTTATGCCACGACCAAGTAACATGCGCGCAGTCAGAGTCAGACAAGCGTTAGCTCAAGCAAATTCACCCAGAGTAAAAAAAAGTCGTA
Source organism: Trididemnum clinides (assembly GCA_963675345.1). Classification (NCBI taxonomy): domain Eukaryota; kingdom Metazoa; phylum Chordata; class Ascidiacea; order Aplousobranchia; family Didemnidae; genus Trididemnum; species Trididemnum clinides. The sequence continues at coordinate 8,702,638 of OY776290.1, forward strand.
AGTAGTAGTCCTGACATGTAATGGGTTAATTCTAAAAATACATATTATTTACCTTGATGCCCTGCCACAACTTTGATATGCTTTCAAGCAATTGCTGAATTTAACGGATAAAAGTTTGTTTTTAAGAACGCCTATGGTGAAAACATGGCAAATAGATATCGACTTGGACTCGACCAACTTGGAGGACATGTAGTGGCTATGCACTGCTGCTTACAATGTTCTTTTAATTAATTGCGTTGAAAAAAGGTTAGTTTTTGCTAAAAGTAATTCTATAACATCCTAAGCTGTATCGTAGTGCAACAAGTGATTATTCATTAAATGTTTTGTAAGCATGTTTTTTTTTCTGTCTTGAGTTCTTCTACAAAGCAGTGTTCCACCATCATTTTAATGACATCACAATGCTTTCCATTGTATAGTGAGAAGAGCAGCAGGCAGCAAAATTATCCACTATCATTTTCTTCTTCTTCGTCGTATGACCTATTTTTTTGTGAGCTTTATGCAGGAAGATGTATATATAGGCCACACTGCGTCAACCTTTTTCGTGCTGTGGCCCACTTATTAAGGAACTTTGATGTCTTCATTACAATGTCAGTGGGATAAGCGTCAGAGGAGTAAATCTCCAAAAAAAAGGGTCATTGCCTCTCCAATGCTGAAATTGGCCAGTTCACGTCACCCAAGTGTAGTGGATCTTACTAGGAGAGAAAAAAAAGATCATTGCGCCTCTAATTCAGAGGTGCTGGTCCGTATCGCTGTTCATGTGGACCAGTATTTCTCAACTTCTTTCGGCATGCAACCCCATTTTTAAATTACGCAGACGTACGTAGCCCACCCGACTTAGGTGCTGTGGCCAACCGGTTGAAAACCAACAATTTAGTGTGTTTATTCAGCTCCAACCTTTGAACATATTTAGAGGTTTACCGATTCCAATACGATTTTACTTTCTAAATCAAACTTTGATTAAAGTCTAGTAACAATCTTACCAGTAGCTTTTATTGAGACAGCTCCATCAACATCTCAAAGTATGGGAACGCCAATAAAATTCGAGTTTGTGAAAAAATTAAAAATTAATATCCTTGAGAGAAATTACACTGTAAACGAAAAAAATTTTACAGAGATCGTGGGGAAAAATTTTGACGAGAGGCAAGGCATTTTTGCCCTGCTCTGGCTCCGCTAACAATTGCAACTAGAGTCTTGAGCTTTTTAGCACAGCCAGAGAAGAATTTAATTTGGGGGAAATATATTTTTAGGTCTTGGGGTTCCTCGGAGCTGTTGGTTGAGCGGTTGCGGTAAACTAGAAAAGGTTGGTGCAACTTCATGGAATAATGTAGGAGCAAAAAGGAAGCTGGAAGACGATTAAAAGTTCAAAGGAGAGGAAGTCCGGCAAGTGTGCAGACAAGCAACCTTTAGCTTTGCCGCACAGTGCTTTTGGCAGAGAAACGGAAAAGTATCATCGATGTTGTCAAGTGAACAGTGCTGGAGAGACTCAAATCAATGCCGATTCGTGTCGATTTTATTCGGCGTAAAAAAACTTGATTCAACTCGAGTTACTTGTACGAAATGACTCAGCTTGACTCAAGAATCAACACCAATGATTCAACACTCGACTAGTTCAAAGCAGAAAAAAGGTGGCCGTCTCTCTGAAAAAAATCAAAGAGGCTAGTTGTAAAACAGTCTTCTCTCTGAAAAGTAATTGTAGATCAAAAGGTTTGGAAATGTAAATCCTCAAAGTTAATTTTTAACTAAAATCATAAAATTTAACACTAGGTAACTCTAATTGCAATTTTTTTTTCGTTTTTGAATTAAAAGTTGTGAAACCTAGCAAGAATAATTATTTTTTTGAGTGAACCTACAGCTTAAGAACCGCAGTCCACCAAGGTGCTGTAATATAGTTTACTTGAACGAGATTTTAGCTGGCCTACCGGTGAAATGAAGGCAAACAAGTAGTTTTCTGTTTGGTGACTGTGTCTCACAAGCGTATAAGAAGTAATTTAGCTTAGTGTAACGTAATAACCAATGTTTCTGTTAAAACTTAAGTTCTTTGTTAGTAATAACAGCAAAGTGTGATAAGGCGTAGGCTGTGACCAATAGGCTGCAAGTTTAAACGCTCTTGCTTTCGGAAAATTTCTGGTTGAAAAAGTCTTTTAATGGCAATTTCCCCTATTTGGTGCTGTGCATGTATTTGGAATACACAGTTCTAATATCTGCAACGCAACGGCAGGCATCTGGCTGCAGTTTGGTGTCAAAGAGTGCACTCCGTATTGCGACTAGTCACTCCTATCATGATAGCTTGGCACGAAAATTGCGTTCGACATATAAGCTGAGAATGCTGTTGGTGACTTTTGGTTTGTGGTTTGTAGTATCTTTTGACAGTAGCTAGATCACGTCACCTCAATAGCTGCCCAAGTATGCATTGAAGTTGCAGAGGTTGCAACATATCCACGCCTGCATTGTAATTGTTAAAGCAATAATAGGAAATTTAATTAATACTGTCAATCAAGTGTGAAAAAGATCCAAGTCGATTCGTTGTTAAACAATTAAAGACTCGACTTTGCTCGAGTCGCTTCCACAAAATTGCTCGGCTCAACTCGAGATGCGATTTCAAGTAACTCATTCCCAACACTGTGAGTAAATTTGAGTGCTGTTTACGCTGACACTAATTATGCGTTCAAACCTCACCGTAGTTCATATGGTTGTAGAGCCCTATGTTTTATTACTGCCCGAACCATAAGGTTGAAAGCAAATTTTCGATCAGAACCCGTTTCTTGACATCCGGATACATAAAAATAAATTTTACGCTTCCACATCCCTGCAACACATGTAGGCTACCCTCAGCCTCTGTTAAAATACTGATTCTGCCTCATCATGCTCGCTTAATTCTCCTACGGGTTTGCTACAACGGACTCAACCTTCTTTTAAGTTATAATTAATTTGAAATTATCAATCCACTACTAGTATGAGGTAGCCTACTTTAGGCAAAAACGAGAGCAATATTTTTTAATCTACAGGGTGGGCCGTAAGTCGCGCACCAAGAAATTACGTGGAGTGTGATGTGAAACAATGTAAAATTAATGGGGTAGAATATCTTTTCCTTTATTTTGATGTATAATAAATGTTCTTTCATAGAGTAATTTACCATTGTTTGAATGTATCAGCCATTATATCTGTCAAATTTAATTTTAATTACAGTTTTTTTGGGTATGATTTGCATTTAAAATTTTTTTCCTTTAATTTTCAGATATGCCTCTAACAAAAACGAGCAAGTTGAGTTAGTATTTATGATCATTTTGAGCATTGTAATTATATCAGCGTGTATAACGTGTCATCAGTTCCTTAGATAAGCATGCTTTAAATAAAATAACGTTTATATAATCAAAATTGTCTTAAATGTTTTGGTGCGCGACTTACGGCCCCCCATGTATATTCCGCAATTGCAAACCCATTTGTGTTCTTCTCATTGCAATGACACCAAGCCATGCAATCTTCATCAAGTTATTGTTGTTGCTGTTGTTACTTGACCCCTTCTGAGGAATGGAGGCATGGTGGAAGACCATGGAGCCCCAGAAGCCAAGCAACTCCTCAGGTTCTGGATCACAGGTCGTAGAGGAACAGAGAGTCGCCAAAGAGTGAGGGCACAAAGAGTCTGTAGCCGGACAGTGCAGAATGAGATGAGAGGTGTCCTGGGAGGAGTGTCCACAGGCGCTGTAGAAAGGATTCTCAATCCTGCCAATCCTATAACGATAAGAACTTAACAAAAGGGTGTGTCCGTTGGAGCGTAGACGACAGGGAACACAGCGAGCATGACAACGGAGCTCAAGCTCCTCAATGGAAATCAAGGGAATCTGTGTGTCAAAGAATTTATATGAGGCAGTACGCCTCCAGTCCGAGAAAAGGCAAGAGTGGATACGAGAGATAAGAGAAGAGAGACTACAAGGGATTGCAGAGGGCACAAGTAGCACTCGCCGTCTGGACAGCTCATCGGCCGCATCGTTCCCTGAAAGAAACGAGTGTCCGGGAATCCTTTGTAGCCTGATAGAACGAAAGGAGAGAGAAAACAGTTCCTGCCAGATCATAAATAGTTTGAGGTAAAAAAAAAGACGGAGGAGAAGACAAAACGAGAGTCAGATAGGAGGAGAAGAAAAGAGGAGAGGCAGACTTGTTGGTGCTGCCGAGGCCAGGAAAGAGCATGCAGAATGGCGCAGACTTCAGAAGAAAAACTATCTTTATCAAGTCCTGCGTGACGTTGGTTGCAGGAGTTTGTCTAAAAATGTTTCTTTCCAATTCCGTTGGTACCAGGGCTTCCACTCTGGAGGAAATTTCCTCATATGGGAAAATTTTACCCTAGAATTGATGAAAGAGGAAATTTTGGTGGAAATGATCAAAAGGAGGAAATCAGAAGGAAATCAAGAAATACAAAAAATAGTAACGAAATAAAAAATTTCTGCTTGTCACATCGAAATGCAGAAATTTTGGAAAAGAAAAAGCTCCTTATTTTCCACTATTCTCATAATTTTGCCAAAAAATAAAAGCTCTAAGACCTTGCCTTACCAGCAACTTAAAACTGTTGGTATATGCCTATCTTGCAAGACATCTTGGGCCTACGTAGTTGTTTTCAATTGCTTGGGATTGTTGGTATGTTTAGGTGGAGCAGAGCGCGAAAGCCAAAAAAAGGGCATAAACTATGCAAATTGGACACCTCATCTTAACCACAAATTTATCCTTTTGTGAAGTGAAGAAACCTTTAACTAGGTGCCGAAGCCTGCCTTTTTTTAATGTGACGCATACTATGAGCGTACGCGAGTTCTTTTCAAGTGGGGCTTATTTTTTTTCTGTGTCAATATGTACACCATAGCGCTGTGCAGAGTTATTTTACTGTTTATTTTTGATGGTGGAAATTAGAGAAAAATTTTGGTTTTGAAATAAAAAGAAATAAATTCCTAAAGTGGAGGAAAGAAAAAAATTATTTGTGAAAGCACTGATTGGTGCTTGGTAGTTGGTATCAGTGATGAACGGATCATTAAAATATGGGATCCGGATCTGCTTTTAGTGTGCATATCATTCTTTGTCAAGGATCCAGATCCAGAAGTCATCGAAACAAGATCTGGGTAGAAATCCTGTCTAGGGTCCTGTGTAGGCATAATCATTTTATTTGTACAAAAAATTAAGCGTTGGTAATAAACAACAAAAACTCGAAAAGTGACATATTCCTGTTGAAACTCCAATTTGCAAGAATTTTAGAATCCGATAGGGATGAGCACGGATTAGGATTTGGATCTAGATCCGGCCGGATTGGAAGATTTAAGCCGTCTTCTGATCAGATTAGCATTTAGAGTTTTGAAAAATCCGGAACAGGATTAGGATTAGAATTTAGCTTCTTTGTGATCAAATAAAGTAAAGCTTAAAATCAATTTCAAAATTTGCATTTTCAGGATTAGGATTAAGATTTGGATTTGACATTTTCGAAATTCCGGATTTTCTTCTTCTTCTTTTGGAAGAGATCCACATTTTCAGATGCTGGCAGTGATGGTACTCAGCCAGCATCGTGTGTCGACATCCAAAACCGTCAGTCCACGTATTCCTGTAGGTGCCCGATGTACGGGGCATGTCAGAATGATGTGTTCTGCGGTTTGTTCTACAGCCCCACACTCGCAATTTGATGTAGGAGCAAGGCCCCATTTGTGCATGAACGACTGAAAACACCCAACACCAGCTCGCAAGCGGTTGAGCCTGACCCATGATGATCTGGGCAGGCCCATCCCCATTGGCCTAGTGCTTGTCCTAGGAATGAAAGCACGGAGATCAGATGAACACTTCGAGTATTCCGTGCTCCATCTAAAGTCAGTCCATTGAGCTGCACGAATATCCAATTCAGTTAGATCTTGCAGTAACTTCCGTGCAGCGGGCACAAAGGGGCGTCTAGATTTTAGGCATGGCACATGCTTTCACGAAGCGCGGGTCGTGAGTACACCTAGCAATTGGAAAGTCTCTCTAATGCTCTGTCGAAACCGAATGTGCCCACCCAGAAGGGTACCGGTATCCACTTATTCCAATGTTCAAGGGCCTGCTAATCAGCAAACGTCCTCTTCAGGACGGGATGATGAGTGCGTTGCACATAAACTCCCCTTTTCAGGGCACATCATCAAAAAGTTCCGTGGACCCTCAATACTACAAATTCCGGATTAGGATTAGGGTTTGATGTTTCAGATTTGGATCGTATCAGGATCTGAAAAACCTAGATCCGCTTATCTCTGGAATCCGAATTCGCTCTGCTTTCTTTAAAAGAAAGCCAAACACAGGATACTTCGGAACCTGCTTATCACTACTTCATATGTTGTTGGGGCAAAAGTTATTTCAATTTGGATAGTCAGAATGCTGTTCACAGGATAGTGATTTTTTATTGGGTTTTCTAAATTGGGAAGTATGGTATGGAGATAGGCTTATAGGATGGTAAGCTTATGTGGAGCACCTAGTGTTTATCCTAGCCCATCCCACATTACATCTGTCCAGAAGCCTAGATAGTCATTTAGTTCAGGGATGTAGAATCTTTTTTGCAGGTTGCCGATATTTGACTTTTTAAAAATTCCGCGGGCGGTCCAGTTGAAGTTTGTATTTGGGCTCAATTAAGCTCACCAGCAGTGATTATTGACAGCATTTATGGGATATGGCTGTGCAGACCTTTTTCTGGAAATCCCAGTTTCCACAGCTGTAAATTTACCAAAATTCCCCAAGCTGGTCAGTCATGACCTTTTTTTCTTTTGTAGATTAATATATATCAACAAAATTTTATAGCTTCCGATTTCAACAAAATTTCAAACTTCTACAGGCCACAAAAATTTCACATTACAGACTGCAGGTTGCACATCCCAGGTCTAGTTTTTTGTTTTAATATTTCCTCATTTATGGTAAGAAAAATGTCGTTTTCTTTTACTTTCAACTAGCATTAATTCAGTTGAAACTTGATGTTGTCAACCGTCACGTGCCCATTGCACCTACCAGTACTTTTTAGCAGGAGTTAGGTCACAAATGCAGGATTAGTAGTAGTACAACCCTAACTCTTTAGAGCCACATGACCAATATATGGTACGTCTCACTGTAGTTACTGCTGCTTAAGTATGACACCTTAAATTGCTTGAAAAAATGTTTGTTGAAAGTAGAAGAGTAGACTAGCCTACCAAAAATTGCAGTATAATAAAATGTGAATTTCCTCAAAAAGTGCTCCAGAAAATTTATATTGGTAAAATGTGGAAATTACACAATAATATATTTTCAGTTATGTAAACTGATGGATAAAAGTGCCCCACCCACTGCAGAGCAAAGACGCATTTGCTGGAATGCTAGAGATAAATTTTTTGCTTGTGCTCAACAGTATTTAAGTGAAGAAGATCAAATCAAACATTGTGAAAAATTAAAAGAAGCATTTGAAGCTTCTTGCCCCAAAACGTGGGTAAGTAGTTTATTGCTTGTTGATAAAACAAACATACTTGATAAATTTCTGTGCTTAAACAGTTACATACTTCTTTAGTTGGTAGTAGTTCTGTAAGGTAGTAATTCCTATTTATTAGAATTGTTTTCTGTAATTTCATGTATATTAACTTATAAAGTTCTTATTTCTTATATTATGCAGGTAAAGCACTTTATAAGAAGACAAGCGTGGGACAATTATAAAAAAGAAATTTATTCAAACAAACAAGTGGAGGCAGCAAATTAAAGTGGTATTTTCTAAATTGAAATCATGTACGATCTTGTGAAGAAGTTTAAACTGGAAAACAGCATTTCAAGCTTGTATGACAATCTCGATATTCTTGTGGAAAAAGATGAAAGCAGTAAGTTGGTGCCAGTCACAGTGTGTTTAAGAGACATGTTACGCTCTTGAGTTGCCACGTTTTCATTTAGTACTCAATTTTGTCTTCATAATTTAATTAATCAACTGGCATGGTTTTGATTTAAGGTGGCAAATCACCATTTGAAAGCCAGAATTTCAACAAAATCAGTAAAAAAACTGAAAATTAGTTTGGCACAGTTTATAGTACTATTTGATCCTTAGAATCGGATTCTGGCCACAAAAAACTGAATCGGCCGGTCTAAGTAGGTTAAAATCCCATGTTTTATAAGGGGTACACGTGTTTTCTGCCTAGCAGCGGCCCCTAGCAACGTCTTTATTGCTTGTTTGAGACCCTTTTTCAGCTGATCTTGTGGGCGTATGATTTTGGAAACGAGCATAATTCTAGCAGGTGTTTTCGTTGTCTTGATGGCACCTACCCGTTTTTCAGTGAACTGGCAGACAGTGATTTCCTCTGTAAATGCCTGCATGGCCAAACCCAGAATAACAATGAGTCAATCAATAATGTGATCTGGAAATATTGTCCAAAGGAAGTTTTCGTGTCTGGACCAGTGGTATCAGATGCAGCACACTTTGCTGTCGCTGTATTCAATGATGGTAATGACGCTTTCGTGAAACTTTTTGAGCAGTTAGGACTGAGTGGAGGATTCACAGTCAAAAGTGCTCATAGTAGTGACACTACGCGTCTGTATCACGTCAAACGAAAATCAAGTGATTGGTATAAAATTACTCGAAAGAGACTTCGAGCCGAGAAAAAGGGCTTCATAGACACAAAAAATGAAGAAGAAGGCAACGTTTATGAATCCGGCGCACATTGATCTGTCTTTAAAAAGAAATGAACGTTTTCAGATGATATTATGCCTAGTTCGGTACAAGATGAAATGTTTAATCGTGATTTTCTCATTTTGAGGATTTTGGTGTGTTCATACTGATTTCAAACACGCATAGTATAGCCAAATGTCATCCGATTTCCAAAATTCTTTTTTTAACATGGGCCTTGGACCATTATGCAGGGATTCTAGTCGGGAAATTCCCCTCCTTAGTGTAGTTCTCTGTTGATAGGGGTATTATGTTACTAATTGGTAGCTAATTATGCGCAAAAATTCCAACAGAATTTTTGAATCCAGACTGTATCAAACTGAACAATAATATAGCAAATTCGTGACTACAAACGTTCATTTTGGTTATTATCTGTCACACAAACTTTGAATGAACAAAAAAACCCATGTATGAGACGAGATATCTGTGTTTGAAAATTGGCTGATTTCTGGTGCGATGACGTCACGTGTGACGTCATAATTTGCATAATTTATGCAAAACTGTCAAATTTTTTCCTTTTTGCGAACGGGCTTTCTAATGACCAAACCAGTTTATAGAAACTCCCAAAAACGGCTAAAACAGCTCAAATGGTGATTTGCCACCTTAACATTTCTAGCATCATCAATATAATTTGCAGAATAATTGATGATATTTTTCTTTAATGTACCATCAGTTAATTTCTGTCAGTTGTTTAATGATATGAATTATGGTAGAAAAAGAGCTTTTAACTGATTCCTCATAGCAAAGTAAATATTATATTTTAATGTCTTTAGAGCGTTTCCCTTGTAATAGGGTAATGTAAAATATGCTTCAATTTCAGTTCATATTTTATAGAATCTCTTCCAATGCGGTTGTCTTTTGTGACAGTTTCCAAAACTCAAGTTGATATTTTACATTGCCATGACAATGGAGAAACGTCTATTGTAAAGGTACATATTAAAATCCTGATGTTACCTACATAAATTTCCACACAAGAACTTGTGTGATCCGATCCGGAAGTTGGGTTTAAAGTGTTTTTCAATGAGCTTTAGTTGAGAGAATGCTCGGTATGACTACTGCAACATTGCCAATTGAACTGATGTTTCATTTGAAGCACACGCTTGGTGTTTGAATAATGGCTATGGCTGATAACAGCTATAATAAATACTGTATATAGCTTCTGATTTATTTCTTTACAAGATCATTTTGCACTCTTAAACTATTGTTTCATTTAGTGTTCCAGAGTTTTTTCTGGCATCAGTACAATGATCATGTTTTTCTTTTATGTTTGCATGGTTTAGGTTATACAAGAGAATGCAGTTAACAAGTGTTTTATCTTGCAAGCAAAGTGGTGTCATTTATCTCAGCTAAGTGCTCTTGTAGTGGCTACCTATAAAGGAGTTTTGGTAAGTTGTTGTAACCAATATTTAGAACAAGCTTGTAATTTTCTGAACACAGAAGTAATAGCTCATTGATTCTTATACTTTTTGAGATGCACCACTTTAGGCAAGATTAACAAAAGCTCGCACGCCCTTGGTGAGATCAGAAAAACTCACAGCCATCTTGATTGTGGCAGCTTTACATTTTTTGTTTGGTAGCAAATTTCTGGCCTTCGTTGGACAATTGCTCTCGAAACCACTGTAGAGACTTTGATTTTTTAGAGATCAACTAACTTAGAGAGTCATTTCTGGTCAGTTTTGCAGAAGTGCTGTCAAAACCACCAGGAAAATTTTTTTTTGGCAGTCAACTATTTCAAGAGCATCTCATGCCTCCCCCTGGTAAACTTTCATGGCCCCCCAGGGGAGCGTGTCGCCAGTTTGTGAACCAGGGTAAACACAACACCTTGTAATAAGTAATTTTGTTTTGGTTTAGATTTTTGACTGTGAAGGACAGTTGTTAATGTTTTGGCATAACTTATGTGAAGATAGTACAGAAGAAACCTCAATTTTTTGCAGGTATGCAAGCAAATGTATTTGGAATTTCCTGTTTTAAACATTTTGTCTGTGCAATCTAATCTATAGTCATTTCCTTTTTGAATCAGGCTTGAGTGGCATGGGCCATTAAATTCTGAAAAATATCTTTTTCACCTCACTTAAAGAGGGTATCAAACTCTCAAATACATGCTCGAAAGATATTTAGAGAAACAGCGTAATCATTTTGTGAGTTGTTGTGCTGTTTTTTGTTATTTTATGTCAGTATATGCAAAAACAGATAAAAAATATACTCTCTCCAGCATAGCGTTGTATTGCAAAATAGGAACAATGAAATACAGGATGTCTCAATCTCAAAATAAATGAAACCCATCAATTTGATTACCATTTATTACTAAAACGAAATACATCAAAAATATTAACATTTTATGTGAGCCTGTGGCAGCTCTCTGTGACGTCGTAGTGATTGTGTTGTTTACAGTTGCTGTGTTTTCGTTTTTGAGTAGTCAGTAAAGGAATACCTAACAAACGGTTGTGAGTTATTGCAGTGAAGCTAGATTGGTGACCCCTCAGTTTCCCTGCAGACATCTCAACTGACCGTGGTCCCCAGTTTACCGTGCACTTGTGGGACACGCTGGTCCATCTTCTAGGGGTTCACCTTCACCGCATATGCACCTATTACCCTCAAGCAAACGGTTTAGTTGAATGTTTCCACAGACATATGAAAAGCTCCTTGATGGCACGACTGAAAGATTCCAATTGGGTAGACGCACTGCCATGCACCGCCGTGCTCTTGGGAATACGCTCAACCCCCAAAGAGGATTTAAAGTGTTCCTCAGCCAAACTAGTTTACGGAACTCCTTTGAAAGAGTCAGGGGATGTCTCCTTTTCGTTTACATCTACTTCATCTTCCGATAACTTGTTTCTACTGTGGTTTAAAGAAAAGATAGCAGATTATCAACCCCAACAAATGTCTCGTCATTCAAAGAACATTGCCTCAGTTCCAAAATTTCTATCGATGTGTGACTTCGTCTTCATTCGTTGCGATGCATATAGACTGCCCTTAGCCCCACCATATGATGGTCCTTTCAATGTACTGGAGCGCAGAGAAAAATTCTTCATACTAGACATTAGCGGAAGAAGATACTCAGTCTCAGTGGATCGACTGAAGCCAGCCTACATTGACTCAAACGAACAACTGCCTGTGACAATGCCTCGAAAACGGGGCAGACCTAAGAAGGTCTAGACAAACCGCTTTGTTTATGCGTTTCTGGGGAGGAGTTGTGTGGCAGCTCTCTGTGACGTCATAGTGAATATGTTGTGTACGGTTGCTGTGTTTTCGTTTTTGAGTAGTCAGTAAAGGAATACCAAAACAAATGGTTGTGAGTTATAGTAGTGAAGCTAGAAGCCCATGTAATAGCAACTGAGTGCCTAAACGTTTGGAGCGTTTAGCTTGCTTTTTAAGGTTTATTTAAGCACATGCCCCAAATCACCACCTTTCTGTCTCAGGCATTTTTAAGTCCGGCGAGCAAAGTCATCAATCACTCTGGCCCATTCTTGTCTCTTTATTGAAGAAGTGTTGTGTGTAATGGCCAGTGTGGGTCCATTACAGCAATTCAGCAATAGTTGGGGGATTATTTTGATAAACTTAATTAATCCTACAGGTAGAAGTCAGGCGGTTGTGGCGACCATTCTGGATCACGCCACCTGCTAATCAAGTGAAAAGGGAATCACTGTTCCAGCCATTGTAATGTAATGTGGGATTTTTTATAGCAAAAATTTTTTTTTAGTATTCAAGCCAAAAGATAGTAAAATAAGGATAATTATTTACAACTACTATCAAATTTGAAAAGTATAAACAAAAGGGTTAAAATCAACATATCTGTTAGCATTATTGTAGGTTTATTTATTTTGGGACAACCTGTATTTGTCAACCCTGCTTAAAGCCTTAGTTTGCAATTTAACAGCTTCATTTTTGTCATGTTATCTTTTTTTTTTATTGCGTTGTACTGGATGAAACCAAGTGATTTACTTCGGATTTGCAGTATAGCCCATGCTGGATTTAATCACATTCTTTTATGAAGTTAAATGGTTAGCAGGGCTAGTTAGATATAGGCTTGATTTATTTACTAAGAAAAGTGCGGCAGCTAATTTCCAGACTAGGCATGCAGGTGTCAAATGGTTTTTGTTCTCACTGTTGCACCATTTTATTGAAGAGCTAGACAAGGGACATGGTATCAAAATAAATACCAAATATAAACGCTATACTACAATGTTTCTAGTTTTTCTCAGATTTGGAAGATCTAACTAATGCACAATTTTTTTTCAGGGGCATTGCCTGTGTCCAAAAGCAATATATATGCGTCGGTACCAGTGATGGCAGGATATTGGTATTGACTCCACATAAAAATTCGTTTGCAGTGTCACAAACGTTCGATGTTAATGGCACAGCAATATGCTCTGCTACAAGTTTAGCAACTTCAAATGAAAAAGTAAGTTTATTACTAGCTGGCTGGTGTTGCTCGAAAGGCCCCTGTTAATAACGTCGAGGTGAAGAATATTGCTTTAGCTTGCTCTACTGAAGTAGCATTTGTAAATTAGTCACAAAAAATTGTTAAGTTTAAGTTTTTTTTACAGAGCTAATTCCCGATCCTTAACCCTGTCACTACCAAAAGTTTTTTTTTTTTGATAATAAATTTATTTCCTTTTAGTTTCTTGCATAATAGACTTATAAGCATTAGAAATGTAATTTTTATTTTTCACAACGGTCGAAAGAAGAAATGGGGGGCTAAATATTTTGGGACATATAATCCCGATGGTATTTTATGTTGGTTATTAAAAAAATTTTTTTTTGATTTATTACGATACTATAAAAAAAACAATGGGAAAATTATTTCACTAAAAAATACCGTTCGTACACCTCGACTAGTTAATCAATAAAATATCGAATTGCATTTCCTCAACTACATCTCACTAAATTCAATGACTAAAAAATAACTTTTGAGTTGGTCTGACTAAACCACAATAATTTAAAGAATGATGCAATCACGTGGTAAGAAGCATTGTACGTGATTATACCACTGAGATACAAAGCCGTTGATTTCTAATGCTAAATATCCCAATGGTAGCTTCAAAAATACCTTTGGGATGTATTGTCCCGTTGGTAGTGAAAAGGTTAAGTGTATTTAAGCGGAGATCAAAAGTAATACTATATTTTGGGGACATAAGCCCTTTGCCTTTTGTCCCAACTTTCCTTCTATTCTTTTTAATGATTACGGGGCCTAAAGCTGGGCTAAGCACCATAATTATTTTCACTTTTCCCATTACAATAACAGGTTTTATTAGGTGTAGACCTATTTCATGACTAAGGTGCTTTGCTGACCGAATCACATTTGTGACTTTAAGTCCTTAACCATGTTTGATCCCAGCATAGGCGTAGCCTGGGTGGTAGAAGAAGAGAGGTGACCATATCTCCCCACAAATTTCTTGAACTCTATCAGTAAGTCTATTAAGCTATTGCCCATCCGTCTGCGCAGTTTTCCCCAAGAATTTTGTTTCTTTTGATATACCTCACGCTGTGAATTTTCTTAACTTTCTTAATTCGTTGTCTTGAAAGAAAATTGTGTAAATTTTATTGCAGGTTGCTGTCAAAGCCATTTCATGCTATATATGATGCGATATAGGGCGTGTTTCCTCTTATTTTTTGACAATAAACTTCCTTCTATGCATTTCACTAAATCAGAAATTTGTGGGCATTGCCGCATATACCAGTATGCATATCGCAACATTTTTGCTGACACTGAAAAAAGTCATAATCGTAAGCCGTTCGCTTAAAACTCTATGCACTTTGTTTGATTTCAATTTTGATCTCGTTCCAAGCTTATTTATGGCATGATGATATTTCACAACAGAATTGTTGTCTCTCGTTTCAAATTAAAATATTGCTTCATAGTTATGCTTTGTTAGGTTAGTAGTGTATCATGATTCCTGGGCTATCAAGTCGATAAGTCAATGATGTTTCACAAAACGATGATGTCAAAAAAGCAATAAGGTCATTTTGCCCTTTTTTTTCTGACTGCGCCACTGTTGAGTAACTTTGCAAATTACAATAGAGTTGCCATATTAAGTTTCCAATTATTTATGTTAGTGTAAATGCCTGCAAAGTGCTGTACTAATTCGATCTGTCATATATTAAAATCAAATTCTAATTCAAGATAGCATTGGATTTAATAAATGACTAGGTAAAAACCGACAGCATCTCACTGCCTAGGTGCTTTTTTTCGTAAGCACGGTAGACTGAAAAAGTTTTGTATGGATTCCTGTTTTATTGATGGAATGAAATTCTTGTGTGCAATAATGATCTGTTGCTTCAGGTTATATGCTTGCATGAACCCTGGCAGTACTGTGGGGAAAGTTGAGCAGTTTATTGGATTTATCACCTGGAAAGTAGTTAGTTGTTCTAAAGTTTTACTATGACTGATAGTTGAGAAGAGTTTGCTCACTACTGAAAGTCAAAACTAGAAACATTAGAACTAGCCTCCCATTTGCAGTGGATTAATTATTATTGTATGAAGGTGGATTTTGTCTGCGGTGATGACTCTGGTGTTTTGTGTACATACAAAAGTGGAACTAAATTTCAATTCGTTTCACATCTGGCTGCCAAAGGAGAAAAGTAAGGGTTTGTTATTTTCAACGTCCAAAATCTCAGGCTCGTTTAGTCCAAAATCATTTTTTTATGACCTCAAAAATGGAAAAAAGATGGTTTTGGTTTTTGAAATATTTGATATATAAGACTTCATTCTAGCGCATCAAATTTATGCTATTTCTGTAATTAGCAACTGGTATGTAAGCTTTGACAAGTATTTTTTACAATAACACTTCGTGCAAAACGATTCTGTTTCGCTGGAAAATCACTACAAAAATTCATGTGTCTAATGCAGTGGTTCTCAAACTTTTTTCGATGCGACGCATTTAAAAAAGCTAGCGAAACTTTGCGATGCACCAGACAGCATCCCAAGGTTTAGTTTGCCGCACTGCGAGACAAAAGTGACCCATAATCTACAAATAACTGTCCTTATGCACCCGACATTCTGGATTGGTCTGTCACTTTCAATCGTAAAATTACGCTCTTCTAAGTTAGTTACTCATCTTTCCTGTTTTCGTCCAACATGCACCTGAATGCTTTATTCTTAATATATTTTTCGCCAATTAAGTTAAACTTTTGCAATTTGATTCTTAAATAACAAGTCAACAGTAACAACAGTGTATTAAAAACACCATCATGAAAATACAATCGATTATAAATATCAGAAGAAAGTAAAAGAGGAATCTACGATCAGACCTCTTTTGACGCAATAAAACCTAGATTTATTGGGATTAAATCGAATTATCCCGCGACGCCCTTGGAAAACTGAAACGACGCACAGTTTGAGAACCACTGGTCTAATGCATCTAATAAGCATTCAAGAAAGGATTCTCAATTCTAGAGAGATAAGAGTGTAACGGAAGGCTGTGTCCGTTGCAGCAAAGACGTGAGAGGACACAGCGAGCGTGACGATGGAACACAAGTTTCTCAGTGGAAACCGAGAGAATCTGCGTGTCAAAGAATTTGATGACTTAGTAGTCAAGGTGAGCGAGAGCCACACCTTGGCGAGAAAGAGGGGGACAGAGCGGGAGCATGGAGAGGAAAGGGTGGACTTAATTTCGAAGGAAGACTGGTTCCAAGGGGGAGAGGCAGAGTATGTAAGGAGAGCCTCCTAGGAGAAGTAGGAGAAAGCATGAGGGGGTGAGTGGACGCAAAAGCTTTCCAAGGGGATCTGGAGAGTCTTGGTTTCACTCCATCTCTGGCCGAACCTGAAATGAGGAAGGAGGTTCGGGAGACGAAGGACCCGCTCAGAAGATGACAGAGTAAAATGAGTCAGGGTGACTTGTATGGGAGGTAGAGACGCCTCAGAGAGAAGTGAGATGGGGGAGAACGAGAGGCAACAGGTGATGGCGCGACTAGCCACTTAGTAAAGGCGTTTCAATTTGTTTAAGTTGGTAACGCTAAGAAAAGGAAACCATTCGGTTGAGGCATAAGTGAGAAGATGCCAAAGAAAAGCTTTATACAGAAGAGAGAGGGACTCCTTAAAGGGGCCCCATGAGGAAGCAGAATACAGCGTAAAGCCTTGAGATGAGAAAATAACTTGGCCTTCAGCGAAGAAACATGTTTAGAAAAAGAAAGATTGAGGCCGAAGGTGATCCCAAGGAAAGTTGGAATGTGATTGAAACGTAGGGGAGAGTTGAATAAGAGGAGGTTGGGTTATAGATTAGCTTGGGGATCCACTGACAAGAAAGAGGCCTAACATTTGGTCGAATTGAGTGGAAGACACCAGTACTCAGACCAGCGATCCAGTTGAATCGGAGCTCCTAGTGTAGCTTCCACCGCAGCAGGGACCGAGGGAGAGGAGGGTCAAATGGCCAGGTCTTTCACATGAAGACAACAGCTGAGAGAAGAAGGCATAGAAGCCGGCAGATCATTGATGAAAAGAGAGAAAGTGCTGGGCCAGAAACAGATCCTTGCGGAACACCTCGGCGGACTTGAGCGACTTTGTCATTTTGAAAAACCACACAAGCGCGTTTGTTAGAAAGGAAAGATTAAGTCTAACAAGCAAAGCAAAGAGGAAGGCCAACCGAAATAAGTTTGTGGTAAAGGGCAGGGTGCCAGACTGAGCTGAAAGCTTTTGAGAAGTCGATCGTAGCAAGAATTTTCCAAGAGCCAGATTTGGGTTCGTTAAACCCATTTGCAATTGACTGAGAAAGAATGTGATCTAGAGTAGATCGTCCAGGACAGAAACCGGCCTGGCGGGAAGAGAGAATGGAATTTGACTCCAGGAAGAAAGAGTAGACGAGAAAGAATGATGCGTTCAAAAAGCTTTGAGACGCAGGAGGTGAGAGAGATAGTCCAGAAGGTTTCCCATCTTATGGATGTAAACAATAGAAGTTGTCTACCAGAGGAAAGGAAAGAAATGTGAAGACCAGGAAACATTGAAAATGTTTGGGAGAAAATCCATGCCAGAGCGAGGAAGTTGCTTTGGCTTTGGATAGGCAACTTTGTCTGTGCCGGTGGCGGGGGATGTGGCAGTCGTGAGAAATTTAGCGGGGGGAAGGTGGAGTAGAAAGAGAAATGAGTCTCCTCAGGCCACGTGGCTTGGCGTAGCTCGGACAGACAGCCTCTGGCTCTGCTACGCAAAGCCTTTGGCTGGGAACCAGAAAAGTGAGATCACAGGTATTCGGCATGGATTCCCTGGGGGAAAGTTAGGGGAAAAGGAAGAAATATCATCAACAGAACGAAGGAGAAAATAAACTGATTTAGGATCACATTTAGGAGAGAGAAAGCATGTCACCTGCCATGCCGCAGCCCTGGTTTTGGCAATGTCGAGCGGCAGAGATGTAAGCATGATGACGTTCATCATTTATATGAGCGGCAGCCAAGATCTTACGTCTTTCGCTTACCGATTATTCCACATCAGGAGACCACCAGGCTTTAGGCTGCCTTTTGACATGGCCGAAAAGAATGGAAAATGTGGCCCCGTTCAGTGTCAAAAAAGTAAAGAAAGCGGCAGACGAAAGAGAAAAAGGAGTATTCCTCTGCTGAAGGGCAGTGCGGGTCGAAGTAAAAGGCAAAGTCATGCCTACGAACTTTCTGCAAATTGAAGGAAGGGAAACGTTTGTTGGGGTGGAAGAGCACAGAAAGATGAACAGTTAGTAGAATTGGTAGGTGATCAGAACCCAAGTCTTGAAACGCTTCCTGGAGGAAGAGAGGGCAAGAAAGGAGGGAGTAAAGGAGATGTCAGGGGAGGAGCGATGGAGAAGAGTTGGAATGTCGGGGGTCATTGAGAGGAAGGAGGTCAAAGAGATGATCGTATGGAATACTTCCTCCCCACGGGGATCATAAGTACCTTTTGAGTGCCAGAAGGGGTGATGGCAGTTAAAGTCTACCAGAATGAAGAGATTTCTGGTGGAGAAAAAACGGAGGGTTAGAAGGAGTCGGTTCTGCTGTAGCTCGAAGAAGAACGAATAGGGGGAACATAAACAAGAAAAGAAAGTGAGGAGGAGTTGTTTAGTGAGATGTTGATCCCTACATAATCAGAGTAAGGGTCAAGCGAAGAGATAGAGGTGGTGGTATGTTCAGAGAAGAATGGGCCCTGCCTGACGAAGACGTTAGCGCCGCCACTAACGTGTGGATGATCTGGAGAAAGATTGTCAGACCAGGAGTGAATGCGATCAGATTTCACAGCAAAGAATCCAGGAAACCGGAAAGAGGAAGTTGAGTTATTTGGATTCCTAGATACAGAAAAGATCCACAGAATGAGACGAGATAAAGTGTAGTAGTTCAATGCTTCTGGCTCGAAGACCTCCGGCATTCCGTTTAAGAACCCTGAGCGAATTAGGAAAGGAAGCAAGAGATATAAGAAAACAGCCAGAAACATCATGGGGTTAGAGGGAGGAGGAACAAAATAGATGGAAGAAGAGTAGGAGGTTTGAAGACGAGGGTGGGAAGGGAGTGTTGTATTGGTAGAGGGGGCCAGAAGGACCAGGTTGAACAGCGGTGTTATACAAGCTGAAAGTGCCCACACAAAAAGACACAGTGTTGGTAGGTGTGCGATCTCCAGAAGAAACAAAGACAAAGCAAGCAGGACAGCTCTAAGAATGAGAGCTGCCTAGAGTTTTGAATCTAGAGAAGGAGAGTAGTTAGCACTTTAAATGGACTCGTATGGATCGGGTGCAGCCTTGCACTGACTGTGACCCCCCAGATCACATTACCAGCACACACTGAACAGGAAAAGATTGGGCTATGGCTAGGATGAACGTTGCCGCTTATCAAGAAGCAGAGAAAACGCGGAAAAGAGAGGCAGGAGAAGAAAAGAGATAACAGTCGACCGATTTCAGAAAGGGTGCGTGCTGCGCTTCTGTGGTCGTTCAAAGGGCAGCATGGTGAAAAAATGGGTTTGTTTGAGGGGAGTGCCCTGGGTGACTGGGATCCTCGCGAAGGCCAACAGATATATCGACTCAACCCAAGCAAATTCGGCGACTGCACCATTACGTTAGGCGTCTGTTCATTGGTGAAGTTTCCCCTTCGAAATGGCGGAAGATCATGGAACCGGGCTACTTTTTTAGGTCCTGGATTAAAGGTGATTTATCACAAAAGTTCTGTCAAAAAAGTACGTTGGTGAACAAAAGGTATCTTTCCCATCTCTTCGTATACGCTAGTTTTTTTTTTTTGACCCATTGTCGGTTAGTTAGCATGAAGACTGTTTGGTTGTCTTTGTTGCGATCACGCCATTTGTCTGGTGTGTATGATCAGGTAAACACCGTAGCTGCATGTAACATGTTATCGTTTTACAGGATGCCTTGCACTGCTTTACATCTTCTCCCTGATGATATGATTGTTGCTGGATATATGAACGGAAAAATTCGAATTTTCGATACCGCTATCTCGGTTTTACTGGCGGAAATTTCAGCACATGCTAGAGTGGTATCTTCTTTGGATGCATTGTCATTAAGGGATGATCATTACACAGTGAGATGGTTTTTGCGTTGGATTACAAAAACTGAAGGATTATTTAGCACATTTCTAACACCACAAAATGATAGCAATTAAAAAATTTTGTAAAAATGATAACCAAAAATTAAAGTATGTGAAACTTAAAAAACGCCGAATTTTTTTTATTATTTGCTGGATTTTTATTAAGATATACTGTACAGCATAAGAAGTGGGGTCCGAGGGGGTCACTGGCCCCCCTCTTGTCAAAACGCATTGGTTTCGCGACAAAGTTTCGGGCAATTTTTAATTTTTCGGGCAGTTTGAGTAAGTGTTTTTATATTTTTTAATCCTTTTACTTTTAATCATTACTAAGTACAATTTCAACCCTTGTCCTGCAAACTTAGGCTCCGATAATCCACCATACTGTTACCTAAAATTAGTTTTAAATCCATTACCGTAAATGATGTGATGAAAATTTTTTCGGGAAAGATTCAGGTGCAGTGACAAATTTTTCGGGCAAAAATTTGGTGTCCCCCCAAAGTGTTTTGAGTTTCTACGCCCATGTTGTACAGGGGAAAAATTCACCTGGAACAAATATAGCAGAAATTTACCCTGCACTTACAATATGCTCTGCTAACTTTTACATGTGAAAGCTTGCTAAGGTGACTCCAACCCTAGCCTTTACATTAGTATGAGTTGAGTACACGTTATATTTGTATTGTTAACTGAGTGTTTTTACATCGTGCATCAGACGTGGATGCACTCTTTTAGCGAAAAGCACCATAAGGTTGACAAAACAATCTTCGGTCTTTACGCACAAGAGAATGATTAGGTACCACCTTTTTAGGTTTTTTGCCAAAGCTGTGATTATGTGCTTTTTTTGCTGTCAACTTTGTATATTTCATTAATATTGGTAGAATCCAATTTCTTAAATATCTATAGATCTGTCATATTCAAATAATACTGATACAATGAGAAGGCACGATTTTTTAAAATCTGGATGTCTTCTTGAAAAATGGTTACTTCAATTAAAATCTTTTAGATCATCATTCTTTTGACTTAATTGGCGAGCGTCATAAAGAACGATATAGATATGAAGTAAATTCTGTATAACCTATACCGAATGTAATCGATCTAACAGATCGATTGCTTACGGTCATTGTCAAAGCCAAAAATTTCAATAATTGTACATTGAGACGACATCTGTTTCTTTAAGTACCGCGTAGTCGCTTACAGTGTATAGAGGACAATGGATGGTATCTTGAACCGAGGTCTATCCCTAAATTATTTTTTGGTAAGGTAATTCAGGTAGAATTTTATTTTGAAATTTGCTTTATGATTCAAAGTCATTGGATTGGAGTTACATTCTCGAGCTAAAAAAATTGTTATCGCCATCTTGTCATGATCTGTAGCTAATTGTTTCGTTTTAGGTTATATCGGGAAGCGAAGACAGTTTCATTCGTGTTTGGCGAGTTTCACGTAGCAATACGATATCGGTAAGTATTGCTGAACTATCTGCATTATGTCTACCATTGTATGATGTTTATGTTCTAAATCAACAGCTGAACAGTAATTTAATGCTCGCAGAATTTCTGCGTCGTGCATCTTAAATGCCTTAAATTCTGCTTATTGTGCCGGCACGCGCTCAACCAGAAGTTTTGTAAAGTGCATAGGGATGGCCCTTAAGGGTTTTTAGATCTTTAAAAAGGTCTGCGCGATTTAGAAGCATGTTTTATTTTGTGTCTCAAAATTTGCTCTCGTTTTTGAGGCTGAGGTAATGGGCACATGCTTTCAGCAAGGTGCTTACATCTGGAGATAAAAAACTACTGGCAGTAGGGCACTGTCAACTTCGCCGCGGGTCTGAATAAAAGTACCATACCGTATCATTTCTGTGAAGGTTTATTCGAGGCAAAAGTCGATTTTACGCGTTTCGCATTTTTAGACGAGCTAACTCAGTGGATTTCTATCATTACACTTCCTCGCTTTTAAATCAGACACTTTGCTGAAGCCACCCAGCACTTCAGGAAGCTCTTTCTGACGAGTTTGTTGGTGCTATTATGGAGTTTCGAAGTCCGGAACAATTACCACTGCACCACGGAGACTGTTAATCGTAATTTTATATCAATTACTAAAAAATTGGAATCCGAATTTATAGTATTAGATGTAATTTCGTCGATAGATACATTTAAATACTATTCGATTTGTCTTCAAGGTTGCAATCAGGCAACGTATAGAAGCCGAAGTCATCCTTAGCCATATGATTTAACTATAAAAATGCCATCATATATGTGGTTGGTCCCTTATTGCTTTGCAGAAACATTGTCTCATCGCGCCATTTGGTTATTAAATCGAGTTTTTGAAAATAAATTAACGCTATGTTTAGGTAATCCAGGATTGGTATACAAGCGCAAAGGATCTTCGAATTTGCGGAGTCAAATTTTGTGATGCAGAAGGCAAATCGTTTGTTGCTACAGGTTACGATCTTGCTAACATCATTCAGTTTTCGAAAACGTGATACTTTGGTTTGTGTTGCTGTAGTGCTTTGATGTAGTCTGTGAAACGTTTTAGATTTTAATATAATACTGAATTTGTCGATGTGTGAAGTTAAGCTCACTTGCAAGTAAACAGGGTTCCAGCTAGAAAATGTATTTTCGACTGGACCTAATTTTTTCCCAAGTTTTGACTTTGGAAAAAGTTTAACCCTTAATCTGCAATTACTGTTTTGTGACACAAACAGTGATTACGGGCCTAAGAGTCCCGGTACTAAAATATAGGGAAAAAAAGAGTGAATTATATTTCTGTTCAACACTTCATCTTTATTCTTTTTCTGAAACCTAATCTTAGATCATATTCACCTGTAATAAACATTAACATCCTTCTGCCTATCTTATGTCAAACGCAAATAACCGTGCTGAATGAAAATATGTATTGAACAGCTAGTACGGTCATTTTTTAGCAGAGATTGAGATACGCTGATGCAATGCACATGCCAACAATAAAGAGCACCTGTAAAAGAACTCTTCAAAATTTCGTAGTGGTGACAAGAACTCATCTTATTGAGATATACAATGTAGAATATGCAACATGTAGATCGAATTCTAAAGTTTTGCTTACAGTAGCTTACAATCGGGCCTGGGAGGCCCGTAATTACAATTTAAGATGTATCATTTTTATCGTGTTCTTAATTTTTTTCTTTTAATTTCCTAATCTGAATTCTGGTTTTAAGCTTTGCAGCAGGAACTATTTGAGGCATTTCAGGAGCAACAGCTTTCAACATCAACAAAAAAGTTATGCAAGTTTCTCTCTCACCGGGTCTCCCAGGCCCGTAATTACAGTTTGAGAGTTAAACCAAAATAGAAATATTGCTATGATTACAGGTTTCCCAGATAAATTTCGTATCCATAGTGGCATGAAATGATCGGTAATAATTAGGTCTGGGGCAAGATGTTCACTTTCAGTCGTTATGTTCAAATCCTATATCTTTCAAGAGTAGCTGCTAAAATCCAAAAAAAATACAGGTCAAACGCGGTTATTCGCAAAAAAATCTTGTCCCCCAATTTTTTTGCGATTTTCCGTAAAATTTTGTATGAACCAAATTTCGAATAAATTTTGGCAGAGCATAAAATTAACCAACGCAATGGTGTAGTAGAGCGTCTGCTTCACAGTCGATAGACCTAGGGTTCATTCCCTTTGTCGAGTCGTCCCAAATGAGTAAAAAACATGGTATCCACAGCTTTTCTTTTGGCGCTCGGCATAGGGGATGTTATGGAGAACAAGTTGGCTTGTGTCCTTGGGCAAGGCACTTAACGGGACGCCCCCACCTTTATGTGGAAGACAGGTGACCCAGAAACCTTGGAAATGGCAACTCTTATAGTGAACCAAGGCCGACAAATTGATACCTGGCTTTATTCAACTAATAAAGCATTTATCGCAGTTAACAAAACCGTATAAAAATAGCTGTAAAATAAAACGTTATAAAGAAACCAAAATATATGGACAATACAATACAAAAATTACAACAAACATTCAGGTGAAATAGTAAATTTCAACATCTATGAGAAGGTCGTAAAAAACCAGCAAAAATTACTTTTCTGCGACGTTGCGTCAAGCAAAACGTTTTACCAAAATCAAACCAAAGAAAAGGAATAGATTGCGACCTGCTTCTCACACAGCAAGCACGCCTTATTCATGAAAGAAATCGGTTAGTATTTTGCAAACATAAACATTTGTGGGGCACATTTTCAACAAGTGACAAAAAGAAGTTTAAATGTGTTGTAAGAAAGTCTAAAAAGGAATATATTAACAAATTTAAGTGGATGCATAATACCCAGTTTGATCAAATTCTCAACAGTAAATTAATAAATCGGAAAAAGTGAAAAACAAGAGACAGAGAAAGGCACAAACGAAGAAAGTCGCTCAAGACTTTTGAGGAGAAAACTAATGATCACATGATCTTAAATAAATCTGATTTTAAACTTGATGACAATCCTAAAGCGATACTTAAATATGGACTTAACTTTGCACCTACTCCCAACTGGAGTAAGAAAACTAAAGACAATGAGCATCTTAATTTTCTCGCACATATTAGACGAGTGGAATGGGAAACGTATCACCAGATATTATCAATTTCCATAATTCCGCTGATAAGCTACCAGAAAAACTAAAGATTCCCGAATTCAACCGACCTGATGGAGATCTTGTGCACGAAAAGATCGTAAATTATACAGAAAGAATTGCTGCTAAATTGCGTTCAATTGAAAAACTCGTAGAAGCAGATTATAGACAGAAAAAAAATCTGAAAAACTCAGAACGAAAAGCGGTCGAAGAACTTAGAATAGCAGTAAAGAACAAACAAATTGTTGTTTGCAAATCCGATAAGAATGGTAAGATTGTCTTAGTTAATTATCACGATTATAATGTCAAAGAATTGAGTAAATTTTCTCATCTACATATTTTAACTACTAACAACATCAAAAGTTATCTTAACAAAGTAAGAAAAACTACTGAAGATAAAATTGTTGAGTTGCACCAACATGAGTGACGATTTGCTTAACACACTGTCGGAATAAAACTCTATGATCACACTAAATATAAAAAGATTCCCGGTACTTTAGCCAAATATTTTATATGTGATAAGCCAAGATATGCTTACCCACTTTTTAAAACACACAAACTTGACGCTGATAGATTGCAGGATATTTCTATGTTTGATATTTCTACATGTCTTCTCCAATCTGCAGGCAATGTCACAACTTCTAAAATTACGGCTTTCCTTGAATATATTTTTCAACCTATCAACGTCAAGTTTTGCTCCAGCAAGCTCGATGAATACTGCTGAGACAGCAAGCATTATCTCGCAGGCTTAGTTAATTGGAAAAATAATGCGGAATTAGATCTTATGAAAACAATTTGTACATAGTAGCAGGAGATGCTAAATCTCTTTATTCTAGCATTCCTAGGTCTTTAGTAGAAAAAGCTTCAACATTTGCTCTTACTTATCATTCGCTTTTGAATCAGGCTGTTGTAGATATTTTGGCTAATCTAGCCATGTTTTGCCTCCACAATGTCATTATACAACATAAACAAAACTTTTTCTCTCGCAAAACTGTTATAATTACTGGAGACAATCATTCAGCATCACTTTGCACTACGTCATTCTACCCATATCTGACGTCCTTAACAAATCTATTCTATTTAAACGTTTTATTGACGATATAATATGGTTGTCGTACGGTGTGGAAACTACCCTCGAAATCAAGAACCGCCTTCTTAAACCTTACAGGACAACAAGTTGGATCTGACTTTGAGTATCATCAACACCGCGGATTCTGGTTCCACTTAAGAATTTCTCAACGTAGAACAAAAAATTGACAGCTCTTATAGTTGTGGCTTTTTTAAAATTTTATAAAACCCACGGCAACTAATTGTCTATTTTTAAATGGTCAATCATACCATTCTCCTCATGTGTTTAAATCAATTGTTTATTCGGAAGCGATAAGAATGAGACGATTAAATAAATCTACCGACGAATACCTTCACAGTTTACAACAACTCAAAACCAAATGCCTTAAGTCAAATTTTAACTTGGCATTGGTGAAAAAGATCTTAAAAATAGCTACTATTTGGCAAAATCATTTTAGTCCTAGCAGTACTACCAGTAGTCAACAGGTTGAATCCAAAAAGCTTGTTCGGGCTACCCTTTTTACAAAATTCATTTATTCTGACAAAACAGAAAAAAAACTCATTTCCTCTTCTTTAGTAATTTGTAAAAACCCTCCCACTTTCCGCGAAATACTAACTAATTATCAATGTATTGCACACAACTCCACCAAGGACGATGATCATAATGGCATTTCTCAACCATGCAAATGCGGCAAACACGGTAATAACCCTAACATGGTAATATCTACTAGTTTCATTACTACTGAAAACAACAAAAATGGTTTCTCGCACGACTCCTTACTTGTGATAACTACAGAATATACGCAGCGCAATGCAAATTATGTCATCAAATTTGCGTTGGACAAACTAAAAACAAATGGACTAATCACCGTACGTTTTGGAAAAAGAATAACACAACAAATTATACTGATAAAGCTGCTCTTGTTCTTCATTTTATAATCACCACAAAAACTTCATTAGTTCTCACCCAGACATTTCTGAATGCTACCACGTCATATTTTTACAGGAACCTAGGTACTACCATAACCTTGATATTATCGAAAGCAAATGGATCAAAAAATTAAAAGCTACGATAAATATAAACAGAACTTTATTACCAAAATTTTTTTGTCGCTTTTTTCTAATGCCACTGTTTAGTTATTACTTTTTCATTTTGTATTATAAATTTATTGTAATGGTTTCTTCGTCTATATAAACTGTTTATTGCGCCTGCAGTATTTCATTATTACTTTTTTACGTAATCTGATTATTAGTACCCTAATGCCTTGTCATAATCGTTATCATATGTATTACTCTGGCAACCTGTCAAATTTTCCAGTTACTTAGCAGCTCCGGTTAGAAAAACTTCATATCGATGTATCAGCTTAAATTAACGTCAACCAATTTGCTTCCATCAATGACAATAGTCATTTAAATGCCAAAAATTAGTTACCCATTTTAATTGTCACTATCTTACTAGGTGTAAATCCTAAACGAATCTCCCCTGAAATGTAATTTGAAAGTTGATTATTTAATGTCCTTTTATCCGTAGAATTAACACCCAGAATCAAGCTTTTTTTAAAGCTAAGAAGCAAGAGTTGTAAAAATAACTACTTTGTTTAGATACTGTCAACTGTTTCGTAAAAAATATGAAGCAAAAGTAATGCAATTATGAAGTTTTTCTACGATTTTTTCTGTTGAAAGTTTGTGTAACCGAAAATTACTAAAAACAGGTCGATGTCCAATTTTTTTGTCGCATTAGATTTCCCAGCATTTTACATAGATCCACACACCTGCGATTGATTTCTAAAAAAGGGTCTCCTCTCTTCGCTTCGTCAAAACGACCTGTCTGTAGAAAGAAAGGCTAATCATTTATGGTGGTCAGCAGGGCGAACAACTTTTTTCAATGCAAAAGCAGGTGGCAAAAAATAGGTTAAGAAATACTGTGGTAGCAGACTCTACAAAATAGCGGAACAGCTCATTTGCTCATAATCCCCAACAAAACAAAAGGTGACTAATTGCTGAGTTTAGTAGTAGCGAGGTTGCTATTCTATGTTGAGTGCCAGGTTCGAATCGGTTATCTCGTATTCCATGTTGTTGTTTACCCGACCACTTCCGAGGGATGGGGGCATGGCGGAAAACCATGGATGCTCCAGAAGCCGGCAACTCCCCAGGGTCTGTATCAGAGGTCGTAAAGAGACAGAGAGTCGCCAAAAACCGAGCGGCGCAAAGAAGCCGTAGCTGGACAGTGCAGAATGATATGAGAGATGTACTGGGACGAGTGTCCACAGGCACTGCAAGAAAAATTCTCGATTCTGCCAATCCTAGAGTGACAAGAACTTAACAGTAGGCTGTGTCCATTGCAGCGTAGACGAGAGAGAACACAGCAAGCATGACGAGGGAGCAAAAGTTCTTCGGTGGAAATTGAGTGAACCTGCGTGTCGAAGAATTTAGATGAGAAAGTACGCGTCCAGTCTGAGAAAAGACAATAGTGGACAAGAGGAGAAAACTACAAGGGATTGCAGCGGGCGCAAGTAGCGCTCTCCGTCTGGCCAGCTTATCAGCCGTGTCGTTCCCCGGGAGAAACGAGTGTACGGGGACTCACTGTAGCCTGACAGAACAGGAGAGAGAAGACAGTTCCTGCCAGATCTGCCACTGAGATTCAGGTAAAAGGAAAGACGGAGGAGAGAACAGAACAAGAGTCAGATAGTAGGAGAAGAGAAGTGGCAGACTTGTTGGTGCTGCCGAGACCAGCTAAGAACGTGCGAATGGCGCAGGCTTCAGCGGAAAAACTTGAGCATACTGGGCCTCAGTGCCACAGAGAATTGCAGTTGGTAAGTACGCCAGAGCCGCCCTTACCCAAAGGAACAGGAGCAGAGCCGACAGTCCAGAGTACAAAATCATGAGGGGGGAGAGAGTCAAGGTGGGCGAGAGCCGCACCTTGGCAAGAGAGAGGATCAGCGCGAGAGCATGGAGTGGAAAGGGTGGAATTTACGGTGAAGGACAGATTCCAAGGAGGAAAGAAACGGCAGGCAAGAAGAGCTTTCCTAGAACTAGAAGAAAGCATGAGCGGGTGAGTGGACGCAAAAGATCTCCAGGACGATCTGCAGAGTCTTGATTTCACTCCAAGTCTGGCCAAACCTGAAATAGAAGAGGTTGAGAGACCCAGAGCCCGTTCATAAGATAAAAGAGTGAAATGAGCCAGGGTGACTCGTAGGGGAAGTAAAGAAGCCTTGGAGAGAAGAAATGGCATAGGGGAGGACGAGAGGCAGCCGGTGATGGTGCGACTAGCCGCTCGGTGGAGGCGTTCCAATTTGGTGATATTGGTAGCGCTTAAGAAAAGGAAACCATCCGGGTGAAACACATGTGAGAAGGGCCAAAGAAAAGCTTTATACAGAAGAGAGAGGGACTCCTAAGAAGAGGAAGCAGAAATACAGCGTAAGGCATTGAGACGTGGGAAGAACTTGGCCTTCAGCGAATACACACGTTAAAAAAGTAAAGAGTGCAGTCGAAGGTGACCCCAAGAAAAGTAGGAGTTGGGTTGAAACGGAGGCGGGAGCCCGAGTAGGAGGAGGTGGGGATCCACTGAAAAGGAGGCCTCACATTTTACCGGATTGAGAGGAAGACACCAGTACTCAGACCAGTGCTCCCATCGAAATAGAGCTCCTTGTGAGGTCTCCACCGCAGTGGGGACGAAGGACAAAATGGCCAGATCGACAGCGTAAAGAGAGCAGCTGACGGAAGAAGGCAGAGAAGCCGGAAGATTATTGATGAAAACAGAGAAAAGTACAGGGCCAAAAATGGATCCTTGCGTAACACCTTGAAGGACTCGAAGGAACGACTTTTGTGATTTTGATAAACCACGCAAGCGCGCTTGTCGGAAAGAAAAGAAAGATTGAGTCCAACGAGCAAAGCAAGGAGGAAGGCCAGCCGAAATGAGTTTATGGCGGGGTGCCAGACAGAGTCAAAAGCTTTGGAGAAATCAATAATAAAGAGGATCGTCCGAGAGCCCGGCCTGGGTTTGTTAAACCCATCCGAAATGGACTGAGAAAGGTAAAGAATTTGATCTGGGGTAGACCGTTCAGGGCGGAAACCGGCCTTGCGGGGAGAGAGAATGGAATTAGATTCCAGAAAGAGTAGACGGGATAGGATGATGCGTTCAAAAAGCTTTGAGACGCAGAAGGTGAGAGAGATGGGCCGGAAGCAATTAGAAGAGTCGAGAGGCTTTCCCATCATGTGGATGGGAATAATAGAGGGATGTCTTCCAGATGGAAGGAAAGGAATGCAAAGACCAGGAGAGATTGAAGATGTGAAGAAAATCCATGCCAAAGCGAGGAAAATGCTTTAGCATGGGATAGGCAACTTTGTCTGGGCCAGTGGCAATGGACGGGTAAAGGTTGGAGGCAGCCGCAAGAAGTTCAGTGGGGGAGAAAGGAGAGCAAAAGGACGAGTGAAACTCCTCCTGGGCAAGTGACATAATGGAACTCAGAGAGGTAGCCTCTGGCTCTGCTACGCAGGGCCTTTGGCTGAGAAACGGAAAAGTGAGATCTTAAGTAATCGGCAAAGACCGAAGCCGACTCCCTGGAACAACAATGCGACGCAATGGCGTAGTGGTTAGAGCGTCCGCTTCGCAGTCGGTAGACCTGGGGTTCATTTTCCCTGTCGAGTCATACCAAAAGACTTTAAAAAATGGTATCTATAGCTTCCCTGCTTGGCGCTCGGCATTTATGGGAGGTTGTGGAGAACAAGCCGGCAAGTTCGCTTGTTGTGTCCTTGGGCAAGGCACTTAACGGGACGCCCCACCTTTTTGCGGAAGACAGGTGACACGGAAATGGCAACTCCCAAGCGAGTGCGGACTTACCGTCCAAAACATAGCGATACATCGCTTTCTTGTGAATGGAGGATAAATATGGCAAATAAAAAAAACAAAAAAAACGAACAGTTGGGGAAGTTAGGAGAGCTAGCGACAGAGCAAAGAGAGCGTACAGATTTAGGGTTTGATTTGGGTGAAAGAGAAGAGCAAGTTGCCTGCCATGTCTCAGCCTTGGCCTTGGCGATGACTGACGAGGCGCGTCGATACGAGCCTGGCGATCTTCATCACTTCTGTGAGCGGCAGCGAAAGCCTTACGTCTTTCACTAACCACACCTTTCACTTTAGCAGACCACCAGGCTTTAGGATGGCGTTTGATGCGGCCGAAAGAAATAGAAGATTGGACTGCATTCAGTGCCAGAGAGGTAAAAAAGCAGCAGCAGAGGAAACAGACGAGTATTCCTCTGCAGAAAGACAGTGAGAGTCAAAGTCAACCCAGCAAGCTTTCTGAAAGTTGAAAGGAGGTTGCTTGTTGGTGCGAAAGACCGGAGAGAGAGAGGGACAGATAAAAGAATTGGTAGGTGGTCAGAACCCAAGTCCTGAAGCACCTTCCAGGAACAAGAAAAGGCCAGAGCGGAGGAGCAAAGATGTCAGAAGCGACTGCCAGTGGAGCGTTGGAGAAGGGTGGGTGTGTCAGGATCACTGAGGGGGAGGTCAGAGGAGATAACCAATCAAATACTTCCTCCCCGCGGCGGTCGGGAGTACCTTTTAAGCCCCAGAGAGTGATGGAAATTGAAGTCCCCCAAAATGAAGAAATGTCTGGAGGAGGAAAGAAGGGAGAAAAGGATTCGGTTCTGCCATCCGTGGGTCATTGAAAAAAATAAATTCATTGCGTCATTAAAAAAATAAACTGTTTTCTAAAACTAAAAATCAACTGAAAATCACAGAAAGCAGCTTGTTTTCCTGATGATGCAATCACGCTACTGCGAAACGTCAAATACACAAAACAATTCCTTAACATTTGGCTCTGTAGTTTCTGTTTCAAATCTATATTAAGCTTGTTTGCTGCACCAAAGTATTGCAACATAAACAGACCAGGAGGAGCAAAAACACATGGATCCTCAACCAACCTCAGCGCCAACTGAATCACATGGTCAGGAAAGATGACCTAAACAACAAACAAGCCAGCACCATGTAATGGTAAGGTACATCAGCAACGTATGATATTATAGTCTACAATACAGGAAAAGTTGACGCAATACATTTGCTTGCATCAAAGCTTTACAAATATAGCTCACGAAATGCAGAGCTAATTACGTAAACTTGACAAATCGAGCGGCAAATAGTGTTATTAAACGCATGTCTCCACATGCCCGCTCTATCATCGAATGCTGAGAAATGTCTTTGTCTTGCTCGGTTAGTACGCTCGCCCTTACAAAGAAAGCAGCGAAGACTCTGAAGGAACTGTGCAGAGCAGTGCTCTTCGACTAGGTGTACCACTTTAATAAAGTCTTTTTGAAAGAACGAAGTTTCTAACTTGACCTTTACGCAGCAGCGACGCCCCCAAGCAAAAAGTCTTGCCCTTTAATTCAATGGCAAACAGATCAACCGCTTGACGACGTTTTCTTAATATCAAGAAATATTGTTTCCAGGGTGTATACATCGTTTGCAAACTGATAATAATGTATCATAAGTTCATAACAAAATATATTGAAGACCACAGTTTAGAGTGAGCAAATAAAAAATGACCTTCAGAACAGGTGAAAAAGCGACAAAAGTCCAAGTTCATTGTTAGACAATACAGGCGGCGAAGATCAACAATTCGTACAGGATATCAATAAATAATTAGAAGACAGCAATGGTGCGCATTTTTTTAAAGCAAATCGCGAACAAAAAAATAATCACATCGATCACAGAGCTTATTGTCTAGCAAAAACGTAATAACAAATTTGTT
Source organism: Trididemnum clinides (assembly GCA_963675345.1). NCBI lineage: Eukaryota > Metazoa > Chordata > Ascidiacea > Aplousobranchia > Didemnidae > Trididemnum > Trididemnum clinides. The sequence goes on from OY776290.1 coordinate 8,735,155, forward strand.
TTTCGCTGCCCTGGCAACAAACTATCAAATTTTGTCAATTAAAACACAATAGTAAGGAATTTTTCATTTAATGACGTCAAATTATAATGCAGCAACTGCAACACTGGTGTTGTGATGGAAGAAAATAGAGCCGAGTAACTCCCTAAGACTCGGACTAGAGGTCGTAAGAGGAAGCGTTCAGCCCGTATTTGTAAAAAAAAGCATCCGAAACACTGAAAAAGACTTTTTTTGTAACGAAAAATTAAGTGGCTAGGGTAAACTACACTGCGCAACCTATGATTACATAAAAATAAATGAATTCTAGGGAGAGTTATTCGCATAACTCAAAAACAATGTAAGCAAAAAGTGCTTAGTCTTTTCCATAGAAGTCCAAACCAAAACTAGCACTGATTCTTCCTCTGCATTAGTGTGGCCTTGCAATTACAAATGAATGTATGAGAAATCTAATCAAATCACTTCACTGGATTGAAACTTAAAATTGATCCGAATCGAAAATGCTGAATCACAGGAAATTTATGTAGCATTTCCGCCTTGTACATTTTAAAGAGACCAGAGTTGACTTTACCCCAGTGAGGAACAGATGTAATGCTGTATAGAGTACTTGAATGTTCTGCAAATGGGCCAGTCTTAACTTCGTTAATATATCGAATACAACCGAGAAACATATAGTTTTTGTAATACATATCGACTGTTTGCTTGTCAACAAACATGCTGGGGTAAACATCAGGATTCATTATTAACTGAGAAGAGCCAAAAATAAATGGTAGAAACTGGAAATCGTCAAGTCCCCAGACCCCCTGACTGCCTGCCGGTTCCATTCTATAGGTTTTCTGAAGCTTTCGCACAACTTCAAGATACTTGTTGAAAACCTTGTTGACAATAGCAACTTGGTCAGCCGGAGTTAAGACTCTCAGTTTATATAAGCAACAAAGAAAAGATGCAAAAGCAGCTTCATGACCAGTTCCGTAATCAATTCGAGTTTGGTTTCCAAAACCGCACACAAGGTAATCTGATACTTCTTCTGCGGCGCGATACAAGTTAGTGGGGAGAATTGCTTTTGTTAATTCGACAGCTTCGCTCTCCAAACGGCTATGCCATGTTCGAAATGCCTTGTTTCCAAATCGTTGGGGTTGGTCGACGGGAGGTGTTTCGTCAATGATCACTGACAGAGTGTCAAGAAGTTCCAAGAGTTTATCACAAGTTGCAGACACCACGCATTCGCTGCTTAAAGACTTGCCCTTCACAGCCTGACTTAAACTTGAAATAAAACCAAGATAATCATTGTATGCTTGGGATTTCATCCATTTGTTCATATCTGCAACATCTTTAACTCTCAACTCCGGAACAGTAAAGTGATGAGAGGCAAAAGGATCTTCGACTTCTTTCTCAACAGCATTATCAACTGTTTGCACAGAAACCATAGTATAAACTACGTACACTTTCTGAAACAAAACATACTTTCTAAAGTACATGGTACAAAATAACTACAGAAAATTCATTTTTTTCATGCTTACTAGATACGATCAAAAATGCCATATACACTTGCTTAACTAATCTAATGATATGTAGCACAAAACTAATCATAAAATAATGTCTACATTTTTAATGGTATAACCGCTAACACAGAATTCGCAGAACCTGTCAGCATACCATAAGTATACAAAAATACAACAACTTTTACATGCCAAAGATTTTATTATGATGACACAAAATTGTTGAAATGCAAAACCTTTATATACAAAGAAATTCCAGTGTCACACTCACCCAGGAGCAGGCAATGACACTAATAGCACTGCGCATTGCGAATACCAAGAAAATACGCTTTCGAAGAGCACAAAAAGAGATTACTGTATATACACCACAAGAGGTGAAGCATCGTTGCCAAAAATCACGAACGTTTTCTACGGTTAGACTTAATGTCTTAGTATGATGGATTTAAAGGTTAGAACTGATCTCCTTAATATATGAGCATTGCGTTTGCACTGTGATATATGCAGAATTCGGATTGACATACAGTGGTATTACATTTGACAATTGCTAATACAATAGAAGTGAGGTTAACAACAAAAACTTATTATTAATGGAAAATGTTGAACAGTTGAACACGTGGGTATTTATATTTTGTTACACATCATATTCATATCCTACCAGTACTAACACACCAAAACTATTTGAAAATTGAAATAGTATCCACAGAATATTACCGGTAAACAAAACCAAGTATCAATCCGAGCTTAATCTAAAATTTATATTAATAAGGGAAGAATGTGATGCTTCAAAAAATATAAACAACTGACAGAATAGTTGTACCACTAATCTATTATCAATATACATAATAGGCCAAGTACCAAAAATAAGACAAAGAGCTATGCCTAGTAAAGAATACTTAGCACATACAAACAGAGATACACTTATACTATCAATATATTCCTGACAATAATACCTTCCTAAACCATGATTTTTGGAAAAGATGCAAATTGATATAACGAATGCCAGAAGCCCAGAACATCAAAAATAGTTAGCGTAATTAAATCACACAACAATCAGTTTGACGCTAGAGGTAGCCACATTTTGATAATCTAGGGCCTTAATATACATGCTACATTCTGATGCTAATGTACTAACATTCGAACCATAAGTTTGCTGAATTAGACCAAACTTGCACGAATTCCTGGCATTGGTACACAACTTGAACAAAATCACAATGCACAAAAATTAAAATAGTAACAAACCTTTTTTGAAGTTATTCATACTGTTTAACATAGACTATTTACACATTCATATAATCAATCATTTTACTTTTGCAAACAGCTATATTTTTTCATAAGAAATATCCCGTGACAAACAAATAAGATGAACAAAGTCACACACCGTAACTAGGGACGCCTTAATCATCTTCATCTTCTGGTACAAATATATCATAATCTTCCAACAAGCTTGCACCTTTCATTGAAATCATTCCACCAACATAAACACAAGGAGTAACAATGACAAAAAACTTTGTTAGTCCCAAAGAGAGTTTTGGAGGTATTTCAAGAAATGCACCAGATGATGTTTGCGTCAATTTTCTGAAAGATTGGATTTCTGGCAACCGGTTACTATGTTGAAGATATCGCAATGAACTTTTAATTTGGTTAAACAATGGAGTAAATCTTACCAAACTCATTTTAAAACTGTTTATTTAACCAATTCAATTGTACAAATTTGTGCAAGAGGCCTACTTTACTACTGGTCGAAGGTAATTTCTAAAACAAGGGTAAGCATTATAACCAGACACAAGGATAACAGATTAAGTTAACTTAACAGCATGTAATTTAAATTCCATGTAAAACTTTTATACAAAACTAAGGCTTGACACAGTGCTACAAGACGATGCTAGGTGAGCAGCAGTACAACTCTAACATCAACATAGTTTTTAACAAACTTTTATCCTGTTCAAATTTAAACAGCACAAAAGCTTCACAATTTGCAGATTCAAGCCAAAATTGCCCACTGCTCGTTTGCTACATTTTGTAACTTCTTGCAATAACTTACATATTTAGATGCCTTGTCATCAATAGTCGTTAGTCAGCATGTTTTCAGTGGTCAGTGAGCTTTCTGTCAGCAGTAATGAAAGCAATGTGCTTGTATTTTGTATGTTTATCTTAACTTAGATTTTTTATGAATGACATCATTTGAAGTATAAAAAGAAAATTAACACCTACCAAAATTAGAAAACGACTCTTAGGACACAATAAAACAAATTATAACGTCAGGGGTACTTAGAACCCTCAGGGCAAACCTTTGAAAGAGAACTCCAAAATTTTAATTTTATGTTTTAGTTTTGAAAATTGATACTAATGAGCTACTAAACGCCTTAATATACGTTACAAGCAAATCCTGATTAATTTACTTGTAAAAATGGGGATGGAGCAATGGGCGTGTAATGAGAGGCATGGGGCATTGGTATAGGAATGTGGGCACAAGACAATTGCATTAAGGCATGGGTAAAAAATTAGGCACCAAATGTGGGCAATAAATTGAAAGTGAAAAAAGAATTAGTATTGCAAAGTGCTCAGCCAATGTTATATTGGCTTTAGCACATCTTTTCTCAGTAGAAACAGCCGTTTCTGTGCTACACTGGAATGTGTGGCAGTACTGGTGTATTATGGGCAAATGAGGCAGCTTTCTCAGGCCGCCTATTTTAAGGGGCCCCCTTGAAAGAATAAAGGGCTTTCCCTTTCCAGATATATCCGACATTTCAGCATTAAAATCTTTGAACCCAAAAATTAGATCACTGCCAAGTTGACCTCCAAAAAAGGTCATTAGCCTAACTTCAAACTGTAGACAGGCGTATTGCAGCCCTCCAACAAGGTCATCCCCAAGGAAGGGAATAAATAATTGTCTTCAGCAATCAGAACTTGGGCTATTCTTGTTTCAGGTTCCTAAAATCTGTAATCCACTACCATGCAGCAGTATTGTATTTCAATATCAACCTAATGTTGAATTGAAAAGTAATTTAGCAACATTATCATGCTATACTGGGTATAATAGTAAAGCTGGTCACCCAGCATGTCCAACAACATGACTTTTGGGTACCCAACAATGGTAGTTGAAATACTGATCACTAATTTGCATTGCTGACTGGTTCAAAATGAATTGCCACTTTTTCCTATCAAACTTAGATATGGTTAATGGTGTGAATCTGAAGAGCCTTCTATGCCATATCTCAATCCCATAAGGTGGCAAACTCAATTTATTTATTTATATAGCAATCACTTTGGCTAGAGGCTCGTGTCACTCTTTGAGAAAGTGGTGTAACAGCTTCTCACAGCTGTCGTCTTTTTGTGACTTTTCAGCCTATGCTCCTCCAAAAATATTATGATCAGAAGATGCTCCCTGATAGCAGAAGTTCTAATTACTACATGACAGCCATGTTCATGATATCTGCATTATACAATATTAGGGTTATGGTTTGATTTTGGATTAGAGTTGACATTGTAAGTCATTGTGCTTGCTTTGTGCACATTGCAGGCATGTTCTATTCAGTGGAACTCTTCCGGTAGCTTGTAATTTTTGGAACAATCTGCACATTTGAAACAAAGATATTTTTATTTTAATTAAGGATAGACTTAGCGCTAGAGTCCACTACCATTTGAATGACTAGCACAGCTTCCGCTAGCACTACTACACAAAAAAGTAATGCCTGCTACAGTTGCTGCTAGTACATAACAATAGGAGCATAACGCAAATGCTAGCAGCAGCAGCTATTTATTGTGCCGCTAATGCCCACCACTATCTATCTCGGATTCACCGAAAATTGACAAAATTGTTATTGGAAATACATTCAAAATCTATTTTGTTAAGAAAGCCATTTCCCTCTGTCTTTCTTTAGTAAAAGGGCATTTTAGATTTGTGAATAATCCAAAACCATAACAGCTGAAGACTTTAAAGGATGTTGAAGAACATCTTAAAAAATTGTTTTTTTGAAAGTGATCCAAATGTACAACAATCGTGCATATTACAATAAGCATAAACTTTTGATTAAATATTGATAAATCATTAAGAGCTTTTATGTTCCCTACATTTCTAGTTACATTTTTGTTGAAATGTGCCATTGGAATTTTTGGGCTTTACAAGTGTGCAGTGAGTGATAACAGGCAGAGAAAACCAGCCTAGAACTTTTGTAATTCAGAACTAGCCTAAACAAAACAAAATTACATCAAAAGTTTGCACCTACTATGCTAATCATGTAGGCTACTTATGAAAGTTGCATTTTACTTGAATGCAGTACTAAAGTGCTAAATCATACCAATTTTTATCGATCCAAAATTTATTGATGTTAGAGGAAAAATGACTTAATGACATCTTTTAACAAAACAAGCTTAAAACACTGATCTATCACCATTTATATGTATTTAAATATGCATATTTTCCACAATTCTGGTAGTGATACAGTGTACGGGATGGTACAACCACCTTCAAATGTGATAGTTGTGGGTTTGAATCTTCATTGGCAGGGTACTTAGACAGAGCCAGCGTACATGGAAGGAAAGGCCAGGTACATGAATGCACAAGGAAGTGTACAGGGTTGGGTACAATTTTTCTAATTTGTCATAGAAATTGACCAATCACAAATGTCTCATAGCAAAATAGCTTCCAAGGGTTAATTGCTGTTGACTGCAAAATAGCCACTGTATATTTAATACCCAGATGCATACTCTAACTCTCTCTAAGTAACTAATTTTACCCAATTAGATGATTATAATTATAGGCCTAGTGTTTTAGAGACTTCAATAAATTTCCATTCTCCATTTGGTGGTGAGGTAGTTGCACAACACTATAATAAGAAAATACAAACCCCAGCACCATTATGACTTTGGAGCAGATAGAGCTTGCCTTGCTTAACACCATTCGGTATTTAGTTTAGAATCCCTGGTTTGCAAAGTGCATGTACTAGGGAATAAATGGTTAGGCTAAATAGCACATATCCACAACATTTGCACCATCCATGATGATGTCCTGTGATCAGGGGTTGTAGAGTCAAGACCAATTTGTGGACTAGAGGAGTCGGAGTCAATAAAATCCACTGACTCTGACTTGTCAAAAAAATATTTTTTATACTAATAAAATGCTAATATTTGTGTGTGTTATTGTGTCACACACCCTTTTATAAATTACATAATAGATAGGAAAAAATTAAGAATAAGGTAGGAAGAAAAGTTTAACTCTCAGGTCCACTAGTAATAGAAATGAAGACACTATTATTGAATATTCTGGATTCTACTACTGATACTGAATATTCTAGAATTTCTTGTGATGCAGTTAGAGTCAGGCAGAGAGCAAGCAACCAAGAAGCAGTGGGATCAGTTTTAGTTAGTGTCGCACGGCCATTGAGTGATGTTGGCAGTGTCTGAAGCTCTGATGAACAACTTCCCAGAATCCTAATCCTATTCATATTATTGTTTTCATTTACCATTATCACCACTGTTTTTGGCTTTCATACATTGCACTATTATTTTCTTATATCTACAGACCTAGGAATAAGTAGTTCTCTCAATTGCAATTCCGATGACTCCAGTGTGCTATTTTGTTATGCACATAGCAACTATTATTCAGTGAAAACTGATGAATGTTAATAGGTAACATCAAATAAGAAAATTATACAAAATATTTGATTACCGTATAATTTAGCAAAGACAACTTTTTAGCCCCCAAATTCACCCTGCAAAATTGGAGGTCATCTTAAAGGACAAGTGCAATAGACTAGTTTTTATTTTATTCTTATACTATAAAAATTAGCCTAGTTTTGAGGGATTGTCTTATCTGTAGGTTACCTTATATGTTGAAATATATGGTATTCCTATTTTAACAAAAATAGGAGTGAGAGTCGGAGTCAAAATCAGTTCTTAAAAATTATGGGAGTCTAAGTTGAATTTTTTAAGTCCCAACTTCCCCACGCTGTTTGTGATGTTATATAACCCCAAACCCTCACCATGCATGAAGTGGACATTGCAGACATGAACACATACCAATCAGAAAAATCAATCCATTGGCATCTGGCAGCAATTAAGTATGAAGTACATAAGGTGAAACCAGGAATACACTCTAAACCAATCTAAATCCCAACATACCACTGTCTCACCTTGCACAAATTTACCAAGTAGGGTAAAGCAGGGTAATTACGGCCACTTGTTTTTTGAGTAATTATTTTGCTTTATGAAAGATCAAGTTTCCATCTCTCTAATAAACCTAAATTTTACAAAAAAAATTAATATAAATGAAAACTTCTGTTCACTTTAGATACTATTTTTCTAAGTTTTTAGCTTTGAGAAAAAACAAAGCAAAACATCGTGGAAGAACAACTCCATCTACAAACAACATTCTCGTAATTTTTGTTCCTAAACATATACTACGAAGTGAGTAACAGCCTCAATCCTCACATTACTTTTAAGGATTGCCAGACATAGAATCCTAAGATAAAGACTATAAGCTTCTAGACCATTGCATCTATTGTTAGGGGGGTAAGAACGTGATTACAAAACAACTATACACTTCGCCTGCAGGAATCATCTACAACTAGAAAAATCATTTAACTGAAAGACTGAAAAAGGACCAGAGATAAAAAAAAATAAAGAAATTTTAACAAAAGAAAATGCTAATAAACATTTTAAAAGTTGGATTAAACAGTTTATTAAACGGTTATATGGTTAAAATTTAAGAGTTGGCCCAAAAAAAAATATTGTGATGTTTGCAAAAAAGTCAATCCGCATCAAGAAGATGATGATGAAGTTGTTGATTGCATTGCTTGTGACTTTTGTCCTCATTGATTCCATTTCAGATGTGTACCAGAGAAAATATTCAACGTCCTTGTCAATGATGCTACAACTGTTAGTTATTTTTTTAAGCACAGTGTTGGCTTTGTGTTTTACTGTTAGTAATATGCTTATAATAACAGAAAAAGATTTTTATTTGTGATAGAGCATAGTTATATAAATGACCTAACTTCATTTTTAAGATTTAAAAAAAATTGAATTAGTGGCCATAATTTCCAGACAGTGGGAAATTATGGCCACTGATATGACGTCACAATAAACGTTAGGTCATTCAGTGACACAAGACTCATACGTGCCAATCACAGGCATATAACAGGAGTGTTCAGCAGGAGCAGTTTCATCTTCAAATATTGTAAATTAGCAGTGTATTCAGTTTAAAACTTCAAAAATGGCCATAATTACCCCACTTCACCCAAGTGGTTCCACCACTTCAAAAAGTTATTTCCTCCTATTTTTTCATTGTAAAAAGTTAATATTTTCGCTAATTTCCCCCAACACTTTTTCTGTACATAAACACCAAAAAGGAATATTTTTTGCATTTTTCGAAAAAACTTGCATGGCACCCAAAATACAGAGACTAGGTTTAACTACAGAACTGCTTGCTTTATTTCGAAAATATTACTTTTTTGGTTAAGAAAGCAAACTTTCCTGCTTTAAAGAAGCCTAGTGTTTAGTTTTAATAAGTGTGGTCTGACTGAAAAGCCTTCTCTAAGGAATAGCTTTACTAGTAAGCTTTAGAAATTCTATGGACTAACTGTAACCCCAAGTCTAGCACTAGCCCCAACCCTAGTGCTGACATACATTTCCACAAAGTTTCCACATTTCAGTGGTATCCGACTCTGCAGAACATTTTCTGCAGAATTCTGTGATTTTGCGTTTCCTCAGACACCTTTGCAAATGGCAAGGACAACACAGCTGTAATTAACTTTACTTGATTAGGATATCCCAGCCCTTCAAAGGGATCCTTGAATATAAAAACGTTTGTGTAGCACTCTTTTGATATCAGTTTTCCTGTGACTCTACCTTTCCAGAGTTGCCACTCTTGATTTTACGAATTCCCAAGCTTTGAAGTTTCAAAATCCAAAAATTTTCCAAGGTTTGTTAACTCAGCTTAAAACTTAAGACTATCATGTAAAAATAGTAGTTGGTTATTTATAACCTGAAAAAAACGTGAATTTTAATTTATCAGGTGCACTCTTAAAGACCTAAAAAAATCAGCATTCTGCACTAAAACTAAAGCAATTGGCGATAGCTTTCACTGGATAATCAATTTCAAAAACCCAAATGAAGCACAAAAATATGCTACACATCTTTAGTTACCCTCTGATCATTGTCATTTGTAAATACACTTATTAAAAGTATTACTGATGTAAACACTATTCTTGCTGACAACGTAAACAAGTACTCAATTAATTTAAGACAATTCATTATTTATCTCAAAGTGTTCTTTATTTCAAAATTCTACACTTGAAACCAAAGCCACTGGTGAATACTTTCTTACATTGCTGACTGTTGTCAGTAATATATAAATAAACAAATACATACATTCACTAAAAGTCAATGATGTGAACAACATTCTTGCAAAGATCAAAAAGACTTTCTAAAATTATATTGCCATATGCTTTGCTTAACTCTTTCGCTTCCGTAATCAACATATGATGATCTTGTGTCTTCAGTGTTTCCCTCAAATTTTTTCTGCCAAAGTTACAAAATCATTTTACTAAAAATGGATTTGCTACTTTATTTCTAATCCGATTTTCATAAAATTTTTGAAAGATCACAGTTAATTCCTCACCATCAAAAGATGTAAAACTTGTGTTCTAATTATTGAATGTTCTTACCCAAAAAGGGTTAAAAAACCAACAACCCAGTTGCAGATGACAAAAATTGCAAAATTTTCAGCAAGAACCAACTACCTTGAAATCAAATGGAGATATTATGTTTACCAGGAAAGCAAACCTGACCTGTTATCACTAACACCGTCTGAAAACTACTCTTTTGAGGCATTACTTGACAAAATTTCAAGCAATAATAAAAAATTTACCAATTAAAACTTACAAATTTTTTAGGGATCTCAAAATCCCCGAACAAATTTGTATGGTAAGTAAAAAAAGTAGATTTAGTTTTTAAAAAATATGATATGTTGCTAAATATCAGTCTTATTTGAAAGCTTAGGAAATTTGCTTTCAAGCAATATCCAACTTTAACACTAGCTTTACGGAGGGGTTATTTTCGACCCTGGTTGTTGTTTATTTGCTTTATATCTTCTAAATGGGTGATCGAATATCAATAAACTGCTTTGACTTTTCCTAAAATTTAATCTAGATTACATTCCAGGTTTTGAAACTTTAAAAAAATTGCTTACTAGTTGAGTTTTCGCATCTGGAAAAAAGCCACCCTTAGTTTTACAGAGGAATCGTTTTCGACCCTGGTTGTTGTTTATTTGCTTTATATCTTCTAAATACGTGACCAAATATCAATAAATTGCTTTGAATTTCCCTACAATTTATTCTAGATTACATCCAGGTTTTGAAACTTTGAAAAAATTGCTTATTAGTTGAGTTTTCATGTCTGGAAAAAAGCTACCAATAACTTTACCGAGGTGGACAATTTCAGAGTGACTTACATAAAATGCTTAGCTTGCATAAAACTGACTAGTTAAATGCTTTTATATTTTGTACAAAACGTATTTTATAAAAGTTAAATTATTTTGTTATGCGTAATCATTGCAATACAGCATACTAGCAGTTCAAAAACTAGTGCAAAAAAAACGCAATTAGCAGAATAAGATCGGGGTCAAAAACAACCCCTCCGTAAAACTAGATGTAGAAAATTTCCCATAAAGCTAGTGTTGAATAGTCTAGGCTTTAAGTGGTATATGGTATTTATTGATCAAAAATGGGTAATGTACATCATGTCAGTTCAAAACCCTGCAAAAATTTTTTGACTTACCTTCATTAAATTAGAATTAAAAAAAAACTACATCCTTTAAAAAGATCAAATAAATTGCAAACATTTCACCACTAAAGTCGTCATTTTGTATCAAGTTTCTAGAAGCTAAAATACAAGTTTCAGAGCTAGCAGAAGTTTGGCTTCTCTAAATCAAAGTTTGCTGTATCTCTCCTTGTTTCTCAACAAATGGGAGAGGTGTAAAAAAGCTTCTGTTTCATAGTTAGTGACAACATATTCCATTTAAACTTGATATTTTATGAATCTTGAAGAAATTCCCTTTTCAAAAATACATAATGTTGCATGGTTTAGGCTAACCTTTAGCAGATAATGACTGATCATATTTTAGGTCTAAATTTAACTAAGAAAATTTAGTACTGGTCAATAAAAGGGTCAATTATCAAAAATTAACTTTTAGTCAGTGCTGACAATAGAACTAGCTTGTCTGCTGTGTGACATGCTTCATTTTTAAGATTATTAACAAGGCATGATGATGGCCTCTAGAGAAAACAAGCTGTAGCTCTATTCCTGCCAATAGTTTGTTTTGCCAAAAGTTGTTCAGACATATTTGTTGTATGAAGCTGATTAGTAAATTTATTCTTTATCACATTAACCTGTAAAAAGATTGGCTCCACGCATGCTGAAGAATAAGTAAGGGCAAGTATTGTGCACACGAAATCACAGAGCAATCCAAACCTTTGATCATTTCTATCTGTGACAGATTTCGGCTAAGGCCAAAATTGTTGGGGAGATAGTTCCATCATATGCTTAAATGTAGAAACTGCAGTTGGCAATATTTTCCACTGGTCTTGCAAATAATCTAGTTGTAATTCCTCAACAAGAATAGGAAAGTTGGATGTAAGATAAGCAAGGGATTTGGCCGTTTTTTGACTACTAAATGCCACTTGAGGGTAAGCTACACTTAGCTGTGACAATATATTGGTTTTAGAGAAAACAAACCTTTTTCTAATTTGAAAGTAGAGTTCAACCAAAAAGCTGAGACAATCCAAATGAAAGCGATTTTCTTGACCAAGAAGCAGCCCTTTGGGTTAAACAACTTCACATCTTTTTTCAAGATCAATGCCAGACGTATCTTTGTGATTGTATGGCAGAGATGGCTCTATTTTCCACAATGGCATACTTTCAATCAAGTTTGATTGTACAAATAAAGAAAGCAGACACCTATTACTAGGGATGGGCACTTCAGAATACCAAATTCGAAGAATTTGAATCCCAAACTATCCGAATCCATAATGCCAATTCAAAACATATAATAGTATTCAGTTTATATCCTGCTTACAAGCTTTATCACGTTGCCTGGTCACAGATTTTCTTTTTGTAAAAGTATCAATTGCATACAATGATTCAAAAACTAACTCGCACACACAGGCAAAGATGTAGAAAGCTTAACTGTATTGCACTGCAATAAACTTGTTCTCTGATAGTGCTCTTGCTGCTGTAAACTTATCATAAACGCATTAATGTTGGTTGTGCTAATTGCAAAAAAGGATTCAGATTCAAATTCTGGATTCGGTTAAACTATTCTAGAATAGCATATTATTCTTAATTGCCCATCCCAACCTATTACCACCAGATACTGTTGAATGCTCTATTGCTTTTGCACCACTCATAAATTGTTTGAATGTACTGTGTAAATTCAAATGTCAGCTGATTGATAATCCAAGTTTAGGATGTCAACTTTTTGCAGCAAATTTACAAGCAATAGCATGTGCCTTGTACCAGCACTTATTATTTATTTGTAAACTGTTTCAGCTCCATCAACTTTATTCTCATAAGCTTCTGTTTTAAAAGCAGAAGCAATGCATTTGACTGTTCCAATAAATGATTGACCACTTGCCCTCTCAACAGCCACCACGTTTACAACAACTTTTACACTGCACGTTGTGGTAATTCACATTTTTCTTGAAATTGTTTAAATTCATGTCACCTCTCGCTACTTCTAGAAAAATACACAGTAACATTGTTTAAAAATGCTTCAAGCCAAGAATTAATCATTCAGCTGTATGATTTGTGCAGAGTGGAAATGCAACTCAACACAGTGATGGAAGATCTTTTAGCATATGTGCTCTGAAGCCATTTGACCCACCCATCATAGTAGCATAATTGTCACAAGCAAGATTAATTATATTTCCAATTGGAATATTTCAGTGTGATAAAAATTCTTTTACTTTCTCCAACAATCCAGAACCTGTAGCATTGTCTATATCCACTGTATCTAGCAGTGGCCCAACGTTTTGACCTAGGACATTTTAGCCTCAAAGAATCCATTTATTTCATCAGTTAATAAGCAAGTAACTTTTATTTGATCTGTGCAAAATACAATTAATGTTGTGCAATGCATCCACTAATAATAAATCTAAGTTTATCAACTTTTATTTCAGCATTTAATAATAAGCCATTAACTTTTATTTAATTTTTGCAAAATGCAATTAACATTGTGCTAATTTAAATTAGCTGAGAGCATGGAGTAATTGTCTTCAAAGATTTATTGATTCTTATGTGTTTGTAACCATCTCGATCTCATCAACGAGTAATTCTCAATGAGTTGGTCATTAATTCCTATAAATACTTGATTACCAATATTTACCATTTTGAAATCTATTGCAACATGGAGATCATTAAGAAAAAGGAGATGTCAAAATTTGCTTACAAGGGCACATGCACACAAAGATCAGTCCAAAAAAATCAACCAGACCACCTGGAAAGGTGTAAGACATTATCCCATTATATAATGTCCAGCTTTAATGCACTCTACAAAAGAAATAACTGATGCAGTAGTCTTTATGACAAAGCTTCAATATCGACCGTTCAATCTGTGCCAAGATCAAATTTAGAGACACAAAACAATTTTGCAATATCACGAGGTGTGAGTCACAACTTACAAGGTGGACTACCAAGCATTTAGCTCCATAAATTCCTATCAAAAATCATGTTTTATCAAATAACATTTGTACATATGAAATATCATGATATTCAAAATATATCCAAAATAATTGAGCCAAAACGTCCCAGGCCAAAAAAAATATGAGATCAAAACATCCACAGCCTGAATAGCCAAGCTGAAACAACCTTGACCAAAACGTCCACAGCTGAAACACCCTACATTCGCATCTAGCATAGCATCAACAACTTTGCAGAGTTCAAAGTCAAAATAATGCAAAACATTGCCTAAAATCTGGGAAATCAAAATGTCTGTCATTTTATCAATGATGAGTGAAAACTTGTGGGACTGGCAAATTTTTGACAACTCAATTCTTTTTTTTTATGGCAATAACTTGAACTATATAAGTTGCTTTAGTTTTACCCATTTCTATGCTTTGGACAATCTTGCTATCAGAAAATATTTGTTTGAATCCTTTCACAAGATGATTGGCCTGAGCAAAAGGTACATGATCTTCTACAAAAAACCTACTCAATACTATTCCAGCAACTGCAACTTTATCACTGAGCTCTGGCTCTTTTTTTCTAAAAGGCGATTCTATAGAAAGTGTATTTCATTTTGCTTTCAGATTTTGCTCATGCTTTGTACTCTATTATGTGCTAATAGAGAAGACTTAATTGGGTTTTTCAGAGTAATGTTGCAAACTTTGCAAGCGACATTAAATTGTTTTTTTGTATATTTTTCAAATCCCACTTTTAGTAGATATTTCAACCATTTTTGATTAAAGAGTGTTGTACCATTTGTGTTGTACCATTTTGCTGGCCTTGTAGGTGTTGTTGGAGAATTTGAATCCCATAATTAAAACTGCCTCTGAAAAAACCTGCTTCAGCATTTACCAAACTATTTGTTTGCATGTGTTACATAACAGTATTGGATTAGGACTTCACTACAACAAAAAAATGCAGTAAAATCTGAATTAAAAATTAGCTTAATCTGTATGAAATAGTTGGGTCTAGCACTGCTTAATTTCAGGCTACAACTAACCTTTGGCCATAAGCATTTATAGCTTTGGACAACCCATAGGACTATTTTCTCACTCCCAAGTTGAAATTTCCAAAGATGTAGCAACACTACCTACCAATAGCTCTTGCTTGGCAATAATGGCAAATTCATTCAGCAGTTCAGATAGGTTGGTAACGTCACATTGCATAATAGGGTCCAACTATTGGTAACTTCACACTACATACAGGGTCCGACTCTTCATAACCTCACTTTACATACAGGGTCCGACAGTTGGTAAGCCTCATACTCCATATAGTGCCCGATCTGGTAACCTGACATTACATAGCCTATAGGGGTCGACCATTGGTAAACTTACATTACATGTAGGGTCTGACTGTTGGTAACCTCACAATACTTACAGGGTCCGACCATTGGTAACCTGACTAACCTCACATTACATATACTCACGTTGCCTATAGGGTCAGACCATCGGTATCTTCATATTACAGTGATCCCTCGCTATATCGCGCTTCAACTATCGCGCTTCAACTATCGCGGCTTCGCTGCTTCGCGGAATTTTTTACAGTGCTTTTTTACAGTGAATCCTGATTGGCTCAGGGGCTTTACTGTTGTCTAGAAGTGAAAAAAGTTGAAAAAAGTGAAAAAAGTTGATATATACGTTTATATTTCTATTTTTTAAACACATTTTGGGCCTGAAAAGAGGTTTTGTTTTTTGTTTCATTCTGCAGTACAGTATTGCATTGTAAAATAACAGTAAAAAATAAAGCTGACTACTTCGCGGATTTCACCTATCTCGGGTTATTTTTGGAACGTATCCCCCGCGATAAACGAGGGTTCACTGAACACATAGGAAAGGATTTTTGACTGGTATGAAATTCGACACACTTATTCTTTTTGTGAAAGCAAACGAGGCACTGCATGATTTGATTACAAATAAAAATTGTGAAAAACGTTATTAGGTTAAAAATGGGACAAATACGCTCTCCACATAAGTGACCTGCTAGAAATGTACTCGTGGCGTCAATGATGTAGACAATATAGAGGTGTACGAAAAACAACGCTTCGTTAAAAAGTAACAGACATTTTCCTAAACGAATACGGTATTAACAGTTAATCCAATTGCAAAATAACATCAAGAAGTAACTGTTATTATTCACGATGTTATTTAGGAGCTTAATTCTTTCGAAACTTTTTCGTTTTTGAAGAGCAGCAACCTTGCATCTGCTTTGCAATAACTACTGTATCTGGTTTCTTCTTATTCCCTCTTTCCAATAATCTCGTATGCAAAAAGCTACTGCAAAAAAGTAGCAGTTTCGTTTCTGCATCTAACTGCTCTTTTCTTATCTGCTTCTGCTCTACGTCACAATGGCTTAAGAAATATAAAATAACTGTTAAAAGTAACAGATAAAATTTTCAAAGGAGCAGTTAGTGATAGTTATTCAAAAGTAACTGTTCAGCACGTCTCTATCGTACGTAGTCTACGTCAGGGGTCGGCAACCTTTTGAACGCAGTGTGCCAGTTTACGAATAATATCAAGATGTAAGCAACTTCGCGTGCCAAACATTTTTATGGGTTTGGTTTGCACAGTCAACGATGTGAATAGTAAACGGAGAAGAAACAAATTTATTTATTAATTTTATTAGATAAGGTCGAATACACTCAAAAGACTATTTTTAATGAAACTGCAGACTCCTTGTCCTTGCTTTTCCTTGCTCAGCTCAGTAATATTGGGACTAAATTTGGATACACTCAGTTGAACACATGCAGTAATTCCGATTGATTTTCCATAAGTCGGCTGCGATGGGCCTTGAGAATAAATTTCATTTGTGAAAATATTTGTTCACACAAATAAGTGGCTTGAAATGCAGACAGCAAAGCTATTGCCATCTTCTTCAGATAGCTAAATTTCTCCAGTAAGGATTCACAACATGTTAAAATGTTTTTTTGCTTGTTTTCAATCGTTTCCATCGATTTCCGCAAATCAACAAATTTCGATGTCCACAATAAAGATGCTTTGAAATCGATCAGCTGCAACTGGAAGTCTTCAATATCCATCCATTCAAATGCACATAAGTTCAAATCTTTGCTGCTCTCGGGCTTGATGAGAAAAGAAAACAATGAACCAAAATGTTGAAAATCTTGAAATTTGATGCAAAATTGAGACGTTGAATCCCTAATGTACATATCAATTTCAACTGAATTACTTGGTGATCCACTGAGAAAGCCTTTAGGTGTTTAAAGTAGCGAAAAGTGGCGATTCGGATGTCCCGTGTGTAGACATCCAGTTTAAATACAAACCCTTTCCATACCTCAAAAAGACACATCACTGTTTGTTTGTTCTTGTTCTTTTCCTTGTCCTATCAAAAGGACCCTTATCTCGACTAGACATTCGACGAACCTCAAGAGAACCTTACCGCGGCTAAACCATCTGACACTGCAGTGCAGCAGCACATTATGGTATGCACTTTCCATCTCTTCAAGCTAAGCTCGAAACTGTCTGTGAGTTGTAGCAAAGCGTGCGACAAGGAAACTCAGTATTTTCGTTGCTGTTTTAGTACCGGTATTAGGCGTGTCTACACCACAATTTTATTCATTCTTGCGCGGTATCGCATCTTTGTTTACTCTAATTTATTTGTGCTAATGGGAACTCGCATGAACTAGATTGTCTTGAGCCAATTTTTTCGCTTTCACAGCGAGCCAGTTGTGAATGTCCTTGGCAGAACCACAATAGACATCACCGACATAGAAATTGTCAAGTGAATTGCATGCTTGACAAATTTTAGGACTGTTGATTTCATGCAGTGTAGACAGTTTGAGTTTGGGACTGCGCCGCGCACGCTTATAGGGTAAATTTCGCATGCGCGTCAAGTCACTTGGCGTGCCATAAAAAATCCTCTCGCGTGCCACTTGTGGCACGCGTGCCAGGGGTTGGCAACCCCTGGTCTACGTCACAATGGCTTAACGGTAATAAAGCAACAGTTAAAGTAACAGATGCAATTTTCAAAGAAAGTTATTCAAAAGTAACAGTTAAGTACATCTTTAGTAGACAAAAGACTTGCAACGTAGATTGCTTTCCAGAAAATGTCATCAAGGATGCAAATTTGCGACGCCCTTACTTTTTAGAAACGACGCAGTAGTGGGTCCTGACACTGTGCTATGCCCCATCAGACAAAAAGCGCAAGAATCTTGTGCAACACTGAGGGCAATATTGCATAATATCAAGTAGCTTGCTACGAGTGAAAGCGAGTTTTGTGCTTTTTGGAAAAGTTTCAGAAATATTATCCAAAATAGAACATGTCTCTATTTTCGCCACAAGTTGTTTACCAAACTATCTTGATGAGCCTAGATTCATAGTTGATGATTTTTAGTCAAATCTAATTTTTGTCAAGATGCTTTGGAGTGTAGTCTGAGGAGGAAGCAAAACCATTGATTTGCTAAGTAGAAATTCGACATTTTCTGTGGAATGTTTTTTAAAAGACAATAAAGATCGCAATAAAAAGTTTGATGAGTGGACAAAGCAGCAGAGACGCTACAATCGGAGATAGCACCAGTCACGGTAACATTCTCTGGCTTGCAACGTAGGCAAAATTCAAGCATGCGTAAGCACCATTAAAGATGTATTGGTGTAGAGGATTAGTTGGTCTTTGATCGCTTCTGGTTAGAGATCACTATTGCTAGAGAAGCATTCGCGCTACATGTATATAAAAGTTCTCTCACCTCCCCGTCCAGTTGCGGCCGAATCGATTCTTTCACAGCGAAGTGACCTGAGAACTATTCAAAAAGAATTATTGCTATCCAAAATGACTTAATGTCTAAAAACAGTTACAATTCGCTAGCACTTTCTTGATCTACCACTTTTCTTCCTCTGCCGTCACATGTTGGCTGGAATATCGCGTGATCCAATCTGATATGACGTCACAATACTGTATACATACAAAGACACGACAAGTAGCATTGGTCTTTGACCTAATAGCCTACTACATTGGTATTTTTTTTAGTTCCGAAAAACGTTTTTCGCCACTGCATACTAATGTTAATGGCAAATGTCCTAATTCTTCGCAGTCGCGTTTGAAGCGTCATTGTTCCACAAAGTGGATTGAGGACCATGATGCTCTCTTTGTTTTCAATGAGTTTTATCCGGCGGTTGTTGGTTATCCCGATCAAGTGTTAAAATCAAGAGATGAAGAAGTTCTTGGGGCTATGTTTTATGTGAAAGCGACAACAAAACTTGGGTTTTTGGTTAGCCTAGAAGTTATCAATGCCACACTGAATCTTTCCAAACCAGTTGCAAAGAAGCTACAGGGCATCAAAAAACTATTTTAAGTGCTTTAGATGCTATGAATATTACCAGTTACAAAGATGTGATACAGGCTTTTCGGGACAAATAAAAAATATTTGTTGAACTATTCAGACATGCCGATGGTCTCTACGGAAAATCCATACCCATGCCTCGAATCATGAATTGGCAAGCCAATAAAGCAAATCCACTAGCTGTTTCACCATTGCAGTTTTACAGGCGTTATGTGTTTTTTCCTTTTATTGACACAGTGCTGGATCAACTCAGCGAAAGATTTTGCTCTGATCTGGTTGATTGCATAAAACTCAAATTTTTAGTAACATTTGTTTGTGTGAAGCATTTGCTTTGACTCCATCAGAAACTTCTATTTTCTGTGAACTTCTATCTTCCTTTTCTGGATGACAGCATTGACGCTGTGGAGTTTGAATTTGTGCAATGGCGTTTATATCGGCTGAGCAACAAAGGTAATTTTTTACCGTACAACGTTTTTTGGCGCGTTGCTGTCAGCTAAAGAAATGAAAACGTATTCATCTCTGGAAGTTCTTCTTTAAATATTGATAACTCGTCCGGTTACTACAGTAACAAATGAGCGTTCGTATAGTGCTCTGAAATATTTGGAAACCTATTTGTTGTCCACCATAAAAGAAACTTGTTTAAATGGATTGGCATTGCTGTATGTTCACCATGATCTCAAAATTAATTCTGAATACGTGATTGATGAATTTTCATGTAAAAATCGTAGGCTGAATTTCAAATAAGTTAAATTTTGACACGCAACATCAAGTAAAATTTTTTGGTTCGCTTATCACCACTACCAATTAGTTTGTATCAGTAAATGCGTTGCGTGCAGTTGCGTAAGTGCAAAATTTTTTCGTGTGCAATTGCGTTAAACTTCGTTACGTTCTGTTTAAAAACCGCACACACCCCTCATCTCCTGGGGGGAAGAAGTTTCAATATCCCTGTTACGACTAGATTCTGAGGGTTTTACCACTGCACCTGGACTGTGTTGTTCAAAAAACTTTGGCCTCCCCCTTGAAGAAATTCTGGCTGCGCCACTAGTCCTGACGCGCCAGCTAAGAATCTGTGATATAAGTGCATCTTTGCAAGACAGCAGCAAGAAGAGGCATTTGCGTAAAATTGAGATGTAACTAATTTTGAAGTTAATGAGGGTGAAGGCCATTGTACACCTCATCACCATAAGAAAGCAGAAATAGAAATTAAAATGAGATGTGATTCTAATCGATTGTTCGCGCCAGCGAACTTAGGAATGAATCTAAGCGTTTGGAATGTCTAAAATGGTAACACCGCTTTAGCCACCCCATACGCCAATTTGCAGCGCAAATTTTGAAAAATGAACGATTGAGATCTTTGTCTATGGATTAATAGCGCTTTTAAATGTTATGCCAAAATTCGAAATCTCCTGTTTGACAGGTGGCCCAGACATCTCGGAAATGGCAACTCCCAAGCGAGGGCGGACATCCCGTCCAAAAGACAGCAATACTATTCGCTTTCTCGTAAATGCACGATAAACATGGACAATTTTGCCAGCTGGTCTAACAAAAAATAACCGATTTTGTTCAATAAATGAACAAAATTTCTGAATTGCTGCTTACCTTAGGTAGAAATTAATTTAGAAAGTGATTTTCATTTTATTTGTATTCTTAAGTTGAACCAACGATTTGCAAAATGTGTAAATATATGTAAAGATGTTAAGGTTGAGCGTTACACGACTATAAGGCTATATATAGGTGCAAAACCCAAACATAAGAAAGGCTTTAGGCGCAATTGATTTCGTTTTCCAAGGCAGCAGTCCCATCAATTTGTTCAATATCAATCACATGCAAAAAAATTGTTTCTCGCTCTTGACTGCATTCTGAAAAAGAGGCATAGAATATTGGCGATGACTTTTTTGGTTTTTACAAGTGACGTACCGCTGCCTGCATACATATTTCTTAAGTCACGCTGTACCTCATTGCGTCAGTAAAATTTTGGCCACAATGGCACTGCATCGTGCTGCATGCTTTTCACAGAATGGATTATTTTCATACATAATAGCTTATACATAGTATGGAATTGGATGTTTCGACAGCTGTGTCAATGCATTTTTTAAGTTCTAACTTTAAAATATTAGGCGTCATTGTGTTTAATAAAAATTATCAAGCATGCATTGCTTGTTATATAACTCCACGTTCCAATCAGTGTTTCCTCTAACGTGTGCGCTTGTGCGTGCGCACATGAAATATAATGCCGCAGATGAAATTTATATTTTTTCAATACAAATTTGAATATTTTTAAGAGCGCGCACTTCAAAAATTTTCGCGCATGACGAAAAAAAATTAGAGGAAACATTGGTTCCAATCCACAAGTTTCTCGAGATATCTCACTGCAAACTTCACAAACCTGTTTTTGTGAACCACCAGGGCCGTTGAGAGAACAGTCCGGACCCAGCACCAACTTTAATTCCAGGCTCCCTTTAACAAGGATCTCGTAAACTGGAGTTTCCGGGTTTTATCCAATTAAAAATGGATGAGTATTTGACATAATTGCTCAGTAATTGCTTTTCTTTCTGCGCTTTTTTCCTTTTTTTAGCTCCTTGCTACTTTATTATTCAAATAATCAAATTTTTATATGTGAGGTAACAAATCAAGCACAGTTGTAATACTATGTATATGGAATAATATAAAGCTAGAAGTAAATCAAAAAACAAAATGTGAATAATATGCAATGCATCATTTTCAGTCACCAGTAGTAGGTAAGTAAAATGCAATTTTCCTTTTTGATAGAGACAACAAAAATAATAAGATTGATGTGAAATGATTGTGTAAAATTTGACCATAAACAAATTGATTGATCCATATGGGATATCTGAATTCAAGAGTTAGGGGTTTGAGGCTTAAAATTATGTTATGTTTAGGGATTTATGTGCTTTAAGAGTTACAGGAACTAGATTTTATGTTTCTGGCCACGGGGCCAGGAAGCATTCCGGGAGGCCCGAATTTTTTTGAAAAGGAGTAGGTTATTTAAGCAATTGTTGAAAAAAATTAAGAAAATATTCGTCATCATGTCACAAAAGTTATGATATAGATTATGCATTTGTAAACAGAAAAATAGAAAGCTTACGCCTAATTTATGGTAAACATTACGCGCGACGATTTCGAAAATTCAGACCCCCTATAAATTTCGCGGCCCAGAACCAAAGGTACCTTCTAGACCTCTTTATCAACGCTTTTGTGAGCCACAATATGTCCATTATGATACTTTAGAATTAACAAGTGAAGTGTCAGAATACTTGACCAAGCAGCCAAGCCAATGCGTTTGTATATTCTAACTATGGCTTACGAAAATGCTTTGAATAAGTAAGCAAAGTTGCCCCAATTTTTTTTTATTGAAGTCCAATTTCTTTTCATCTTAATTTTAAACATTTAACCATTTACAAAAATAACTTGGTGTATAAGGTGACTGCGTTTCAATACACATTTTAAAAGTAGTTTCAGAGGTCCAAAGGTTAGGCTAATATTTCCTATGCTGACGTGATCAACAAAAGTCGCCTGTTAGACAATAGGTTGTTTATTTAGAAAATTCAAAACACACAAGTAAAATTAGCTTTGTAGCTCAGTCCTGGAAACAACCCTGATATGCTGTTGCGTCAAAGAATGAGATTTAGTCCCATTAGCCTAGCTTTCTGTTCACACTCAACTAAATACCTGTAGGCTGATCAAAACAATAAGACCTAACTATAGTTGCCCAATTTGGGTTGAGAGAATAGCGCTTGTGGCTTGTGCATTGATAAATTTGCTGTGAGGCTTCATCCTGGATAAAAGTTGTCTAAATAATAGACTGTTAATGAGTAAGATTATTCTTGCTTGAGTAGAGGAAGCAGATTAAAAAGGCAGAAGTTAAGCGCTCCAATTTTTAGTAGCCTTTCGTTACTCTTCTTACAAACGCTCATTGGGCCGAGCAGACTGAACGTATATTTTTACCCCATTGTTAGAAACAGGAGCTTTGCCAACGATTCCACTCATTCCGGCAAGTTAATAACAAACGTAACAACAACCATAACAGCGGTGGAGATATCAACTTAAAAGTAGGGATTCAAAAGAACACAAGGGTTCGAATGTATAAAACATTGCAATTTCAGCAGTAGCCTAGTGTAAAATATTTTTCACGTTGTTTTATTTGAAAGGCCTTTTTATTTTTATGGCACGACACGGGAATCAAACCCATAACTTCAAATCTAGCGTTATTTTGTAAAATGTAAAATTTGAGTATTGTGTGTTCAGTTGAGTGTGATTTACCCGAAAACCACAAATTTAGCAACCAGTTTTGAAGATCGTATATAAGCTTGCCCGTTCAATTTAGTGTATAAATATAGTGTTTTCTTCCAGTGTGTAGTTAGTCAGCCCCCTTAGTTTATTTCCCGTTCACAGCAATTATAAGTAAGTTCACGATGTATCATCAGCATATATAAGCTTGCCTGTTTTATTTGAAACGTGCGTTTTTGACAGTGCGAGTTGCCTGTCATTCTGTTATTGGAATTCATCCTGTTTGTGAAGTTGTTACTCCAAGAGGAGATTAAGTCCTGCTACGAAATTTAATTGTATCACCGCCTGATCATTGTTCGGTAAGTCCTATACGTTTGAGTATCGTTAATTCATACTGTATGAAGTATTATTGAAATTCCGAGTTTGAAACCTTTAGTTTAATGATTCTGTTTACCCCGTTCTATAAACAACTCAGTTAGCGCTGTTACCGTGTCGTGCATTTGGTGTTTATGTTTTTGTTATTGCAGAAAACCATTTCTCTCGCCATCATCCTTTATTTGTTCCTTTCAACAACTCATTTGTTCTCAATATAATTTTGGCTAACTATTATTGGACTTTTTGTTTACCGGAGCGAGACGAGACGAGTTCATTTGAACTTCCCATAAAAGCACAATTTTCGGGCGTGCTTTTACAAGTAGGTATTAAAAATACTTGGCCAGTGTTGTGGGGCTCGTCCCTTCTTGTTGGAGAGCCACAGGCTCCCTTTCCCACTAATGTCTCCACCCCTGCATCGATGCGTATAAATGCCTAAGTCAATGAAAATGGGTTCATTAGCTGTCAGTTGTTTTCTTCCAACATAAGTAGACTAAAGTAAAACATAAGTGTGGTTATAAGCAAATGTTTTAAGTTTGTTGTGCTTAAATGCTCAAGCACTCAAGACAAAAATCATAAGTTTTTTTAAAAGACTCAACAAAAATTGTTGACAAGTGTATGTCATTGTAACATATTCGTGTTCCAGGTCTGGCCGTAAGTCTACCTTGAACAAATGAAATTTTTGTAAGCGATATTTGAGACTACAATCACTGCTTGATTTGATGAATTTGTGAGCAGAGTGATTACGTTTCATGGCCAATCTACCTGTGGAACTTTACTGTCATCCTGATCACATTTCACTGACTAAAACCATTGAAAAGCGGAGCGTAGGCCAACATTGTTTTTCGCGAGCTAAACGTAAGTAATACGGATAGAGTTGAACTCATGTTGCACTGTTGTTTGCATTTAATCGCATCGTATGCTGGAAAACAATTTTGCAATCTTGCTTAAATATATCTCAGTAGGATTACCGAGGTAAGAGTTAAGCATTTGGGACCAGATATGCCTTTTGTTAGCGCTCTAGGTTATGCCTATATCGGGAACAGACAAGATGAAGCGCAGCCAGGGATTTCAGATCACTAATACAAATACGAAATGAATCGGACAAAGTAGTAAAACCAGCCTATTTTTTAATATACATTTTTATATTTTGACAAAATGCCAACTGCCTTTGCAAAATCTCAATATGTCAATTTGTGCTCTAGTATTTATGTAAAGGGGCGATGGAGTGATCACGCGGGTGAGAGAAATGTAGTGGCTGGACGGGGCCCTGTAAAGTTTTTTGACTCGATTTCCTTTTAAAGTTCAGTACTTTTTGGCTTTGAAACGAGAATTCTTTTTGCCGAAAAACATTTACTTTTCAATGCCATTGTCGCAACTACCCTTCCAATGAAACCGGTGCATCCGTATAAACCGATATTCGTAACGCCGACGTCACTGATGGAAGCACTGCAGGTGACGTGGCAGAGCCGGCTATGATTGATTACCATCTTTGACTGAATGTCACAAGGGTATTCGTGACGTATGACGTCATAGTCAAAGACAATATTTTTATTTTTTATTTCTTTACCAAGCAAAAACAATTGGAGTTCAAACGAAAGCTAGCACCCAATCTATCACCTTACAATAAATTTTATCCTTTAAAAACCTAAGATGACGTCACAATCAACACTTCATTGCACAATTGGTTATCAGCATTTTCTCAAAAACTACTGGTCGTAGAAACGAGATTACACGCATTTTCAGGAGATTTTAATAATTTGCTTTTGAAATAAACAACTTTACAACAATTTAAACTCATGTGACAATGTAACGAGTAATTTTTATTTAAGCATCTCAAGCCCTCTGAGCGTGCGTCTTCTCTTTTTCTCTCGTACGCTTACTACTCGCCCTATAATGTCATGATCCCATCTGGTACGATTAACATAGTCTTTTGCTGATAAAGATCATCATATCACGATGTTTTCAAAAATTGCAACATTTTTACAAAATTAGTTCATTTTAAAAACTAATTTGTGACCACATTTTTCAACCGATTTTCAAACTTTTTCTGCCCAATTGAAGTTTATTTTAATGCAATTCGTACAGTGTGTGATATGTATTTTTATTGCTTGTGTTTATATGAAAAAAAACTGAACTTAAGCAAGAGTAATGTAACTTTTTACACCTCCCAAAAAAAGGTAAGCTGAATAAAAGCTGGTAAGTTTGATACATAAAAGTTACAGTAAGTACCAACAAACTGTCTTTTGAAAGCTTTGCAAATTTGTTTTTCCAGCAATATGTGAGTACAATTAGTTAGGGTTAACGATTAGTTTATAATGGCTGATCATATATCCGTGGCATTTTTAGTTGAACAATTATCGTACTAGATCTATCCGACTTGCAATTGTCAGACAACGTTAATTCTTTGGTAAACTTTGAACACTTTTCCTCACAAGCACGTTTCTTTTGCATTATCTGTCTACGTTTTCAAAAATTCATCTAAAAATGAAGTCTTTAAATGTTTTTGGAATGGTTTCCGGTTTAAAACACTTATAATTTTAATTGCCTGCATTTTGCAAATTTGTAATTTCTAGAAAAAGTAAGTACTTTGGAAGATTTTGTCTATACTTTTTCGATTGCATGGATTTTTGGCAATATCCATCAAAATATTCAAAAAGATTCATCGAAAAATCAAGTCTGTAAACATTTTAATACGTAAGCAACTCTAAGCAAAACCCTTGGTAACCCCCTAAACAAAAGAAGAGAGGAGAATAATGATTGTCCTGTTTGTTGTTGAGTAGTTTTGCAACAAACATTATTGTCGAACTACATACCATCTAAATGTTGAAGCCATTTTCTTTGGAATTGGGTGAGGCTGGCGAAGCCAGCTAATTTTATGTTTTTAACCTCGAGATTGATCATGGAGGTCCCGCCATTGCAATAACATAACTGTGAATGCTTCATATTGGGTTAGTTTGCTCTTTGCATGGATGCTTTTATGCCAGGACCAAGCAACATGCGCGAAGTCAGAGGCCTTAGATCATACAAATTCGCCTACAGCAGTAGTTCTTAAACTTTTTTGAGCGCGACCCAAATCTGAGTTTTATGATTATCTCGCGACCCAAACCTTAAAGCTTAAATGTAGAAAAAATGTTTTTTTAATGTTAGCACTCCGCTATTTATTCAGATAAGACACAGACAACCAGTTATAGTACACAGTATTTTGACACAACAATTAATTAAGAACAGATCATCGGTTAAGTGTAATTGATGAAACTGATATCTCCCTTTCATAATTTCTTCAATACATGGCTCTATTTTACTGAGCGCAACGCGGAAATCGTTACCAGGACTGAGGCGATTGCGAGCCTTGGTTTTAACAATTGTTAGTGCCGAAAATCCTTGTTCGCAGAGATATGTGATCGAAAATGGGAGCAGAAAAGTCATTGCTTCGTTACCAATTATTGGCTTTTCCTTTTTAACTGAGGTCCAGAACTCTCCAAGTGACCCCGTGGATAAAAGTTTTCGATGGAACTGGCCATGATGCAAGTCGAAAAGCTCTTCCTGCAGCCCTGCAACATCTTCTGATAAGTTGTCAACCTTTGCCAGAAACGGATTTCTGGCCCACAGGTGAGCTTCCAAATTTATGTCGGGAAGGTAGCGATCGAACTCCGTGATTAGGTTTTCCAAATGCTCCACTAGAATGGGTTTGATGACATCAAATCTGCTACAATCAGTCTGATTCCATTCCTCCAGATACTCGTTTATGGATGGAAACGCTGCTGTTTGTCCATGCTCCAGTTTATTCTTCCAGAGTTGCAGCTTTTCTTTGAAGGCAGACAGTTTCTCGGAGAGAGATGATGTTTTGATTTCTGCCTTGCATTGATGTGTTAAGCTCGTTCAGTGTGGTGAAGATGTCGTTTAGGTAACGTACTTTGAGCATCCACTCTTTATCTTGAAACCGAATGGCATGTCGATGATTTTTTTTTCATTGAGAAAGACCTGCACTTTTGTTCGTAGATCTATAACACGGTGCAAGAGCTTACCACGAGAAAGCCATCTAACATTAGAGTAAAATACGAGATGTTGGAATTGAGACCCGTGGTCAACACGCAACTGCTCGAAAAGACGAGAATTAACAGCACTGGCTTTGATAAAGTTGACTACACCTACAACCTCCTTCATCACTGCAGAAACATCCAGAGACAAATGTTGCGCAGCAAGGTTTTCACGGTGCAGAAGACAGTGGACGACTTGGACACTAGGATTGATTTGCCTGACTCGTGCAGTAAACCCGTGTCGAGCACCAAGCATTGCGGGAGCGCCGTCAGTGCATAAGCTGACACAGTTTTCCCAGTTAATGCCTTCTTCTTGTTGGAAGTTGTGCACAACGTTAAAGATGTCTGCGCCAGTTGCCGTTGTTGTTAGCGGTGTGCAAAACAGAAATTCTTCTTCGAGGTTCATGTCACCCTTGTACCTCACATAAACCATTAGCTAAGCGTTTTTCCAGTGTCGGTTGACTCATCAAGATGATAGCTCCACTTTCCCTCCTTCTTCATTCGAGCAACCACTTGGTTTTTTATGTTCAATGAAAGGTCTGCAATGCAACTTTTGACTGTGTCGTTCGATAGCGAGACAGACTGCAGTTTCGAGGCCACGTTGTCGCCGCACATGAGTCTGGCCATGTCAATGGCTGCAGGCTTTACGAGCCTTTCTCCAATTATATGCGGTTTCATTTCTCTACCTGTGCGTAGCGAGACGACATACGATGCCAGCGTGGCTTGCTTGGAGGCTAAAGGCGCTGGATTCGTTTCTGAGCAAATTCTGCTTCGTATCAGTTCGGTTTCTCGGTGCTGAAAAAAGATGCGATTCTTTTTCACATTTTGCGGGAGCTTCGTTTCCAAATGTCTCTTCAATTTATTTTTCTTCAGAGATTCGTTGGATAGCACTTTATAACACAGTACATATTGCGGCTTTTCAGCACCATGATCTTTGATAGAAGTGTATCCCAAGTCCAAAAATTCTTGCTTGTAGGAATACTTACTCATTCTTAAAAGCTAATTACAGTATAATGCTAATTTTTAACAATGAAACCTGCAATTTAATGTGCTACTTTGGAAATTGTTTCAAACTACTCCACTACTATAAAAAGCTAAATTTTCATATTTTCAAACCTTACTACCAACCCTTCTACTCCACTGACCTATTTACTGAATTATTCAGCTCCAACATACTTCCCCAATCAACATAACACAACTTAGACTTAGCTACTAGTAGGCTAAATAATTTCGGCTAGTTCTGCAGCAGCTGGTCTACCACTAAAACTTTTAGGAAACTATTTAAGATGCAATAATCTTATTTTATTGAGATGAAGCCAATTAAATGTGTATGATGCAATAATTTTGAAAAACTTAAAAAACGGAAAGAAAAAAAATTCTGCAGATTTTGAAAATTCTTATCTTGCAAAAAATCGTTTTGACGGATTTGAATCACCTTGGTGCGACCCATTTTTAAAGTCTTCGCGACCCATGTTTGGGTCGCGACCCATACTTTAAGAACCACTGGCCTACAGTAACAGAAAAGTCTTTAGCAACAACCCTTACATTTAATGGCTTAATCCTGAAAATACATATAAATTATCTTGGTGCCATCCCACAACTTTGATATGCTTTCAATCACTTAGCCTACTGAATTTAACGGATAAAGATCTGTTTAGTTTAAGAACGAGTATGGTGAAAACAGGGCGAATAAGACGTTCCAGCACGCGATATACTTAGGAGACATGTAGGGGCTATGCACTCCAGCATAGCCCAATGTATTAATGTCTTTTAATGGATTGCGTTTAAAGAAAGGTTAATTTTTGCTAAAAGTAATTCTGTACCATCTTACACAGTATCGGGATGCAACAAGCGATTATTCATTGAAGTGTTTTGTAAGCATGTTTATTTCTTTTGTTTTGAATCCTTTAGAAAGCAGTGTTCCGTTATAATTTTAAATGATATCACAGTGTTTTCCACTATATAGTGAGAACAACAGCAGACAGCAAAATTATCCATTATCATTCTAGCAAACATAAGCATCACTGATGTCAGTAATTGATAGGCTCTTTGTGTCGGAACGAAACACTGATCTCCATTCGAAAGCAGGAAGGGAGAACTGGACTATGGGCAAAATTATATGTAATAAAATCCCAAGTTTAAGATAAAATCAAAACACAAAAATAAAGGCATCAATTTGAAAAATTGGAATTAGAGGGAACGTTTTGTTTGAAAAGAGCTTAATAGGCGCCAATTGGAATAGACTTTGGGGAAAGGCGTAGCCACTTTTCATGCTATAGCCGAATTAAAGCCTACAGCGCAAGCAAAGAACTTCATATCACAAATGTTCATTTGAAAGCGGGTTCACCAAATTGTCAACTAGGCCTGCCACATAACGACTCGTTTCTTTTATTGTCAAAACGACCAATACCTGAGCACTGTTATCATTTTTGACTATGTTTCACTCTTCCTCCCACCTTTTTGCTCTACAGCTTTGAAAAGTACAAATGATAGTTAGTGACATCATTCTTTCTTTTTGTGTACTTCCAGTCTTGATTAATAGATCAAGATGATCACCATTACGTGTACAGAAACTATGGTCTATATCTTCTACAACTTTTCGTTGCTAATCTCACAAATGTTTATGCGGTGAAGCTGGCGCAGCTGCATTATTTGATACGTTTTAAATTGGCACTGGTGATGGCATGACGTGCTGGGGTAAAATCGTACCATACTTGGGGAAAGCATTCCTTCTATTTTGGTTGAAAATAGCTTTATAAAGCTACTGCAACCAAACAGAAAAATTTTGGGAAAAGCAAGGACTCTTGTAACTTTTCTTAACATATCTAAGCAAGAAAAAACCAACACACAACATCATGCGTATCCAGCAGGGGAATCAAAAGAAAGTTTGTGGCAAATCAAAAAAAACTACGTCTCTGAGACATTGCAACACATAAAAGATATTATTGGTATTTTGCTTTATAATAGCTTTATAAAGCTATTGGGATCAAACTAACAAAATCTGAGAAAAGCATCGACTCTTTTAACTCCCCTGGGAACGCCGAGCCGAGTAATAAAAACATGCAACATAATACGTAGCCAGCAAGGACTTGAAAAAGCTTAAGAAATCAAAAAATACAACGTACCTGTGTGAAATCGCACCATATGAAAGACATTTTTGCTATTTTGTTTCAAAATAGTTTAATATTGCAGATGCGTTTCCTACTTCCCAATTCAGGGAGACTCGAGTCCCCTTGGATTCATCTAAGCAATGAACCGAGCACATAGACTAAAGGCGTAGCCAGGACCTTGAAATCACAAATTCTATGAAGAAAAAGCGTGTACCAAGTCTCAAAAATCTTATCTGCAGAAAAACATTAACTTTTGAAGAACTCCAGATTTTTGTAAACTTGATTTTTCAGGGGCAAATGCTCCCCTGTTGCTTCACTGTGGACGCCCTTAGTGCCATACTAATCGATAAAATCGAAGTAATTCTCATGATAATCTTTGTCGTATTTTTAATTCTTGGCTACAACCTTGTAGAAAAAGTACGGTGATTAAAAGTTTTACGCCAATGCTTATATTTTCGTTTTCGGCTATCCATGCCAGATCATGGGCTACCGAATGAAAATTGCATAAAAACGGATCATATTGTTGGTGGACACTTGTGAAAAGACAAAATTAAAGCACAAACCGGTAAAACAAAATAGACGAACTATTTGAAAGAGACAAATCGGTCAACATTAAAATGATTAATCAATGTTAATTAATTGGTTACAAAAAGAGCAAACTTGGCCTGTAACTCAAAAACTAAAGAATTCATCGCGGACCCCTTAGAACTTTTTCATGGATCCCAGTTTGGAAACCTCTGGCCTAAGCTCCTTGAATAATAGTGAGGCTGGTTAGTGCTTTATTGAACTTCACAGCAGTGAACGAATATCAAATTTTATTTGATTCAATAGCTTTTCCGAAGAACATGACGCATTAAGTTAACAATTTCATACAGACTGAAAAATCAATTTCGCGAGTTAAATTGGTCTCGTTTTGATTACGGAGCGTGAATCTTTGCGAAATACGATGAGTAATAAATCTATGCTGACTTACACAATACAGATCTAAAAAGTAATTTGTGATATGAACACCAACAAATCCAATTAATATCGGTAAACAAAAATTTTTCATAAGAAGAAATATTGGAAATGCTCGATAATGGGTGGCCAAAGATATCAAAATTTTTGTGGTGGCCTGGAATGGAGGAGGAAAGTTCATGTTTCCTATTATTACCATTAAAATACAGGTAATCAAAATCGGCAACAAAATGGATACGGCAAGACTATCATCTAAGAACTGGCAAAATTTATTTCAGTTTTATTGTTAGTACCGTACCCGTATACCACGTCGTGAATTAAATCGTGGTAACCTTCTTATTTAACACTACGTGATGTTACCCATGTTGCACCTTAGCTCTGAAGCAAAAATTTAAACTTGATTAGCTCCATAGGTGTAGCCAGTACCCCACAGATATCTCGGACTTGATCAGAATGAACATGTATTGCTCAAAAAAGTACATCTTCTTGGTGAATGAAAACGAAGCTTTTCCAAAAAGTGTCGATTATTTTCTGGAGACTCTGATGCTGGGTTTGGTTCATTACTGGTTCTAATTCATTTGAAATGACTTTTTATTGTTTCAAGAAAATAAACAGCTTTAACACCAACATTGCAAACCACGAAGAGCAACAATAAAATGCACAGCAACCAGTAGCATATTTAGGTGGGAAATAGAGGGGGTGCTTTCCTCGAGCGGTAGGCTATTGCAGTGACCTAAATCGGACAAGTAAAAGATGTAAATGTTTGTTTGGAAACCAAATTTGGCGAAATTCTTGGTTTGAAAAAATTGGTTCAAAAAAGGTCTTCACTTTTGCCGAAAGCTCGCATCCGGAAATTCAAAGTAAATACGCCAGTGACAGGAGTATGAACACAAAAGTTTAATAACAATATGATCAACAGTCATTTCGCTATATCAAGGTGGTGCTGCCACTCACGGTCAGTGGATCATTTTACAATTTTTTTGATTCAATTCTTTAAAAAAATTCCTTTTGTCTCTATCAGCTCAAATCCTCAAATTTTACCGCTAAATTTTTAAGTTTGCACCGCGAAAATAATTTTGAAATGTTAAGGATAGGTGGTTTGAAGGCTCTAATGCCAGCAGGCTCGCATACAGAACGACCACGCTGCACTACAATGATCACCATCATCACACAGTACCATTCAGCAATCTACTACATTATGTCAATAACGCGCGACTTATAAAAGAAGGTCGAAACCGGTCGAAGCGTAGGCTACATAGGAAATGCTCGTGATGCTTCTACTTAAATTCCACAAGATAATCATGTGACAAAACTTGAAACATGTAGGTTCATGTTCACATTTGGTGCAAAAGCACGAGAAAAACCCAATGAAATTAATACCGTATACACTCATGTATAGGTCGATGTGTATTTTAAGACAAAAAATTACATCATTATAAGTATTACTCGTGTATAAGTCGACTCCACATTACAACATGTTTTGATGGACTTGCGGTATTGAGGAGTGGACTGAACTGTTTGGGGACAGCAATACCGATGCTGAGAATTGCTTTGAAGGATTGAAATAAACTTTTTATTAGACTACTATTACGATAAATATTGACTGTTTGTTGGATTTAAAATATTTGTTTATTTGGATGATTACCGGTATTTATAAATCAAGGTCTATTTAAACGTACGTGCATTAGACTTTATTCGAAATTTACAGTAATAAAATTTCGTTTAATGGTTTCCCAAATATATCAATTTATCAAACTCAAA
This sequence comes from Trididemnum clinides, assembly GCA_963675345.1. NCBI lineage: Eukaryota > Metazoa > Chordata > Ascidiacea > Aplousobranchia > Didemnidae > Trididemnum > Trididemnum clinides. The sequence continues at coordinate 8,769,143 of OY776290.1, forward strand.
ACCGACAGGTGCCAATACAGCACAACAATGGCGGCTCCCAGGTTATGATTGAGCATGCCGTCGCAAGCTTGTTTACTAATAATATACCGTATATTTTAAGCTAATTCAACACCTCTACAATAAATTTCACCGATATTTGATAACTTTGTGAAGTAACGTTAACATTTATAAGGTGAAGCACCATATTATCAGCGTTTGTTAAGGCTTCATACACGGTGTGTATATTGCATGTATAATAACGGAGTTTTCTTTTCATATTCACATTCTATACCACTCGGCAGCAACATGTCCATAAGCATTACTCTTGTATAAGTCGACCCCAAAAATTTTACCTTAAAATAGTCTCCCAGAAATTCGACTTATACATGAGTATATACAGTATGTGTTTCACACGCAAAACTGGTAAAATAAGCACATAGCTTTCATGTAATACTCTTGTGAAAATGTTTGTAGAGCCGGTTGGCACAAATTATAGCCTAATAAGGAGAGAGAAAATTTTTTTTTATTTAAGGGAGTGCGTGATGACCAAATAAATTGAGATCTGCTGTGCAGACCTATATGGCACAACATAATACAGGCACAATGGCCGAATTATTCTTACATTACTACTTTTTCTGGTAGGCCTGTTTAATTTCAGCGTTATACTTCTGAAAAACCTTTGTAAATGGTTAAAAGTAGTCAAAACATAAAGCAACTCGATGAGACCAATGTTCTTTAATTTCTACAGGGTGATCGAAAAAAACGTATTTGTTTTGAAATAGGTGTGGTACGAGTTGTGCAAATCAAAAGGTGTAATAAGCATCACATTTTGTTTTAGATAACCTAAAATTTTATCTATGTAATAAAATATAGTAAGATTAACAAATGAACAGCAAATAAAAGCGATTGAATTTTGGCATCAAAGTAAAACCATTGAAAGAATAGTTTGCAAATTTAAAAATGATGGATCCATTAGTGATTTGCACAAAAAATAGTGTTAGATCAAAATAAGGAAGAACTGAAGATAACGCTGATAGCGTTAGAGAATCAATTGGGAGAAATCCAAGAAAATCAGTCCGCCGATTATCTGCAAAAACAGGCATTGCAACTGCATCTGTATTCAGAACATTTATGACCTGCATGCATTTCCATTTAAAATTCAGCAACAAAGTCAACTCTCAACAGCAAAAAACACAAAGAGACTGAAATCTGCCAGATGGTTGTCGGAAAAAATGGAAAATGATAATCAATTTTTTCAAAAAATTCATATGACAGATGAATGTCATGTTCTTTTGTGTGGAAAAATGAACAAACAAAACTTTTGTTATTGGGGTACTGCTAATCCAATTAATGACTTGATAATAGTAGATCCGTGCTCAAAGTCACCTCAAAACCTTAGCCAATTAAAAGACAACATCCGTCGTGAAATAAGAAACATTGACAATGAACTACCCCCTAAAGTGATTCACAACATTGCAGTTCGCGTGCAGAATGTCATTGAGCTTTGAGGTGCTTATGTTGAACATGTTAACTCATATTCAGATACTCATTGGCTATTCGAGTGCTTTCTTAAAATGTTTTTGCAATAAACATAAAAACTTTAAATCCTTCTTAGTACAAATATTTCATTTTTTCAAGTTCTGACATGCTTTCGCCAAACACTGGTGTTTTCAAAAAGGGATACTTTTTTAAATACCCATAAATGAGAAACACAGATCTTTTTTATATTTCGATTTAGCGAACAAAAACTGGAGCCAAATGGCTTAGTCAGCTAAAAATTTTTGAAGAAAAAAGAGGCAAAGTTTTTACATCTTCATTTTTGATGATGACTCTTTTTTATTTTTGGTAATAAACTATATCCAAATTTAAAGATATTTGTTGAGGTTAAGTTTACTTAACATTTTTAGAGGGCAATAAAGAATTCAGTCAAAAACAAAACTTAATAAATCTTTTGGGAGGACAATTGTCCCCCTGGCAGTTTCCTTGACCTGACCAGATGCTTATTTGTGAACAAACTAATGTAGGCTATGCTTGAAAAGATAAAACAATGCAAAAATTTATAATCGGGAAAATACTTTAATTTACCTTCACCTCTGAAAACTTTTCGAAATCGAAAGGTATGTCCACAGAACACTGATAACTCACTGCACCTAGCGCAATTAATATTAAACAGTGGAGGCCTACCAGTTGGTTTTCAACATTCAAGCCCAAAGGGTCCCGCTTACAGAGGATTTGCAGAATATAAAAACTTGACTTCATAGCTGTTTTTACGCTACCATATCACATTCCAGATCAACAGACATCCAGTCTTTAGCGTTTGCTTAAGTAAAATGTCGTGTTTTACTACTTCTAAAAGTAAAGCCTACCAAACGTTACTTTCGACTTAACCTACTCAAGAAAAAGCCCACCTATGTAAAACCTTACTTCCTTCTAAACCTAGACAAAAAAAATAATAGTAGTAGTAGTAGTAAAAAATAGAATTTCTCAAGTAAGAACTCGTTTTTGAAAAATATACTTAAGTAAAACTACTTCGTTAATGAGCACCTCTGGCCGTAGCGCATATTGGTAGTTTGGAGAAAGCGCAGCAATCAAGCAAGTTTGTGTCGTATTGCTGGCTTTGTTCTCTAGCATCGCATATATACTTAATGCCTTGGACCAAGTAGATTACCCAGATGGTCTAGTGTAGGGGTGGGCAAACTTTTCGTACGGCGGGCCACATTTGGAAAAAATGTTGCAGCCGAGGGCCGCACACTCTCATTACAAGGTAGGAAAGTTTACTCTTTTTGTAAATAAACACATATTCATATTAAACACAGTTTTTTTATTTCACACTCGGGTACGTTTAAGGCTATTTATACAGTTATAGTTAGAACTGAAACATATACTATTTTTATAAAATTCTACAGTAGCAGTTAAACGTTATAAAAATATGCCAATCATAAAAGTTAATGAGACTTATGCAACTGTTGACAGTTTTTCAAAATCTCCTTGAAACTGGGGGCAAGTTTGCTGGTAGATATCCTCATAACATCATGCAAGTTGGTGTCTGTCAGCAAAGACCTGTTCTTCGACTTGTTTATCTTTAAAGAAGAAAATGCTTGTTCGCAAATATATGTGGATCCAAACAGTGTCAAAAAGTTTCTGCAAGTGCCGGCGGGCCGCATAAAATGATCTCGCGGGCCGTAGTTTGCCCACCCCTAGTCTAGTGCTAGCAATCAAGGCTGCCAAATCTGAAGTTTTGCTTACAGATTTTGACGCTCTGTCCCCGCTATAGCTGCCCATGATTGCATTGAAGTTCCAAATGTTGCAAAAAGCGTATGGGGCAATGGGCTTATGACTAGGCTTGCCATTTTTTCGAAATGCAAAACCGGGACGCATACGGCAAACTGCTACGAAATCTGTGCTATTTATAGCTGAATTACATTATGTAGGCCTATACCATACATGCAATAAGATTAGGTATTTTGTTTTTGGAAATTACCAGTTATAGTACCGGTAATGTCATTAAATTGGCTAAAACAAAAAGACCGAATCACGTTTATCAACAAATCAATAAAATTTTTCTGTGCCAAGCCCCAATTTCGAAAATCTGTTTGATTCTATCTTCTCATAAAATTCGCTACATGTCAAATCAATATTTGTTTTGCATATGAGGAGAGCTTCGACATTTTGTTCTAGCATAATGCTTCTATCATCAGACCACATATTTTTCATAACTGAAAAAATTCGTTCAATATTCCAGGCAAACAAAATACAAACGCGACAAGTTTTTGAAAGTTTGGAATGGTTATGCTATTGTCAATAAAAGCTTGGAACAATTGGGCCCACTTTTGTTCAAGAGATATTGTTGAACTTTGCCGCCTCTTTCTCCTCTTGCTCTCAGACATATAGTTCTTCACCAAAAAGTGCTCACCAAATAGTGAGTCGGTGTCAATCATTTTCTTCGTAAACATGTAGTTAATCTTATCCGCAGATCCTCATACAAGTGGTCACGATAAGTCTTCACTCGAGTTCATCCAAAGATGAGGTGCAACACCTTTGTAGGCATTGCGATACACATGCAGACATGATTCACATTTATCGTAAAAACATCTAATTTCGTTGAGAAATACCTTTACATCAATTTCTCCATTTTTTCGAGCTTTTCCAAGAGAGATTCTGCTTGATATGGAACAAAGTCGCTATCGTTCTTTTCGTGTAAGTTCAACTTCAATTTTGTGAGGATAACATCCATAGCACTCGTCCTTTGCATCTCCAACTTCAGCATAGTTTCCTAAAAGTCCTTCAACTGCCTACGAAAAAACTTGAGAAGGAGTTCTAGGGCTAGGTTTTCAAAACATTGCTCAATGACAGTAGGGCAACGTTCTTGCGAGTTAGAGCAGCTTTTTTATGCTTCCAGCATCTCAAGAACCGACTCCAAAGCAGGAAGCAACGACAAAAATATGGTGGCCTATTGCCGTGCTGCAAGAGTTGCTTGTACTCAACATCAGCAAAATCACAAAACTCTTAGTTAAAGTTCCAAAACTCGAAGAGTATACAAGTTGCTATTATTGCTACTAGCAATACACCGTTGAACATAATAGTACAATATATTTATACAATTCAAACGTTTTCGGCGCTACATTTCGCCCTCATCAGGATCTATACACAAATATTTACAGCATTAAAACTTTCGTTGAACGAAAATACAAAAAACATAAAGTAACTTGCAATAGTTCTGACAAAAAACAGTAAAGCTTCATTCTACGCTCTTCGTAATTGTCTGGTCACTGCTAACAAAGAATTTGATAATGAAAAAAAAAGAAGAAAAACAATTGCCTGCTAGGAGTTAATCGGATTTAGGGTTTTGTAAATAATTGTTTCAAATGAATGGAAATTGTTTGGTTAAATGATTAAATAAATATCTTTAATTAAAACACGTTTAGTAAAATTGACGCTCCGTTTGCATAGAGTTGTTTGTTTAGCACAGGGTTGCTTCTTTTGATGACCAAGGCTTCATGGATTTTGGCTTCGTAGGATGTTTGGCATTTTCTAATTATTTTAAATTGTTCCATGCTAGTAGCAATAATAGCAACTTGGATACTAAAAGTCACCTCTCTACCGAAATTGTATTATCGAAGAGTATAAATGGGAATTTATAAATCTTTTCAAGGCTTTCCTCTCATATTGGCTAAGCATCCACAGCAAGCTGAAGGCAGTTGTGAACGGTGTGAACAGTGTTATAAAGATGATTTTGTTTTGCGTTTTATTTGCAAGGTCTTGCATGAAATGACGTCACGCATGCAAAGCGCGTTTTTGTTTTGTATAGCTGCGTGATTTTTGCAAGCGCGCTTGTACTTGCGCGTGGTTTTACAAGCCTGCTGCGTTGATGGAAATTTAAGTTAAAGCCTATTTTGTTACCAGTTGCGATAAAATTTTAGTTTTCTATTACATGTACTTTAAAGTTTACATTTAATTTACGAAAAACTAATAATCTCTTTTTGTTTGCTTGTATTTACCTTTTGTGTTATTCTATTTGAATAAGAATAAATTATAATTATTCAAGTAAAATCAAAATTGTGTCGGAATTTGAACGAGCCAGGAAAGCATCGGAAATAAACCCGAGTTCGAAACGTCGAAACAAACAGTACGTCTGATGCCAAGAAGATCCCGTTTAATATTATCCTTAACTTTAAAAAAAGCATTATTTTGTCCTCATATTTTAACACCTCTAAAGTTAGTGCTGAAACTGTCCGCGCAAAATTTAATCCATTTTTCTTTGAGCCTTGTTTGGTCAAGAACCGAAAGCATGCATTTGCTTAATATTTCAGCAGTTTCTCCGGAAACCGATTTCAATTCCAATTGCTTTACCTCAACGCCAGTTTCTGGTAGAGAGTAACAAACCACAATGAAAACAAGCTTTACTTCTTTTATGTTTGAAGCATCAACTGTAACAGTGATAAAGTCAGCTTGATGCAACTCCTGGCGAAGTTTGTCAGTGCACATCGGGGAAATAACGTTGACAACTATAGCTTCGCATTTTTTTCTGTCAAACGAGAATTTAGGTTCAAACAGTTTTGAGACCAATTTAGAAGTGCAATCAGAACTTTTAAAATTTTGCCCGTGAGTAGAAGTGTGATAAGCAAAAGTTGCCTCTTTGGCAGCTAAAGCAAGCGGAGCACTGAAGCCAATTTTGTTGAAAAAAGATGTTACGCGAGATGAGGATGCAGCTGCTTCAACAGCGGCTTTGTGTTTTTGCTTCCCAAATGGCTATTAACATATGCACGTCCGCCAAGGGTGATTAAAAACACATATCCACAACAATTGCAAATTACCATTTGAATTGTCTTTCAAATATGAAGATTCTCGCTTCAGCTCATCTATAAACTTACATTTTCTTTTGGACATAATGGCTAAAAACTAAAACTAATTTGGTTGCTCTAATATTAACTCAAATTTCCGTTTAAATTATCTAGATTAAACCGCCGTCAAAACCGGGCAGTTGCTTCAACTGATTTATAATTAACCAAAACTTTTTAATCTTTGATCACTAAAAATTTCTCCCTCTCTTTCTGTCTTTTACTGTCAATAATTCAGAGAAAGTACCACACTTTTAAAAGCGGTGCTGTTAGTCCAAACTGAAATAATCAAGTTTAACCTTATAAGCTTTTACGACGTAAGAATTTGGGCATTGCAGGTGAATAAAGCAAAAGCAAATTTCAAATAAAAAATTCCGGGACAAAATGGTTACTGTGCAAGACACCCAGACAAGGCCTCAAAATCCGGGTGGTCCCGGCTAAATCGGGACGTATGGTAAGCCCACTTATGAGGCAATGGGCCTATAAAGCAATAAGCATATGGGCAATGGACAGAAAGGGTAATAAAAGGTTTTTAGAAAATTGTAAAGAATATTTCCCTTTTAAATGTTTTTGAAAAGTGCGTGAGAATATTTGGGAAGAAGTTTACCTTGGAAATGACGAAATAATATGTGAAAGGGGAGGAAATAGAAAAATTATTTTCGGAGGCACTGCCGTCATTCGTTATAGTAACGTTGTTCTTTAAAAAATATCAGATTGCAGAGCAGCAAAAATCACTTTTACTGATTGTCAAAGCTCCTAACTGACTTTGCTAGAAGCCGAGAGAAATATTTTATTTGTCTTTTGCATGCTTCAAAAAATTCACACCGCCTATCGGATAATGACAAACCAACCTCTACTACTCATCAGAATAAATGATGGTGTCAAAAATCAACTTCAACATACATTTCTGCAGGAATCTTCTAGATCAGTGGTTCATAACCACAGTGCCAACTTCCCAAGGAAAGGCGATATTAGATTTTATGAGAGGTAAACAAAGACACGCAGAAAAACCACTTTCAAACAGAAAAGGTCTTCAAGTTTGTATTGGAAAAATAGGAAAATCGATACCTCCGAAAAGTTGATCCCCTCGAAAATGTAATTTAATTTTTGCTATTTGTGTTTGTTGTATGGCGAATATAGTGAATGTAGGCGGCGGTGGCATTCAAAAGTTGTAAAACCAGGTTCTATTAGAAAAAAAGTTGATGAATGTTCCCACTATGCAAAGCGAAGACCTTTTCTTTTGAAGTACGAAATTTTCAAACTAAAAATTCACACCAAAATATTTTTAACCATCTGAATGAACCCTTTAAATGTAGGTTGGGTGAAGAATAACTTTCGACAGGGCGATGGAGGTTGGGTAATAAAAAGGTGGGGAAATAGTGATCTGGATATCGCTGCGAAGGCATGTTTGCACGATAAAGCGCAAATCTGTGTGTCTTTCTCTGTACCTGTTTGCGTTGACTTCCTAGAAACTTCTGGACGCACAAATTTGAAACTTAGCACAACTTATCATCATAATGGGCCACGTCATAATTCAAGATAAATTTTTTTATGCACTTTTTTGATATTCAATTCATTCATGAATAAATGATTTTTTGACCGAAAAAAACGATTTTTTTATTATTTAAACGAAAGCAAGCATCCGAATTATTAACTTTAAGAAATTTCATTCTTTTAAAAACGAAGATGACGTTAGGAGTAATGAATAATTACAAAACTTTTTTTTCGTTTTTTTAACAAGTGCTGACCATAGAAACGAGGTTTAAAGCATTTTCCGGAGTTATTAACAACGTCTTTGGATAAAAATAATTCTATAATAAATTTGGTGTTAACGACAACGTAACAGCTATTTAGCATTTAAGCGTCTTTTAACTCTTTTGCTCCCGCGTGAAAAGCGAAAAAAAATGTCCTTAAGGTGGCAGCGCGAAAAACTGTCATAATCAATCATAATTAATCATAATTATGTACCTCAAGTTTGTTTGTAAATCATTACTCAGCTGTCTACTTCTACATTAAGTGTGATATATCGTTGAAATCCACATTTCTTGAGGATTTCAAATAGAAAAAAAATTTTTTTTGAATATGCAAATGAAACCCCCCAACTGGGGGGGGGGTGTCTTCAAAATTAAAGTAGTACCCTCACCTCAAAGATCACTACAGATTTAATTTTCTACCAATTTTTTTAGAAATGGTCGCAAAAGGATGCTAAGGAAATAAGCTTTCAAGGTACATCAATCAAAACTTACCTAAAAGCCTAGGTTTTCTACAATTTGCAATTTTCTGAGACAAATGACCTTTTTTTTGACCGGTACCGACCGGTACCAAATTTTGGTAGTTAAATTTAGTACCTAAAATACGATCAGTTATTATCTGCTAAAGGTTAGCCTAAACCATGTAACATTATGTATTTTTGAACAGGGAATTTCTTCAAGATTCAGAAAATATCAAGTTTAAATAGAATATGCTGTCACTGACAATGAAACAGCAGCTTGTTTACACCCTTCCCATTTGTTGATAAACAAGGGGGATACAGCAAACTTTGATTTAGAGAAGTCAAACTTCTGCTAGCTTTTAAACTTGTATTTTGCTTCTTGTCTCCTTGGAAACTTGATACAAATTGACGACTTTAGTGGTGAAACATTTGCAATTTATTTTATGTTTTTATAGAGTGTAGTTTTTCTACAAATTATAATTTAGTGAAGGTAAGTCAAACAATTTTGGAGGGTTTTGAACTGACATGATGTACAGTACTCATTTTTGATCATTGAATATCATATACCACTTAGTCTAAACTATTTAAAGTTATATATTGCTGGAAAGCAAATTTCCTAAGCTTTCAAATGAGACCGGTATTTAGCAACATATCATATACTTTACGCACTAAATTTACTTTTATCTACTTATCACTCAAATTTGTTTGGGGGGGTTTTGAGACCCCTAAAAAATTTGAAAATTCAAAAAAGTAAAATTTATCATTATCGCTTGAAATTTTGTCAAATAATGCCCCAAAAGAGTAGTTTTCAGACTGTGTTAATGATGAAGGGTTTGGTGTTGTGGTAAAGATGTAATCTCAATTTGATTTTAGCGTAGTTGGCACGTGCTGAGAATTTGGCCGATTTTGTCGTCTGCAACTGGGTTGTTGGTCCTTTTAACTCTTTTTGGGTATAAAAATCCAAGAGTTCAGACACAAATTATACATTTTCCGATGCGTGAGAAAATAAGCGTGATCTTTTGAAAATTTTATGAAAATCGGATGAAAAATAGAGTCACAAATCGATTTTTAAGTAAACTAATTTTGTAACTCAATTTAACAAAATTTGAGGGAAACACTGAAAACACGAGATCATCAATCGATGATCGCGAGAGCGAAAGAGTTAAGCATGCCTTTTCGTTTTTTATCGAACTTTTGAATGAAACATTGCTTTGTCGTAATGGTAAGTGACGTCATAATTGATATCACTTTTCATCTGGTGTAACAAATGCCAAGTTTTAACGCGTAACCTTTCAGGACTTAGAAAAAATTATTCTCTTTTTAGGCACAAAATGCTGGTCGATGGGTGATCCACTTAAAGCCATAATCTAGCTTATTGTAGCCTAATAACTGAACTGTAGATATTGGACTCAGGGTTCCTGGTCACTTCACTCTCGTGTGGCTGCGTTTATGCCGGCAGCAAGCGACATGCGCGCAGCCAGAGTCTTTTACTTTTTATAGACCTGCAATTAAGAAAAATTGTAAGAAGTAGGTCCACACCCATTACTTTATGGCTTAATTCCTGTTGATACATCGGTCGCCTTCAGTGTTCTTCCACATCTTTGAATTTATAACCCTATGCTCTAAATGAAATGGACGCATGAAAGTTTATGAAGTTACCATTGTTTTTGGTAAGTAAGCACAGTCTTAGCCTAATGCATAAGTGGAGAGCGCGGTATCAAGAGTATAGTTTATGAAATCCAAACTTTGAGGGGAAGTCAACCTAAAAAATAGGTTAGGTCCACACCATTGAGTGAAATCCTAGTCACCAAATTAATATATAGGAGTGTTGCACTACGTCGAGAAACAAGCCTATATTAAACAAAAACCATTAGGGCGCCCACCCCAATTTTGAATTTGTGCCTCTATAGCCTCTCTAACGAAAGGAACGGATAAAATTTGTGAAATGATAAGAGTTTGTGAGCAAGACCACTATCAATTCAAAATACGACAAATGAGAGTAGGGGTGTTAGAACGATGCCCCATTTAGGCTATTGAAACTTTTCATAACTGAGCTCGGAAATGGCGCTTGGATCAAGCCGGAGCAGACCGCTAAACCGATATTCCTAATCTGACATAGTCCAACTGACTGGGAGACTTATTAGGCGAGGCCGGCTAATGGCCGATAATACCCTAAAACTGTAGAGTGAGAGGAAAGCAGAGTGAGACTTCGTAGAATAGAAGACCTGGCGAAGCTCTGAGATGGATAATGGCTTGATTAAGCAAAACGTTGACTGAGAAATTGAAGTAAATGTACTTGGCGAAGGCCGACGCAGAGGGAGACCAATTGTTGAGAACGTATAAGAGTTCTTCTTTGCTTCTTTAAGCGATAGCTGTTACCTTGCGTTTTTTTACTAACTGCTTCTTCCACATAATTTCAAGAAACTGTCTTTTTAATGGTTGACTCGATTACAATCACTTGCCCTAAAACGTTTACTGCTTTTTTCACAAGATGAACGCGACGCTATTCATCAAACAAGATTGTTTAATTCGACAGTTCACTACTGGTTTACTACCGCCCTGGAGTAAATAAATCTTTTTGTTCAAAAGCTATATGAAGAGAACTCGATTCAGATTCAAAGGACATGCAATGGATTTTTTTCAAAAAGGCATATAAACTAAAATTGTTGAAATAATAAGTTCTTGGAAAAATATTTGATGGGGTCTACATCCAACCTAAATGTATTATTGATGTCTATAGTCGTTTACTTTTCGTTATTCCTAACAATTAGTGCACGAAACTTGTATCTTTGTTTAATTCAAAAAATGTTATTTATTTGTTTTCATAGGCATTTGTATATGCTGAGGTCAGGGAATATCTTTACTTGATAACCGAATGATTCTTCGATTCTACCTTGCTTTTGCAACAAGTGTTTTTCTTTTTATTGTTACCGTATTTTATGTGTTGGTGTGCGAAAGCAAAAAAAATGAACTCTCTAAATAGAACTAATGACTTTGGCAGCATTAAGTGTCAGTGACGCAGTTATCCCTAACCAAGTTTTTCAAAGTCAAAAAATGAAAATTGTGACGTGAAATGAGAGGGAGAAGAGAAAAAGCAACTGCCAAAACAATAAGATCGTCAAAATTTAGGTCCAACAAAATTCTTAAAAACAGAAAAAAAGATGTCCAGAGGAAAGCTGCAACATAACAAAACAGAGAAGAGTGAAGAATAAGGGTCAATGATGAAAAGGTCAGAGAAGTTGACTCGATGGAATACTTCGTCCCCCCTAGAATTTCAGTTCCAATGAAGACAGTGACTATAAATTGAAGTTCCGTGGTATGAAGATAATTCTGAAAAAAAAATTGGACCTAGTGTCCGTGAGAAGCAGAGCCTTCAAAAACAAAGTGGCGGAGTTTTGATGAGATTTTGACCGTGCATACTCAAAGCAAGAAATGGACAGTTCAGTGAAGGAAAGAACCTGTTTGACGAAAATGACAACTCCATTATCTGTGTTTGAATCATCGAAGGAGAGCTAGTTCGGAAGTGGGTGAAATTGCAGCATGAATCAAGGAATCCTGCAAGAAAAGGAACTTAAATTGAACTCTTGGATACAAATCAGGTCTGCTGGACTAACCACATGCAGATATTTTATCTCTTGGGCGAAGTCCTGCTGTATTCCGTAAAAAAAACCCTGTGCCAGACAAAGAATTCCTAAGAAGTGAGCAAAAGCGAATAGGAGAAATAGGATGCCACCAGACAATTTTCCCTAGCACATGTACCTACACATGTGCTAGGGAAAATTGGATTGGCAAAACAGCAAGTAGCAGAGCCAAAAGAGGAAAACATGCAGGGGCCCTACGAGGCAGAAGTCACTGTGTGCAGGGTAGCAGGGAGAACGACTGTATTTACATGAAGCAAAAAAGAACTAAGTAACATAATTAATATAAAAAATAATAAGGTAGCGCAATATTTTACCCAGTTTTAAAAAAAAATATTTTATTTCATTAGCAAATGTACAAAACACTAAAACAGGCAGATGCAATTACAATAGGGTTACCAACTTTCTGTTTTGCCATTCCGGGACACCTTGATTCCAAGATTGATGCAACAGAAGCTTACGAAACACGATAGACATCAAAAGCAACAGCCGTGCTGCGCGTCGTTGAGTGATGATTGTGCAGCGTTATCCCAACAACCTCTAAGGCTCTAATTAATTTTGTCATAATAGAAGAAACTTGTAAAACGGTGAATCTTTAAGGCATATGTGCGAAAAATTACTAAAATAGGGAAAATGTACAACTTGCATGTATTTCTTTTGTTGTATTTTTGTATTGAACATTAAATGTGTTCGAGGTGAGTGGTTAGAACCACCACTCACTAGAAATGTATTTAAAGTGACGTTGGAACACCAATAGATTACCTAATTTAAAAAATACATTCTTACCAACAAAAAACAGAATACTTCAATGCCGCAACAAACAGTTTGCAATCATACTCGCAGCTCTCTGATTAATGACTATTTAATTTTCAAAGATATATCAATCTTAATTTACGAAAATATAGTAATCAACGAACTCTCGCTAAGACAAAGAGCTGCCAGTAACTTCCGGGACAGTAAAAAGTGAACCAGCCCGGGACACGGGCGCCAAACGTCAATTCCGGGACTGTCCTGGCCACTCCGGGACGATTGGTAACCCTAAATTACAATACACACAAACTAGCACAAGATGCATAAAGAGAAATACCAATATAGCCCGAAATATTTTTCAAAAGGGTAATTTGAAGTCTTGCATTTATAAATATAGAACCAAGTTTTTGGTACAAAAAAAAAACACAGTAGATGGTCAACGCTAGTGGTTGGAAATGGTTAAATTTTACACACAAAGTCAGATCGAAAAGAATGCAGAAAACGTATTGAAGCTGCAAAGTAATCATACACATTTTACTCATTCCTCAACTTAACTTGCAGTAACAATATACATAAACAGATCATTTGATAGCACAGTTCAGACAATAATTTCTCATAATTTAAACTCGTCCCACGTTACCGCAGTAAAAGCAGAATCTTGTTTGCATTTTCATCACAGAAATTCGTGCTTAATAAACCGGCCTATTTCTTCCCAATTTAAACGCGACAGGAAAAAAGCTAAAAAAAAGTCGGCAAGTTTAGCAATCGACCGTCTTGAACCGGTCAGAGCAAGATATATAGTTGTAATCAAGCGCGTAGCCCTTTAGAAAAAGTGGACAAAATTCGATTCTAAGCTCACCCTAATAATGTTATCTTATATGGGTACTGTGCTGGCATGAGTCTAATATAAGGGTATTGGCGACTCATTTAAAATTACTCCACCGGTTGTAACGCTCACTTTCGTATTTATAACCAAGCTAAGTCAGTCATAATATTTGACAACTTTTATGTGGAACTTTCAGAGCATGACGGTGGCCAAATAAACTGCGGCAGTTACTCGATGCAATGGTAACCGAAGTATATTTATAGCTCATTTAGCAACAAAATGCAATCAGTTGCTATCAACATTTCAATTCTAATGCAAAGACTGATTTTTCGAACCGGCGCAGGCTAAGATGACTTGAATTAAAATTTAACCGCAAGAAAAAAAAAACAACTTCTGTTAATCCACATGGCACTGTAGGGTAGCCACGGCAGTGGTTCACAATTATCTGCAATTTTTGGAGGGTCGTCGGTGGTTTTATAAATAAGAAAAAGATGATGCTGTTTGTACAAAAACATCCACAAAAAAATTAGTTTACATTACGATTTTGGGAGAAACGATTTCAATAATATCAAAAAACCCATTCAACATCATGCTTACTTCCAAAAAGTGGCAAAAAAAGTCTTTAACCTTGTTCTAATACAAAAGGGTCTAGGATGATTAGTCTAAAACAATTCGTCTAAAATACAATTTGTCTAAACAATTATTTATTAATAAACAATTTGTCTAAAATACAATTGGTCAAACCCTAACCCTAACCCATTTAGACAAATTGTATTTTATACGAATATTTTTGGACAAACTCGACAAAAAACAGTCCCCTCCCATACAAAGCAAAGTGTTACGGCAATGGTCAGAAACGCGAATACTTGCACACTTCGCCTTGTATTGAACTTTAAATTGGCTCGCCTATACGTAGTTTAGGGACCACGGAGTTAATGGACAGCGTACGTAGACTTATGGTTTTTCCAGTGTTTCTCAACCGCAATCGGAGGATCACTATTAGTCCGTAAAAATTACTCCGATTTAAATGTTTGAATTATCATATGCAAAAGCTATGCCGTTCTTTGCGATGTAGTCTTGAAACTGGAAAATAGAAACACGCTAGCAAACCCAGCACGGCCAATACAATGATTTCAGTTTGCAGAAGATTTCCGACTAACTTTTGATGGAACGAAATCTATTTGCTTGCTTTGGCATTTGTTTTTTTAAAGTTTCTTGCATGATAATCGCTAAATTTTATCTTAAGAACAGACTAAAATGATAAATAAAATATCATGAGAGTTTTCGGCGCTTTTTACTGGCAAATGTCTTTCAGCACCATGACATATTTTGATCAAGACAGAGTAACGTCGATTTTTACGTTTGAATCCAGCGCTCAGGGAAGCTTTGATAAACAATCCGCATTTCTCAAGCGTAAAGAATACCGTAACGGGGGTGGAGGTGCAATTGTAGGGTTAAGGTGGGGGGCCTTTCTGTTTCTTATTTAGGTTTGATGATTTTCTTGTTTTGAGAACACCTTCTAGCATGTAGAGACTACAGAGTCAATGCGCCTTATGTAGTTTTGTTATTGATTTTTGATTGACAAACCGTTTTTCTAATGTTCTGTAATTTACAGAACATCGTCAAACCCAGGGTAACAACCACTGATCTACAAACTGCCTATAGAGTTGGAAAAATTAACAATAAAAACTCACCGCAAGCGCACAAGACTAAAAACAACGCCCAGACCAAACTGTATTCCCGCTCTTCTCTGGCCATGGACAAGGGCATGTTCTGGTAGAAGACTTCAGTCAATGGGAGCCACAATTCATCCCAGCATCTGGCGTCTCTGAGGCATGTAGTATTGTCAAGAATGTCAGCTCTAAACGAAATAAATTTGTAACTATTAATCTATCTAAAATTTTGAAAAAACTGTAGCCTTTAATATGCCAACCGGACTTTCGGTCTTTGATGTTTCGTTACTACTCGAGACCGGAGAATGACGACTTGGATGCAACTTTAATTTTGAAAAGACTACGATCATTTATTGTAAATGTGTTTGCGAAAAGTACATGAACAATCTAAAGCAAACAATTAACAGATTAAATGGCTTCTAATTAGGATGATTAGTTTTTTAAGCTGCGCTGTGAGTTGAATTTACTCTCCTCTTCCTAAGGATGAAGGCACAAAATGAAATGATACATCCAGTTCATTTCGAATCAACAATACAGCTGGTTGCCCGAACACTAACAAAGTGCACTGGAGATCTAAAAGTTACGGAATTATTATCATTACCAACAACAAAAATTAAAATACAAATGCAGCAATGGTAGCGTTGATATCAATATGTCTTAGACTAGTATCAACAAAAGCACCGACAGAACAACCACTAGGAAGCGGCTGTGCGGCTATTCTACAGCATCTATCTAGTTGATAGCATCATGTAACTTATGACTTACAATATTGGTGCGATGATTCGATCAGGAGAGACAGCTGTAAAACTGACCTCGCTCGTGACAAAGAAGTTTTCCGTAGAATTCGATCCAGTTGTACATGATTGACTTGCCCAACATCGAAGCTGCCAGGTTTCACGAATCCAGCTAATGTATAACACAAGTCGGATGCTAAGTGGTAAATTACAAGAAAACTGTAGCGTACAACTAAATGGCGTGAGTTTTGATGATGTAAAGCTCAAGAGTTTGCTGACAGTTTGGTAGTTCACTAGCAGCCTTTGGATAGGTTTTCAAAGAGATATATGGCCGGCATTCTACGTTTAGACCTCAGAAAGGTTCACAAATTTTTTCGTTGTTATATCTGATCAGAGAAGACAAATGTTCAAATTATTGTTTTTACCTGATCTTAATGGTATGCTTATTGTTCACATTAAACAATACGCTTATTTCAATTACTACCTAAGGTTTAGAGCTAGTTGTCACGCTAGTCACTCAATACCTAACTTCATTCTAAAAGTGTCCGTCATTTTCACCAAAAAAAATCAACACCAAGGAAAAAAGATCTAGCTCACTTGAAGATCAAAATAACAAGGAATATAATAACATTGTGAGACTGAGGTAATAAACATAGTTTTAGAGCTTATCGATTTACAAAGCAAAGTTTAGCTAGAGGAGTGTGTACTATCCTGGAGACATCAGAAGGGGATCCAACAGTTAATTCCAACCAATCCTGAGATACCGAAACCCTCACCACTGTATGGAGTGCCCCTGCTCCTGAAGCTTCATGGTCTTGCGCCATGCCCTAATACCAAAGAAGGAAGCGATCGAGCAACAACAACCTCGGCAAGTGCGTTGTTCATTTCAAAAACCTTTGTGTAGCGCAGAGAAATTTACATGAATTAGTTAATAAACAAAGAAAGCAATTTGAATTGCCCGGGCTTCATTGCGTTAAAATAGCAACGCAGCTCGCTCAGCTCGTACTAAGAGGAGATGTCTGTCCACCCACCAATAGCGGCCAGGCTTGTTCGTTGTAGGATTACTATATGCCGATTGTGTTCCTGACTGGTTCAAAGCATGTTGCCACTTTGCCCTCACCTGGTTATGGCTGGGTTTGCGGTGTGAACCTGGAAATAGGCTTGAAGCCGCGTCAAATTCAAAGAAAGAGAGATGAACACAACAATTGAGTTGCGCTGAGCTAAACTTCGTTCTTGTTGACACTTCTTTAACACCCACAACGAAAAAATTCTTCCACCTACCTTACCCTTACTCCAACTATTTCCATAATAGGAAAACCCAATATTCTCCCTGTCGTCTCTGTAACGAACTGAATGTGGACGTGGGCAGGAATGCTTGGACATTGTCCTGGTATGGATACATTGGTTGGCTCAGCCCCTGGCAATGATTGATTGCTGCAAAGGTAAGTAGTGTTGACTTACGTGGTCTAGACAAAAATTTTTAAAAAAGCCTATTTTCGACGTCGAAAGACAGACGCCATTTTCTTAATCAACAGCAGGGTAAGCCAAAATTTTGTTTTGAAAATTCCACACTCTGCACCGATAAAAGGCTATAAAAAAAGTTTGCGCGAGAAATCTAGTGCTCGCACATTCAACTCCAAGTTCCTTATTTCAAATTCTTCCCCAATTTCAGCAAACTTAACAGGGATCATTTTTGAGATTACAGTTCAACTTTTTGATTTATAATAATTTTTTAGAGTCAGTGGGCATATTCCTTTCACTCAAGTAAAAAAAAATTATGCAGCAGTTTTCATAAAGTTAAAAAAAATTGAAAAGCCAAAATATTGCATGCTTTTAAATTAGTGATTGCATTAGAGCTGGATGTAAAGCAACTACAAGCTGGGTACTTTTTTTGCAATGTTTTAGCAACAAAAAAAAGGAATAAATAATCGTAGCCGTGAATTTAAAGAATTCCAGCAATCATTTTTTAGAAGTTTAGCTTGTTGCCTCAAAAAACCCGCTCTCCTTTGCTTGATTGACTGCAATTTAGAATCATTCTATGCCTGCATTTGCAAACCATCTTCTACTCGATAGCTAGGGTAGCAACAGTGACCATCCGTTCAACACCTTACCAATGCCAAGTAATATTATTACACCAAAGAGTACTGGTACTGCTTTCGTTATATTTTCTGCGCTTTTAACAAAAGTGGGGTTTGTGAGTTACCCATTCTTTAAACTGATTGTTTCGGTGTAGTATTTTGCATTACGGTTTATTTAAGAAAGCGCAATGTTCTATCTCTTCTCCAGCCTTCTTGAGCCATATCTAGCTAAGTGCACTCCGCCCCACGCATATCTGCTAATAACTTATATCTGCCAACATGCTGGTTATCAAACGTTTGACCGGATAAGCAAAACAGCGCTCTAGTTCTGACAGACAACCACTATTTTTTGGTATTCAACTTTCTATTCCTTGAAGATGAGAAAAATACGTTGGAAGTTTTGTGCACCATCCTTACGCTTCAGGGAGACTTTACATGTAACAACCGTGCATACAAAAGCATCACAATTTTGACCATATTTCTAAAAATTTCTGATGTGTTAAATAAGCTAATATAGAAGCAAAGTATTCCGTTTGTTTGAGTTGGCCAAGATGATGCAATGTTTTCGGAGAGCGCAGACTCATTTTTAATGACAAGGATTCTGTACAATTTTTTATGACAATGACCATGATTTCCAATGCTGATAATAGCCTATGACTCTAAGCCAAAAATTTGAAGGCGAATCCCAGAGTGAACCCTGCCCGAAATTTACTAACATAAGTAAAACATTCAAAAAAAAGCAAAACTTTGAGAAAAATGTGAAAGGTACAGGCATCTCGCACAGACCTTTTTATATTTTTTTAGTCAGTGCATGACAGTTAACGCCGTGCATAGCGTGGAATTTTGAAAATCAAAAATTATATTTTTTCAACCAGCCCCAAGCTAAACCGTATGCTGTAGTGGATTTGATTTTGTGAAGCAGACGCGAACTGTATGCGTAGAGTAATTTCAACAATAAAATGAACAAAAAAGCTCCTCAGTAGGCTTGTACAGTGAAAGCTACAGTTACAGAACTTGTGCTTAGATCAGGCTGCTTATTTACCAGTGCTGCCAGCATCTACAACAATCCACAACCATTGCAACCAAGCAAAAAAGATCTTATTTCCAAGAGCCTTATTTCGAAAAGCACTTTAACCAATATAAACTTTTATCAAATAGCCAACAAAATCGTTTCATTAAATTCAAAAACGCTTACCTGATATCAATCTCTAGCCAATCCGTGTTCACACTTTCCACATCTGGGTTGCCAAACCTCGATACATAACCTGCACTCCCGATCAACACAAGCTGTTGGTCTTCTACAAGTTTTTGTAACTCTGTACAGTTACTAAACCGCGAGATGGCGAGCTTGAGCTCACAGCCAGTCAATATATCTTGACCAAAAAGAGGGGCTACTAAACCACTATTCGCACACAAGCCAGTGCTACCTGAAAGAAAGCACAACCTTTGTCAACAATACACCCGATTGCCAGCAACGTGGTCGAGTCTGTTGAATAACTGTCTATGTTAGCGATTGCCTCACAGTGGCTAAGTTGCTAAAGGAAAGGCTCTTCACGGCAATTTTGCATTCTTGGTTGCGCTGCCTGTGGTAGAAAAAAATGCGCTGTAGTAGTAGTATTGGTACCCCAGGCGAATCCAAATTCTAGAGATAAACAAAGCAGCTGTAGAAAGTTTCACACTTCTACAATCCAGTATACTTACAGAGTGTTGCATTGTGTTTAAAACATTCTTTGGTAAAAAAAAGTCGCAAGTGGCCATCAAAGCCCATCAATCATATTGACATTTTTGGCTTAACTATTTTAAGTTCTGGTAGAGACTAGCAATTGGATTGTGCTCATTCTGCAAAACGAAAATTAAAACAAATATTTTCCGGCTTTTCGTGAAGCATTTATCCATGACAGAATTTTTTCAACGAGTGAGTCACGTATAACTTAAACAAAAGTTACTTCAAAGCATATCAAAACTATTTCTACGCGACAATTTCTTGGCAGGCGTACAGCTCATGAATCAACAAAAGGCCAAGAATTTACACCAAGTCTGACTTCACTTTAAAAGTTAAATGATATCACTGGGAAACAAAAAAGAGGACCGTATATCAAAAGCGCTGAGGCCGAAAATGAGGTTACTTTTAGTTTTTGAGATACAGCATAGGTCCATGCACCTGACACTTTTTTCACTCGCGCAATGTTATACCAATTCTGCTGCTTTGTTCTAACTAGTAATTTGTAGCAAACATTCCACGAAAGTAACAATCTTTGTTTCTTGCGATTTGAGCAGTCCCAATGTAGCAAAGGACATTTAGTGACTACAAAACCCACAATCTTTTGTCTGACCATATATCGTCTGACTTCTAGTTAGGCTGCAGAGTTACACTCATGATAGTGATATTATCATAGATGCTGCTATAAGAAATCAGTTTTGTCTTGGTTTATAGTTACAACTGCATAAATGAAACTACTTGTCTATGGAAAGGTAATTAGTACATAGATATTTTTAAAGTTGTATATTTGAGAAATGAGTTCATTGAAAAAAGCGATCAAATGATTCTATTTGTTTTTGTTACTTTTGGGTAATTATGCTGTGAAAAAAACAAAGAAAGTCTATAACTGCTTCTGTGAAAAGAGCATAGGGTGCATACTGTGAAATAAAGCTTGCAGGCCGAGAAAAAACTTGGGCTCCGCAAATTGTCGGTAAAACATGCATTGAGATTTTACGAATTTGGACCAATAAAAATAAAAAACATTTGAAATTTAGTGTCTCTATGGTTTGGAAGAACCAAAAAAATCATTTAGATGATTGCTATTTTTGCCCTGTGGACACGAAAAGTTCTAATTATTTTGAACAAAAAAATGTTTTTTTCCTGATTGGGAGTCCGGCAGAAGGCCTCTGCTTCATTGTGGTAAGATTCTAGATTCCTAAATTCTAGTGCTTTTTTAGTCATTTACCAAACCTTGCAGTGGAGCAAAATAAAGATATGATGGAACGCTTCCTTAGTGAAATAGAACAAGCGAATTTAAGGGTTTTTCTAGTACTCAAGATCAATTATATATGCAATCGAGCTGACATCTCGTTCGACGCCTTGGCTTATCTTAAGAATTATCAAAAGTACTTGCCTATCACCTTAATGAGAAAAACTACCTGCGCAGCAGAGAATATTTTATCGCAGCAGATAACAAAAGCTACTCGTATTTTTCACGAAAAAGGAAAACCTTGTTTACTGATAGGACATTAAAGGGTAACTCCTTGAAATGAAAATATTTACCAATAATCCCCAAGAATGACGCTTTTTTATAGACAGTGCAAAAATTAGTGTGCATTGAGTGCTGTTGTCCAATGGAACAGCTACGCTCACAACATTGAAAGAATATGAAAATGTAAAAATTGTATTGCAAAAACTGGCTTACGAGGAACACCGATGGTATATCTGCGTTGATCAATGATCGTGAACTTCTTGCTTGGCCAAAAAGCTGGATACACAAAGTATTTGTGTTTTCATTGCCTTAAAGATGGCAGAGCTCAAGATAAGCATTGGAAAAGATTGGCCTTTGAGAACCACCATGAATATTGTAGCAGCAAACATCACTAACAAACCGCTTGTTTCCAAAGACATAGCATTTTTCCACCGCTTTATATTAAGTTGGGAATGATGAAGCAATATGTAAAGGCTTTAAATACAGGTAGTAAGTGTTTCAAACATATTTTCAGAAAATTTACAAGTTTGAGCATAGAAAACCTCAAACAAGGCATTTTTGATGATCCTCAAGTTCGTCAACCAATGAAGGATTTTTCATTTCGATAACTGAATTAGAATCTTCTGTGTGGAATTCTTTTGTATTAAATGCGAAAAATTTTTTAGAAATAATAAATCGAAAAGTTACAGGCAACTAGTTGAAAACATGCTATCAATGTTTTACGATGTTAAAAGCAATAAGTAAAAACCCACTACTTGGCTTAAAATTTAGACCGCTTTCCTGAAAACCTAGGGAATCTAAATGAAAGAAATGGACAAAGATTCCATGAAGACTTTAGAACCATGAAGGAAAGCACCAAGGTAAATGGATTGGCCACATGATGGCGGACTCCCACTAGAACATACTGCGTCATTGACCTACTGTTAAGTATAGACGAAAATCATGCAAACGTCAATTTTTTGTTGAATGAAATACCAATGGTTTAGTTATACCCCATGACAGTAGACCTATGTTACGACTACCCTAGCTTGTGGTTTTATGCCTCTCGTTTTTGCTAATCCGTATAGTATAGTTTTTCTATTACATCGTTTGCTTGTGATATCTTGCCTCAACAATATTGTACTAGTTTACTGCTGGCGCAAGGAACTTGACTTGGTATACGGACAGTTTTTGAAGCGGAAAAATCGTCTGCCGCGTTCAATCTTTATAACTATAACATAACTTCATGCTGTAGCGAAATTGCACAAAAACTGAAAGCAGTGCCAATTTTTGGTGTTTTAAAATATTTCAAAAACAAGAATCAACACGACAAAACTGGCGCCATTTTCAAAATCTACAGCCCAAAATATGCTCCTTAATTGATGCGAACTTTTTGACAACAAATTATGAGTTGGCCAGTGTAATGTGCTATTCAAGAATAACCCTGACACAAAGGTCATGCAACAGACAATAACCTTGTTTTTCACATTCACGTATCCTAACCGTTACTCGAACTCATTAAAGAGCTATTTTGGCCTTTGTTTCTCCTAAGTCACTTGAAAATCAACTACTTTACACGATCAATATTCTAACAAATGAATTAATTTCCATATAATGTTAGTTTTTTTAAGTTTTGTAATTCGGAAAAAACACCGAGCTTTTTAAGTATTAATCCGGGAAAAAAATTAGCCCATCTTCCGCAGTCATGTGCCAGACAAGTGTTTTTGCAATCCAAAAAAGGCAAATAGTTCTCAAGATGCGAACCAAAAAAAACAAGAAACAATTTCATCACTTGTAATTTATTTCTTGCTATTTTTAAGAATAAATTGTATCGTTTATGGTACAAAAAACATTATACCCTTCATTCAATTAAGTTAAAAAGTGCTTTTTTATTGTTATTCTAAGTGGTCATTGAGACTATTAGTCAATTAAAAATCGTATTGCGCAATAAACTCATGAAACAGTGCACAGCGGTTGTTCATACATTTTCACCTCCTGGCTAATGTAAGTGTAGATCCCGGTAATAATAAATAGCTTTGAAACTCATAGACATTGATTAAATATAATAATTTCTGCTTTTAGATTTTAGGGAGCAACCTCGCTAATACGTCATTGACTTTTACATGGTAAAATAGAAATCCCTTTTAGATCGAGACGAATGAACAAGCTAACTTACGTCAGTTACATACAGATGAAAATCAATTTTACACACGCTTCTGCTATATAACAACAAAGCTATCATTTGCTAAATACCTTACGACTAGTTACTTGTTTGATTCGGAAGTCTTTGCTGCAATATAGCCACCATACTACGCAGTTTGCAGAAAATAATAAGCTAAAAGTGGACCAAGAAAACGTATTTCAATAGTTAAGTGTATCGCGAAACGGATAAAATAATCACCTTCTCCATTCCATGAACATCGGAGAAAGCAAGGCGTCAATAAGTTGTTTAAACCATTAGAATAAAAAAAAAACACTTACCTAAAATTTGTTTGGTCATTTTTTGATATTTTTTTAGTACGAAGTCATTCTAATTTAATATAACCATTAATTAATGCAAGCGATTAGGATTTATCAAAATCAAGCTTTACTGCTGTTACTTCAAAAGCTCTCAGATAAAATCGATATTTAGAGGAATCTTAAAATCCACACTGTTGTTAAAGCAAGCAACTTTATTAAACTAAAGGTCATTTTAATTAATAGAGCATCTTAAATTTCGAACATTTTCGACATTCATAAAGCCATTTTCAAGAATTGAAACGGTAAATGTGAGGAAACAAATTACAATAATCAATGATAATTTCAAATAATACACATTACAAAGATATAATATATTGAGGAAATGTAATTCAGATTATGAAGCAAAAATTCATGAAGCTTTGCTTATAAAACGTCACAGCCCTAACCTTAATAAACAATGCTATGCAAGTGGAGATTTCTTTTAGCTAAACATAGATTAATAATTTTTATTTACAACTTTACTTACTTCACGTATAATTGTAACACCACATTCCATATTGGACTTTTAGCATAATTTTGAAGATCTTGCCATTTCTGTAAGGCTGCAAGCCTAATTTTGATATGCTGAAAGGTTTTTGCGTCTGATCTCCCATAGCTATTTATTTATTTTAAAGTTGGCTACGTTTTTACAGCCGGTAAAAGTATTATGTCTTGACCATGTGTATTATTTTAAAATTATCGTTGATTACTTTAATTTATTACGTCACATCTAGAGATTTAATCCTTGAAAAGGGCTTTATGAAAGTCGAAAACGTTCGAAATTTAAGATGCTGTATTAATTAAAATGACTTTTAGTTTGTTAAAGTTGCTTGCTTTAACAACAATGTGGATTTCAAGACGCTTTACCTCTCTGCCAAAGTTGTATCATTCAATAAGCAAGAAAAGAGGAATTACGGTGAGTTCATTAAAAGGAATATTTCAAAAAAACTTTTGAATCAAAGTTAAACGAAGAACAACTTCTAAAATCAGATTCTGAGGAGCTCTAAAAGTAAAATTCTTTAAGACTTCACGAATTTCGGAGGGAGCCCCTCCAGGGAACGCTGTTTTGATTATAGTGAGACCAAATGTTCGACTTCTTGTGGTATGAGTTTATTTAAATACTAAAAGATAAACACCGTTTCTATTCGTTGTTAAGTCGTCAAACGCTATATGCTGATAATAATCGAGTGGTCTAAGTTTAACGATAAAGGACGAGCCTCTCCCCACGTACAACGAGGCATTTTGTTTCGCAGAAAGCATACTCAACTCAGTTCGCATATCTTGAGAAATTGAAGTAAAAATACACCAGTGTAAGTATAGTTTGCTTGCGCAAGTGAGTGCCGCCTTTAGGTGATTGAAGTTATCACGCAGAGGCCATACAATTCTCAAGTCTGTAACCGTTTAGATTAACATTTTGCTTTTGGTATATCATCCAGATCTTTTCTCTTGTCATGAATCAGCCGAAAAATATTCCACAAGAATTCAACGTAATCTTTCATAGAAATTCAAATCCCAGTAAAAACAGGGTCATCGCAAACTTTATCGCAAGTGCGTTGCCATCACTGCCAATAAACAGCCGCATGATAGGAGATAGTATAAAATTCCTGCTGGATGCCTTATCTATCGGTTAACATAACAAACGCTGAATATTTGAATGATTCATAGAAATGCTTGATGATAGTTGACAGATGTCACGTTCCAAAATTAATTTAGTGCAACTTTTTTACTTGTTTTACGAAGCAGTCCATCTGTGGATAACCTTGAGTTTTTTGCTCTGCCACAAACTGCAAGAAACGTATTTTAAAATAAACACGTAAAAAATAGCGGCGCCGGCTATTCTCGTGAAACATGCGAGCAAAGACTGAAATTAGAAAAGACAACGCACGAAACCACTCGCAAAATTGTACCTAATTCGAATAATCTATCTTTGTGAAAAATAAATTAAATCTCAAACACCTCTTCGTCACGTCGCACGACTAAATAAAAATTACCACAAAATGAAAGTTTTTGAAATTTGATTAATTATAACTCGTAAGTTCGCTGTACAGAGTATACGTTTTTATCCAGATTCGTACTTATTTTGTCTGGCTTTGTAGGTCTTATAATCCGCATGCAGTTTTAATAAAAATTTTGATCTGCTAGGATATTTATATGATGCTTTACAGTATGTATTGCCGCTCGAATATCCGATGTTGTCCGCTGAGCAAGTTACAAAAGCATATAGAATAGGCTTTTGCGAACAAAAAAGTACGAAAAGATTTTTGTTGGCAAAACCGATTGTTCTCACCACAAGGTACATTATGTAATACCATATAATTTAATAAGAGAATAAATATTTTCGTGCAAAAAACGCTCGATAGCAAAAAACGAACGAAACTGGAAAAAAATCTTGTACTGTGTGTTGGAATTTCATCCATGCCTATATGTGATAGAATCGTGATGAGGAGAAAGAATAACTTGTTATGAACATTGGCATAGATTATCTTGCAATTTTGGGAAGTACCCGTAAACACAAATAAAAACCGATTGTTTCACTGCTACTTTGTAATGTTTGGTATCAATGAGGGCTAGTATATAACAATTGAACCCAGCCAATCGCAAATGTGCATGGATGTATTAGTTTGAAGGCTGTAAATGAAGATAAAAAGTTTACAAATTTGACATTACACCGTCTAACCACCTTGAACCACGCAAATGCTGTATTACAACGAGTTTGAGCTATTCTCCTGTTAGATATACAAATGCATTCAAAGATGCCATTGTGGTAAAAACTTTCTCACAAATTACAAATTGACAAATGCAACACTCTTGTATTTTACTCACAAATTACGCTGCTAAAGCATCAAACACATGTTTTCAACATTTTTCTCCAAATATGCATAATATGTATTCAACGACAAATTCGCACACAGCGCATTGAAGATAGTTCACATTTATTTATGCTTGGTGGCCACACAAGGTGTAGGAAAATTCTACTACCCCTGCCAATTTATGTCTAGGATTGATAATCGCAAATATTTTGAAAAAAGTAACTCAAAATTATGCACAAAGGTTATTCGCAAGTTCACATCATAATTTAAAGGATGAAAATGGTTGTAAGTACAAATCCAGCAAGCTCACTTTTTAGGTGTTTTGTTTCAAAGATAAAAATCAGTTTCCACAAGCGTCCACAGAAGCATAGTTGTTTGTTTTATTGGTCAAAAACACGCTAACAGGTCGCGTTTGGTAGCAAAATTTAAGGCTAAAATATTCAGCGCAAGAGCACACCCAAAAGGGAGGACACTTTCCTCAAAATTTTTCAAAGTCCCATTTATAACTGGATTCTTAAGCGTCTCCGTAAAAAATGTAATCACTTTAACCTCACAAAATACCGCTAAAATCCACTTACTCAATTCGATGAAATTCGCGTAACTTTACCCTAAATCTTATAAAAATCCTTTGGGGTTTCTAAAAGTTATCAGGATTAAAAAGTTTCTCCAGAAATTTTTGACAAGCTTCGCCCCTAATCCGGAGCACGATTAAAATTTGTAGGATGGAACTAACCTATAGCAATGCACACACCTTAATCCACATGTAATCCCCGGCAACTATAAAACAAACCAAAATCTTAATCCAAGATCTGCTCATATGTGTTTGTAACAAAAATCGATATGCTCTGGTCAGCTTGGTTTTTAAAAAACGTAAACTCAACCTTAATGTGATCGTTTGCTGTGAGTAGACAGCTCCAAAAACAATAAACCACTATTCAACGGAAAGCGTAGTTTGCGGGTAAGATGTTCGGAAACACACAGAAAAAACTACAAGTAAATTCATAGAAATCGCGTGCCAAACAAAAAATAGTGCAGCTGTAACTACGATGAAATAATGCTGGAAAAATTTTATCGAAAAACATGTTCTACAGCCGTCCCCATTGAACCACATCATAATTATCACACACTAGCAATAAAATGTCAAATAGTTTTTCCTCGGTTTTATCCAAAAATAGCTCAATAGCTCCGATCATCATGCTGCGAAACCACTCTTGATGTAACGCTTAGAAGAATCAGTTCGCAGTTTTTAGCACTTTTGAAAAGCTTTTCCGTACTTGCTTTTAAGGTTGCAAAATGAATTCTCATCAATGATGTCTTTCAAGAGAGAGCAAAGAGATTTTGAAAATCACTTAAAATAAGAAATCTTTCTCTCTCTAACAGTAGTTATAGCTTCTTTTAGCCGTTGTCTTCATTCACTGCAACTTAGTTCTAGGAAACTCAGCAGGCGCTAATAACATGGGCCAAACTCAATATTAAAAATGCATCTTAGCTCGACCCTAAAATGTATAGGTCAAGTTCTAATCATGGTCCAAACTCGATACTGAAAAAACCACCCACTTCTCCTCGAAAATAGGATCGCTACGACCCGAAGCTACGACACACCATGAAATAAGGCATCGCAAGGCCGATACCACGGTCAGTGTACTTCACAACATCGCTGCTAAACAAAGCACAATATGCAGTCTAATCATAAATTTGCAGTAAACTCGTGTTCCATGCTTCCGATCTAACATTTAATTTGTAACTATTAAATACACAGGTAGAAGTGCGAAAGGTCACATTAAAAGAGTATTTCCTTTCATCACAATAAAAATACCGTCAAAAGGTCATCATATACGCATTTAAAACGGTCTTAAATGAAAAAATAAACAGTGCCATGGCTCACATACAGCATGATGTCGCTTCTGCTTTATAAATGATTTCGGCAGACTGTGGCAAAAATCACATATTTTCCATCTACAACTTTCAGAGAAAAGCAGTTTTGCATACAAGCCAACTCAATGTCGTTCGTTGTTATTTTAATCGTACAGTTTATGGTTAGAAGTTGCTGATGCTGTACAACGAAACTTCATTAAAACGCGATCGTCGGGGTGCAAAATTTGTCAGCATAAAAAAAGCGGGGTCGCGTTATATGGGATAAAAACATAACCGCTTTTATTTTAGCATCGCTTGAAAACCGCAGTATTGAACAAAAAATCACACATGCATGTTTTACACAATACTATACCTTACCAATCATAGTTTTTCAAAAGATGCGCCTTTTGTGTTTTGTTTACGAGAGGCATGTTTCTACATTTATAAAACTTAACGGGATTAGTCAAATTTTGAGATTTGCCAACCTCTGCACTCCTTTTTGGGATGAATCGATTGATCGCATTTTATCCATATTCGTGTCAAATCGAAGCGCGTTATAGCAAAGTCTCTCTGTACATTGTTGACCATTAACCGCCTGTTTTGGCGTCAGAGTCTGATGAGCGAAAAATCCTTTTAATGACGAATTTTGTAAATTGGACTTAAAACAAAAATAAAGTGCTAGTAACGAATTGTGACTTTTTAATGTAAGATACGTACACACTTGAAACGGTCGGAGACATGTTTAAAATGCTAAAAGACAGTTTGATCATTGACACTAAACGCCAGATCTTTAACAAATGGAATTGTTTTCAAGTAAACACGACAACAAAAAGTAAACTCTCTTGCACCAATACAAGCAAGGCTATCGAGAAAAAATAAACTTCTAATAACCAATAAATTACGACTAAAACATTGGAGCCAACCATAAAAAAGCTGGAAACTGGGTGTTTTACTGTTTATTGCGACTATATCTATCATAATGATCTAAAATTTATTTTTTTAAATTATAATAAAATCATTCAAAATTGTCAACACTACAAAAACTTAAGTAGCACTGTTCTATACAATGTTCCATGCGCTGTTAAAAACAATGCTCCTCAAGTACTTTTTCTGGTATTTTGAGTATTCTGAATTTATAAAACATGTCTTTCTGCTGCCGGTAGCACTTCTGAGTATTCAAGACCAATTGATGTTAACCTATCTTTCAAAAAGAGAGCATGAGAACAAAGTTGAAACCAGTTCATACAAATCCTACTAACAGTAACTAGTAATATTTCGACGAAGAACTCAAGAATGACAATACGAGGCTGCCTGAGCTCGAATAAAAAACTTATCTATTTATGTTAAAATCAATAATCTGCGTTCAGTACTTTTTAATTCATGAATTACGTACAGTTTTTGGTTACGCAAATGCCAGTTTCAACAAAGTGCGACCACTTATCAATAGAACAAATAAGATTGCCTCTTACTTCTTACTTGATCGAAGCATTCCTGTTGCAGCTTTGAGTTACAGCAAAATTAAAACCGGGATGTGTCATTTTATACCTTCTCACATAAAAGGGTAAGCCTCATGTCATAACGATGATTTATCAACGTTGTAAAAACGTTAATCATTTGAACAAGCTTGCATGCCTTAAAATAAGTTCAAATGATAAGGCCTAAATGGCCTGTTGTTTGTTTCCGTTAACCGCTTTCAAAGTCTCTGCAACACGTCGGAGATTGATTAACTTACCTCTCGTTTTATTCTTCGACTGAAAATCGCAATCAATGCAGCGATAATGACAGCAGTACAGGCAGCAATAAAAGCAGCAATACAGGAAGCAGTTTTTTCAATTTGTTGACCGACGATTCTTTACCTCTTCTTCGCTCTGTTGCTGGCTCTTCTTCCTCTCCTAACTTCCCCAACTGTTGCTTTCCCAGAGAGTCGGCTTTGGTCTACGGAGCTTACCTGAGATCCCACTTTGCTGTTTCTCAGCCAAAGACCAAGCGTAGCAGAGTCAGAGACTACCTTTCTGAGCTCCGCCGTGCCACGTGCCCAGAAGAGTCTCACTCGTCCTGCTGCTCTCCCTTCTCTCCCGCTGAATTTCTTGCGGCTGCCTCCAATCTCTCCTCCTCCACTGCCACTGGCCCAGACAAAGTTGCCTATCCCATGCTAAAGCATCTTTCTCGCTCTGGCATGGATTTTCTTCTTCACATCTTCAATCTCTCCTGGACTTTGCATTCCTTTCCTTCCATCTGGATAACATCTTCTATTATTCCCATCCATAAGATGGGAAAGCCTCTCGACTCTCCTGGCTCCTTCCGGCCTATCTCTCTCACCTCCTGCGTCTCAAAGCTTTTTGAACGCATCATTCTATCTCTTCTACTCTTCTTTCTGGAATCTAATTGCATTCTCTCTACCCGCCAGGCCAGTTTCCGCCCTGAACGGTCTACCCCAGATCAAATTCTTTACCTTTCTCAGTCCATTTCGGATGGGTTTAACAAACCCAGGCCGGGCTCTCGGACGATCCTCTTTACTATTGATTTCTCCAAAGCTTTTGACTCTGTCTGGCACCCCGCCATAAACTCATTTCGGCTGGCCTTCCTCCTTGCTTTGCTCGTTGGACTCAATCTTTCCTTTCTGACAGGCGCGCTTGTGTGGTTTATCAAAATCACAAAAGTCGTTCCTTTTGAGTCCATCGAGGTGTTCCCCAAGGATCCGTTTTTGGCCCTGTACTTTTCTCTGTTTTCATCAATAATCTTCCTGCTTCTCTGCCTTCTTCCGTCAGCTGGTCTCTTTACGCTGACGATCTGGGCATCTGGTCCTCCTCTTCTCAGTTCCCACTGCGGTGGAGGCCACACAAGGAGCTCTGTTTCAATTAGAGCGCTGGTCTGAGTACTGGTGTCTTCCTCTCAATCACAGCAAAAGGCCTTCTTCTTTTCAGTCGATTCCTACCAAGCTAAATCCCAGTCAAACCTCCTCTTACTCAACTTCCGCTTCGGCTTCAATCCAACTCCTACTTTTCTTGGGGTCACCTTCGACCGCACTCTTTACTTTTCTAACATGTATCTTCGCTGAAGGCCAAGTTATTCCCATGTATCAAGGCCTTACGCTGTATCTCTACTTCCTCAAGGGGACCCTCTAAGGAGTCCCTCTCTCTTCTGTATAAAGCTTTTCTTCACCCCCTTCTCACATATGCTTTACCCGGATGGTTTCCTTTTCTAAGCGTTACCAATCTCACCAAATTGGAACGCCTCCACAGAATGGCTAGTCGCGCCATCACCAGCTGCCTCACGCCCTCCCCTATCCCTCTTCTTCTCTCCAAGGCTTCTCTACCTCCCCTACGAGTCACCTTGACTCATTTCACTCTTTTATCTTATGAACGGGCTCTTGGTCTCTCAACCTCCTCTCCCATTTCAGGTTTGGCCAGACTTGGAGTGAAATCAAGACTCTGCAGATCGTCCTGGAGAGCTTTTGCGTCCACTCACCCGCTCATGCTTCCTTCTGCATCTCCTAGGGAGGCTATTCTTGCTTGCCCTCCCTTTCCTCCTTGGAACCAGCCTTCCTTTACCGTGGAGTCCACCCTTTCCTCTCCATGCTCCCGCTCTCATCTCCCTCTCTCTCTCATCAAGATTCGGCTCTCGCCCGCCTCGACTCTCTCCCTCCTCATGATTTGGTGCTCTGGACAGACGGCTCTGTTCCTTTTCCTTTTGGCAAAGGCGGCTTTGGCGTATTACTAACTGCTCTCTCTGTGGCACTGAGGCAACTCTTTCTTTTTCAGCAGGCCCAGTATGCTCAAGTTTTTTGCTGAAACCTGCGCCATTCTGCATGCTCTTTGCTGGTCTTGACAGCACCAACAAGTCTGCCATTTCTCTTCTCCTATTATCTGACTCTCGTTCTGTCCTCGCCACCCTGTCCTCTTCTCCATCTTTCCTCTTATCTCAAACTCTGTGGCAGATCTGGTAGGAAATGTCTTCTCTCTCCTGTTCTATCAGGCTACAATGGATCCCCGGACACTCATTTCTACCGGGAAACAACGCGGCTGATGAGCTAGCCAGACGGGGTGCACTACTTGCACCCTCCGCTATTCCTTGCAGTCTCTCTCCTCTGACCTCTCGTATCCACTCTTCTTTTCTCGGACTGGACGCGTACTGTCTCATCTAAATTCTTCGTCAGGCAGGTTCCCTCGATTTCCATGAAGGAGCTTGTGCTCCCTCGTCACGCTCGCTGTGTTCTCTCTGGTCCTCGCTGCAACGGACATAGCCTTCTGTGAAGTTCTTATCTCTCTAGGATTGGCAGAATCGAGAAGCCTTCATGCAGCGCCTGCGGACACTCGTCCCAGGACACTTCTCATCTCATTCTGCACTGTCCAGCTACGAACTCATTGTGCCGCTCGGTTTTTGGCGACTCTCTGTCTCTTCACGACCTCTGGTCCAGGCTCTGGGGAGTTTCCCGGCTTCTAGGGCATCCATGGTCTTCCGCCATGCCCCCATCCCTCGGAAGGGGTCGGGTAACAACAACAACAACGACAACGACGATTCTTTACAAACAAATCCAAATGACGTGTGGTTAAATCCAATAAAATACAACACAGAAACACTTCGACGCAGTTAAAACGAAATCAAAAACAATGGCAGACTATCAGTAAATTTTCTTATATGGTAAATTAGGTTACGCTCAAAGCAGTGGTGTTGCAAATTTGAATTCTAACTTACAATACAAAGAAAACGCAAGGTTAAATAATGTAACTAAGAAGTGACTTATTGCGGGTTTGCGGCACCGTAGGGAAAGATGAAAAAACACAATTTCGAAACAACAGAAAGTTTTAATAACTGAAAAAAAAAATTAATATGGTTGTTGTTGTTGATTACCCGACCCCTTCCGAGGGATGGGAGCATGACAATTAACATGGTCGTTAGCAAGTTCTTTAGAAAAAAATCTACCCTCCGCCAATTTTATCATCCTTAAGAAATAGAACATACAATATATTTTGCAGACACCGTTTCGCAAATAAAACTGAATTGAAGCGGTATATATATATTTTACGTGAATGTTTATGAAGGCCTATTTGCGAAAAAATGCTATCTTTGGTGTACCTGTGGAAAACAAAATGAGCGACACTGGGCAAGGTGTCGTGCAGTGTGCCCGAGCCCTAACGTAAATTTGATAGAAAATATAAATAACGACTTATTTTTTATTAAGATGATAGAGATAAAAACCTGGACTCTGGTATTAAAAAGATAAGGTCTCTTTTTTCTTGAAATTATCCAAACAATAAACAAATACATGATTACAAGATAAATCACTGAAAATTTTAAGCAAATCATAAAATGATTTAAGGTGATACGTATGTATTATCTTATAATTCTATTTATATCTTTATATAACCACCGTAATCTTTGGTGGCCCAGGTTTATAAAGAAACTTTTTTATGCCAATGTAACCTAGCTGGATAGCTGCAGAACCAGCTTGGTATAAAAAATTAATAGCACACATTGTGTAAACAGTAATCATAAGCGACCATTTTTTCTAAAAGATAAAGATGAATGAATAGTCGACATAGCGCTACTTGAATTTTTTAAATCATTTGTCAAATCTTTCGAATCAAATTTCATTTCTTCAAACCTCTTCCATGGAAACAAACCCTTTAGCATTCTTTTAGCTTTCCTCTCTCCATTCAACTGCATAACGCAAGCAGAAGATCGTTGTATGACATTTTTTAAATCGTGTAAATTGTTCTTCCTGAAGCTTCAACTATTGAAATTCTTCTTTTTTGTGTTTTGTCAACTTTGCTCGTAAATCAATGTACTACATGATTAGAACCTATTCGACAAAAATATGATCACTCTACTTCGATATTGATGTGAGTACAACAATAATTCGCGCGCACTTTAAAAATCGCTTTATTTTGGTAATAACACCCTACATGAAAACTACACTCCAATAATGTGATTAATTCTGTACGATCACCATCATAATATAGTACCTTCTTGTTCATCTGCTGAAGTGCAGATTGGATTTTCAGAGTTGATCTAGACACAGGTGGATAGTTTGGCCATCAAATATTCGGCCATTTATTCGTTCGATTCAGAAGAACATCGATTTATAAAAGTTGCCTTTCCGTCTATTACGTAATACTTTTGTTTCAGTAAAGTAACTACCTCGCTAATACGATCATTAGACTGCAATCCCAATAGTGGTCGGTTTGTAAAGGTTCCATTGCACTGATACTGCTGACGAATGCGCTAAAGCCTAGCGAGATCACCCCATTCGGCCACACGAGCTATGCTGTTAATGTTTATCTCTTCTTTTCCTTGGATGGGGGTACACCATGAAACGATCGTCCACATTTATACCACAACCTTAATAGACATTAAGCAAGGGAAAAGAGCAGACAATTTTGAAACTGCCACAAAGAAAAACTGCGGTTGGTAGACTCACTATCAATAATGCAAAGTACCATTGGTGAGTGAATCGCTGTCACAAATCAACTCGCACAAAGCGCAATTTTCTTTTTTTAATACTAAGTTTACCAAATTAATATCTTAATATGCGCTGATTTTGCAAAGTACATAAAGATGAACTTGGGTCAAATGCCTATTTATTTTAACTGAAATTGTAATCAAGACGAGCATCTCTAAACATCTACATTACTGCTTTCTTTTTTCCTGTTACGACAGTTTTTGAATTTACGCAACATAAAGTACAATTGTTGGGAAATCAAGTTCAACCGTTCTAATGTTTGAAAACACACCAATTGAACACATATCTTTTAATCTCAATTTATCTAATAAACAGAGAGCACTTATTTCGAAAAAATACCTTTAACAGAGATCTCGCAATCTTCTCCACTTGTAGAGAGGAGAGCTTCGAGGTTCCACAACAATACCAAGTTATCCCGAATAAAGGTTCGATGAAGGAAAAAAAGTGAAGAAATTATTTGCATCGGACGAATATTGAGAAATTTAACAATATAGCAATTCACTTTGATTCAAAAACCTTTTCCAACTAACACACGACCACGCCTATATACTGTCAAAAGATTGCATCACTTAAATCACTGGTTGTTAAACAAATCGTCAAGGTCCTAAGGATATTGATTCAAATCAAAAGCTGTAATCTACCGTTGACAAGGATTTTGCACAATTTAACACAAGCATCTACACAAGCTAATGCGTTTTTCGAACAACTATGCATTGCACAATGCACACAGCTTGCCTTATGCACATGACGTAAGATGGAAATGTGTCTTTAATAATAATGTCCACCATGTGCATGGACTGTGGTAACATCATTTTTAACAAAATAAAATATTCCAACGTATGTCCGTAAAAAGCAGTCGACATCTGCGACTTCTTCATGATCTTGACTCCACCACTTTCCTTAATCGTTCCTCCGGCAGCCACTCTCTGACATCATACTCCCTCTTACTCTTCAACTGTTCCTTAGGACCCAGGTGCTGACCATATTTTATTTTTCGCAACATTTCCTTTCCTTTTATATCTCAATACAGTAAGTGCTCTCCATCGTTCAACTGTCCAAACGCTCGTTGGGATGACTTTCCTGCCTACTTTGACTCTCACTATCTTCCTGCACAACAATACTTTCGCTCTCTTAGTCCGTTGCAGCTGCTCTCTCAACTTCTGTGTCACTGAATGCGGCCAAATCATTTCTTGTTTTTTAGCCAAATCATTACTTACTTTCACTACCGTTTACAGAAGTGACGAAGAACGCCAAGTATACATCTCTGCTTCCTGGCATGCTTTGTCATTCATCGCCAAAGCTCCGGTGCAACACGAAACGATCAACTCTCTCTCTCTCTCTCTCCAAAATTTAACCCAAAACCTGATACGATTTATCGCTGAGTGCGCTTCTTCTTTACCCAACGTTTCCAATTGTCCATCAACTGTCTTCACTAAACCTCACTTCTCCGTTTTTTAGCGGCACGCTTTGCATAACACAGTTAGTGGCTACTTATTCCGACTCCGCCCTGCTTTCTGTACTCGGGACCTCGGGACTCACATTCTTCTTGCCGCTTCCCTTCCAATCCTACATAATTCTCAGCCGCTGTCGCCAATTCTTCCTCGTATGCTGCCACCAGATCGACAGATTAACCCATCCTATACTAAAGTTCTCTCTTCCCTCTGATCTAGACCCTTTTCCACACATTTTCTATGCGCCATCAAGTGGGAGCGTCCTCACTGAACTACCAGCCGTGCCATCATTAATTACGTGCTCGTCTATTCCTCTTTTTCTTTACGAAGCTTCAGTACCACTTATTTTTTTCTGACATAGCAATATAACTAGACAAAAGAAGCGCGCTGCTTCGGACATTCAGTCCCTAGCAGCTTCTCTCCCTTTATCTCTCGTATTCTCTCTTTTCTCAAGCTCGAGGCGTAGTTATCACCTCCATGCTGTTGGACCCACAAGTTGCTTCAGCCTCATCTAAAAAAACTTGTACCTCCTCATCAAGCTCGGCGTGTCATCTCTTGCCTTCGCTGCAACGGACCTGGCATCCTTTTGAATGCCTATCACTTTAGAATTGGCAGGAAAGAAAATGCCTTCTGTAGAAACAGAGGTCAACGACTCATGACACTTCTCACGTCACTCTGTCCTACTACCAAGTCTACACCGCACTCTCATCGGACTTTTCTCCTTACCAGGCCGAGAAAACGAACTCTAGTCCAGGCCAAGAAAAATTGCACAATGTACAGGTCCTAAAGCTTTATGGCCTTCCATTATGCCCCTATCCTTAGGAAAAGGAATGATAACAACTAGTTTCTCTTCAAGTAATGGCAGCATATTACCCCTTCCTTCCTACTTCAGGTAGGAGGCGAGACAAATCAATTATTCGTGAGAAGATGGAGGCAGGTAGTGGTAACGCCTATAAAAAAATATCAATCTCGCTTTAGCGTGATGAAAAAGATCAAACGACTTGATGATCCTTCTTTATCGCGTAGTTTTTGATGAACAAATAACGCTCTACGTCAGGGGTCGGCAACCTTTTGAACGCAGTGTGCCAGTTTACGAATAATATCAAGATGTAAGCAGCTTCGCGTGCCAAACATTTTTATGTGTTTGGTTTGCACAGTCAACGATGTGAATAGCAAACGGATATGAAACAAATTTGTTTATTAATTTTATTGGATAAGGTCGAATACAGTCAAAAGACTCTTTTTAATGAAACTACAGACTCCTTGTCCTTGCTTTTCCTTGCTCAGCTCAGTAATATTGGACTAAATTTAGATACACTCAGTTGAACACACAATTTTCATTGATCTTCCGTAAGTCGGCTGCGATGGGCACTGAGAATAAACTTCATTTGTGAAAATATTTGTTCACACAAATAAGTGGCTTGAAATGCAGACAGCAAAACTATTGCCATCTTCTTCAGACAGCTAAATTTCTCCTGCAAAGATTTCCAACGTGGTAAAATGTTTTTTTGCTTGTTTTCAATCGTTTCCCGCGATTTCCGCAAATCAACAAATTTCGATGTCCACAATAAAGATGCTTTGAAATCGATCAGCTGCAACTGGAAGTCTTCAATACCCATCCATTCAAATGCACATAAGTTCAAGTCTTCGCTGCTCTCGGGCTTGATGAGAAAAGAAACCAATGAACCAAAATGTTGAAAATCTTGAAATCTGGTGCAAAATTGAGACGTTGAACCCCTAATGTACATATAATTTTAACCGAATTAACTTGGTAATCCACTGAGAAAGCCCTCAGGTGTTCAAAGTAGTGAAAAGTGGCGATTCGGATGTCCGTGTGTAGACATCCAGTTTAGATGCAAATCCTTTGCATACCTCAAAAAGACACATCACTGTTTTTCCTATACCTTGCAGATGAAGATTAAGTTCGTTAAGGTGCGTGGTGATGTCCGCAAGAAACATCAGTTTTACAAGCCACTCTTCATCTTCCAGTTCGGGGTCGGCCTTTCCTTGTCCCCTGAAAAAGACCCTTATCTCGATTAGACATTCGACGAACCTCAAGAGAATCTTACCGCAACTTAACCATCTGTCACTGCAGTGCAGCAGCACATCATGGTATGCACTTTCCATCTCTTCAAGCAAAACTGTCTGTGAGTTGTAGCAGAGTGTGCGACAAAGAAACACAGTGTTTTCGTAACTGTTTTAGTATTAGGCGTGTCTACACCAAAATTTTATTCATTCTTGCTGCGTATCGCATCTTTGTTTACTCTAATTTGTTTGTGCTAATGGGAAATCGCATGAACTGGATTGTCTTGAGCCAATTTTTTCGCTTTCACAGCGAACCAGCTGTGAGTGTCATTGGCAGAACCACAATAGACATCACCGACATAGAAATTGTCAAGTGAATTGCATGCTTGCCAAATTTTAGGACTGTTGATTTCGTGCAGTGTAGACAGTTTGAGCTTGGGACTGCGCCGCGCACGCTTATAGGGTAGATTTCGCATGCGCGTCAAGTCACTTGGCGTGCCATAAAAATCCTCTCGCGTGCCACCTGTGGCACGCGTGCCAGGGGTTGCCGACCCCTGCTCTAGGTGAACCGAAGAAGCAAGAGTAGCAAGTACAGGATAATTAGACGAATAATTACTTAGCGAAACAACGGGCCAACAACTTGATGCATGAAGTTCGCCAATTACTATAAGAGGTAGTTTTTGATGTCAAAATTATTTTAACGCATTACGTAAACCTTCCCCTCCTACTTCAGGTAGGAGGCGAGACAAATCAATTATTCGTGGGAAGATGGAGGCAGGTAGTGGTAACGCCTATAAAAGAATATCAATCTCGCTTTAGCGTGATGAAAAAGATCAAACGACTTGATGATCCTTCTTTATCGCGTAGTTTTTGATGAACAAATAACGCTCTACGTGAACCGAAGAAGCAAGAGTAGCAAGTACAGGATAATTAGACGAATAATTACTTAGCGAAACAACGGGCCAACAACTTGATGCATGAAGTTCGCCAATTACTAAGAGAGGTAGTTTTTGATGCCAAAATTATTTTAACGCATTACGTAAACCTTCCCCTCCTACTTCAGGTAGGAGGCGAGACAAATCAATTATTCGTGAGAAGATGGAGGCAGGTAGTGGTAACGCCTATAAAAGAATATCAATCTCGCTTTAGCGTGATGAAAAAGATCAAACGACTTGATGATCCTTCTTTAACGCGTAGTTTTTGATGAACAAATAACGCTCTACGTGAACCGAAGAAGCAAGAGTAGCAAGTACAGGATAATTAGACGAATAATTACTTAGCGAAACAACGGGCCAACAACTTGTGCATATGAAGTTCGCAAATTACTAAGAGAGGTAGTTTTTGATGCCAAAATTATTTTAACGCATTACGTAAACCTTCCCCTCCTACTTCAGGTACAAGGCGAGACAAATCAATTATTCGTGGGAAGATGGAGGCAGGTAGCGGTAACGCCTGTAAAAACGTAAGAATCGCTTTAATGTGATAAAAAGATCAAACGACTTGATGATCCTTCTTTAACGCGTAGTTTTTGATGAACAAATAACGCTCTACGTGAACCGAAGAAGCAAGAGTAGCAAGTACAGGATAATTAGACGAATAATTACTGAACGAAACAACGGGCCAACAACTGGATGCATATAAAGTTTACAAATTACCAAGAGAGGTAGTTTTCAAAGCCAAAATTATTTTACGCATTACGTAAACGTTAAAGTTTCAGCCACTGCTGTTGCCAAAACTTCTACGATGCAGAATTTGATGGCAATTTGCTTTTACTGCGCAGTCAATTTTTTTGAACTTCTTCATATTTTTTGCAGAATTTTTATATGCCTTTTGCTAAGACAAAGCTCATTGCTTGTACGATCGTTTTAAGGCAAAAAACTTGTTTTTAGTCAAGTTTACTTATTTTTATATGACAACGTGTGCTGTTATGTGATGCAACGACAAAGTAACACAACAACAAATTGCAAGTAAAGCTAATTTTTGCATACACTTATCATTTGTGGATTTGTGCAACTACAAGCCCCATTCGTGCACACAGCTGTGATCGACTAAAGCCAGCTAAGTCGATCATAGCTGTTTAGCGTGACAAAGTGATATACAGATCTTTTGCTTGGCACTTAACTATAAAAATAACGTGAAGTATGAAACATAAAGCTCAGCAAAAATTAAACTAAATGGCTAACGTATGAAAGACACTGCGGTTTTACCATCTAACTAATTGGGCAATTGGGCAAAATTTAACCCCAAATTCCTAAACAGATCCAATCAACAAAACCAGAATCTTCGACAATTTTATAAATCTAATTCTGAGAAGTTTAAAATAGAACAATTTTTATGAATTTAATATAGCATAAAAATTCGATCGAAAATTATCACCTGCATAAGCCAATCACAACAGTGAAAAATATTAGATATGAAGTAATATGAATTTTAATCATTTTAGGAATGACATGCACGGATTAATCGGAAAGTCTACCTTGCCACAAGCTAATAAAAATTCGGAAATCAGCCGAGTAATATCAGTCGGAAGTTGAATAAAACATAAAACCTATTTTGTCTATTATAGCCTACATCATCAGTTGCGATAAATGCTTAAGAGTTAGGCTACTGCATCATATTTGCTATTACGAGTTAGGGTTAATTAGTAAGCCAAAAAGCAGAAATGCGTTGAGTCTAATGTCTTCATAGCATAGCATAAGACTTTTTGATACTCGATAATTTTGTCTTATGCCAGGTAAAAGTAGTAAATAAAGCACGAAACAATTCAATACCTCAAAGGCTAAAACCAATTTTAGAAATTTGAACCTTTTAAACAGATATCTATTTCAGAGAATTTTTTCCTTGACCTTAACTTTCCATTCCCGAATTCCCTACCGTCTCTTTCCCCTCAACGAAATCAGTTCTAAATGCGGCGATGAGGCTGATTCTGGTGAAGTCGAGTACCTTCGCAACAAATTATTAGTTGCATGTCATGGTCAGGGATAGATTTCACGTCCCAAAAAACTGATTGTAAAGAACTGCACAGCACAAAGCATTACAACGCCAAGCCAAAGACCAAACAAAACGTAAAATTAATACTTAATTAGATATGCATAGCAAATTTGCAAAAAGTAGTAATAATCAATAATGTGCAAACCACCAAGCATAGTGAATATCAAGCAAACGCAAAACAAAGAATGTAAACCAGAAAGGCGAAATGGTTGTCAATTTTCAATTAAAGTACTACCAATGAAAAAGCAAAATGCCATTTGGAGAAGTTTTTCCACAATTATACGGCGTAGACGTAAGTAATGCGATATATGCGTTTCACTAACTACCTGCTTTTGCACCATATATTCAAGATGTTTCGTGGAACAAGGAAGAAGTTCACAATTTTTTTGAGCGCAGTAATGTATGGTCTCGAAACGAAACACTTAACCTACGCTTACGCTTTAAACCCTTCAAAATCGTCTACCAAACATTAAGTTATCTCATCTTCTACCGATCAATTAAAAATATCTTAATTTAAGAAAACATAACGTAATGACGACAATCGTAGCCACATAACCTACTTCACCTCGCACAATACACATATTTCTTGTAGTAATCCAAAACACAAAATTACACCCAAGTGCTAAAGCAGCGATAAAGGCCCGTTTTTATTGACATGAGCTACAAGAGAAATCGTCTTGACCTTTCTTCTACCTTTTACTCCTCTATCATTTGATTAACACATTGATTGCAACAGCAGACATATGTGTATGCCAATCCACTTTTTGTTTCAGTCGCGGCAGGCACATGTCGGCCAGTTTTACTTAAGTGGCTACGATGGCAGACATTTTAAGATAAGACTACAGACTTTGAACACTATATATGAGACGCGTGACTGCTAAACAAAGTAATGGTGTCTACCAGTGGTTACTAAAATGAAAAATTGCAATTTTAACTAACATTCAGTCTTAGGTTCAGATTCCAGCACGGAGAGCCAGCTGGATGATGGAATGCATTTTTTTGTTCTTTTGATTTTTTTAAGTATTTTTATGGTTATTCATTTTTCATGTTTTTGTTTTATCTCTTTATACATTTTGTTTTATTTTTTAGGTATTTTTTGTTTTCTACATTTTTCATATTTCTTTTTATATTTTTCTTTGTATTTTTTATTCAAAAATATTATAATGATAATCACAAAAATTGTAATGATAATGATAATAATAAAGTATATCATAAATCAAATGTACTTCTATTTTATTCCTTCTTATGGATTGCAGCAAAGCAAGGCAAACACATGAATGGGTTATTGGGGCAGATGTCACAATAACATAGCATTTATATCCACCAAAGTTGAAGCTTGTACGCACAATGACCTATACCGTGCCTATTCACTCACAAACCACCACAAATCAAAAAAAAATTTGGCTTCAGAGGTTGTGTCGTGAATTTGGGCTGGGTAGTCAATGTGTTGATCAGATTTACCCTCAAAACACCCAATCGTTGCAGGTGATGCCCATTTTTTGGAGAGCAACTTTCATCAAAAATGTTTTTGTCGGATTTTTAAGACGATGACTTATTTCTGTAGCCAACTGTTGCAATAGAATAATGAAATTTACTATTAATAATAAATATATTTAATGCCAAGAATAAACTGACTCCAGGTTAAAAAATGCGGTTCTAAAGTGATCAGAGACAAGCTTTTGTTTCTTTCCTTGCGTCGAAATAATCATTTAGCGCTTACAACGAATTTCGGCGCGTGTAAACGAGTTTCAACACTACAAAACCAAGCTTGCTTCTGATTACGTTCAAACATCATGATAGTGAAAAGC
Source organism: Trididemnum clinides (assembly GCA_963675345.1). Classification (NCBI taxonomy): domain Eukaryota; kingdom Metazoa; phylum Chordata; class Ascidiacea; order Aplousobranchia; family Didemnidae; genus Trididemnum; species Trididemnum clinides. The sequence continues at coordinate 8,812,442 of OY776290.1, forward strand.
GGTCTTACGAGTGTCTTTAGAGATTTCATGCAAATGCCGGTATCTGTTTGCACACTAAGCAAGCACTTGCTGGCGTAATTGCTGTTCGCTCTTTTTAGTTGCAAGTGCGTTAGCGTTAGCTCGAGATTTTTAGTCCAAAAAAAAAGAGTCCAGCGTACTCTTACAGAGAGTACAGAGGAAACTAGTCTTAACGAAAGTTTTTCTTCAACTAATAATGACACCATCTTTTTATCCTCACAATTTATTAACTACTAATATAAGTCATTTTTAAGATTTTTAAACATTTTGCAAGTGACTGGAGTTAATTTTACTATATCAGTTCACTGTTAAAATATAAGTTCTTCTATCGAAAACGTTTAAAAGTGCACTGCAAAACAAGATACTCATTAATTAGCAAAAACATTGAATTTGCAGCACATAACTAAGGAAAAGACGACTATTCGAGTTGAGTTGCTAAAAAAAAAATTTAGACATATTGATAATGTAATGGAGAAAAAAAACATCTTGATTAGCAGAATAACTGAAAGGGTTATTTTAGTAAATTATTGATCTCCATTACGAAAGAGTGCTTAAAAATCGTTGGTGTCTTTACAGACACTTAACTCGCTCCTTGCATTGGTACATTTATCACTAATAAATATTACGAAGTAACCATTTTCTGGCGGATGTTTGATGAAGCTGTTCACCAAGCTCTCAATTTAAAAATAAATCCTGTTTCTCTTCGTTTTTTCAGTGAGCAGCAACAATGCGAATTGCTCAGGTGGTGCTTCTATTTAGTCATAACAGTCCGTTGGCCAGTACTACCATCATCATCAGAGCATCAAGCGTCGTTCTACTAACAAAATGTAAACATGGTGAACAGCTTTGTCAAATACTTATTGAAAGAGCTTATTGCAATTTAGTTATACAAAAAACAAGAACATACATTCCGGAAAGTTCAAAAATCGGTAGGTAATATCGGAGTTTAATGTTCAATTACAGGTACCAGTGAGAGGAGTTATTGTTTTAACAGCCTTGAGTTCCTTGAACTGCTTGTTCGCAGAAAATCGCCTAATCAACCAAAACCTGAACAGCAACAACAACAACAATGGTAAACGTTACCTGTTGTACACCAGTGCGAATTATGGGAAAGGGTTTTTATTATTTGCAATACTATTACTTTGTGAAATAACCACGTTATTCTTGTGAACATGCATATAAAGCGCGTAGATTGCCTATATAACTCAATAAATTGATGTATGATACGGTTATGGTGAGCACGTGCTATGTTCATGGAGGTAAGAGTTTTAAATAGATCTCGCTTACTATAAACTCTTTTGAGTGATACACAGCATCTTCGATACAGATGGGATCCCCGTACCAAAGTGATAGCATGCGCCGCGCGCGTGATGTGTGCGAAGAAATTTGTAATAGGAAGATACATCTTTTATGTTATTGCAAATATGGGGTTTTGGTTTTTGTTGGTGACGGGACAGGCCCTGCTGATGAGTCCAAAAGGACGAAACGCGTCCAGAGACGGTCTTGTCAAATTATGGAAGGGGCTTTTATTATTTGCAATACTATTACTTTGTGAAATAACCAATTCATTCGTGTGAACATGGACATAAGGCGCGTAGATTGCCTTTATAACTCAATAAATCGCTATTGTATACCAGAAATTAATTTGATAACAATGCGTCCCTTTGTAAAATAACCTGCGGCTTTATCGATCTGATGGTATTGGCTGTTCTTGTCAAAAAAAACCGTAACTTAAAGTAAGACACTACCATGGCAATTTGTGTGTTTACTATTCACCAGTAGCATGACAAGCGACAAGAATTGGCTTTTTATTTACTGACAACTTAGTTAAAACGCCCCAAAGTGGTCATGACATTAGGGAAGAATGAAAATCGTATGATTTGTTTTTGCAAGTGTAAGCCTAAACAGCTTCGTTCTTTTATATTTCTACACGACTAAAACAATGATAAAGACAGGAAAAATGAACGCAGCAAAATGAAAGATGCTAAAGCACGTAAAGGTAAAATGTATTCTAAAAGTGTGCAAAATTTATTGGCAAAGGCAAAAAACAGCAAGCACCAAGAAGCGCCAAGTTTAGCCCGTGTAGCACACAAGTTGGCTAAAATCTTGGATTTTAACATTACTTGCAATGTGGCAGTATTATCTTAAAGCAATTAATGTTGATTGATACCGTTCATTTAACTAATTAAGCCACAAAGTCAATTGATTTCTCTTTTTGCCATGAGACCATTCATTAACTAATGTAAAAGAATTGAACCATCGCGTTTTAGAAATACGACAGTATTTTAGTAGTAATGCATGTTAGAGGTGAGTACAAACCTAATACATGGAAATCTGAAAAGGATCTGAACTTGTTGGTGGTGCAGTTAAATAAAAGGTTTTTCGCTTGTCTATGTCACTTTACAAAAAAGTCTTGGCAAAGTAAAATCGATGCTATTTCAATGTTAAATGTTCAAGTTTTTTGTTACTGCGCAGTGGTCAGCCCATTGCTACCACACAATGATCCTTCTACATTTCGCGTGAAACGGGATTTGTACTGATTTTATTGGTATTTACTATCAGTTCTGTTTACTGTAAAGAAGAAATCGTTTTGTGTCTTATGGTGTGATAAAAAGGAGTCACCAACACATGCTCAACACAGCTTCAACGCAACACCTCACTAGAGTCGTTATTTTTACAAAATATCTGAACACCCCTCTATGACAACTCCTGCAATGACCCCCTACATCTAAAGACCTTACGCCATGTTACTTTTCTTTTGGAGATAGATAAAAAGCTTGGTGTAGACACCTGAATTCCCAAGATCGGCGGATGACCTTTAGTGTCTAGATAGGCTTGGCAACCACTTATCCCGAGACACTTATTTGCGTTTGGCAAAAATTGAATAAATGTGCGCCGTGCAACCAAAAGCTAGCATAATAAACCATTGCAACATATATTTAATAAATATTCATTTCCTGCATTTTTGTGTCCATGATTTTGTTACAGAAACTTGAGATCATTAGCTTTCACAAAACAAATGCTTTTATTTTTTTTTACAGACTCTGAGATATAAGGTGTCATAAAGAGACATAGACCTACCAAACGCCGAGTGCCGTTTTAAGAAAAGCTGTTTTTTTTCCAAAAGAAGGCAAAACAGCTTTTTTCAGATCTTTATGGAAATGATCTGTCAAGTGGCATGTTGATTATACTGCACATAAAATCCGAGCAATTGAACACATTTATCTACAATTTTTTTAGAAATCCGGCTTTTGGGTAACTTTGAGATATGCAATGAAAAAACAAAACAACAGTCTCACCTCGAGCTGTTAATTGTTTTTATTAAAAATAAGAATCTTTTTTACCTTTTTCTACATCGCCAAAATAAATTTTGGAAGCTTTTATAAATTGTTTTGCTAAAGGGTAAAAAATTGTGGAGATAAAGATGGAAAACACGTTTTAGCAGCGTAAGGCGGTTTTCCCTCGAATACTAAACTATAATACGCCGCCGTACCCTGCTTGTTCTTTGATTTGCCAAAAACCCAGTAGTGAATGACAGTGTATTTTAAACGAATGCTCTAGAATAACGGTTCTTAACGGGGTCCTCAGAAGGAATGCCAAACTGTATTCTTTTAACCCTCAAATGCACAAACAACAACGACCACCGCTTTGACTAACAATAACAGTAGTTTTACAGTAACATGCTACCCATAGTCAAACGTACGCAGTATCACATCGTTCTAGTGGTGAACAAATTATTTGTTTTAGTTTGATGCAATAAGTCGTCATTTTTATTTTTTACTACATATTATGATGCAATAGACCTGAGTAAGAAAAACAATCCCACTGCTACACCTGTTTCAAGGTTTTGTAATAAAAAGACTGACGTTTTTCGCTTCCAGATTTAAAAATTAGTTTGGCGGATAAAGCTACGAGTATGTAGTGGTGACTCTCTCATCAATCCAATTCTGTAAGCTTAAACAATAGCATTGAAGAAGTAGTTGAAAACTGACGGCAGTAGCTAAGATAATTTTGGTGAGAATGATGCAACTAACGCCTCTGGAGAAGCATATGACCATCCAACCAGTTGTTTCTGTATTGAGGGTTAAACATTAAATCCCTAGCCTTAAGAGATAAGGTTTGAAAAAGCATTTGAGAGTTGAAGAATAAAGGTCGCAGCTGCGGCACTTTCTCTTCTAGCTCTACCCACAACCCCATTGCGTGAAAGAAAGAAAACTTCAGATACCGCGGGACACCAGAGTGTCTCATTTTCTCCCAGCAGCTTTCTGGTGTCTGATAGCTAGTTGCTACCGGCCTGGATAGAATTTTACAATCTAAGCAATGAGGGAGCGAAAAGAATTTCAGACAATCACTATGCCTGTTTTCTTTTAGTATTTGCTATATTATTTCTACATTTTACATGCGATTACCACGAAAGTGATTTGATATGATTTAGCCACTCTTAGTATAATTAAGACATTTCAATTAGTCATTAGTTTCGTTTCCTTAGGTCATATTGATTTTGTTTACTAATGACTGCAAAAAATAGACATTAAATACGTTTCTGGGACGATTCTTACGTTCATTATGGTTTCATAAAAGTTATTGGTTGTGATAAACTTGACAATGCTCAGTGCACATTGTGCAATACCATTTTGGGCAACGATTCCCTAAAGCCTTCAAAGTTGAAGAGGCACAAGGAACTAAAGCATAAAGAGAATACGAACTCAGTTGAAATGTTCAAACCAAAAAGAGCTCGTTATGATATGAGGAAAACGCTCCCTGCGTTATGCTTTCGCCTAACTTCCCAACTACTCCTGCGCGCTTCATATGAAGTTTCTTTGATAATAGCAAAAGCAAAAACACCTCACACAGCTGGTGAGAAACTAATAAAGCCAAGTGCGGTAAAAATGGCACAAATATTACCTGGCCGAAACGAGGCCAAAAGAATAGACTCAGTTCCCTTGTCCGATGACACTGTAAATAACAGGATTGCAGATATAGCAAATGACATTTTGAGTCAGCTTATCGCTCAAATCCAAGATAGCCCATGTAGAATAAGTCTTCATTTTGATGAAACAACGGATATCAAGTCAATAAATCAATTAGAAGCATACGTGAGTTTTGTTAAAGAAAACGCGATTGTGAACAAGTTTTTATTTTGTCAAAAGATGAAGGAGAGAACTAGAGCTAAAGACGTCTTTGATCTTGTTAATGCATTTCTTCGTGAAAATTCAGTAGCATGGAATAAAGTGGAAATCGGTATGCACAGATGATGAGCCAGCTATGATAGGGAATCGATCCGGTTTTGCAGCCCTAATGAAACAAGCTGCTCTGCATATAGTATCAAATTACTGTGCTATTCATAAATACGCCTTAGCTTGTAAGACATTCCCTCTTGAATTGAAAAGTGTTCTTGATTCTGTAGTAAAGGCTGTGCATTTCATTCGTGGCAGGGCCGTGAATCCTCGACTATTCAAAGCATTTTGCGACGACCTTGGAAAGGAGCATCAGTACCTTTTTTTCCACACCGAAGTGCGATGATTATCGCGGGGAAAAATGCTTTCCCGTGTTGCAGAACTTTTACTGAAGTTGCCGTGTGCCTTCGTGAGCATGGGTCAGTAGAACTTGCTACATTATTTGATGACAATAAATTCCAATTGAAGGTCTTTTATTTGGCAGACATTTTTAGTTTTTTGAATGAACTCAGTTATTCTCTGCAGGGAAAAAATAAATCTCAGATAGAGGCTGCAGAGAAGGTCTCCACCTTCAAAAAGAAGTTATCTCTATGGAAAAAGAGAGTAAGAAACAAAAATTTTGCTATGTTTTTACTGTTGAACAGTAAAATTGGTGATTAGAAAACTAACCAATGGCTGACTGCTTTGATTGGTGATCACATAAGCAACCTCGAGAAAAAAATGGAAGATTGCTTTCCAGCATCTGAACCTTCTTCAGCATGGATTCAGCAGCCTTTCGCAGCTGAGATGAACGACAATGAGCAGCTGAGTTCATGAGTTCAGTTCATGAGCAACATCTGGAATTGCAGAGTTGTCAAGCTGCAAAGACCAAGTTCAGCTCCTCCTCACGGATAGAATTTTGGTGCAGTATGTTGCAAGAACATCCTGAATTGGCAAAGAGAGCTCTGGAAGCATTAATTCCATTTCCAACGACATACTTTGTGAAGCTGCCATGTCTGCTCTAGTTAATATCAAAACTACGTACCGTAATCGTCTTAGAGTTGCAAATGACATGAGAATTGCTCTCAGCAATATTAATCCCCGTATTTATGAGTTAGTTTCGAAGAGACAAGAACATAAGTCATACTGACTATCATTTGTGCTGTGTTCTGCCGAGTAAATTGTGATATTCCACTAACCACTTGTGCTATGCTTTCATAAAGAGAGTTTTTTTAATTAATCAGAGATTCAGTAGTAAACAAATCCGCCTTGTCACAATAGTGTTTGTTCTTTCAACATACACTTCCTTTGCAAGTTGCGCAGATAAGGGGTCCCGGGAGTTGGAAAGGTTAAGAACTACTGCTCTAGAGTATACGGCAGTTATGGAGCGTGCGAGTGAGAACTCTGTGAACGTTGCTCATCTGATTGCTGGCTGGGAAACCTATACCAAAAATGCTTCATTAACCATGATTATACAAAAATCCGGTATACTGATAACAAAACCTACAATTATCATTTCTTTAGAAAAATAATACCTGAAGGAGAAAATGTATGGAGTGATATGGATCTCATTTTATTGGAAAAATACTTTCAATCTTCACCACATATTGTATTCTGCCCGTTGCATATTCAAGGGCGTATATTAGATCGGAGAAAATATTTGCCGGCAAATTCTTTCAACAACACTACTTTAAAACATCAGATAAAGAAAAGCCATTGCGCTGAATTACTTAAAAATTAATAATGTAACAATTTAAAAAGATTGCGAGCAAATGCTACAATACGTTTACTTAAACCTAGGTTCTCACTGCATGTCGTAAGAGGTGGCTTTTGTGTATCTGCCAAGAGCAATCCGACTTGTTGATGCGCGCGGCTATCGCTCAGAAATTTTCATCCATAAATAGTTCAAAACAAACTTTCCCTCTATCCTAGCCTAATCTAAATAAAGATTGCATTGTGAATGCGAACTGTTGTTTCATGCGGTGACTCCATTGCAAGAAAACTGAGGGCAAATAAGCACACGCATACACCCACGCAAGCACGCACACATAAACATACTTCGTCAACAAAAAATGATCACATCAGTCAATTCTGGTGTCCCGACAATTTAAAGTCGCAATGGCTGGGGTTTAATTTTTTTTAATTATCGACTTTGAATTGTCGCAGAACCGTTAATCCTATTCTCATTTGTTTTATAACATCAATTCCTAGGAGCGACCTTAAAAATAGCTTAGCGTTTTGATATCTTGTCTTGCCCCCTTACCATCAGAAAAGCAATGGATAACATCACTGTCAACAAAGATATAATCTTGATGTTAGGTGGCAGTCGAATCTAGATTAGCCAAATCAAGCACAGTTTACCGAATTTTGATATTTTTCGGAAATATATCAGTAAAATGTAAATGTACATCGGTAAAATAAATAAAAAAATCACATCAGGTTTGTCTGACACAGACAGTTTGATAATAAACTTTAATCAAATTTAACTAAAAAGCACACACGTACAGTGAAAAAACGAAAAATTTTTGCTCTGCTTTGGTAATAACAAAACATGTCTTAAATTCGAGCTGAACTGAATTTTCGTAAAATTGGTCCCCACTTGCACCCTCTACAAATGTGCATTAAAATGCTTTTTGATGATGAAAACAGGCTTACCACAACCATTTGTTCACTTTACAGATATATTGCAGAGTAGTTTTTGTTTTGTTGCATTTTTCCACTTTATTTGGAAAAATACAACAAACCAAAAACTACTTTCAGAGAACATTTGCGAAATGTACAAATGAAACGAATCACATGCGGCATTACAAAATGGCAGCATAGTAACAAAAAATTTGAAATGCTGTAAAAAGAGTTTGCAAGGCTTATCTGAAAAAGTCATTGTCGTACAAGCAATTACTCGCGAAAGGCGAAAAAAGCAATGAACTATGTACAACCTATTGTATCTTCAAAAAGTTTTATATCATGGATTTGCACTTAAACATCTACAAGCCTCCTTGTCATTTAAAGGGTTGAACACGTGCTTAAATTAGCTCGATTGATTTGATAAAATATATACAAAATTTATTCTGTGTTTGCTTGTGGTATAACTGGTGATATCTTTGACTTTGTAACACGAAAACTTGATAGAACAAATATAAAAAGGTCCACGTGTATATATTGATGGTATTAATATTGTGTATAGCAGCCAGCAACAGAATTTATGAAAAAGTTTTGTGTTTGCTCTTTCCATTGGCCACTGATGAGTGCGTCCAGAAAAGCTAATAGCAAAACAACATCTCACAGAACTACAAGAAGTATGAAGATGAAAATTTTACTACAGTTGAAACCACCTGTAGGGGAAATTTTATGCAGTCGGTAATTTATATTTACATTTGTAGCAGGCGATGTCTTACAGCACCTAATCTGAAGTCAAATTAACATCCTAAATGCATTAGATAGTCATCATCTCACCATAACAATCACAGCAACAACTAATCTCTGTCTTAATAATTAAGGCAATCAATTGTCAATTGTTGGAGTAAAAACTAGCTGATTGAGACGTAATTAACAAGCTACATCAGACTGCAAGGCTTTATGAGAAAAAATGGCAATTAGAAATAATCATGCCTGAAAAAAACAGGTACTCTAAATTCAACAGCAAGTCACATTTGAATGCAATGAAACAATGTCACATAGTGCTTACTGAAAAGATTACAAAAGGCTTAAAAGGACCCCGGCCTCACCAGAGCACCAACACAACCCATTGCAACCTGAATCGATCTATAGCAAATTAAATTAATAATAAAAATTTAACTTAGTAAACAAACATAGCACCGATAAATGAAGACGTCTTAACAAATTTGACTTGATCGAGGGTAAGCACTGAACCAGTTGAAAGAGATGTAGCTGGAGCTCATACTCATTCATGCATACGAGTATATGTTCCGTCTGTTGTCTTACGTCAGACGAGGCCATCACAAAAGGTGAAAGCTCGAATCCGCCACGAGTCCGTCACGCTAAAGTGGAAAATACCATTTACTGCCTTTCCCATAAGCACAAATAGAAAACTCCACAATATCCATTTTGTGCTGAATGCCAAGCCAGGAAAGAAAGCTTTTCATAAAATATTTCACAAGTCTTTCAGAAGAGGAAATACTAGAGAGCTAATAAAGGAGTTGCGTGATATACCAACAAAAAATCGATTAAAATATTGAGTATTTTCACACTAGAATATTCTTTTCGATAAATTTCGCTTCTGAAGTGTATCACAATTAACTTTGATTAACCGTTTTTTTTTCTTTTTCACAAATTTTAAAATAGGGGTGTTTGAAGCGAAAATATTTCGAAATTTCATTTTGTTTCGTTTTGATTTAACTTCCATAGTGAAGAATTTCGTTTGGTTTCGAAATCTAAGCAATTTCGTTTCGTTAACGCTCGAACCAAACCGTGAAAGGCTGGATTCATCCCGTGTGACGAACATGCTTTACACGAAAGCCGCAATGAACACACCGAGCGGTCGCTTTACCATCGTCACTTGAAGTTTCGAAGGAAGACGGTGAAAAAATATCGAGATATTTCGAAACCAAATTTTGTTTCCTTTCAAACTTGTTTTGTTTATAATAAAATTTCGTTTTCTTTCCCCCCCAGTAAAACTCGTTTAAAACACCCCTATTTTAAAACAATATTGACAATGACAAAAATTTGTCTTCGCGGAAGCAAAAACAGAAAAAGAAAGGCAAAACTAAGTCACAAAAGTTAAAAATAAAGTAAAAAATTCCACAAAGTTATCTACATTATAAAGTGCAATTCTATGTGTGCGAGCGTTGTGTGTGTGTGTGTGTGTGTGTGTGTGTGTGTGTATGTGAGTGTGGCGTTGTGTGTGTGTGTGTGTGTGTGTGTGTGTGTGTGTGTGTGTGTGTGTGTGTGTGTGTGTGTAAACTTCTCAAAAACTATGTAATTGAAGATAAACTTTTTATCTTAAATTATTGAATCGCATTTCTTGACGGAGAAAAACGGCTTTTTGCTTGAACGAAAGCCAGCACGTTCCCCTGTTGGGAACTAAGATGAACCAAAAGTAAAGATTAATTGCAAAATTCGTTTTTTTATTTTTTTTTTAAAGTACTGACTGCAGAAACGCGGTTAAAAGCGTACTTCCGATAAAAGTAATTTTCGAACACTTCAAACGTTATCAACGACAAAACATACGATAGCATTTAAGCATTGTTGAAGCATACTATTAAGGGACCTCATAATGCCTTTCTGGTACCACTTCAGTGAAAACAGCAACAATCACCAACTGCACATATTATCCATAGTCATTTCAGAAGTAGTCATAAATAGTAAAGCCTGTTTCTGATATGCCGCTTGCTAAAGTAGAATGATATATTACAGCACTAACATACCGCTTTAAATCTGTTTTTTAATAATGCAATGGCAATGCGAAAATTAATTCAACTGAACTGCATGTGAGCTCCAGGTTAGAATGCCTTTAGAGTATAATTATGACACAACCTTTAGGGGCAATAAGACATTATTTATAATATGGGCAATTGTCTATAATATATCTAAAATTGTCTTGTGCAGCACTAGCATCGCACCTTAAACCCGTATACCAAACAATTGTTAAAAATTACGCTGATAGTATCAACCGAGGTGATTATGAGTGAGAGTGATAGAATGCAAAGTCAAACCAAAAGTTGAAAAAGTCATTTGTTTATCCAAGTTGTTTTATGCGGCTTACAATACATTGTCTAGCGAAAATTATAAGTGGATATGGGTACCAAAGTAGTTACAAAAATAGTTTTAGGAAAAGACAATTTATTGCTTTCACCAACACTCTACCTCCTTCTCCTTTCCCCAGAACCTAAGAACTTAAAATGGAAATCAGCAATCAAGCAAATACGCAAATAAGTTATTTAATACTATTTGCATATTCTTCAGTGAAATTATACAAAATACGTCTTTGAAGCTAAAAATTACTTTTTTCAGTGTTTTTCGACAAATAATAAAACAATTTTGAAGTATACAATACTGTTTTGTGCTAAAAATATTTACAACTTTTGACGCAAAGAAATGAGAGACCAAACAAAAAAGCTAAAAATCGAAAACTACTTGATTGGTGCAATAAAATTGCGCACAAACTTTAATAAGCCGTGCTGTTAATAGAACAAACATAAAGACAAAACTTTTTTTGGGAACGTGAGATACTTAATGGTAAGATTCTTCTTCAAGTGCTGCGCTAAATTAGAGGGCTAATAATTTGACTGCAATGACGAAGAAGTTTTAGACAAGTCGTGCCAAATTGAACAAATGTTCTTGCCAAGTAAAATCAATAAAAAACTAATGAAACCTCAATCCAACAGTTTTTGGCAAATTGATAGGAAAAAGATAAATATTTCAAGAAAACAGAAAATTAATAAGTGATACCAACCAAGAAAAAATGATGCCTATCCAATAAAAACAAACAAATCTAAATTACATCCACATCTTATGGGGCAAAACCGAATTGCCAAGACTGATTACCACAAAATAAACCTCTCTCTTCCTGCTGGCTAGACGGTACTTATTCATATTAATCCATCAAAGGAAAACCAATATTATATTTAAGTTTCTGATAACAAAAATTTCATAGGAAAGACAATCAAATTCCGAAGCTAGCTTGAACACAAGCTGTTTTACGCTTAGGCGTCTAGATTTTCCTTTGCTGAAGCAAAACATACTCTAATCAATCAAGAATTCAATGAGACATAAATAGGGAAACTAAAAACACATTTGATTGATATCGTTTTCCTACAAGTAATTTGTAAAGCGGCTCACCAACTGACGTTTCATAGAAATTGTGTGGCTGTTGTCAGCATTAGCACTCAAATTGTGCCCCAAAATTAGATTTCAATCTGAAACGATTAACTTTCATCAAGCTACGCGACGTAAACTATGGGCATTTTCGCTATTCTACTACAGTCTGCAATTCCATAAAATGTGCTAACCTTGAGCAAAAATAGATGAAATCACAATCACGATTAAAATAACTATGCAATGCAAATGGTTTCTGATTTTGGCGTATGAATGCAATGGTTCAGCTACTAATACGTTAGTTGGTCATATACCTGGCACTCACACACCTTGAAGCAATTGAACCCACAAGTACAATTGGTATCAGGAAAGCAAAAGGCGAGCGTGGCGGTAAAAACCTTGAGGCTTGTTTGTATCAAAAAAATGACAAGTTAAAGATCGCTAACAAGTTTTTTTCCTCCTAGAAAGCTGTAAATGCAACGAAAACTTATCAACTAGCAGCTTAGCATTTTGATTTTTTGACACACTACAGCAAAGGTGTGCAACCTTTAGTGTAGCCAGGCTAACAAAAAAAGATTTTTAAAAATTGTTTAGTATTTTTAAAAGGAAGTTTGACCGAAAATTCATATTTTTCAGTTACTTATGTAGCCTGATTTTTGCATTCTTAACAGCAGAATATACGCTTAAACGCACACAGTAATTGATTTCATAGAATACAAACAAATTAATCAATTTCGTTTACACAACAATTTAGCAAAATTAATGAAATTCAAGGTATGAAGGAAAATCGAAGAAAAGCAAAACGTCAACAGCAAAAAAATCTTCTGTTTCACTTGTAAACAATTGGATCCGAAATTTCGCTGAAGATTTTTCTTAGATAAGTGTTTCCCAAAGTTTTCAATGCCATAAATCCTTTTAAAGATTTAGTTGATGCTGTAGACCCCTTTTTCCAACTTAATAATCGATCTTTGTTGTTTGAAAATATCAAAAAGATAGTTTTCACTCGCGATTGTTTTTAGTGTTTACCGACATCTATAGGGCCTCACTCGCCACAACTGCCAAGCCCTAATGCAGTGCACCTAACTGAAAATTTTTGTGGACCCCAAATAGGTATTTAGTGAACCCCCAGCTGGGAACCACTGCCTAAGATAGCAGTCCCCTTTTGATCAGAAAGCAGTACTTCAACAAAAATTCGGGTTTCCTAAAAATCTCCGACTCGGTTCCGTAAGCGCTCCCGTCTTAACACAACTGGAAACAGATCAATCAATTTGAAAAGTCTTATCTTAAGTCGGTGAAAAGTAGTAAACGAGGTCATTTCAACACATATATGCTCCGTTTATGAGCAAGATCACATTCATCAAAAAAACGACTTTTTCAACAGCGTTGAATAAAAAGAAATTTCACAACAATCAATCAGCGACCTCCACCAAATAATCTACAATATTCTAAAGAAAGATGTACACAGTATACGTTTTTCATCTATTTTTGTACGTTTTTTGTCCAGTTTTGTACGTTATTTGCTCTCAGGCATTTTTGTACGGAAATTTTTATCAGCGAGGATGTTTTTTTGGTGCTGCATAGAATAACTTTTTGAGAACTTCCGGCTTTGTAAGCAAAAATCTTTTGGTACGTTTTTGGTGTATACTTCGCAGGCAAAATTGGAATATCGCACAGCCACAACATATACTGTATATCGTCATACTGATATCCAAGCGCAAGAAAATCTTCGTACAAAAATGCATGAGAGCACAAAAAAAACGTACAAAACTGGACAAACACTTGTACAGAAATCTAAGGCGGGCCATGTGCTTAAAAATAATCGAGCACCGCACGGCTGCGGGGTAACACCTGTCTACTACGTATTAATTGTCAATCGCGTAACGTCATCTAGAGATGACACGAAGTTATGAAAGTTAACAGAGTCGCGCTATTTTCAGAGCACATAAAGCTCAGGCGGCATCGCTACACAATTAAACGTCGAACAATAGAGCGAGAGAAAAGACAAAATGATGACAACCAGAAATACAACAAAAAGTATCTTATTACTGTGTGTGCTCGGATTTATAACTTCAACTTCTAAAGGATTATCATTACGACGTAAGTTGTATTTATTGTACCCTACCAATAGATAAACGCCAAACTTATGATACGTTTTCCAAATACATTAAAATATTTGTTTTGATTCAAGATTATAATTATCTTTTGATTCAATAGGCAAAAACACAAACTTGGAGTAATAAAATTGTGAATGTCTTATTACAATACTGCATAAAAAACCAATATGGTTCAAATTTTAATATTTAATAATATTTGTAAACTCCTTCTGATTAAGGTTCGCCATTAGAAAATGCAAAGACTAGACTACTGTCAGTCATCAAAATTCAACAAGAAACACAAAATTTATCTTTTACTGGTAGTGTATTAATAAAAGCACACAGTATTTTTCCATGTACATTTTACACTCTCGTCAACTCTAAACCGGCATCACTTTTCTCTTATCAGTTTCTCTGAAACGGTAGATTCGACTTTCTATTCTTTTCAGAACTCAATTTCTTTTTAGGTGGCAGAGGCAAAGAATAAATTGTTTTTGTCGTCGATTAATTATAATTATCAAGTAACTGATAAACAGTTTTTCAATATATAGCCCAATAAAACAGATGTTCCAGAAAATTTTTTATCTCTTACCACTGATCAAGCCAGGTTTGAAATAAAGTTTTAACAAAGTGTTGCAAAATATTTTCCATCCATGTCAAGCAAGAACTTGGGCATAAGAGAAATGCATGTTTCCTCAACATAATTAAAGTTGTTCAGACTTCACCGATGAAGCAAGCATAAATATCGTTTTCTACGTGATTACTATCGCATTAGATAAAGTTGGAACTAGCTTGAGATATGCATGTTCAGCTTGGTTAATATAAAGCAGCTGCATTGCACAGTGAAAAGCTTTTGTGGCTAACTATTAACAAAATATATGCCCTTTAAAGAAAAATGTTATTTTAAATAGAAAATCAAACAAAATTTGTACAGCTATCGCAGCTACATGCGTTGAAATGCCAAATTGACCATATAGAAAAAGATCTAGCTTTTTTTGCCAGAGACAAAGCCAAAAAACTTATAATAAAATTGAATACGTGCTGACAAACCTTATCCAAAAAGGCCATGAAAGTGCTTAAGTAACAATTACAATACAGGAAAATTAGTTCTGTCAACACGAGATCGCGAACTCGACTTAAAATCCATTTCTTTCCTCCATCAACAAATCACGCTTGCTTTAAAATCATCTGACATTAAATTTATTAAGACCCAAATATAGAAAAATAGCACAAAAAATCATTAAATTCTATATTATAGTATGTAAATTTGCAAAGTGATCGCATTAAAACATTCGCAATGCATTACGAAATTCTACAAAAATATAATCATGCAAACACCCCTAAACCACGAAAAGCTCTTGAATGTTCGTTAAGTTAAATTTTTGTCAAAACCACTAGCATTTACCTTCTACATAAAAAAATAGAAATTTTGGTGACTAAGCGAAAAGACCAAAACATTTATTTTAAACATATATCGACCTGTCAATTAATGTTCGAAATATTTGCATATCCAGGTGCAGGATAATTGAAATGTTTTAAGTTAAAAATAAGCTAATAAAACACAAAAATAATGTTGATTAATAATTAATTTTCCAAAAAGAAAATGGTAATTTTGTTGCATCTTTTATAACTACAAATTTCGTTATTTTTACAAAAACTACGTAATTTACTGCCAGAAAGTTTTTTTCAAACCTTAGTTAATTTATCTCCCTAAAATATGTCAAACTCTTCTTCAAATGACTAATTTTGATTTAAATAACAAATAAACAAGAAAATAAAGTAACATATGTGACCTATTTTAAACGAAAAATAATGTTAAAAATTTAAAGCTGAAGGGTTAAAATTTTTTTTACATTTTTAATAATATATATTAAAAAATACCACAAATCTTACTATCGTTAATTAAATATTTGAAAGCAGGAGAAAATAATTTGCAAATTTTTTGTGTGGTTAATAGAAAAATTTTGTTGTGTATTTTAGGGCATTTTAGTCTTGCTTACTTACATTTCTTTCTTTTTTTCCTTCATTTTTCCGACAGTTCGCTAATGCGTTTATGCTTATTGATATCATGATCATATGAAGTGGTTCAAATAGATCTATTAGCGGTGTAATGGCTTACATATTACAAAGTCGTGCTTATGGCAAGATCGCTCACAAAAAAAGCACTCGAAAAATATGAAATAAATTCATTAATCTCTCATAGTTTCTTGTGAAATACTAAAAAAAATTCGTCGCATGCTTTATTAAGATGAAGCTAACGTAATTTGCAACTTTTATCGATTTTCACCAATTGTAACGCAGCAATTAAGAAAATGCAGCAATAATATAAAGCAATTGAAATTCGCTAAACGATTATTCAATCAAATTGGTGAAGTTGAGCTGGTGTCAATAATTTACAAATATCTTGCAGCTTTTACCTTAACTTTAGACGAAGCGAATCGACCTACAGAACTCAAAAAAGTTTGTTCATATATTAAACAAGGAATAGAAAAGCGCAGAATATGTACCTTCAATAAACTTTTCGCAGAAGAAACCTTAAAGAGATAAAATGGTTAAATTTTCTGCAATGCGTCAGTAATTTCCGTTCATCAAGTGGTGTCGGAACAATTTTATGAAGTGTACGACTCGCTTGCAAGTAATCAGAAAAGCGCTTGACAAAAATGTATAATGAACATAGAAAATATGCGATATGAAGCATATAATTTGAACTAAAAAATTGCTGAACTAGTTGATGATACGGCAATTTCAACGGCTCTTTGGGAAGTAACAGCTTGTCGCCATGCTCTTACTTAAAAGAAAGAGCTAGGGTAATAGTGAACAAAACACAAATAATCCAAGGACAACAAAAGTAAAAACAATGTTTTGTATGAAATAAAAAATAGTGAACCATTAGCAATCACTCAATGCATTTGTCATGACTAAATAACAACCGGTTGGATGATTGCAAAGGCGGTTATTGCGATGCTTATGTGTAGTAATCGGACTGCTTTAGCTGAAACTTTTGAAGCGCTACAGATAAATATTTAAAATGTTAAAAGATATTTAAGACAACAAATCTTTTTGATAAATGTATTGGCAATTCATATACACTGCGACTTTGAAAACAATCTGTTTGAAAGCAAAGCCAAATGATTTTTTTCAGTTCATAGGTACTGCTACTCTAGCTATTTCATTTGCTCTGTAAACTACAAAATCTAGCACTCTTCAACCATTTATTTAGTAAAGCGACAAAATTTGCGATACTAGCGCTTTGTATTTGGGTATAATTTTAAATATATAAAAAGTGCTTTTATATTCCAATGATAAAGATTAACTTGTTATGAGTCATATAAGGTTATGAACGTAATCATGGATATGTGGAATTCATAAAAGGATAATCTCCACGCACGGATTAATAGCTAAAAAGCAAACTAAAAACAATAATAATGTTACTACGCACGCAAGAATAAACAGATATTATAGAATATACTACAAATATATTCAAACAAAAGCAATACGTCGCGTCATTTTTTCTGAGATTATAACGGCTAGCTACTGCTGATTCGGCGTAGGTCTTCACAACTGCCAGATTTTTTGTCACACTTTGACATCTAAGTGAGCGCTTACATTCTGACGTCTTTCATAAAATACAAATTGCTTATAAGAGAAGCTTAGAACCCACAAGCTATGTAATCTAATGCTGAAAAAACCTTTAGAGCACTACAATCATGAGTAGCAAAAGTTCAGACATAATTCAAAGTTTGAGATGAAGCATTTCATATCTTTGATGTATTTTTTGCGAAAGGAGCATTAACATTCGCAGTCACATTTAGTCGGCCCGAAAATGTAAAATAACAAATTTTTGCTAATTCATTTTTGACAAAAATTATCTCAGCTAAAATCAAATAAGTAAAGGTTGGTTTGTTTACATGCTCAGCAATTCAACGTTCTGAATAAATTTCGTCGGAATACTTGCATTATCGCATGTATCTCTAGTAATCAACATTATCAAACTTCGTGACTCGGTGGCCTCAACATAAAAACAGTTTCATTAAAAAAAAATTTGTTGTGGCAAAAAAGAACTGACCATAATCTACTTAGCAATCTCAATTAAAAATTTTGCCACGATCATTCAGAGCGTATTTGTAACGAGAAATCCTTTTCTACGAACAAGTGCCCCTTAAATACAAACGAAGCAAATATTTTAGAAAAACAATGTATCCCTTCATGTGGCAGGAAATTTTCAAAGTTGTGACATTCAACAGCATTTGCATTCAGCATCAATTGGTACAAGCAATATCTTTTCTGACAAAATAAAGTACACGAGCCAAAAAAGGACTCTATCTTAAAGTTCAAATGCGAGCGCGGGATTATGAATCGTGGCACTGATAAACAAAACACAAATACATGAATACATTCTGTGCGTGTCATATGGTAAAATTTCCATCATACATCAAAATGTAAATTTATTGAATGAAACGTAGACCTCATTTAAGGTTAAGATTGCCAACTAAAGCTGTAAAAATCCTACCATAAATCCATTCGCATTGATAGAATTCTTTTAATTAAAGAAAAACACAAAAAACAACTTTAAAGTGAACAAACAATTACCAATAACACCTCCTTGCGACCGCTTACAAGAGGATCAGCAGCAGTAAGCACAAATAAAATTAAGTATGTGGAAGTGTAATATGAGCAGCTGAGAACAAATTTTGATAAACATGTAAAATATGTAATTTCTTAACAAAATCAAAGAGATGCCATAAGCAACTAACAGTACTTGACTAAGTATGTAAAAGCGCAGTTTAAGCAGTAAAAAAAATGTTTGATATCTTTACAAATACGCAGCGTTATAATAAAGTTAACTACATAAATAGATAAGGGCTTTTCATATGGCTGTTAACACGTAAAATTATCGCTTTTATAAACCTAAAAGTATTTTGGATAAATTGTTATCGAAAAGCTAGGGATGCCGTTGCATTAAAATAAATCGGGCATTGTATATGTTCAGTAGGTATGAAAATAATTTAACCGTAAATCAGTTTCAGATCGTGCGAGTTTTTTTTTAATTGCATGCAATTAGGAACCGCAAATCCAATATAATCAATTCGCTTATCTTTTAATCTCATTAAGGGTATTAAAATTAGAAGGCCATAGCGGCAGGTACCAAGTTGTTGGATTCATGACTACAAGCAAGATTAAACTCTTCTCAGAATCCATCATTATTGCAGAAAGATCTCTAAAACCTTCCTCGCAAAATTTCAGAAACGACATTTTTTTTTTTCTTTTTCGCATCGCTTCTCTATATAAAGAGGTTCACGACACACAAAAAGCAGTAGTTCTAAACACCCAGTAGTTCCTGCATAAATATAACGCAGGGTGGTGTATTAGAATCGCACAAAACAGCGCCCATGCGAAATATTTCAATATTTATGACATACTCATATGAATATAGAATTTAAAAAGTTTAAGTAAATGTTGAAAAATAAGTTTTGTAAAATAGTTGCATTACATAGTAGATTTTTTCAAACTATGTCATAAAAATTGTGCTTAAAAAATTAAAATGCCAAAACATTTACAAAATAACTTACAAGGCAATTTGTTTTGAATGCATATAACGCAATGCCATTTTGTGTTGTTTTTGCGGATTATATAAGCAAGATGTAGCTGATATGAGGTATTGTTACGGCAAAACATCAGCTGCAAAAAACTGCATTCAGATAAACAAAATGTAAATTTGAATACAAAGGACTCTTGCAAATGGTCGGAATTTAAAACGGAAAATCAAAACTAGACGGCTTTATTGTAAACGAAAACAAAATTCTTTTCAAATACTCATGTGCTTAGACAAAACGATTTGACTTTCTATAAGATTATATTTTCAATATTCTTTTAACATTATTATTTCTAGCAATAGAAAACATTCGAAATAAAACGGTTATGAAGTTTCGCTTTCCGAAATATGTCATATTCTGAGCTTAGCTTTAAAAGCGTTATTAGTAGTTCACAAATATGCATTTAATGACATCATGCTTAATAAAAGTATTTCGTGCAGAATTTATTGTGTAACAGATATTTGTTTAAAAATCTTTTGTCATAATGCAGTTTTATCTTCTGTCAACAATGATAATGTGTAAGTACTGTAGTTTGCTTTGGCTGATATTCAATATGATATTGAGAGGGAGGTCATATGATGTTTTCTTACATGTGTTATAGTGCGATTTGACCAATCGAAAGTACTTTAATAAGAATTTGTAGAGGGCTTGCACAGGAAAATATTGCCAGCTCACACAAGTCGCTTAAAATTTGCAGACACTTGTATTTTCTAAGCACGGCTATTCTTATTCGCTTGTTTGCAAAGACCATGTGGATATATAGCAGCATAATTGCGAGCAATGGTGTAATTACCTTTGATAAACATCACTGGGTGAACAATGCAGCACGTGCATGAAAACTATACGCTTATCAAAACTCCCTAACCACCAAGCACACCGAATGTTAATAAGATCGTCCTTTTAGTGGCTACCAGTTTGATGTTTACGAATTTTTTCGCTACTAAAGTTCCATCTGATCATCAACTCGTGCATCTAATATTTGTGTAGATTGATATATGAACATTACATATGTTTCACTACCTTAATCTGATAGTTGTAAATCGTTCGACTAAACAAAATCAGGTTACAAAAAAATTTGTGCGAAAAAGCATTGTATTGCTTGTTTTAATTCAGCTTCCAGCATCACTACACTTTGTAAAGTTTAGTGAAAACACGATATGAAAACCAAGACAAAATAACCATCTTCAAAATTAGATAAACTAAATTTCAACGTGCCAATTTAACCAACCATTAATATGTCAACAAACAACAAAATTTGAATGCAGACAGAATAGCCACATAAAATCAATCAAGAAAAAAACAATATCGAAAAATATCAACTTTTTGCGTAATTTTTGTTTAGTTTGAACAAGTTGACTAACAAACTTTTGCTAATGAAAATTGAGATAACGCATGCTTTTCAATTATTAATGCAACATTATATATCCTTATTGATGCAAATAAACCTTTTAAAGAGAACAAATAACTTTTCCTTCATTTTTTTACTAACCTTTTTCCAACAAGCTACAGATTAAGTACAGTTAATATGTAAAATGCTATGAATTAATAATTTATGATAATGAAAAGAATTTAATATACTACTTTAATGCTTGTGAATAGGAAAGCACTGGGTCGGTAGCACAAATATCTTTTATGAGGATCTGAAAACAAGTTGCTCTGTAAATGACCATAATTTTCCTCGTGCAAGAAAAATAAAGAAATTTAACCATTTATTGTTTGCTTTCAGCTCTACTTTTACGGCGGCGTCTTGTCTTAAGCCACAGGCAAGTGCGAGTTGACGAGCTTCAACCAAGGTGGGGAGAATGGACATTATGGAGCATTTGCACGGCTACAACTGAGCAAGGAATGCGAGTTAGAAGTAGAACATGTGAAAACGGGCCGTGTGATAAATTACAAGGTCTCAACTACGAAGTGATGAATTGCAATCCTGAAGGTATTTTCAATTTATACTTCAAAAACTGATAAAAAAGACTATGAGCCTCTTCAACGCTTTAGAAATTAGTAATTACAATAAAAAATAAAAATAATTTAATGTACTGGTAATACAGAATTTCATTACAATTAGAAAAATCTATTTACTTTTTCGTAATTCGCTTATCATTGGTGATATCGATCGAAGATTACACGCGGTTTCAATTTTGCTCTCTTATACTGCCGCTGATGAATGCGTTACAAAAAGGTTATATGCAACACCCTTGTTATTCACAGCTCAATAGCAAAAACACGACAGCAATTTAGTAATTACCTTTCATCATCAAGCAAGAACTTTCGTGTCCGCATAAAAACTGAATTCAAACAACTATTACTAATTTATGGAAACTACAAACTGTTGAATATTGGTATTACCAGTAAGCTTATATACTTGATTTCAAAAAAGTTATACGTGTGTTAATTTATTCCAGTTAAAACCTCGATGATGCAAAACGAAACTTATGTAGAAAAATGCAAGAACGATCCATCAATGAACAATACATTATCATGCAAGCTGTACAGAGAAAATCCTGTCATGGCTTTTGACATATTCCGTAGCGCAAGGTGAAATAAATTCATTTTTAAAACTTGTTGAGTCTATTTATGTATATAGGTTTTTAATCCTTTTATGGTTATGCCCAGAACAGCTTGGGTTTACACGTGGTTTGAAACTAACACTTCCAAACACGCATGATATTTCTGTAACAGTAACTTGCCAGGCTTGCATCAGTTACTTAAATATTTTAGTAAACACTGAATTAAACTTGATATATAGTGCTGAGCTAGTAAAAATGTACAGCAAAGCATCACGTCTCAGAAATGCTCATAGCAAAATATACATGAAGCACATTCTAATATTGCCAATTAACGCTCTTAGAGAAATGAATTGCGACACAAATGGGAAAATTACTGCAAGCAAAGGACGGCAAAGGTGATTGATTGCATAGCGAATGCCCGTCTCATCATTGTGTTTTCACCACGCTCATTTTTATTTTCATACATTTTTACTTTAAATTTTGTCATTACAATTTTGCCATTCTTTTTTGTTTTATTATTTTGTGTTTGCGACTACCAAAAAACTCACAAAGCTGATACATTGTTTCTATTTGCAAGCTCTAAAAGCTGGTTTCCATTAGGCGTAAATTACAGGCGTAACCTGAAAAATTCTTTGTTTCTCTATTTAGAGAGATGCGCGCATAGAGAAACAAAGAATTTTTCACGCTACGCCTGCAATTTACGCCTAATGGAAACAACCCTTAAAACAGCACGTTAGAATTCAGTACTTGACTTGTTTTATTCTGCGAAGAACCAGCTGAGAAAACCATAATTCAATTGATATAAATGCTCCATCGTAGGACTGTAGATTGCGCGAGGGCAAAACTTCGGTGAAAACGAACGTATGTTTGTACATGCAAAGCCAGTAATGTAACAGAATACTTTCGTTTCAGATGCCTTTTTAACGTTATGGGAGATATTGGCGAGCTGGGGGAAACCGAAGTCCACAACCCTCATCAGCACCTCATATTGGCTCGGTCAGCCGACACAAGAACAGGAGAAACAGGCCTTGAATTTGTCGAAGAAAGCAATAGACCTGGTTCGACTAGTGAAGTTAAATTTGGTGACAAAGATCAATCTGATCCCTCAGCGACAGTGAGAAGTACTGACAATGCGCAAACCAATCAGCTATGCATAGGTACGTGACTCCATCGCTACTGCGAACGCTCACGAAGAATGCGCAGACCATTAAAATGAGATATTCATTGATTACAGTTTAGAGGACATACTGTAGTTTACAATTAGCGGCCGCGTAAAACTTAACAAAAACTGCTGGGCCAAAAGCAACAAGAAAAGTTTTTCTGTGTCTATTTACTGTGTTCCTCCCTATTGGAGGCAAATACTGTAACTGATAAGCGTATCACGAAACGCTTCGGATGAAGCAGCTTTACAGAGTTATTCAGGAAAGGTTTTTCTGAAGTTAACGTATTTGGGAAGGGTAGTTCGGGTACCAATTTTGTGAACTTGGCCCCATCGCGAAATCTTAAAAACGTTTTTCAAACTACATTTATCTATTTTTACAGACGTTTGCGAAAAAGCAATAATAGAAGCGTCAAAAGTGCGAAGACTATTCGGAGAACACTCGCCTTCAACAGTTAGAGCACTTCTTAAAGTCGTAGAAAGTACTCCCTTAATCAGAAACAATGGTGCTGTGATATTGAAAGAGTACAACACTTGCTTGACGGGATGCAGGTTTGTTGCAAAATCAAAATAAAATAAGTAATGAGTTTTATACAGCCCTGACCAACATTAATTTCTATATTTTGTCAGTAGCTTGCCGAGATTTTCCAGGTGTCAGACCTGCAATCAAACGACTGAGAGCTGAGCGCTCACACTCTGCAAGTTGCTAAAAGTGGATCAAGGCAGGAAGAAACTTGAAGCACTCGTAACTCAAAAGCACGATTTTGATTTTTTTGGAACTTTTTTTAAATTCCATCTGCCTTCATGACGTATTGATTAAAGCGTCTATCCTAAGTGCAGTAAACTGCTGGTTGAACTGACTGACTCTAAGATTTCTTAAAAATTTCATTTACAAGTTCCTCGGTTGACGTTCAGCATGACAAAAAGCGTGGAAGCAAAATTCAATAGGCTTCGTTCTTGCACTCTGGAGAACTTTTAACGGGATTTTTCTACCTGTACTTTGGTGGGGCAGACAGGTAGTGCGCCTGGGCACCTTACAAGTCAAGTCAGACTTAAAACTTGCAAAAGCTCATGAGCATAAAGAACAAAGTAGAAAAGGAAACTTTTCAGCTTTTTGAAAGCAACATCCAAAAGCGTTTGATGAAAATTGATCTCCTCGTCATTTTGTTTAATTTCTTCATATTTTTATAGAACATCAGGCGCTGAATACGGAGCGATACGAGCCCTACTCGCAGATGTCAGGTTCAATCCCACGGCACAAAATCCCGATATTATTGTCTCTCTAATCAATCCAGATCAAAGAACAGGAGGTGTCAGACAACGCCGAAGTGTTTTTCCCAATTCCACCATTCCACGCCGCGGAAATTTTAACTCTTATCTACATTATCATATGCACCGTTACCTGCAGCAAAAAGGAATGCCACCAAGCAGAACCAGATTAATAATCAGGGATCTTCTCGAAGCAAATTGGCCGAATGTTGATCCCCAAGTCGTAAAAACTTTTCGAAGGATTTCACAAAATTTTAATGATTCACTCAGTGCAGAACAACAAAAAAATATCTTTCTGTGGATGAGCAACGAAACCTCTCAGGATCACAAAGGAGGCAATTGGACCACTCTGCCTACCTCCACGCCACCTGTTTCAACTAAAAGCATAGCTCTGCCACCATCTTCGCGTCGTAAGCGCGAAGCCTTTCCTTATAAATCAAATCAGTTTGAATCACCATGTTTTGAAAGTGTAGAGGAATCATCAAATCCAAGAGTTTATGACCTGAACGATTCCGATGGAGAGCTATTCTTTTACGAAGGAAGACAACAGGTAAACAAAAATCTTGCTTAACACAAAAAACGTCAGAAAAGATGTTTATTATCGTGTAGGCTAGGAATGGCATTGAAGAAGAGTTGCACACTTCAAAATTGCTTCGGAGGAAAAAAGAACATTTTGAAACGGCATAACTTTTCAAAAATTGATAGAACTTTTCTCGCTCAAAAACTAAAAATATTTTTCGCCGATCATTGCTCATTCACCCGTCAAAAATTCGCTGGTGGCCACCAACAAAGCTTTTACTGCGATAGACACTAGCCATTCCGAAACAAACCGACTAGCAGTAGCAGTGTAGCCGAATGCGAAGTAATGCAAACACAGCGCAAAACCTAAAGGTTCATATGCCACCAACTATGTATTCAGAAGCTTTTATAATTAAGCTTCGATTTTATGACGATAATTTTTACAGCGATTTACTCGGAGAAAATGCAGGGGTCGCCCACTGGCTCCAGGTTTATTTCGACCGCAAGAGGCAGTACTTCAACAACGAACCAAGATAACAGCAGTATGCAAGCAAGGATATCTAACAAGATATGGACTTCTTATACAATTGGATCCACAGGTAAATTGTAAAAAAATAGTACAGAATGTCATGCGTTTCATAGAGTACTATTCTTCATTCTGCACCCTAGCCACCAGTGGTAAATCTTTACAGCTCAAACGCTTCATTCTCAATAAAGCAATCAACCGTTGTATTATTCGATACCATTAATCTTTTCACGTGCAATGCAATCCAAACAAAGTGATTCAAAAAATAAAAACATTAAACAGTTGATTATAATCAGAAGAATATGATTGTTTTTGATCGAAGAACGACTTGTCATGTTACGCTTAATATCTCTTCGAAGTCGATTTGCCACAGAATTGAACAGGGCATTTCACAATCTCAATATTAATGAACAGCTGTTTTTATATTGCATTGCTTTAACGTCGAAGTAAAGTGAATGTCTAACCGAGATTAATTTTTTCAACTCTTATCTGTCTTTTTTCTTCTGTCTAATCGGAGGGACTTCGATCTCTTGCTAGGTGTTCCCACAGGCTAATCAAGCAAGTAATTGTTCGCAAGCGTTCAATTAAGAAACATGTAACAATGATCATTTATTACAGGGAGAATTCGCATTTAAGGACGGAGAGAGATTTTCAGTAAGATTTCGACCTTTTAAACTTGAATCGCATTGCTCATTATCAACATTGATAGAAGTTTGATGTCAGCTCTGGGAACTATACGGAAAGCAACTTGGTCAGCACCAACAACATCAACATCATTTGTACCGTTTCTATTTAACACTATGGAGTAGCGCAACAGCAGAAGGCTGTTTAAAAATCTGTATTTATGACTAGAAAATGGTAAAAAGTAATAACTACAATCTAAAAGACATGAGCTTCCCAAAAACTCTTCGTAGATATCACTAAGGTTATAGTAGAAGCAATACAATAACATTGTAAGCAACGTATTGAAGTGGCTTAGATCAGCGGATGAAGTGTTCTATCATACTGCTACTCAACTCAAATATCACCAAACAAATCATATGTTCATGATAGGTCACGTGATCGCTATCACGACATATCACACCATTATCTTCATAGAAACGTTACATGATCACACAAGACGACGAAGCGATTTAAACACTTTAAGCGAAAGGGACAACTTTTGTAGTCAAGATTTCTACGCATTTTGGAGGAGGGTCAATGCTCACTGCAGCAACATTTTTAGGTCGAAAAAAATCATAAAAAAGTATTTTTACTGTTTACGTAGCGTCTAGTAATTCTATTTCTGCTGTAATTTATTTTCGCATTTTTTCATAAGTTGTGCTTCTATATTTTTATTGTGGTGTTTTTTTCTTTTTCACTGTTGTTGATTACTTGTTTAATGTCTTATAGCTATTGCTATCAACTAATATTCATAAAAGTGATTACACAGACATTACAAACTCAGTGCATACATGTTGGGAAATAAATTAAATACAGAAGTTTTCTTAGACAATAAAGTTCGTAAAATTGCCAATTACTATGACAGTAATTACTAAAAAACGTCTTTTTGTTACACAACCAGTTTACATGGTATAACTCGGTTTTCATTTCCCATAACACTTGTTTATTTAAGTGCTATTTTTGCGTGTTTCTCTTCGAAGTTTAATGCTTGCTTCGTAAATATAATCTTCTTCGTGCTTTTACATAATCGCGTATTTATTAATAGCTAAAAATACATCCTTTTTGAAAAATACTGCGTAGAATGTTGATCAACTGGTCTTTGTAGTAGAAAGTAACGCAACATAACAATGCAGTGTTGTCTATATGGTTTTTACAAATATAAAAATGAGTGATGAATAGATTGTTGAAGTGATGAATAGATTGTCACTTACCTTTTGCAAAAGACATTAAAAAACTTTGTAAAAATAATGAGCCTAATATCAATTCCTCATGATGCAAACAAACATAAAAATATCTTCAAAACTTATTCGCGCCAGCAGGATGCAATAACTGAAGCAAGATTCAAAGAGGCGACTTTTAAGCGATCACAAGTCCACCTCGTTGCTGCTGAGATAATCAATCTGCAATTCGTATTCGTGACCACATCGAAATGAATTGTAGCTTTTACCTAGTTGAGTATTGATAGGTTCGCTATGTGAACCAGGAGAGTAGATATTTGACGTCGTTGTTGTGTTTTCTCTCCTCTTCTTTGGGATGGAGACAAGACATGAAAAGGTTGTATACCGGTCCAATCGGCTAACTAAATCAAGTTAGGCTGGTAGCCAATGTCAATCCAGTCATGAACATAAATTGCAGAATAAAAATCAAGGACCAACAAGACAGGGAGCAGTCACTGAATGCTCAAAAAAAGCCTATGATTTCATGGATGAGCGGTCTCACTAATTTTCATCCTGTGAAACAAGCTTGTCGAGAGAATGTTGTCTATAGGCAGCCTCTTCTCCGATTAGCTGCGGTCTTGATTAAATCCAATAATACATACCGGTAGTTCTATTTTCTGTTTTACCTGTTTGTCAATCATTTTTTTACAAATTAAACTTCTCTACGTTTCGACAAGTACCTTCAACGCCCACTCGTAGAATGAGTTGTAATGAGCAATGACCACTGTGTGGCGCCATCTTTTTGTTTAAAAACATTAATTGATGTGAAGCAGAATACTGGAGCCGAAGACAACTTGAAAGTAGTTTTAACCATGATTAAATTATTTGCTAAAAGGACCCTAACTTTTGTTCAAGTTGGAAGCACAGAAACTTAACGTTTGCTCAAGTACAGAAATCGTGTCATTTAACGATTCAAGTTTTGTTAAAGCAATGAAAGCAGTCGTGCAATTAAATTTAAAAACATGAAATTTTGTAGCAAATGGCCTGCATTGAAAATTTTACTTGCATTTTATCCATTTGACCATTATTGGCATACGGTTATCATGCCACATGTCTCAAATTAAGTCAAAAACCTCAAATATTGGAATATGAAGTGTGTAGTAAAAAAGTTTTATCTGTATATTGACTACAGCGGTATCGAATAAGCTGGTACTTAAAAGCAATATTGTGATCAAAATAAAATCAAATTCACTCACCAGGCTGCCAAATCCGTAGTCCATCTGTCCTGTTAATAACAGAAGACACCAGGCTTCCACTTATAACTGGATAACCGTTGTTATAACCAGGATTTCCTGAGTAACTAGAGGTAGAAGTGGCGGATGCAGAAGATACGTGTTCAAACCTGACCCGAAACGACTGCGAGGCAACATTTGTAGATATGGTTGCAACTAAAAAGTTGAAATCAAAAATAAAACGCATGAAAAGCGAATTTCCATCTTCGCATTTGTATTAGCCCTCACTTCTTACGTGCATTTGGTGTCAATTGACATCTGAAAAACAATTTTTTTGCTATTCTTATACCATTCGGGGGGGGGGGGATAAAGACGTAGATGTTGAGGACTATGTCTACCACCACCCACCCAATTCTCCATCAGGCTTATATTAACAAGTTTTTAAATTCCACATGCTTTTCCTATGAACATCGGTGAAGCCGGTGCGTAAGAATGGCCGATATTCATCCACGAACAAGGCGTTTCTACCCTATCATACGCCATCGATTTACTGCGTATTCGCTGAAGATTTTCAATTAAAACAAGGCCTTGAAGCTATTGCAAAGTAGGTGCGGACAAACATATCGATCTTGCAAGCGACTCAGACCCGATCTCGCAAGTCTGATTGTTGAACTAAAAATAAATAACAGTGGACGTGAGGTTACTTACCAGATGTTTCACTTTACAATTTTAAAAGATTAAAAAACGTTAAGGATTACATATGATAAGATTTTAACCACTGATTACGAATCTCCTGTAGTCATTTTGCAATTGTGACGTCATTTTGAAATTTCGGCGGCCTTTCAAAATTTGGGGGAACAAACAGAAAAGGTCTAGTCACTCATTGAAAACAAAACATCGAACGAAAATCAGACTTTGGCCAAAATGAATGGAATGGTAAATTTCCTGCCACTTCTTAATAGAATGCAGTCAAATCTCAATTGGATCGTAAATTCTTAACAAAAAAATAACTTTAAAATGTATGAGTTTAATGAAATAAAATTTAGATGGAGGTTGCCGCTTGAGTTAAATTAGTACTTTGTTTAATTCGGAAAAAGAATAAATTATTCAGCTATTATTCGGCATTAACAATTTCAATAATTTCATAGTATAATAGGCGAGAAAATCTTGCAAATATTGATTCTTAAACTACTACAAAAATACTTACCATTGGTGTACGGAAGATTAGCCACGATGATGTCAGCTCTGACGTTCGTTATGCTTGACTGGTTCCACGTGATCACGTACGTCACATCTACTACTGAGTTATTGCAAACATTACCTGCTTCAGTAATAGTGGGAGTCGTAGGACAAGCGGCAGGAACTGAAACAAAATACCGTAAGCAGAGTCGTAACCATTTGGTATCACTCACTCGCTATTTTACATTTTATTTCTTTCAACAAAATTGCTATTTTAATAAAACCGCCTGACAATCGCGTTAACACGTCAAACAGACTGACAAGAAAAAAAATGCACTAAGACTTAGTAACTAAGTGATGATAAGCATTTCTTGTGCTTGAAGCATCAATTACTGTGTTTAGATTTTCTGGCATACGCTTTCTAAACATTGCAATTAAAGCCATTTTTTATTTGCTCAGTCAACAAGCGTACACCAACGTGCGCTCAGAGGCGTAGCTTAGGGGGGGCAATGGGGTACATATGCCCCCGGGCGCCAAGGTACAGGGGCGCCAAAATGGGGCTTGCAAAAATTTCACAAGGGTAAAAAACCGATCACAAGCAAGATTGCACCGGCGGTAGACATCGTCTGATAGTAGTAGACTGGTACGCACCGTACGCCTGCCATCCAGACTGATGCTGCAGTGTAAGATACTACTCTGATACTTCGTGTTACTGAGTATTGACTTTGCTGTGGCAGTTTAGTGCACTCAGTCATATAGAGCTAATAAAATATATTTTATATTTGATTTTTTGTAACTCATGTCAGGAAGAAAAAGAAGTGGAGCTCAAAATCGCAAAAGAAAAAAGGAAGCCGAAATAGCATTCAAAAAATCAAGTGTATTACTTGCTGCTTTTTTAAAGAAAGCCAAGAAAGAAGTTGAAGCTGCAAACACCAGTTCTTCAGAATCAGAAGATGGCGGCTATCAACCATCTGTTTTAGAGCATGATGTCGACGCTAATGTTGAAAACATTGCGGTCTCGGAGAAAAACATTATTCAAACAGATATTTCTGTATGTGCAGAAAGAAATTCCGAAAACACTGAAGACTGAGAGACCCAACATAGTGACGAACCTGTTGAAAGTAACGGGGAAGATAACATTTCTGGCAGAGAAGCTGCAAATAATAATACTCATTACAATGTGCAATCGGATGTGGTTCCTGATGTACTAAAGTTTCACGATGTTGGTTACTTAGAATTTGACGAAGTGACAAAGTTACCGAAAGTACCACAATCTCTTCGCGATGAACTGATTACTCTCGGGCCCATACTTTTTCAGCACACAGACAATCTACCATCATTATATGGAGAAGGTTCGATTACATCGGCATGGTTTAAACGTCGATTAGCGAATGGAGAGATAAATCGTTCATGGCTGTTGTATTCACCAATCAATAAAGCCGCTTACTGTTTCTGTTGTCTACTATTTACATCATCGCCTTCAAACTCGCGAGCTTCGTTTGAGTTAAAAAACGGTTTCAACAAGAGGAGAAAGCCAGAAAAACTAAAATCTCATGGAAACAATCCTAGCCATCGCAGGGCTTTTACTACATGGAAGGAAGCCGAAAGACGGTTAGTTGACGGTACAGGAATTGACGCAATCGCTCAAGCGCAGATTCGTTCGGAAAAACAACGTTGGCGAGATATATTGCAAAGAATACTCACCTGTATTAAATTTCTGGTTTCACAAAATTTGGCACTACGTGGTCATGAGGAAAACTTGAATCCCAGAAATGATAAAAATGTTGGAAACTTTCTCGCGTTGATCAAACTCATTGCTCAATTTGATCCACTACTGGCAAAACACGTCCAACATGCTGAACAAAATCCGGGATCAGTTTCCTATTTGTCACCCGAAATTCAGAATGAATTTATCCACATACTTGCATCAACTGTAAAGAGCAAATTGCTGCGGGATATAAGGAAAAGCAAATACTACGGCATCTCACTTGACTCAACTCCTGATTTAGGACATCGGGAACAGCTGTCTCAGATCATAAGATTTGTGGATGTTAATTTTCAAACTAAACAAGTAACTATCAAAGAATCATTTTTAGGTTATATCGAGATACATTCAAAAGATGCAGCAAGCCTAGAGAAAGTCATCGTCGAGAGACTAAAGTCTGACGCCATATCTTTAGCCGACTGTCGAGCACAATGTTATGACAATGCTGCTGTAATGGCAGGGCATATTTTTGGCCTTCAACAACGAATATGTGACAGAAATAACAGAGCACTGTTTGTCAACTGTGACAACCACAGCTTAAATTTAGCAGGAGTACACTCAGCTAAGCAAGATCCAGTTGTCACATTTTTTGGGACACTTGAAAATATATATTCGTTTTTCTCTCATTCAAAAATTCGTTGGGAAAAGTTAAAACGAGTTCTTCCTATAACAGTAAAATGAGAGTCTGCAACACGCTGGAGTGCACGATTAGAAGCTGTCAAAGCTATTTTTGAAGGGCTGGATAAACTGGTACAACTCCTAGAAAAATTATCAGAGGACTCAACTATGACACCTGAAACTAAAAGTGGTGCAGAGCAGTTACAGGCCTGCATATTGAAGTTTAATTTCATGGTTTTATTACAATTCTGGAATACCGTTCTTGGAAAAATTGATCGTGTACAGAAGCGCCTACAGGATCCTACAATGAACTTCAAGGAAGCTGAAACTGATATTGAATCTTTGGAGCAAGAATTTGTTAAGCTTCGTGATGATTTGAGCCAAGCTGCTGTAGAAAATGCCAAAACAAAATGAACAGCCTGGGGGGTTCAGGTGGGTAGACGAATTAGGCAACGTAAGAGAATGCCTGGAGAACTGAAAAGAGATGCAGGACTTTCACCAGAAGAAGAAATTGTGCGCGTTATGAAGAATGTATTTGATCGGCTTCAACAGGAGATGTCAACACGTTTTTCACGACTAAAAGACTTAAACACAAGATTTGGATTTCTGCTTGACGTTAAGACTCTTCTATTCGACACAGATGAGGATGCAATTCGTCGAGATTGCACAGATTTTGCAAATTTCTACGACACGGGCATCAATGGCCACAAACTTTTCACCGAAATTGGAGATTGCAGAATGCTGCTCAGTAACAGAACTGAAGGTCAATCAGAAACTCCTTTGGCTCTTCTTGGTTTTATTGTGTCCTTTGGAGACGACGTTTTCCCGAATCTGCGAATTTCTCTACAAATTTTGTTAACAATGCCAGTTTCAATTGCAAGCTGTGAACGGTCTTTCAGCAAATTGAAACTTATTTTGTCGTATTCGCGTGTATCAATGGGACAGGATCGTCTCAGTGATCTTGCACTTCTAAGTGTTGAAAGAGAAACATTGGAAAAAACAGATTTTGATAACGTGATTGACCAGTTTGCGACAGTGAAATCAAGAAAAATAAATTTATTGTAGACTATGTAAATCATCTTTGACAGTAACTGAGTGGGACATTATGGACATATGCTATATTTTGTATAGCTTTGCTTCTTCTTTAAATAAAATGTTCCATTAAAATTTGAATTGTTTTTCCAAATACAATTAAATGTAATAGAAAATATGATTAAATGTGGAGGTCGGGGCGCCAATTTTATAGTTTGCCCCGGGCGCAAAATATTCTGGCTACGCCTCTGCGTGCGCTTAAGCGTGCGTATGCAAAAACTGGTGTTTCCAGGACGAAAAAGAACAAAGCGCTACTCAAATTCTTTTGTCAGTTATCTTTATTTAGTATTTTCAACCGTATTCACTCTTAATCTCAGCTACATTGCATTTATCGATCTCGAGTAAGCATTCCTACAAGCCTTGAGTTAACCAAAAATACTGAAAAAACAACTTCAGCCAACACTTACAATACTATCGCTAATCCATTCTAGCACAAGCTCTTCTAAATCCTAACATAAAGAAAACTAAAATGTGAGAAAAAAAAACGTAGATTCACTAGAGAATCTAACCCACGCCAAACAATTGCAACGCAAGTGCTTGAACCGAAATCATGATAACGCACGCACATGACAAAGCAGGTCTGCCTCGAGAAAATGTTCAATTTGTGCTAATTCGAAGACGCTCTCTCATTGCAGTAATGAGTTACACAGTAACCAAGTACAGATTTTATTTGTTGCTGCCAAGGTAAGAGGCAGTTTTTAAGTTTCAAAGTTCGAACAAAGTTCCTATTAAGAGTTGTAATTTAAGTTGACTTACGAAAAATCACACAACCATCAAACTGTCAAGGTAAGCTATTTTATTATTCAGACTTGCGGCACAGGGTCAGTGCTGATAAGAATAAATAATTTCTAAGCCTGTTTTCGAGTTTCTGTGATTCGCTGATAGTTAAAAACGTTAAAGCAGAAGAAATCTGGATTAAGTGCCTTCTCATTGAACCAGTAATGGGTCCGTCACGAGCCTTGACAGCAAAACCAGTGGACTACGGTCACCCTTCGTATAACCACCCAAAGCATGGCCTGAATAGGTTGTGACAGGCTTCCATTTCGGTAAATTTACCAGCGCACGGCATGACGACGGAATACTTTTCGCTTACTTAATTTGTTGAAAACACGCCCACTACCGCTGGTGCATTCTGGCAATATGAAGCAAAAAACACGGTTTGCGTCTTAAGATTGGGCCGATATTTTAAGTCCGGCTACGATTTAATATCAGTCCATCACATTCATTTATACCTTCCGCTTGGATATGACGTCATTTACATTACTTAAAACAGGCAATGGAGATCGAGATCAAAAATGGTGAAGAAAAAACAACCTCAAACTCGTCGCTTCATATCGAATCCTCGCACATTTTTGACAACGGAGCTACGTCAAGACCAAAAGCCGATCAACAGACGTTGACAGAAACATCAACATACATCCAGGTATGTCAATAAAATGTAATTTTGGGAAACATTATATATCATTCTTGGCTAACGAACGTCAAACTAATTTAGTAACAAGTAGGGCAATGCACTTTAAAACTGTTTTAAAGTGAACGCTAAACAAAAAATTCATATGTCAAAGCACTTAACGCAACTGATGCTTAACTTTACCTTAAAAACAGGGTGGGTGTGCACAGGTTACGCATTTGTGTGAGCAGCAACTTATTTTTGGTGCTCTATTCTTAATATTGAAGTAGCAAGCGAAAAAAACTTAACATTATTTTTCAACTAGTAAACACTAGGCTACCACACCCCACTTATCTAAAAAATGTTTTAAGACTATATTTCGCCATAGTTTTAAGGAACATTAATCTTTACTGCATTGGTCATCTTTAGGAGGAAAAAGAAACACCAAGCTTTGCTCAGGTGTACGAAAACTTCGAAAAAAAGGTATGTGGTAGTAATAAATGTAGATCTTAACCAAAATTAAAAGCTGGTAAGCCTCCAAATTAACGTTTCAGGCAACAATGACATTTAAGAATTTTAATTCTTTTTAAAACGTTTAACTTCAAACAATATTTTCAAAATTCTTACACTGGGTTCAATCATTCATATTTAGTTTTATATCTATGATAAAATTTTTGATTGTCAGTTAGAAGAGCCCCAAACTTAATATTGAGGTTATTTTTCCAAAAGAGAACTATTTTTGCTAAACCACGAATTCCAATACCTATGTACCAAAATCAGAAGCAGTGTACCTTCTAGTGCAGGGGTGTCATCAGTGCCGTGGCCCACATTTACTTACCCGGATTTTACACGGGCCAGACTCTGTTGAAAAAAAAATTTAAACAGGCAAGACCGTATATCAGTGGTCCCCGAACTTTTTTGTCTGCGGCACAGGAAACCAGTTGATCAAATTTCGCGGCACACCAGCCATGCAAATCTATTCCTATTGATGGTGAGTGGCATTGTTTGGGGATCACCACTTCTACGGGCAACGATCTGCGAAAATAGTTGATGTAGCCCGAAATGCTGCTAATTTCCTAACAGCAGTTGCTGATCTCAAAAAAAACAAGCCATTACCTCTCTAGCCGTAGCCTGTAATGCCACCCGCGTCTTATAGCAGTTGTCGACCATTTCTTTATGGCAGCATTTTCTCAATTTTCGCAAAAAATTTGTATCAGTGTAAAGCACTTTAGAAAGACTCCCTGCAGACCTGCAAATCTTCCGCAGCACACAGTTTTGAGAAACATTGCTGCATATATTTCTATTTTGATACTAATGCTTTCAATAGATATTTTCTCGCATTTTTCACTCAATAGCTATTTGAATCTTTTTTTGAAAATAAATCTCATCACGGCGATGGTCGCATTTTCACGTTATTTCAACTTTAAAAAGATTTTTTTTCTTTTGGAGAACAATTTTTCGAAGACCAAATTCGGAGGCCAGGCATTCGCACTGCGCTACAGAGTATTTACGCAGGCCACCAGTTTGACACCCCTGCTCTAGTACATGAAAACGTGGCAAAAAAATCGCCAATTTACCAAAAAAGTACCGGAAAGAAAACTATGCTTTTAGCAGTTTAAAAATTGATTGTTTTTATATGAATCTGGTGCTGTCAACACTTCCAAAAGGTTGAGAAATAAAAGCCTATATCTTTAACTGTACATAAAGCTTGTCACAGCCGCGTATTTCAGCCCAATAACGTTTACAAAAAAATTGAAATTAAAACTCCCAAGAGTTTCACGAAAACAAGGTGTATGTGTTTTACAAATGCTGTCCAACAAACCATTTTGCTTACAACAGCACCAATTATTGTGCAGAAACAAACCCAGCTAAATGTGAAAATGCCAACAATGAAACTTTCCCTCAACGCCAAACCATTTCAACCGATGAAACAAGCACAAAAAACCAATAACCTTGACTTGGGACTAGCAAGTGCAATGAATGCGTTCATGCGCACTTGCGCTGCAAAAGATCCAATAAAAGTAGATAAATCCACAAACTGGACAAGAGAAGCACAAGCTTTGTTAGACGAATTTGAAAGACTGAAGAATGAGCCCAACAAGTAAGATGTGACAGTGATAAAACGACTACGCAATATTGCATTTTCTTAAATGCATTTATATTCGGCAATTTGACCCAAGAAATCAATGGTTCGAACCACAAAATCGGCGCAAAAGGTCGTAGGGTGTACTGCACACTGTAGCCTATCAACCAGCTTTTTTGATTGTAATTTGAGCGCAAATCAAAAAGTCTTCAAAACTTAAAGAAAATTTACAACGCAACACAGAGATATCAATTTTCAAAATAAAGCTCTATTAAACCACTACTCGCATTTAAACGGTTTATTTTAGAACTAGTTCAGTGTGGCCACGCAAACCTCGCAAAATCTCGAAAGAAAGTGGATTTTTGAGTGACGAGCAATTAAGCAGTGATAGAGGAAGCGTCACATCGCCTGAACTTAGCTCAGACAGTGAAGGTGAAATGGAAATAATCGGTGAAAGGTATTTTGACTGGATTACGATTGATTCTTACTGTAGACTAGACATATGCCAGAGTATTATTGTTCCTGCTGCAAGGCTAAAAAACGATCGAGTACTCTGGTTGCAGTAGGTTAAGAACGCGATTACTGAAGTTCAAAACAACACATCCAATTTTGACACATTACTTGTTCAATTCAATCCTTCAATTCTCGTGTGCAACTCAACATATATACATAGTGGTAGCAGTTTCTGTACAAAGGTGTATTTTAATATGTTCATAAAAACAAGAGTATTTGAGAAAGGTATGGAGCTCTCAGAGATCTTGCATGCCGACTCCGATCAGGTGTACAAATAAATAACTCAAACGGCAAAATGTGGAACCGATTAAAAAGTTTTATAAACCCAGAGTATCACATGTTTCAATGCCTCGATCCGGAATTGGCAGTTTTATCTCTAAGCCAATAATAACAGCATAGTTGCCACCACGTTGCGTTGGAATAGGTTGAACGAGTGGACAAGATACAAGCTTGGACCGATTGGGCGGCGCTCATTACACGCTCATGCTAAACAGTGCCGATCACCATCGTCGGACGGCGGATACCTATCAGCTGCAGAATCGACAAAAAGTTCTTCAACAAAGAGAGGTGGGTGATTTCTTGCATAAATAAGTTAAATATGAGCGTGGAGGTGTTGCTGCAATGGCACAAACCCTAAAAACGTACTCCCAAAAATTCCGTTCCTCTTTTTGTGTTACCACAAATACGTTGGTGCAGCAGTTGTACTTGCTCTTTCAATAGAAATCCCGTTGTGGCCCAGTTTCCAATTAACACCTGTAGAAATCACTGCTTGCAATCTTGTATTACGTTAAATTCAAAACTTGATGCAATTGTTTGGCAAATTAGGTTTTTAAGTTTCACTTTTTAATTCCTTTGGGGTATTCATGCATTACGTTATCGTAGATTTAAAACTATATGCAATTAAACAATCAGTATTTGAGTGTCTTGGTTTAATTGAAGGCAGCTTTTCAAAAGAAGCGAACAAACTCTGTGCAAAGTCTGCCAACTTTTCTTCGATAAGAAAGATGAATGATATGAAGATCCCATCGCCTATCAAAAACGAATGTGCCGTTTATCCCACGTTATGGCCAGGTTGCTCGCCATACTCTCAAGCCAACGATAGCACATTTCCATCATCCGAGCAAGATATGTCATCGTCTTTTACAATTTCATCGAAAAGCTCGACGGGGGAAAATTTTCAAAGACACAAGAAATGGATCACTGAGGAAATATTGGAAATGATAGCCATACGAGACAAGCTGTACAAACGAATGAAGAAACAACCGTCGCCTGATATCATCCACATGTACAAAAAGGTAAGTGACCTCAGGACACAGAAAAGCTTTCGTCAGACCGGGTAAGGGGTTGCCTCGGGAAAAATACATCTTTAAAGTAAACGTTAGTTGTGAAGGCACAAAAAAGAACCCTATGCAAGTATTGAACTCTTTTTTTTTTAAGGTTGGCAATGACCATCTTTAATCAAGGTTCTTTTGGTGAAATAAAACCATGATGAGAGGAACTGAGAGTTCGGGAAAACTGCGAAGTGACTTAACAATTTGGAAAGTCACCAGACGCTTATACATAACGTTTGAACCCAAACGTTAGCGTGAATGCATAACCCTGTTCCGCTAGGGCCGTTTAAAACTTCATATAACGCTTGGAGCGCTCAGTCTTGTTGGTCCATCACGCCACGCTACCAGCGAATCACTCAAACGAGTGGGCTAAGTCCACCATATTAGTTGCTTTTGCGCGGCTGTAGTAAGTCGCGCGTCAGAGCATAAATTTTTGCCCCAGTTTGCTCTGTTGCCATAAAATAAAGGCAGTTCAAAAACTTGTGTGTAAACAATTACTTTAGCCAGAAGCGGAGACTGGCCTTAACACTAGCCGCTAACTCTATACAGATCCGTAACATGGTGGTGGGAATGACTAGAAACGCCAAAAGGAGTTACGAAAAACGATTTGAGGATGCCTCAGCAGATCAAACCTGGCGATATCCTGGACGTCCATTCAGTAGATCAAGTGAATATTACAGATGAATTTGAATTGCCAAAATGAGTTTTTATGCAGTTTCAGTGTTTCAGCAAAAGCGATGATTTTATGCGTATTAAATACAGTTTTTAAGCTTCGATTTTGTGAGCTGCATAGGATATATTTGAAGCTACCAGAGACTTCAGAGTGGTCAACTTTTCTAAACCAATGCATTTATGCGGACAAATGGCAGTTTTGAACAAACAAAATTTAAACAAATCTCGCTCTGATAACTAATAATTTTGAACCTCTCAAGGCAATTGATTTATTAGCACGTGATGACAAAGCGTGGCCATTTTGCGGTAACTTGGGACGACTCTCACCACGCGAACGGTAAAAAGAAAACACCACTGACATGGGTTTGGCGGTGAATAACAAAGTGGATGAGGCTCTACATGGACAATTACGCTTTCATAAGACAAATTTTATCTGCAAGGCAATAATTCCAAATAGCGTAGCCAGTCTTCAATTGCAAGAACATAGCGAAAAATACAATCACGAGGTGAATGCAGAATTTTTGAACTACCACAGATGTTCAGATCTTTGGATTGATTACCTATCATTAAGATTAGTTTGTCCAAGACTGATGCGAAAAGCAGTTGGTAGCGATGGAAACTAACAACAATAGTAGCGTTTTATTGTCTAAATGTATTGATTGCATTGCTGAAAGCAATATTACTCAAGCAGTATAAACCACTTGAAAAAACTTGATGAAGCTATTCACCGGGCAATAAAATACCGCACACACACTTGCTGCTTCCCCTTCTTCCGGTGGTGCTGTAAAATGCACAAACCGTGTGGTGGTGCCTGGATTCCGCGCAAAACCAGGCTCTATCACAGTTATTAATGCTGTTTGTAGCCCCACCAGCAGAAGGCGGAGAGCCATGGGATGATGCTACATAAACAACTTCCTTCGCTACCTGGGCTTGCTTGTCCAGGTCCCGTAAATAAGCTTTCTCCTGAGCTTGAAGATGAGCCTCCAGCTCTCTTCACATGATCTTCAAAATTCCCACACAGATAATTGACCTGCAAGAAAAAACAACTTCTGTAAAACCAAAAAGCTTTAACCACCCGGACTCTGCTGGTTTGACGAGGCTACTTCAGCTACTTACTACGTGTTCTGTTTACCCCTCTACTTCCTTATTTTGCTGGCACGGAACGAAAATGCAATACATTTATATCGCAAATCTAATCAAGATCAGGCTAGGAGAAAACGGCAGACAATTTCGAACCAGTCATGAATACGAACTGCAGATTGGCATTTGGCAGTACCCCATCAAAAAAGTGGACTTAATCGGTAAGTACCAAAAGTTGCCTTTTATGTCATGCTGGGCGAGCAGCATCTCTATCTAACACGGTGAAACACCAGAAGACTATCGCTATAACTTTTACCCAATTCCTTTCGAGAAATGGGGGCATAACTAGAGACCATGGAGTCCCAAAAGCCGAACAACTCCCCAAGGCATGAACTACAAATCGTAGAGAAAAGCAGTCGCTAAAGAGCGGGCGGTGCAAAGAGTTCGTAGCAGAACAGTGCAGAATGAGATCAAAGGTGTCCTGGGTTCGATGACCACAGATGCTGTACGAAGAACTCTCAATTAGGGATGGGCAATTCAGAATAATATACTATTCTAGAATAGTTAAACCGAATCCAAATCTTTTTTTTTGTAATTAGCACAATCAACATGAAAGCATTTATGAAAAGTTTACAACAACAAAAGCGCAATCAGAGAACAAGTTTATTGCAGTTTAATACATTTAAGCTTTCTACATGTCTACCTGTGAGGGCGAGTTAGTTTTTGAATCATTGCATGCAATTGACGGTTTTACAAAAAGAAAATCTGTGACCAAGCAACCTGATAAAGCTTGTAAGCAGGATATAAACCGAATCCTATTATCCGGTTCGAATTGGCATTTTGGATTCGGATAGTTTAGGATTCGAATCCTTCGGATTCAGTATTCTTAATTACCCATCCCTACTCTCAATTCTGCCAATTCTGGAATTACAAAGGGTTTAACAGAAGGTTTCGTCCGTTACACAAGACGAGAGAGAACACAACGAGCGTGACGAGGGAGCACAGGTTCCTCGGTGGATACTGAGGAGACCTATGTATTGAACAATCTTGATGAGATAGTTCGTCGTCAGTACAAAAAAAGAGTGGATACGAGAGCTCAGAGGAGAAAAGACAGCGACTGCAGCAGCGCACTCCGACTGGCCAACTCATCAGCCGTGTCATTCGCCGGGAGAAATGAGTGACCGCGAACCCATTGTTACCTGATAGTAGAGCAGGAAAAAAGAGAAGACAGCTACTCCCACGTACGTCAGAGAGTATGAGCCAGGTTTTTCCCTCGTCTCAGGGCCTTACGCTATCTATGCTTCCTCATGGGGCCCTTATAAGAGTGCCTTTCTTTTCTGTATAAAGCTTTTCTTCGGCCCCTTCTCACTTATGCATCACTCGGATGGTTTCCTTTTCTTAGCGCTACCAGCACTACCGAATTAAAACGCCTACACCGAGCGGGTAGTCCACCATCTCCGGCTGCCTCTCGTCCTCCCCTAACCCACTTCTCCTCTCTAAGGCGTCTCTACCTCCCCTACAAGTCACCCTGACTCATTTTGTCCTGTCTTCTTATGAGCGGACCCTTCGTCTCCCAACCTCCTTTCCCATTTTAGGTTTGGCGACACTTGGAGTGAAATCAAGACTCTGCAGATCCTCCAGAAAAGCTTTTGCGTTCGCTCACCCGCTCATGCTTTCTGCTACTTTCCCTAGGGAGGTTCTCTTTGCTTGCCCTTTATCTTCTCCTTGGAACCTGCCTTTCTTCACGGGTGGTAAGGGTGGAATCAAAGGTGGAATCCACCCTTTCCTCCCAATGCTACCGCTCCAATCCACTCTCTCTCGCCAAGGCGCAGCTTTCACCCACCTTGACTCTCACCCACCTCACGATCTGGTGATCTCGACAAATGGCTCTGTTCCTTTTCCTTTTGATAAAGGCGACTCTGGTGTACTTGCCAACTGCTCTCTTTGTAGCATTGAAGCCACCCTTTTCTTTTCAGCAGGCCCAGTATGTTCAAGTTTTTCCACTGAAGCCTACGTCATTCTGCAAGCTCTCCGCTGGTCTCTACAGCACCAACATGTCTGCAAATTCTCTTCTCTTCTTTGACTCTCGCTCTATCTCCTCCTCCGTCTTTCCTTTTACCTCAATCTCTCTGGTAGATCAGGCAGGAACTGTCTTTTCTTTCTTCCAGTACTATCAGGCTACAATGGGTCCCCGGACACTCGTTTCTTCCAGGAAACGACACGGCTGATGAGCTGGTTAGACGGGTAGCGCTACTCGTGCCCTCTATAATCCCTTGCAATCCCTCTCCTCTTATCTCTCGTATCCACTGTTCTCTTTTCTCGGACTGGAGGCGAGCTGTCTCATCTAAATTCTTTGACACGCAGGTTCCTTCCGTTTCCACTGAGGAACTTGTGCTTCCTCGTCACGCTAGCTGTGTCCTCTCTCGTCTTTACTGCAACGAACACAGCCTACTGTTAAGCTCTTATCGATCGAGGATTGGAAAAAATGAGAATCCTTCATGCAGTGCCTGCAGACATCCGTCCCAGGGTACCTCTCATCTCATTCTGCACTGCCCAGCCACGCATCCTATACGCCGCTTGCTCTTTGGCGACTCTCTGTCCCCCTCTGACTTCTGGTCCAGGCCCTGGGGAGTTGCCCTGCTTCTGAGGCTTCATGATCTTCCGCCGGTATTAGGACAGTTACCCCCTGGGCATTTACCCCCGGTCTCTTGGATTAGGGTTAGGGTTGGAGCACGGAGGGGTATATGACCGGATGTATGTGACCTGGGTAAGTGTACTAAAACCCTTCCTTCATGCCTCGATCCCTCGGAATGGGCCGGGTAACAACAACAGCTTGCAAAATAGCACAAACTTTAGTGGAAAAGCTTAAAC
This sequence comes from Trididemnum clinides, assembly GCA_963675345.1. NCBI lineage: Eukaryota > Metazoa > Chordata > Ascidiacea > Aplousobranchia > Didemnidae > Trididemnum > Trididemnum clinides. Next base: position 8,855,703 of record OY776290.1, read on the forward strand.
TCAAAGAGCCGGCAGCATACAAAAGGTTGACACAGCGCCTCAAAGAAAGCAGTTGACAAGGACGCCGAAGCCTCCTTTGCTAAAAGGAATAGAGCCATCAGTCCAGATCACCAGATCGTGAGGTGGGAGAGAGTCAAGGTGGGAAAAAGTCCCACTTTGGCAAAAAAGAGGAGGATCTCAGCGAGAGCATGGAGCAGAGCAAGTGAGCTCCACGCTGAAGGAAGGTAGGCTCTAGAGAGAGGAGGGAGGACAAGCACAGACAGCCTCACAGAGGGAAGACAGAGAAAGCATGAGCGGGTGAGTGGACGCAAAGACTCTTTAAGAGGACCTGAAGAGTTTAGGATTCGCTCTAAGTGTGGCCAAACCTGAATTGCAAAAGTAGGTTGAAGAGAAAGGTCCTGTTCATAAGGTGGCAGGACGAAATGAGTCAGAGTGACTCATAGAGAGGAAGGACGCCTAAGAGAGGAAAAGAGAGATAGGGGAGGACGAGAGACAGCCGTTAATGGCGCGACTGGTCGCTCAGTAAAGCGTTCCAATTTAGTTATGTTGGTAACGCCAAGAAAAAGTAATCGCCTGGGTGAGGCATAAAAGAGAATGGGCAGTCTTTGAAAAATAAGGCCTGACAGAGCTCAGAAAAGTAGCCTCTGGCTCTGCTAAGCAGAGCTTTTTGCTGAGAGACAGAAAAGTGAGATCTTAGGAAGTCGGCAAAAACCAATCCCGTCTCCCCGGGAAAGAAGGAATTGGAAAAGTTAGGGGAGGAAAAGGAAGAAGTAGAGCCAGCAATAGAACAAAGGCAAGAATAGACTGATTTAGGACCGCATTTAGGAGAGAGAAGAGTAAGTCTCCTGACATGTCGTAGCCATGGCTTTGGCAATGACAGATGAGGCATGCCGAGAGATTGGAAGGTAAGCCTGGCGCTTTTCATCACTTCTATGAGCGAAAACAAAAACTTTGAGTCTTTCTCTAACCGCTTCTTCCACTTCCGAAGACCACCGGGCTTGCGGTTGGCATTGAACACGGCTGAAAGAGATGGAAGATTTAGCCGCATTTATGTCAAAGAGTGCAGCTGCAGAGGAAAAACAGGAGTGTTCCTCTGTAGGAGAAAAGTGCGAATCGAAGTAAACAGCAAAATCATCTCAACCAGTTTTCTGGAAATTGAAACGATGCTCATTGGGGCGGAAGAGTGGAAAAAAGGGGATGGTAAAGAGAACTAAAGGTGAGCAAAACCCAAGTCCTGAAGCACCTCCTAGGAACAGGAATGGCGTAAAAGGGCAAAAGAAATGTCAATAAAGGAGCGGGTGCCAGAGGAACAGTAAAGAAAAGTAGGTGTGTCAGCGTTTTTGAGGGGAAGGAGGTCAGAAGAGATGATCCAATTGAATGCTTCCTCCCGACGAGGGTCTGACGTACCTTTTAAGTCTCAAAGAAGGTGATGGCAGTTGATGGGTATCCATTGAAGAAGAACTACTACGAATAGCGTAGATGTTTAAGACGAAGGGAGGGGTGGAGTTTTTTAGCGAAATGTTAACCCTCACATAGTCAGAGTAAGAGTCGAATGAAGAGAGAGAAGGTGGAAAGTTCAAAATAGGTTCCTGTCTGACGAAAACAACTACCCCGCCGCTAGCATGCTAGCCGTCAGGTGAAAAAAAGCCAGAACGGGAATGGGTCAGATCGGATGGCAGAGCAGAGTATCCAGAAATCCGAAATCATAAAGAAGAGTTGAGGTTAGATTTATGGACATAAATATGATAAACAAGAGGGAAAAAAGTGCAGGAATTCAACACTTCTGGCACGAAGACCTCCAGCGTTCCACTGGAGAATTCTGAGTGAGTCAGAAGAGAAACAGAAACCAGAGGGCGTGCAAGAAAAGCCGGAAGTGGAGGAGGATTTGAAAGAGACTGGAGAAGGGGTGACAAGGAAGAAAGATAGGAAGTTTGTAAGCTGGTATGAGGAGGAAGAGCTGCACTGGCAGATGAGCGGTTGGGTGAGTTGTTGGGCACAGTGGAGGTTTGCGTGATAGAGGGCCCCGGAGAAGGCTCAGTGCTGGTGGACTGAAGACCGCCGGTAGAGGCCGAGATGCAGAAGAAAGGACAGATCCCAGAGTGAGAGATGGAAAGGGAATTACACTCCGAAGAAAGGTGCACCTCAAATGTACCCATTTGAAGCAGGTAAAGCATTACACTAACCTGCTCCTCCAGGTCACATTGCTGGTGCACAGAGGAAAGGGAAAGCAGGGCCAGGATTTGGATAAAAGTTACCGCTCATCACAAGGAAATTCAGAGGGCGAGAAAATAAGAGGCAGGAGAGCAAAAAAAAGAAAACACACACAACCGATTTTACAGTGAATGCGTGATAGTAGGGGGGTGCAAACATGTCTACATGCTTTCTATGTAATGCATTTGTACAAGGTGACTCTTTCTCACAAGCAGAGACGTTTGAGGCACTACCTTGATTGTGTTGACTCCAGATTCAGCGATCAGTTTTAATGGACCTAAAACAAACTCTAGCATCCAACACTCAATTGAATTTTGTTAAGCTTCTATATATATTCAACTGGACTACGGATCCCACTAAAAGATGCTGTGCGGCCTAACCCGAACATTTCCTACTTGCTTGATTGAGTTTGCGGAGTAAACCCTGCATCGTCATGTTTTGATCTAAAGTGTAGGGGTAGCCAACTCCTCCGGTAAAGCGTACTCCAATGGAAAAGCGCTGCTGCACTATGCCGCAAACCAAAAGGTCTCCCGCGCTTCATTTGATTAGAATAGCGATGCTGCTAACCCTTTATGTCGTAAAAGGCGGCTTTCGAACAACCACCACTAGCAGTTCGATTGTTGCTTGTGGCGCTAGTAGTCAGCAATTTGCACTTATGGCTGACTCAAAATAGACTGCCGCATTCCCCAACCTAGAACTAATTGTGTTGGCAGTGTGAAGCGGAATACTACTGTTTCGCACTGAGCCTTTATCTCAAGGTTGAGGTGGGGCAAGCACCAACTTGAAATATTCAGAAACAGCTCTTACCGTTGAAACAGGGACATTAGAAGTTCCACTTCCAACAATAATACTTGTGCTAGTCAAGTAAGAATTAATGTCCAATATTGAATTGGTAGTGCATAGTGACGACGTCACAGTGACGTCACAAGAGGCATCAAAGTTGTCTTGAAAAGTGACTGACGCATCTGCAACGCACTGCCCCCATAAAGAACGCTGAAAAAGAAAAATCAAATATTAATACTTTATTTAAATTAAATAAAGCTTTTAGAGACAAAGCAGGACAAATTTGAGAAATAGAAGATTCACTCTTTCATCGTCACAATCGATGTTTAGTGTTGCTTGTATACAGTAGGTAGGGGCCACAGCTCCAGAATAGACCCCTGGTCATACATAGCAATAATCATTTAAAGTCTCAAAGACAATCTACATCTATACTATAGAGCGCAATTATGTCTGTGTGCTTTAACTCCTCTGAAAACCACTGGGCGTAGAAACATGAAACTTGGCACGATCGATATCCACTTCGGGGTTGCTAACGACATAATTCAAAATAAATATTTCAAAATTCACGTTTTGGCTAAACAAAAGCCAGCATGCGACTTGCCAACTTCAAGAAATATCAAGCTTTTCGAAACTAAGATGTCACAGTTAACGATTAATTGTAAAATTCCTTTTCTACATTTTTTCAAAAAATTTTGACCGTAAAAATGCAATTAAAAGCTTTTTCAAAAGATTTTTAAAAGATGCTTCCGATAAAGATAATTCTCTAGAAATCAAAGTTTTAATAACAATGAAACAAGCGATAACACATTTATGCGTTTTTTAAACATACTCGTTAGTTACTTTCTTGAACGCTAATAAAAGGCACGGTTCCGTTATAATGCTGTCTGGTACTACTTCAAAGAAAACAGCGGTAGGCAGCAGCCGTACTTATTGTCCACAATTATCTCAAAATCAAACGTAATAGTACGAACCATTACCATTATGCCGCCTAATTAAGTTGAATGATATACAGGTGCCCCAGAAGTCGCGCACCATCCAGGTTTCTATAAAAAAACGCCTTTATTGATCACAATCACAACAGATGCTCAAACTGTGCAACTAGATCAATGAAGCAAGCACCAATTCTCTATGTCAAACGGTCTTTTGCTCTTGAGCGTTTTAGGGCTGATTTTCGGGCACTTAGTAGTTATTGCATCCTTGTTATTGTTGCTATTTGGCACTCAGTTGCTATTATTATTTATAATGGTTGCTCTCGCTCAGGGTGATTGAGGTTGAATTCTTGAGGTACAGAGCAGTGTGTCGCCTCAGCTCTTTCAAACATAAAACCGAATTCAACTCTTTCTTGTGCTGCTACTTTCTTCCCTATAATTAAATCAAATCTGTATCAAATATGAAAATGAAGATAAGGATGGTGTGAGACTTCTCGGACACCCTGTATTACACTACCTACATACCTATTTAAATCTGGATTTTTAACATAGCAATGGCAAGTACGAATATATATCAACAAATAGGAGCAAGACTCTAGTGTCAAGAACATTAAAAAACTAAAAAATAATAGATTCAAGAGAAAAGTCAAACCATTACAACGCAACTTATTTCTAAACGGCATGCAGACCAGTAGTTTTGATAATTCATCTAAACTGTAGGTGGACTCCACGTAGAACATCTTTGTAGTATAGATGAGTCATGCACCGGAGTATTCTTCACCTTAAGACGTTTTTTCTGGTGAAGCAAAGCGAAACAAAAAGCCGAGTTTTAATGTGATTTCTGGCATGAGTTGGGAAACAATCATCCTTTTCTTTAGCACAAAACGCTGGTCGGTGTGTTATCCACTAAAGCCATAACATAACTTATTGTAGTAAGTCAACTGCAAATGTTGGACTACGGGATTAGGGTCACTTCACCTTTCACTGGCTGCGTTTATGCCGGGAGTAAGGAACATACGACCAGCCAGAGCCTTTAAGATATCCAACTACGCCCTTAACCAGCAAAAAATGGCAAGTAGTAGGCCATTTACTTCATTGCTTAAATCTTGCAATTGCATGAATCATTGCAGCGTCCTTGCACAACTTTGAATTTACATTTACATTTCTATACACTTAGTCAAATGAATGTACAAAATATTGTGACATTATTAGCTGATTATAAGTACGCACAGTGATAATTTACCAGTAGAGAAGTCCGTATTAGGGGCATAGCATATGAAAGCAAAGTTTGTGTGAAATCCACGTCACCAAATGTATAATCGTACTTACGGAGGGAAATATTTTCTTGAAAATAGATTATCAGACCAATAGAGAAATTGAATGCAAGATGTATAGCAATAGCGGATTCAAACATTTTTGATGAGGAGGGTAAAAAATGAGAATTGACGCATTATCACGATAAGGACCTTTTTTTGAGATCAATTTTTTCGAAGTCCAAAAAAAATTCTTTTTCGACACAAATACAAACAAACAAATTCACAAATCTTAGACTAAGAAAGGCTGGTGGCAGGAATGCATTCCCGACATTTTCTCCTGGATACACCCCTTAGATACAGAACCTTTCGCTCTATTCCGAAACTGAGGTAGAAGATGCAGCCAAGAAACTTGGTGTCACACAGATTGCTACAAAGTGGGTTGCACCAACGTCGTGAAATATCCAACCACCAAAAAACTATTCATGTAATCGTAAAAAATAATTACGGCACTGACCCCAACTATGATTTCTGTCCCCGAACACTCATTGCTAGGAACGGATAGAATTCGTAAATAATTTGAGTTTCTAAGTCAGACGAGTCCTAATTCAAAGTACGTTGATCGGGAATAGGAGCATAGGGGCGATAATCCTCATTTGCACCAATTTTTCGTTGCTGCTCTCAGATGTGTAAGTTTAGAGAAGTCGGCTGAAGCCATATTTCTAACCCGACATAACTGACTGGCAGCCCTGCTGGGCGACACCGGCTAGTAGTCTATAGATTAATCGTAAGCGTGCCGTGCTTTTGTTTGCCAAGCTTCAGCCATAAAGCGTCAGGTGTAACTTGCATAATCAAACCAAAAGAGCGGTCAAAATAATCCAAGTGTAGCCTTGTGTACTGAGTGTGCAAGCTAGTGTAATTCTGCATCCTGACTGCACAGCAAATGTAAATATTGTTAAAAGTTATTTTTTAATTGTTTTAATATAAAATAGCATGCAGAACTTTTACCTGAGGCAATGACAAATTCCCAAGGTTGTCATTCACTAGCAACCGTTGAATAGGATCACCGTTCATATAACCATTCACTCGAGCGCGTTTTGAATTAATAGTTACATTAGCAAAGGTAAAAGGATTCGAGCTTTCCAGCAAACGCAAGCTAGAACATGTAAATTAGAAGTGCATTTATAAACTTAAAAAGTAAAATAAAGGGTGTCCAAAAATTACCGCTACAGATTGAAATGTAGTAGTAGTGGTAGCAGCAGCATTTTATCCGGTATTGTCCCCTTAGCGGAGATGGCTGGGTTCATTCCATTCCCTCAGCAATTCTTCGCACTCAATCTCTCCACTTCGCTCGAATCCAAGCATCCTCCTTCTTTAAACCAATCTTTTCTGTCTCCTCTTCCACTTGATTGTCCCGGGTCTTCTTTGGTCATCCTCATTTTCTCTTGCCACCAACTTCAAAATCTAGAGCAATCCTCAAAACATTATCGTCATCCCTCCTCAGCACATTTCTATACCATCAAACTCCATTTGCTGTTGCTAACCCATCTACATGTTCCTTCAACCGCAGTATGTCCATCTGTTCTTAAGCCGTCTTTCTGTCTACAACTTTCCGACCGCTCACAGCTTTTATCATAGCTCTCTCAGTTCTCCTTCAAATTGCTTTTTCATTTTTTTTAAACACCAGGTCTCGCTTCTATAAAGAATTGCTGATCTTTTGCAACAACAATAAATTTACCTTTCACCTTCAAAGGAAACCTATTTCTAAGCAAAAACTCTCCACATTTTCTGAATCTTACCGAACCAATTCTTACTCTAGCTATGACTACTACTTCACAGCCAGGACTAGCATTTAGTCTGTTTCCCAAACGAAATCCATTCACTATCTCCAATTCATCACACGACTTCTCCATCGAATCTACCGTTCCTTCCATTATTCTTCTACATCTCAAGCAAACAAAATGTTGCGAACCTAGTGGTAACTCTTATTATTTTTACACATCTGCCATGAACCCAGTTTCCACATTTCGTGCACAACACTGAAAATTCAGCAACATTTTATTTTAAAAATATTTTCTTTGAGTTTGTTTTATAGCAACGCGAAATAATTTGAGTTTTTTTTAGATGTATTACTACACCTCTACGTATGCACTATCAGTCGCACGAAGGATATCAATTTCTTGCCATGTTCTTGCCAACAGACCTACAGTAACTGTAGTAGTTGCTTCAGTTATTGGGTGCTGAAAATCAATGATGTTTTGAACTTTGATTCGATCAATCATAACTTTTGCATACCCCCACAAAAAAGCATCCAACGATGCAACGCCAACAAAGCGAGGCGGCCAAGGAATGGGCGTATGACGTTCACATCCAATCCATCAAACTGGAAATGTTTCGTTCAGAAATTAAATTGCCGACTTTCTTTGTAGCACACTACCAGTCTCCATAAACTTTTTATGTCATGATCGAATGGTAGGCCTCGCTGGTGGTTCTCTTCCATATTTGCGTCTAAAGTTTCGCTGGGCTAAAATGTCTGACTTCGTCTCCATAGATCAGAAAACGCACTGGGTTTTACAGCGAAGTGCTCACTATCACCGACTCTACTTTATTGTTGTTGTTGTTGTTGATTACCCGACCCCTTCCGAGGGATGGGGGCATGGCGGAAGACCATGGAGCCCCAGAAGCCGGGCAACTCCCCAGGGTCTGGACCAGAGGTCATAGAGAGACAGAGAGTCGCCAAAGAGTGAGCGGCGCAAAGAGTCCATAGCTGGATAGTGCAGAATGAGATGAGAGATGTCCTGGGACGGGTGTCCACAGAAGCTGCAAGAAGAATTCTCGATTCTGCCAATCCTGGAGAGATAGGAACCTAAAAGAAGGCTGTGTCCATTGCAGCGAAGACGAGAGAGGACACAGCGAGCATGACGAGGGAGCACAAGTTCCTCAGTGAAAATTGAGGGAACCTGTGTGTCAAAATACTTTGAAGAGACAGTACGCCTCCAGTCCGAGAAAAGACAAGAGTGGATACGAGAGATAAGAGGAGAGAGACTACAAGGGATTGCGGAGGGCACAAGCAGCGCTCCCCGTCTGGCAAGCTCATCAGCTGTGTCGTTCCCCGGGAGAAACGAGTGTCCGGGGACCCATTGTAGCCTGATAGAACAGGAGGAGAAAAAGGACAGTTCCTGTCAGATCTGCCACAGAGTTTGAGATAACAGGAAAGATGGAGGAGAGAACAGGGTGGCGAGGACAGAACGAGAGTCAGACAGGAGAAGAAGAGAAGAAAAATGGCAGACTTGTTGGTGTTGCCGAGACCAGCAAAGAGCGTGTAGAATGGCGCAGGCTTCAGCGGAAAAACTGGAACAAACTGGGCCTGCCGAAAAGGAAAGAGTGGCCTCAGTGCCACAGAGAGAGCAGTTGGCAAGAACACCGGAGCCGCCCTTGCCAAAAGGAAAAGGAACAGAGCCGTCTGTCCAGAGTACCACATCATGAGGGGGGAGAGAGTCAAGGTGGGTGAGAGCCGCACCTTGGCGAGAGTGAGGGGGATCAGAGCGAGAGCATGAAGAGGAAAGGGTGGACTCGACCGTGAACGAAGGCAGATTCCAAGGAGGACAGGGAGGGCAAGCAACAAGAGCCTCCCTAGAACAAGTAGAAGGAAGCATGAGCAGGTGAGTGGACGCAAGAGCTCTCCAGGACGATCTGCAGAGTCTTGGTTTCACTCCTAGTCTGGCCAAACCTGAGATGGGAAAGGAGGTTGGGAGACGAAGAGCCCGCTCACAAGAAAAAAGAGTGAAGTGAGTGAGAGTGACTCGTAGGGGAGGTAGAGAAGCCTCGGTGAGTAGTAGAGGGATAGGGGAGGACAAGAGGCAGCCGGTGATGGCGCGACTGGCCGCTCGATGAAGGCGTTCCAATTTGGTGATATTGGTAACGCTTAGGAAAGGAAACCATCCGGGTGAAGCGTAAGTGAGAAGGGACTGAAGAAAAGATTTATACAGAAAAGAGAGGGACTCCTTAGAGGGGCCCCATGAGCAAGCAGAGATACAGCGTAAGGCCTTGAGACGTGGGAAGAACTTGGCCTTCAGCGAAGATACATGCTTAGAAAAGGAAAGAGTGCGGTCGAAGGTGACCCCAAGAAAAGTTGGAGTGGGATTAAAACGGTGGCGGGAGCCGAGTAGGAGGAGATTGGGCTGGAGGTTAGCTTGGTGGGGATCCACTGAGAAGAAGAAGGCCTCACATTTGCTCGGATTGAGAGGAAGACACCAGTACTCAGACCAGAGCTCCAATCGAAACAGAGCTCCTTGTGTGGCCTCCACCGCCGTAGGGACCGAGGGGTAGGAGGACCAAATGGCCAGATCGTCAGGGTAAAGAGAGCGGCTGACGGAAGAAGGCAGAGAAGCCGGAAGATCATTAATGAAGAGAGAGAAAAGTACAGGGCCAAGAACGGATCCTTGCGGAACACCTCGACGGACTCGAAAGGAACGGCTTTTGTGATTTTGATAAACCACACAAGCGCGCCTATCAGAAAGGAAAGATTGAGTCCAATGAGCAAAGCAAGAAGGGAGGCCAGCCGAAATGAGTTTATGGCGGGGTGCCAGACAGAGCCAAAAGCTTTGGAGAAATCAATAGTAAAGAGGATCATCCGAGAGCCCGGCCTGGGTTTGTTAAACCCATCCAAAATGAACTGAGAAAGGTACAGAATTTGATCTGGGGTAGACCGTTCAGGGCGGAAATCGGCCTGGCGGGTAGAGAGAATGGAATTAGATTCCAGAAAGAAGAGTAGACGAGATAGAATGATGCGTTCAAAAAGCTTTGATACGCAGGAGGTGAGAGAGATAGGCCGGAAGGAAGCAGGAGAGTCGAGAGGCTTTCCCATCTTATGTATGGGAATAATAGAAGATGTCTTCCAGATGGAAGGAAAGGAATGTGAAGACCAAGAAAGATTGAAGATGTAAAGAAGTAAATCCATGCCAGAGCGAGGAAGATGCTTTAGCATGGGATAGGCAACTTTGTCTGGACCAGTGGCAGTGGATGAGGAGAGGTTGGAGGCAGCCGCAAGAAATTCAGCGGGAGAGAAGGGAGAGCAAAAGAACGAGTGGAACTCCACAGAGCACGTGGCTCGGGAGCTCAGTGAGGTAGCCTCTGGCTCTGCTGCGCAGGGCCTTTGGCTGAGAAACGGAAAAGTGAGACCTCAGGTAAGCGGCATAAACCGAAGCCGATTCCCTGGGAGAAGAACAGTTAGGAAAGTTAGGAGAGGAGGAAGACGAGGAAGGAGAGCCAGCGATAGAGCGAAGAAGAGAGTGCACAGATTTAGGATTAGATTTAGATGAAAGAGAAGTGCAGGTCGTCTACCATGCCTCAGCCTTGGCCTTGACTAACGAGGCACGTCGAGAGGCGGAGATGTAAGCCTGGCGATCTTCATCACTTCCGTGAGCAGTAGCGAACGCCCTGCGTCTTTCACCAACCGCTTGTTCCACCTCAACAGATCACCAGGCTTTAGGAGGGCGTTTGATGCGGCCAAAAGGAATGGAAGATTTGGCCGCATTCATCGCCAGAGAGGTAAAGAGAGCAGCTGCAGAGGAAAGAGAAAGGGACGAGTATTCCTCTGCAGAAAGACAGTGAGAGTCAAAGTAGGAGGCAAAGTCATCCCAGCGAGCTTTCTGAAAATTGAAGGAAGGGGGACGCTCGTTGGGGCGAAAGACCAGAGAGAGAGGGATAGATAGAAGAATTGGTAGGTGGTCAGAACCCAGGTCCTGAAGCACCTCCCAGGAGCAAGAAAAACCAAGAGTAGAAGGAGCAAAGGAGATGTCAGGAGAGGAGCGACTGCCAGAGGAGCGATGGAGAAGGGTGGGTGTGTCAGGGTCATTGAGGGGGAGGAGGTCTGAGGAGATCACCCAGTCGAATACTTCCTCCCCACGGGGGTCGGAAGTACCTCTTGAGTCCCAAAGCGGGTGATGGCAATTGAAGTCCCCCAGAATGAAGAGATTTCTGGAGGAGGGAAGGATGGAGGGAGAGAAGGAATCGGTTCTGCCATCCGTTGGGGAGGAGCAAATAGGGGGGGCATACACATTAAGAAATGACACCGAGGAGGATTTGTTTAGAGAGATGTTGACCCCTACATAAGCAGAGTAGGGATCGAGCGAAGAAAGAGAGGTGGTAGAAAGTTCAGAAAAGGATAGGCCCTGTCTGACGAAAATGACAACGCCGCCACTGGCATGCGAGGCATCACAAGAGAGAATGCCAGACCGTGAGTGGGTGCGATCAGAACGCAGAACAGAGAATCCAGGAATCCGGAAAGAGGAAGATGAGTTAAGATTGGATTCCTGAATGCAGATAAGGTCGACAGGATGGGATGAAAGAAAGTGAAGTAGTTCAGTGCTCCTGGCTCGAAGACCTCCAGCATTCCATTGAAGAACCCTGAGAGAGTCAGGGGGAGGGGAGGAGGCAGGAGGTGCAGAAGTATAGCCAGGAGCAAGGGACGGTGGTGGGAGGGCAGGGGAAGGAGATATAAGATGGGCAGATGGGGGATAAGAAGTTTGGAGACGAGGGTGGGGCAAGAGTGCAGCATTAGCAGAGGGGGGCCGGATTCCACAGTGGAGGTATACGTGCCGGAGGAGTCCGAGGAGGGAAGAGTCACAGTGTTACGGCAGGGGGGGCAGCTCCAAGAGTGAGAGCTGCCAAGAGCTCTGAAATTAGATAAAGAAAGTTGTGAGCATCTTAGATGGACCCATTTGGAGCAAGCGCAGCATTGCACTGACTTGCCCCGCCAGGTCACATTTCCAGCGCACACAGAGCAAGGGAAGATGGGGCCAGGGTTAGGATGAACGTTACCACTCATCAGGAGAAGAAGAAGAATGAGAAGACGAAGGAGGGCAAGAGTAAGGCAGGAGAGAAGAAAAAGTGAGAACCGGCGACCGATTTTAAAGATGCTGTGTGCTGCCCTTCTGCAGTCGTTCAGGGGGCAGCATAGCGAAAAAATGAATGGGGAGTGCCCGGGGTAACTGGGACCCTCGAGAAGGCCAACAGCCATTTCGACCCAACCCAAACGGGGCCGGGGACCGCACCACCACGTTGAGGCGGCTGTTGATTGGTGCACTCTACTTTTGCTGCTTAATTCAAAAGATTCTGCTTACTCACTAAATAAATTGTGATTTCAAACCTGGTTATTTCAAAATGTGCCTTTCAAAAGAAAAAAACTTCCTAAGTATTTTCTTTTACAATAAAGCAAACCGAATAAAAATATTTCAAACAATAAAATTTTGTTGAATTTTTGAAATTGTAGCGATAATTTATCGGCACCCCGAATGGCACAACTCACAAGTTTTAACATAAACATGCTTTCAATTTACCTTTTCCAGGTGCTCAAATTCAAATTCTAAGGTAAATTCAATTCATAAAATCACAGACAGCTTCACTCTTATTTCACAGGGAAAGTTGTAATCAACAGAAAGGCTAGATTTACCATCAACCCCTCACTCCAAGCCAAAACTTGCAAGACCGTTATTCTTTTACAGAACTATTACTCCCATGCTGTTGAAAACTTTTCCCTTATATTCAACTAAACCCCATTCTACATCAATCTGTCAATCCTCAAAAAAAACCTGATTATGTCACCAAAGTGGACACTCACTTGAAGGCAAAATCGTCATTGACTGTGTTGGTGTCGATCAAATAAAACAAGCCAAGTTCAGGTGTATTGACCAACCAAACGCACAAGAATAGATGCCAGTCTGGAATCATATACTGCTGGGTTCCACATAATTGTGGCAAATCTTGAGCAAAATCGCCGCCAAATTTACCAGGAATGCAAGATCCAACAAACGAGGATATTACATCCGCACACTACAGCAATAATGAAATTGACATATCAGAAACGTCGAAAAACATATCCACGTTACTACAACAACGTGACAGAGCGAGTTCTTCGTCGATTGAGCTATTTGTTGCGAGCATTATGGAGGCAGATGTACTGTATACATAGTTTACATTGTGTTAGTGCTTACGCTCGGTTTGCAAGTCTTCAGTTAGACTGGGACCACCACGACGGATAGACTGCTTGGCCCCACCACTTGTCTGCCACATAAAGATGGAGGTATCCCGTTAGATGCCTTGCCAAAGGACACAACAAGCAAGCTTGCCGGCTTGTTCTCCACACTATCCCTATTTTGCTGAGCGTTAAGCAGGGACGCTGTGAATACCACTTTTTAAAAGTCTGTTGGTATGACTCGACTTGGGAAATGAACCCCAGGTCTACCTACTGCGAAGCGAACGCAACTCGAAGCAAAAGCAAACTCCCGCGAGCAATCTTTTGCATTGCACATTTAGTCTTCAGAGCCAAGCTACAAAGAAGTTAGAAACGAGACGATTGTCCAGACCTACTTTAAAATTTTCAAGTTTCAACGTCCCATTGTTTGATACAACTTCAATAGAAGCGCTGCTTGTTGAAGTCCACCAAACAAAATAAATAACTGTACAGTGCGTTTCTCAACACAGCACAGCCGTAGTGGGGTATGAACACAAGACCACTCGATTACTGTCGTGATAAAGCTGCGCTTTAACCCACTTGACCACGTTGCCAACATGGTCGCATAAGATGGTATAGATTGAATAGCAAAGCGGCAAAAAGAGCAAAGTTAATTCCATCCCTTTAAAACTCGGTAGAAAAACCTATACGTTCATTTGCTCTTTTGGAATACTTAAATATTTTCCATGGTAAGTGACTCCAATTACAAACCATACTTGAATATGCTTGTTTTTTAAGAGTTAGAAACAAAAAATTCGGAAAGATTTTTTTACCATTTAACTACCCGAAAGAATACTTAATTTAATCTTTCTTTTAATTAACCCTTAACAGGCACCAATTAGCCATGCTTTCTAATCAATGCCATTTCGTCATGGCAGTTTTTCATTTAAGCTCAAAGCTTTTAAATAGAGTAGATCAATTTGAATACTTACATCCAAATCACAGCAGCATAGGTAATCGCAAGCATTTGCAGTTAAATCGCAACCACAAGGAGCCAACTCAACGAACGCAGGATTCTGATAAACTGTTCCAGCTGAAAAATATTGTTAGCAAGGTAGCCATCGGCGTTAAAGGAAAGTTTCTGCGTTTTCGGAAAGCTGTAAAATGTTACGCACATCAACTGCGGAAGTTGTTAACTGTCACTCCATAAAAGTTTTGTGTGAGGACATAGCGCGACAACCGGTACTGGACTGCCAAGGATAAAATATATAACATATAAATCCTGGTATATACACATTGTGGGGAAACGAATTTGTAAAAAATTTTGAGGCCGTTGAATCCGAAATTGAAATTGCTTTTTCAAATTGGCTGTAGTCCTTAAGATATCCTATATTTTTTGTTTCAAAAAAAGGCAAAAAAATTGCAAATATTGACATTGGTATTCTCCTTCTGCTGCATTTATCAGGATGAGACTCGATCTCTCATTTCAAAAATGCCCATTATCCATGCCATTCTTTTATTCTTGAACGATATTGTAAAAGACAGAAACTTCTAGATAAGCAAATTATGTCTACTAAGCATATCAAGTAAAAACTCAGAAATTTAGGCAATATTAACACCACATCAAAGGTTTTCGTAATGCAAAAACAGGTGACGCCAAGGCACAAACATTACTTTTAGTGAAAGAATGAAGCATATGTCATAAAACTGTCCAAGCACATTAACCAATCATGTAACAAATAATACAATGCAATATTTCCATTTTTCAAGATATCCTGGAATGTAATGTGGACAAACAGTCACATTAGAGACTTCATCATGTGAACATTCCACCTGCCTGGATACTTCTCGACGATGAATTTGATGAACAGGTGAAATCATTTTCCATGCTCCATTCACTGATGTGGCAAAACGATGTAAGTGACGGCATAGACAGTGAATCTTGATGTTCAACTTCATGTAACATCTTTACAATTCGAAATCGCAAAGTATACTTTCCATTAACTTTCGGTTAATTTTCCGTTTTTCGGCTTCCAAGAAACTTTTGTGAAACCAAAACAAACAATTGTCAGGCAGTAGACTCCATGTTAGCCACAATGTATAAAACATGGATGTTTTATAAGATTGCAGAATTGAAGAAAACTAAAAATTCTTGCTTTCAGCCTTTTGATGGTCGAAACACAATAATTAACTCACAATTTAGTTAAAGCAATTCCCAGTAACAAGTAAAGTTTTTAGAAAATGCTTCATCAAATCATGTTCGAAAATTTTTTCTGTATCTATAGCAGTGATTTTCAACTATTTTCATACAGCACCCCTTTTAACCACTTGTGCACGGCTTTTCCGCGTGGCTTGCCAGGCGGGATTAATTTTGACAAAAATTACGTTTTTTACAATTAAATTGTTTTCGAGTTTTTTTGCTTGACTTCTCACAAATTGATCGTTATACAGTATGAGACATAATAACACTAGAAATGACTCAATGCTTTTAATACAGCCCGTTAGAGTAAAATTTTTATATTGACAGATAGCAATAATTAGATTTTTGTGGTTAATTTTAAATCATAACACAAACTCGAAAAGGCTTTTTAGAGACATTGTGCTATTAAACTGTTTCTTTCTTCTTTCAATGCAACAAGCAAACACATCGCTTTTGAGGTTTTGTTTTTTTTAGTTGGAGGAAGCATGTCTAGAAAATAACTGCTGCATTCACATTTTACGTATTATTATACCAGTAGGCAGCTACATAACGTATTTGTTATTACGACTGCTCAAACAAAAATTGGTTCTTCAGTAGACCATGAACACGTGTCCAAATTCTCAGCTCATTTCTCGCCAAATGATAAAACATTTTGTATTTTTGATGTTTTCCCTGATACACGACTCGTTGGTGTTGCCAAAGGTTAAATCAAGACTTATTGGAAGTTTTGCGTTACAAAAAGTATCCATTCTTTATTCATTGGTCAAAATATGCATATATTCGTCATCCGTCCGCAAGCGGTTAAGCATACCAGTTAAATCAAACGACCTCCTGCCAAAATTTCCATTTAGAGGTATGTGATATATTTGTGTACGCACAATAACAAAAAAATGACTAAAATTAACATATGATATCACTCTGTTGAACAAAGATTCATCTATTGAATTCAAGCACAAGGCAGCATCAGTGGAATGCCTGGTCTCGCAACTTCGCTAAAAGCTTGTCTAGGCGTAGCCCTGTTGATACCACAGCGCACCTTAAATTTGGCTGTACTATTTTTCCTGGCTTGTTCTTTATTCCCAGTAATGTTAAAAGCCAGCCTCACACAGCCAGGTCGTCGAAAAATGCATCAAAATCCGAATGGCTGCGCTTGAAACTCTGAGATACAAAGGAACCATGGCTGACCAACAAGCAAAGTCTTCTCTTTGAAAGCATCTTCCATTGTTGAGTCCTTTTTTAGGGATATGAACTCCTCTTGAGTATTATCATATCCGTTGAACATGTTAACAAGGTCTGCATCTGCGACCAGATACGAATTTTTAACGAACACCAAATCACCTGTTGTTACATCGGGGAAGTACTTGACAAACTCACAGCAAGGGGCTGAAGGCTGTTGATAATCTTTAATTTGACATTGTCATCAACCCGCACATTCTCGGTGTCTTCAAAAAACTGATTCAGGGTATGAAATATTCCAGTTCTGACCATTGTCATCTTCCTTTTCCGGAGTTTAAGTTTAGACTGATACGCTGAGAGTACATCGATGAAATGATGATTGTTTTGCCTCGTCCTTGAAATGAAAGGCTTTACTCATTCAGTCTGTCAAAAATGTCAACAAGATAGGCCAGTGATACCACATCTTCTTGCACAAATTTTACTAGCTTTTCCTCGTTTTGCAGTATAAAAAATTTTTTCAGCTCGATCCGCAGTGTACAGATCCGCTGAAGCAAGTAGGTCTTTGACAGCCACCGCACCTCGGTGTGGTAGAGAAGATTATAGTGATCTGACTCCATGTTTTCACAAAAACATGAAAACAATCTGGTGTTCAATGTACAAAATCGTACTGTGTTTATGAGCTTTATCAAGTGCTTTACCACCTTTTTCAATTCAGATCCTAATGTCTTTGAAGCCATGGCTTCATGGAGTATCATAGAATGCATGAACGTACAGTCTGGGGCTATTTTCTTAACATATGTTTGAAAGCGTGAGCTATGACCTAACATGGTTGGAGCACAATCTATATAGAGTCCGCCTAGCGGTTCCCACTTGACATTATTTGCCTTAAAATAGTGTCAAATGTCCAATAAATATCTTCATCACCTGTTCTGGGCTGGAGATTTATAACGCACAGAAACTGATCCTTGAACTCACCATTGTGAATGTAACGCTGAAACACCCGTGAACTCGTCCAGCTGCGGGGCAAATAGGCGAGCTAACTTCATTTGCTCGATGACTCGATCCTTGATGTCCTCAAACATCAGTAAAATCTTACTTTTTACTGGGTTATCCGAAAGTGATGATATCTTCAACTTGCTCTCTACATCCTTTCCAATTAATATGCGATTAATGTTTGTTGCGCACGGCAGCATCCACTCTACAGAAATTGTTTGCGGCTTCTTGGCTTTAACAATTCGCAATGACACGTGAAAAGACACTTCAACAGAAGCTCGATTTCGTTGCGGTAATACTCCGGAGGTGTCCATTCGAGATTGCTTCACACAATTAGCCTTTTGCTGAAAAAATGTTTAGTCTTTGTCTATGCAGTCATTATGTTTCAATTCTTAACCCATTAAAGCCCACTGGCAACAATTGTTGCCAATATGTTTGTTTTCAAATAAGTGAACATAACTTATGATATATGCTGCAATTTGTTTTTTTTTTGTTTCAGATTTACGATTTAATATACCTGTGTTGTTAATATGATTTTTTTTTATCATTTTGATTTTCAAACCTTCATTTATTCTGTTGCAAAAGTCATAGTATCTTTGATGCGATTTTAACTCAGAGATGCCTTTTCAAAGACCGTAAGTATTGATATCATATAGAGTACAATAGAAACAAAAATCATGTTATATTGTTACAAAACTATCATTCTGTAGTATAGTGTTGCAACCAGTCCAATAAAAGTTACATGCTCATTAGTATATCTCAGTAAAAGTCACTGGCAACAAATGTTCCCACTGGGATGTAGCAATATCAAAGTATTATAGATTAGATTTACTGTTGCTTATTCTTTTTTATTCTTTTCCTTTTTTTTAAACTGAACACAAATGAGATCTTATCTCTGCTTCAAGAAGATGAATCAGACTTAGAGTTGTCTGATGACGAAAGCAGACCTAATCCTACAATTGATATTGTCATACAACCCCCAGAACCAGAAGGCTTTATAACAGATGAAGATTCAGACAAGTCGGACGATGAGGTTGCTGGAGATTTTGTTCATCTGCCTCGAAGAATTTTGGCTGCTACAGCTGAAATTGGTTCTTCAGCTGCAGAAAATGTTCCCACCTCTTCGTCATCAGGAGAGCCCATCCGTAAAAAAATGAAAAAATCAAGGAAGCAATGGGTCAAAAATTTTCCCAAGTCAGAAATCCCTGAGAAACCACCTCGTGTCTTTAGCCAAAATATTCATGGGTATCTGCATTCTTGCTGTAGAACACCAGCAGAGGCCTTTTCTCTGTTTTTTTCTGAGGCATTTCTGGATGAAATTATTGAACAAAGCCATATCTATGCCAAACAAAGAGGCAGTGACGTTTCTATAACGAAAAGCGAATTTTATTGCTTTTTAGGCGTTCTCCCGGTTTCTGGTAACCACCCTGTACCATATAGAAGGCTTTATTGGTCAAATGAGGATGATGTCCACAATCTGCTTGTGTCTGAGAACATCAGAAGGAACACGTTTGACAAGATACTTCAGTTTTTGCATTTTGCAGATAACACCAAGATCAACCATGATAGGTACTACAAAATCCGCCCACTTTTTTCCCATTTGAATAGGTGCTTCAAAATTCTTCCCTTGAGCGACAATCGAAGCATAGACGAAACCATGATCAAGTATTATGGAAGGCATGGCACAAAACAGTTTGTCAGGGGAAAGCCGATTAGGTTCGGTTACAAGCTTTTTTCTTTGCCATCCCCGTCTGGATATTTATACCATGCTGAACCATATTGCGGAAGAGACACTAAACTTTCCGAAACCTCACTTGGTCTTGGGGGAAATGTTGTGATGAGCTTAGTGAACGAGTGTCATGTTTCTGAAGGTTATCACTTATTTTTCGACAACTGGTTCACTTCCTTTGAGTTACTGGATATGCTCAAGAAACATAAAATAGGTGCCACTGGAACAATCAGAGCTGACAGATGCAAGAATGCTCCCCTGCCCTCCAAAAAAGACATGGAGAAAACTGGTCGTGGAACCTATTCTCAAGTGTCTGATGGAAACCATGTCCTTACCAAATGATATGACAATTCATTGGTTTCTGTTCTTTCCAACAGAATCTTCACTGACACCACATGTTCTGCCAGCCGATACTCTCGGACCGATCGCAAAATTGTTCAAGTGCCCATGCCAAAAGTCATTCAGTGCTACAACCAATCAATGGGGGGTGTTGATCTTTTTGACGAGTTTGTCAACAACTACCGTACCAAAATTAGAAGTAAAAAGTGGTGGTGGCCCTTTTTTTCATGGTGCCTCGATGCATCTATTGTCAATGCCTGGCTGCTGCAGAAGAAAGTCATGGAAAGTACGATGCCACTGTTGGATTTTCGCAGGTCCGTCGCACAGCAGCTGCTGAAGCAACATGGAACTAGATCAAGATTTGGAGAAGGAAGACCATCTCATAGTCGACCACAAGCTGCAAGAGCCATCCGATATGATTGTCAGAGCCACTGGCAAGTTCCCCTACCAACGCGATTTTCACGATGCCGACAATGTGGAAGACAGTGTTCGGTCAAGTGCATCAAATGCGATGCACCTCTGCATGTAGAATGCTTCCAGATTTACCATCAAGAGTGACACGAAAAAAAGTCCAGAAAGTTCTCTGAATTAAGTCTTGTTTGTTAAATATTCTCGAAACAGAATAAATATTACTCTAGATCTAATTGTTCTTTTATTCAGCCATTGCGATATCCCAACAGCCCAATGGCAACAAATGTTGCCGCTACATTTTTCTACTGTAACTCGCTAAAATATACCGAGTCATGTAAAATAAACTCAAAAATGGTCATAAATACTCAGTACCAACATAATTAATCAGATTTGGTCATAATAAAAAAATTGGGCTGTAATAGGTTAATGCCTTTTGAGTTTTGATGGTTTCTTGGATTCAGCTGAAAGAACTTGCTTGCACAGTACAGACTGTGGTTTTTCAGTGCCATCAGAGACCATACGGACAAATCCATACTTCAAAAATGGTTTTGAATAGCTTCGCTTTTCTGGCATAATCTTGTGAAATTCCACCAATTCTACTTTTCAAATTTTGAGCAAACAATAAAACGAGTTTAAAGCTGCTAAACTGGTTATATTCAAACTGAAGCTTGGCTACTAAGCCAACAGGTATCTGTAGATGCAATTCAATATCATATAACGTCATTGTAGTAGATTTTGAACCTTCGATCCTTCGCCCATATGACAGCTTAGGTTTATCACCCCATACTTGTAGCTTAGCTATTACCCAACTGAGCTCTCCATTTCACTAATTATTAGACTTGAATCTGAGTTCAAGCAAAAAAAAGGGTTTAAGCTGGCTAGATCTTTCAGGTTTTTTGCACTAATCTGTAAACCTGCCACACAATGCCGACACGCTTTAACTAAGCCTTCACTACACGGCTCCAAATGATTTTTTTGAAACTATTCCATCTCTTTTATTGTTGACAGCTTTTAAGTAGCCGACTCTTGTTTTGTCGGGTGTAGCAACACATTGCCCAACAAATTCTTTTTTTGCTTTTATTGCATCATTCCTTGTTCTTGAACGGGTGATCTCAACAATTTTACTGCTTGTGTAGACGGTCGTTTGCCCACACCGCTAATGGTAATTGTGTTGAGCTAATGGTCTTTTGTATGGTCACGTAATAAAGCAATTGCATTTAATTGTAATGGTCATAACCACGCTCAAAGTATGTAAAAAAGAAAAATTATGATCTTTGCCAGGTGGTACTATCATTTTGGCCACGACTAAAATATAGATACCTACATAGAAATATCATTCTGCGTAAATGATTTACTTTTTTTGCTTGTCAAAAGCTCTTGCGACTCCCAGAAAAAGATAAACGACCTCCACGGGGATCGCGGTTCCTAGGTTGAAAACCACTGATCCATAGGTTTTTGACGACTTTAGCGTGATGAACTCTCAAAAAATCACTATGTAGTCGCTTTTTTTCACCCAATGATCATAAAGCACACAGCTCTTCCAGAGGCAGACAAAAACATGAATATTTCGTATAACAGCTTCGTTAGTTGAGAATTAATTTGCCATTGTCAATTCTACAGATATTAACATTTGTGAAAGTATGACTCCAATTTCTTTTTTTCCATCATAACGTTGTTCCGGTCTTCATTTTATTTCCGATGAGCACCACCACATCGGTAGAAGTGTGCGTCTGTTACCATTACGTAGCAAAACACATTATCAGCTCTTGATCTTCCTATCATGGTACTTCCATTTTTAGAAAGACATTAGATGCTTTTGCAGATATTAAGTTCTTCTTGACTGCCAAAATGTTGAAGTAGTTTTTTTCTTGAACGATGGCAAGTTATTGAAGCTCTGGTTCTCAGGCAGTTTTTAGATTTGTCATTATGCCAGATATTGTGCTGCTAGTTTGGTTGTGCGGAGTAGCAACTTCTGCTAAGACTACTCACATCCTACTACGTGAATCGTTCTTTAATTGATGATTTACTGGTAAACATACTTGCAAAGCCATCTATCTCCGAAACTGATTTCTTCATCTCCACGGAATGTCAGACAAATTACCAAAGCCATGTATTAGCACTTCCTCAGTGTGGGCACAGGTTTTAGAGCACATATAACATCATAGAAATTTTTCTTGTGATACTTAAACCTTGTTAGATCTACCAAACAGAAAAGCAGTGATTAAAATCGTTGGGTGTTTTCCAAACATAAGACGTGAATGCGTAACTCCACTTTTTCTAGCTTCCTCCACATGCTTTTGCAGGCAATATGGGGTCTATATTGAGGCAAATATCCCTTTCTCACAAAATCAATAACACCTTTTCTTTGATCCTTTTCCCGTCACCTTTACCACAAACGTAACAAATCTTGTCAGATTTATTGCAATAGCTTCTTTCGTTATAAATTAATTATTCTTAAAGACAGCTACACCAATATGTAGAAGTTACAACGAAAGTGCAAAATAGTCTGTAATGAAGAATATATCGGATCGCCAACTCAGTCACCGAGAAAAACAAATCTGTCACGATGAACCTGAGCATATTTTCAAACCTTAAATAACCCAATTTTTCTTGAATAGCAAAACCATTTTTATTTTTTTTACTTTCGCTATACATAAACTCAAATATGATACAAGGTATTCCTTACTTTTCAGTAGCTAATTTTTAGTTCATCATTTTAGTTACATCTTTGTATTTGGATCAAGCTCTGTTTGCTTATCAGGGCAGGTAGACAGATCAACCCCACTGGTCGGCCACATGAAAATGAAGATGGGAGGCATCCGCTAAGTGTCTTAATAAAAGGCACAAGCAAACTTGCCAGCGTTTTCTTCACACTACCACTTGTGTGCTGAGCGTCAAACAGGGAAGCCATCAATAGCATATTTACAGTCGTTGATTCAACTTGACAACATCTACTAAATGCAAAGCAGACGCTGCAACCATCACTCCAGCTGACTACAGACAACAAAAACTGTAAGAATTGTAATACTTACATAAAGCAATGCTTCCCCACCTTTTCCAGTTTGCAGCCAACTTTTGCTGAAGTGAATATGCTGACGAATCTTTATGTGCCCTTTCTCAATTCAAAAAGATCTTTTTCTTGGAGAGCCACTTTAAGTAAGAGATTATTTTGCCCATTTTGGTCGATATTTTGTCGCCTATGCTTTCTCAAGTTGAAAACATTTATTCAATTATTTCTGGAGATCCACTTTACGAAATCAATTATTTTCTCACTTTGGTCACGGTAGACCCTTTTTTTTGACATCATCTTCATGAAATCGGTAATGAATTGCTTCACAGCTTACCTGAAACAGCTTCGCGGTCTACCAGTTGGCAAGCACTATGCTAGATAATAAAAAGTGAATGAAATCTATCAGGCATTTTCAATGTGCATGTTACTAATAATTAAATTTGACAGATACTCTAGTTAACTATTAGATAGTAACTGCATACAGGGAACACTGTTTTGACCTATCAGATCTCACCACAGCAATATTCTTAAAGAATTTTTTTTCAACAAAAAAAAGGTTGGCTCCTCAAAAACTAGAGCTAATTTGACTCAAATACCATTTTCGAACTCACTGGCACAAAATTACACAAAACCGTTATATTTTTTTCAGTACTAAAAAAATTTTTGTCGCCGCTGTAACGAATGCTTTAAACCAGTGTTCCCTTTAATCGCAAAAAAAGTGCGAATTTGCGAAATTATGTCCGGCGGATTCGCAGTTAAAATTCTACAGTGCGTAAAAAAAGTCCGGCGGTTTTTGGTAACTTTTTCACTGTGTTAAAATTTTTGAAATTTTGTTCGCAAAATCTTAACCAACTGTTAAATGCATGGGAGACAGTGAAAAGAAATCCAAGTCAGGACAGATGCTTTTTTAAAGCAGTGCAACGTCTCGCGCAAACATGGCGCGGCTGTGACGCAACAGCGAATGACGGCGACTTAAATTTCGCGCACGCCATTGCCTCACTTTTTTCTATAACAAATTATCTCTCCAGCAATTAACCTGAAGTAAAATCAATTTTTTTGTTTACTGTTTCCCAGCCGATTTCAATCGTAGCTAAAGGGCAGTAACAGCAAGCAGCTCTCAAACTTCAGTTTTAACACAAGACATCATTTTTCGAGGGAAGTTTGAAACTGAGCTTGCTTAAAATCTTTATGTTTTCTTTACGTTTCAAAGCTAACTTCAATCGTGCTTGTTAAAATAAAAAAAGCACATAGTTCTCGCTTTCAGTTAAGCACAAAAACACCATTTTTGAGGGATTGGTTCAGTATTTGTACGTTACAAATAAACAACCTTCTTTTACTAGCCATTTATAAACACTAAAAATATAAAAGAATACAACTTCTAACCAATTTAGTTTTAAATTCCCTTCAAATACTTTCCGAACTGAGATTGAAAATTTGCTTGCAATTGCAAAACCTGTTGTTTAATTGTTTACGATGGATAGAGCAATGTAAGTTGTCTTATTATTTACCGTAATCAAGCAACAGTTAAAGTTCGCAAGTAATTTTTATTTTGTCATAGTAGTAATAATCTACCTAACATCACATTACTTCATAAAAGTTCTATTTCTTTTGCTCATGTCGGGCGTCGGCAAAGGATTAATTTTATTTACGCACATTTTTAACCTGTCATTCCTAAGTGTTTACAAATCATTGTTGCAAAGGCTGTAAAGTTTGAGACCAAATTTAACCGCAATTAACTTACTGAAAAAAAATAGCCAGGTATTTCGCCGCCGTCTTATAACAACCGATAGGCTACCTGTTTGTGAACATTTTGGGGCTGACATAGTCACGCTAATTATTACGTCACCGAAGCGCATTGTCACAGTTTTGACTTTCCTTTCCCTGCAAACTTGTCCGGCGGTTTTCGTACGTTTCCTAGCAATTTCGCACTTGTGCCGGCGGTTACGCACTTACTAAAATCTTAGAGGGAACACTGCTTTAAACCTTCATCAGTGCGGATCAAACACGTTGGGCAGGATGTTTTGAGTCTGAAATCAAGCCTTTCCGAAGTAAAACTCAAACGGTTAAACCAAAACAAAGGTATAACGAAATCTAGTTGTAAGACATCATTATTGCGAAGTTTTTACACAAAGGCAGTGCTTTTAAGTCACTGATAATATGACTCAGCTTTTCCTACACAGTGAAAATTTCATAGATCGTGGTTAGGGATGCACATTTTAGAATTTCGTATTCTTAAGATTCGAATCCAAGATCGAAATCGATGGAATCCAGATTTGCATTGGTAATCGCGTAATAGGATTCGAAAATATGTAGTCCTGAATTTTAACGCAGACACGTAGTAGAGACAAAATTGGTCAATTGCATACAAATCCGAAATTTCAAACCAAATCCTATCCAACTTTAAGCAAAACAATTATTGTAGTTTACATTTGCTCTATATTATTAAGTTTGTGTGTTGTGTTTGCATTTTCTATAGTTCGTTTTAGTCAAACTCATAAATACGATATTTTCTTTTTATTTTATTCTGAAATAGGATTCGAAATTACTATTTTAGAATTATTTTAGAGTAAGCAATTATTCTACTTCGTGCAACGCTAATCGTGGTATTCGCATATTTTTGCTACTGAAGTAATCGCGTTTTTCTCGTTTAAATCAACGTACAAAAAGTATTGTGTTCATTTTCTTTGCTCATGATATACGTAAAAGATTGGATTGACCGCTAATTTCAACAATAAAAAGGTTCTAACCACAAGCGTACAGACATCGGAAGGGTCAAAATATGCCAATAAATTGCATCAAAAACTTTGCATTTCTATCTACTACCTGCAGGTATTCCTGTGAGATTGAACGGTAAATCAGGAGCAATATCAACAAGAACCAATGTTGACGAAGAAGAATTGAGAGCATTGCAACAAGCAACTACCAAAAGTTGAATGAGACGAGTTGTCAGTGGGGAAGCCAAGCTGACTTCAATTTGCTAAATAAATAGTTTTCTTCGTTATTACGCTAACATGGGCATCACGCCAGTTACCACAAGATAGCTTCTTAAAACTAAAAAAACTACAGAGCAACATCAACTAGCTGACCAACACAGCAGCATAACTTTCTATAGGCAAACCCTATGTCAAAGCAATTTTTTTCAAAACGGCAGATGCACTTCTTTATAGCAACGTTTTCTGATGCACCAGCTATTAAAGGCAAAATAAATTTTCCAAAGTAGCAACATTGGTAGTATTTTTCTTCGTAAATTGCTAGATTTAAAAAATGGGTGCACTTAACTTTCAGCATATTGCTAAATTGTAGAAAACTTGGAGGGAACATAGGATGGCAGTCACGTGGTCATGTTAACAAGTTCGTTGCAATACAAAATGCATATCAATACATGGAAACTATTGGCACCAAATTAGAGGGATTATGGTAGAGGGTTGTTCTTGTAATAGGTGTTCGCCAATATGCAGAGGCAGATGTAGAAAGTTTTGTCAGGGGAGGGGGAAACAATTATTTTGAATATTGTAATGTATTGCAACATAAGTCATTATTGCGCAGGTTGCGAGTAGCTCTAAAGGCTGGTTTCCATTAAGCGTAGATTGCAGGCGTAGCGTGAAAAATTCCTTGTTTCTTTATTTCCTTTTATGCGTATAAATCATAAAACTAAATAGAGAAACAAAGAATTTTTCACGCTACGCTTGCAATCTACGCTTAATGGAGACAAGTCTTTAGACTCTTTAATATTTAGCTGAACCAAAACATGGAATGTTGCACTGAAATGAAGCACAGGTGTAAGCTTTATTATTTTGACGAGCAAAAATAAGAGAATTTAAATAATAATCGAAGGTGGCATCTGGCTGTGCTGTTACATTTTCGCGCTTTGGGACAAAAAAATTGATTCAACTCAATAGTATTAGCTACCGCGGCCTGCGGGTACTCAAGGCATGAAGAAAAATCATAGCAGAACGATTTTTGGAAACAAAGTACAAAAACTCCACTAATACCAAAAGGCTTACCACAGTTAGCCCCAATATGTTATAAAATTCTGAGGTCCTATTACAAATATGCTATTTTCTTGGTCTACACTTTCATTCTGAAGTGAAACTTGCATCTACTCGCATTACTTGACATTCCCCTACCCGCAAGGCCGAAATAAACGAGTACGAGGCCCAGTACAAATTCAATATGTTGGATGAGGGTTGTGCATAGCGCCAGATGGAGGGATGGCCCAATAATGTACAAACGTAACTGATTTTGCCCGCATATTACCCTAACATGTGGACTTTATAATTTTCAAACTAATCAAATTAATAAAAACATGTAACTTATTTCAAAGGCTGATTATTGAAAAGAATATATAGACACGAAAAGACTTGCAAACTTGTCGCATTTACCGGTAACAAATAATTATAAGTAAAAAGCAGGATTGGCAAGTGACGGATGTCAGCAGTTATTTGTCGCTTGTAAATAAAACAAAATCATATATTCAAAAGACTGATTATAGGGAGATATATCAATCGCTTTTTGAGAGGAATGCATACAAACTTACAGACTAGAAAACATATCAACGCACGAAATAATTTCAAACGTAAGCAAAAACCTATACTTTTGTTTCTGCACTACACGCTGTACAGATCCTGGATTTATGCAAAAAGTAAGGCTGATGATCTACACCAGAACGAACTAATGAATATACTGTTCTTAAGTATGCAAAAGTATGACTTGAAAAAGGCTGGTGGGGTAATGCATCGCCCACCTCCCCCACTCTGGATCCACCATTGCCAATACATAGGTGGTTAAGCTACATAAACGATTCGGAATTGAGCCAGTTGATGTGGCAGTTGCTTGAGATTGCGAGGTGTATACTTCCAACGAGGAAATTAAGCACTTCAGTTTATTTATAATTACGTTAACTCTAGTTGCTTTTCAAAAACGTAAACTGGTCTTCAGGGATGTAGCCTTCTCAACATTCCACAGTTGATATACTTTGTTTAAATTATACACATCAAAACCAAATATTTTTTTAATGTTGAGAGTATTTTCTTAAAAACATTGTGACTGGCTGTGAGACAATACATGAGCTTATACACCAGTAGACAACTTGTTCAACGTCTCGGTTAGACCAAACCAAGTCATTTCATCTTAGTCATTAAGCTCATCTTGCATTAATTGTGGTTACTTTTACAGTGCAACGCTTAAAGTAGCTCAAAAATAATTTTTTCCTCTTACTTCTGTATTTACTTCTGTGTTATAATTCAGCTTCCATTGAGTGTTATTAAAAGCTAAAATTACAGAATTAAACAGGAAATAATTGCATTATAGTCACAGACAGTAATAAGAAGTGATCCTTAGCCATTTATTCCACTATCAACAATGCAACTCTTCTTCATTAGTAAGACGTTTCTTCTTCCAGAATCAAGCCTGAGTGTCCATCTTTTTACCCTCCCCTTGGGTCTGGTGGGCACTCTTGAGCTAGATATTAAGACATGACTCCAGCAGCCATGCCACTGTTTTGTCATCTAGGACCACCAGACTACATTTCTCATCTGAAGGACGGTATAGTGGAGAGGATGTGATCTATCGTTTGCTTCTTTGCACCGCACTCGCACAACGCATCAGCTTCCAGGCCTCAAACAACCCAGCAAGGAAACTGGCGTAAAGTGCCTTGTTTAAGCAACCATCGTGAGGTTTCAACCCCTGGTCATCGCATTCACAAATGGTGCTTTAACCCACTTGATCCATTGCAAACCACACGCATTCAAACTGTATCACAGAAAAACGATGTAACATGTACACATGAGAAACAATCAATAACAAAAAAAACTCATCATATTTAGCTTCAAACACATCATAATTACAATTAAATAATTCACTTACTTATTGGGCATGAAATCGTTCTTTGAAATGCCAAAGCTGATGCTAAAAAGTGCACAAAAATTAAAGAATAAGTTAGTCCTAAAACTCATATCAAGCTATCAAAGAAACTAGTTACATTTCAGGCACAAAAGTAAACAATCAGCTGTCATTGTGCATCATTTCTTTCATGCTATTTGTGGACAGACACTGATCGTGGTGTAAAAGTCTACCATAAACCATTTGTTTTTGCCTATATTTAGTTATATCAATCAGCTTTAAATTCTGCAATAACACTAATACTTAGTTACGTACCCGTAACAAGTTTTAGAATTTATTTTTGGTCAACAATTGGAGCAAGCTTCAGTTATCAAACGATGTGATGAACCATAGCGATCTCACTTGAATAAAGCTGAGATATTTTTTTACAATGCCATTAAGCTAGCAATTGATTTAGAGTGACATCAGCAAGAAATCAAAATGCATAACGCTAATTCGCCTTAAAGGCAACAACAAGAGTTCAACAGCACAAGATGAGATTGGAGACTGACAACGTTAAATTTGATCAATCTCACTTATACAAATGCATATGTGGTGAACTAATTATTTCACATAAAATATAAGGTTAGCGCTTAGTTCACTTGTTTATACAAAGTAAATCCATCATTTGTTGTACTGTCAGGGCTATGTATAGTATGCAGCACAGCGTTCTAATCTCTAGTATCCCACCTTTTTCTACATCTGCTATAGCACTAGTAGCATATTTTAGCTGCTATTAATAGTTTTGGGGATCTTCTAAAAATTGGATGAAGTACTACAGTTTTAGCAACATCCACTTACAGGATATGCATTGACCTAGATCATGGATAGCAAATCTTTTTCATTATGTGGGTCAAAACTGAGATTTTAATGCGGATAAAAGAAAAAAATAAAACATAGATTCAATAATCTTGTGGCCTATTTTCTATAAAAAAGGTCGCCATTTCTAACTACACTCAATTTTCTTAACTGAAATAACTGAATCTGTAAAAAAAAGTCTTCACTTCTGGCTATGCCCAATTTTGCCAACTGTTATGTTTGAATAAAAAAAAATTACTTTTATCTCAGCCAAATTTCGTGGCTTAATCTCCAAAAAAAGGTCTTCACTGTTAAAATTTTAAGAGACTGCTACCATGATAACGAATCTACAAGTGGAACTTTCAAATACCAATGGTAGGATAGTGGCTTGCCAACCTAGACCTAGGTGATATAATCCAAGGATGGAGCATCAAGCCACAAACTGCACTAATTCTTTTCCATCAGTGGTTGGGCTACAACAATTGACCATAATAGTTCAAGAAGTGAATAAATTTAATTTCTAAATTATTAATGTTTTGGTGTAGAACTTTAAGCTACATCACACATGAATCTGACCTTGCTACAGCAAGGCATAAAACAAATGCTGCATCCTTGTAGTTGCATAATAATAATTGGGCAGTTAAATATCTATGTACTACGGGCTTTATATCTCCAAACTGCTTTATAATTTTGCAATACACATAACAATTGATAACTTTCTTTACCAGAATAACATAGGGTAAACATAAATTTTCCATTGCTAATGTAAGTTTTAAAAAGCCCTAAGCAAATTTAAACACAATCAAGTCGTGTTCCACCTAAGTTGAAACAAGTCGCAAAAATTTACTGTTGACTAATGCTTGATGAGAAAGTTATTTCAATATGCATACCTCTTGTAGAAAAATCTTGAACATTACAGGTTTCTGGAACAGAGGTGGAAGCAATTGAGAAATAACCAACATTAGCTGTTAAAGCAGGAGGATACAATGCTGTAAAACAATATTGTTAATATATAGAAATCGCAAAAGTTGCATAATGTTTGTCACCAACTGCAATCCAATTAAATTGTCTCTTTCAGCATGCATTCTTAATTTTACAGATGCAAAATTGAATGCATCAAAATTGTACAGCATTCTACATACACTAATGCTTTTCTAATATCATCTTCCATTAACGATAGTGTACATAAGTACTTCATAAAACAGGTGGTTTAAACAATGTAAGTGTGGTATATTATTCTGCAAATCTTCTAAACAGTAATTAATGGGATTTACCATTTTTAGCAGCCAGAATAAAGGGAAAATTATAACAATAATCAGAAGTAATGTATGACTTGCTTCCAACCAACAAAAGCTCTCTAATACCCCATGTAGAAGAGAAGCTGTAGACATAACGTGTTCAAAGCAAACGCCTTTCAAGTGGATTTGTCACAATGGTGTTTTTAATGCATCACAGTGCTATTTTTAAGGACCCTTCATACACAATTCATTAAAACCTAAATTAAAACATGAAATAGATAGTGTTCTTGTTCTAAATATTGTTTGCTCTCAGCTTTTTCTTGTCATGAAAGTACACTATAAAACCAGGTAAAAAAATTTGATGGGAAGACAATTTTGGGGGGCATTGCTGCTTTATTCCCCCTCTATAGCAATAGGGCTGGCCTCAATGTAAATAATGACGAGTATAAACAAAAACTGCAAAGCAAAAGAAATAACAATTTGTTGACCTTTGATCAAGCATCTGATTCAAACCCAGTTCCAAAAAAATGCTCTAAATAGTGAATATAACGAGTCCTGCCTAACTGACTACTCAGTTCTCATTTATTTAGGTGCACTAAATAGATCTTATAGATTGCAACAGGCCTGCCAGTATCTATCATAGAAATGCACTAAATGTTGGCAATGAGCTACTTCTGTCATGACAGCACTTACAGATGTAGCTGTAAGGCTTATAGATATTCCATGATAAATGTCAAAAGTTATGGTTTTAAATAAACTTTTCTCTACCTCACTTAGTAGCTAGATGACATCAATTTCCTGCTATCACATGATAGCTGAGTAGACTCGCATCAAAAGAACTGATGTTGCAACAGATAAAATTCAATTAATTTAGAACTAAATGTATGCATGTTTGTTGAAAACAAGGTCAAGTGGGTTGAAGCAGTTTATGGTAACAATAATCACGTGTATAAATCTCACCATAGATACATTATTTTGCGTTTGGAAAAGGCACTTCAGGGCACTTTTCTCTGCTTAGATTGCAGTACTAGTGGTACAGATGCAATGTGCCAGTAATACTGGTAACAATAAAGAAGATCTGAACACAATGAAGATTATATTGACTTAATCACTAAGTTTCTGTTGACAAGAAAACAAAAAATATCTAGCAAAAAATTGATCTAGCAATGAACAGATGATCATTGTCAAAAACAGAAATTGCACCAATACTACTTACCAAATTGAGCTACATTTCTTTGGAAAAAACAGTAGAAAATGCATGCACATGGAAGCAGGTGATGTCTTGAAAACATAATGGAATAGACAAGTAGAGCAGATAAAAGCAGTGCCCTATCTATAGCCCTAGAGAAATGCAACTTAACAACTTCAAGACAACTAAAGCTAAGCAAATCTACAGATAAATCAATTTAATGCATGAAAAACAACTTTATTTGATATGCCTATTTATTTGTTCAGGGTTTACACTTTACACTGGTCTCAATAGTGCACAGTAGGAAACAGAGGCAACACTAAAATGCAGAAATGCAGAATTATTAAAATACAAAAACACTGACTGAAGTACAAAAAGTTTTAGCAGCGGAAACTGAATGAATAATTTTATGCCAATTTAGTTATCAAACATTGACATGCACAGTTTAACTCAATTCAATCATGTTGTTTTGTTCAATTGAGTAGTAATATTTTTGGTGTTATATCAACATTCAAATATTCCTTGTTTCTGTGACCTTTGTACTAGTTAGTATTATAGTTTCTCAGTATTTTCATATTTAATCTTAAATTTCCTTATTTCCATAACTTCAGATTTTGCTATCAATTTTCGTATTTCTGTATGAATTTCTGAGATTTGGTAATTTTGTATTTCCTTATTTTTATTAGCTACAAATCAAGCATTGCACAATCCACAGTGATTAGTCAACAAGTCAACTAAAAGACAATACACAAAGCTCAAGTGCATGCCAGTGCTGTGCCAATGATTACTAAAGCTACAACTAAACTTCAGCCATAGCATAGGTATACTGCATACATATAGGGTTAGATGAGTGACTTTGTCACAGTTGGCTAGCTCACTTGGTCACTTTTTTACAAACTAAAAAATATTGAACGTCTGGCACTTAACAGTTTCAGGTATGATTCATTTCATGATAATAATACATGAATAGACTAGAGAAGTATATCCCATTTTAGTGCAAAACTTAAAGATCATGTCATCAGCACTGCAGAACAATATGTAACTGCCACAAGAATTTGCAGAAAGACATGTAAAACACACAAAATTAATGCAAACATAGCAGAAACAGCAAGTTATAGGCATTATAACTGTACAAATAGGTCTAGAATTAGATTAAAGTGTTTTATGGTAAGTTTAAAAAACTGGGTCCACGAAAAAATCGATTGCATTGCTTGATATGTGGCAGTAGATACAACTAAAACGCAGAAATGCAGATATGTATTTTAGGGTTGGAATTAGGGCTAGGATTAGGATTAGAGTTAGGATTTGTGACAGCTAGAGAAAGCATAAGAATTAAGGTTAGTTCAGGGGTGGTTATAAATAGGCATAGTACATGCATAGTAGGAATAGTGCAGGCATAGTAGGCATAGTACAGGCATAGTAGAGACATAGTAGGTAAAGTACAGGCATAGTACAAGCATAGTAGATGTAGTACCGGTACAAAGATAGCAGGGGAGGTGCCCGACCGAAAACCAGTCGCACCAATATAAAAAAGTCTTACCTTTTTCCTTTCAAAAAAATAATAAGGCAGTGGCTATTTCGCTGTCGACGGCAATTTGCCCTTGGAATCTATTTTGCCGTAATCATTTACGTGTGTTTATATAGCCATATTTGCTATAATTACGCCAGTGACACTGTGGTGTAGTGGATAGTGCGCTGGTCTTGAGATACCATGGTTGCGGGTTTGAATCTCAGCTGGCAGGGCATTAAAAGAAAGGCAGTGTACACCGAAGGGGCAGGCCTGGTATGTAAATGTACAGGGCAGTGTACACTGGAAGGGAGTGTACAGGGTGGGGGATAGAAACCTGGGGGTGCAAAATTTTTTTAATTGGTTTTTAAAATTGACCAATCAGAAACGACCAAAAGTCACATGTTTAGTACGTCATTAAGATTGACCAATCACAAATAACTCACGGCAAAATAGTCTCTGAGAGTAAATTGCCGTCGACGGCAAAATA
Organism: Trididemnum clinides; assembly: GCA_963675345.1. Lineage (NCBI taxonomy): Eukaryota > Metazoa > Chordata > Ascidiacea > Aplousobranchia > Didemnidae > Trididemnum > Trididemnum clinides. The sequence goes on from OY776290.1 coordinate 8,889,793, forward strand.
GCCACTGCCAAAAAATAATTTTATGAGTTTAGATTTAAGCATTGAGGGGGTGCAATGAGATTTCACATTAAAGCTCAAGTTATCATCACCAGTGTTCCCTTTAAACGCAAAAAAAGTGCGAATTTGCGAAATTATGTCCGGCGGATTCGCAGTTAAAATTCTACAGTGCGTAAAAAAAGTCCGGCGGTTTTTGGTAACTTTTTCACTGTGTTAAAATTTTTGCAATTTTGTTTGCAAAATCTTAACCAACTGTTAAATGCATGGGAGACAGTGAAAAGAAATCCAAGTCAGGACAGATGCTTTTTTAAAGCAGTGCAACGTCTCACGCAAACATCGCGCGGCTGTGACGCAACAGCGAATGACGGCGACTTAAATTTCGCGCACGCCATTGCCTCACTTTTTTCTATAACAAATTATCTCTCCAGCAATTAGCCTGAAGTAAAATCAATTTTTTTGTTTACTGTTTCCCAGCCGATTTCAATCGTAGCTAAAGAGCAGTAATAGCAAGCAGCTCTCAAACTTCAGTTTTAACACAAGACATCATTTTTCGAGGGAAGTTTGAAACTGAGCTTGCTTAAAATCTTTATGTTTTCTTTACGTTTCAAAGCTAACTTCAATCGTGCTTGTTAAAATAAAAAAAACACATAGTTCTCGCTTTCAGTTAAGCACAAAAACACCATTTTTGAGGGATTGGTTCAGTTTTTGTACGTTACAAATAAACAACCTTCTTTTACTAGCCATTTATAAACACTAAAAATATAAAAGAATACAACTTCTAACCAATTTAGTTTTGAATTCCCTTCAAATACTTTCCGAACTGAGATTGAAAATTTGCTTGCAATTGCAAAAACCTGTTGTTTAATTGTTTACGATGGATGGAGCAATGTAAGTTGTCTTATTATTTACCGTAATCAAGCAACAGTTAAAATTCGTAAGTAATTTTTATTTTGTCATAGTCGTAATAATCTACCTAACATCACATTACTTTATAAAAGTTCTATTTCTTTTGCTCATGTCGGGCGTCGGCAAAGGATTAATTTTATTTACGCACATTTTTAACCTGTCATTCCTAAGTGCTTACAAATCATTGTTGCAAAGACTGTAAAGTTTGAGACCAAATTTAACCGCAATTAACTTACCGAAAAAAAATAGCCCGGTATTTCGCCGCCGTCTTATAACAACCGATAGGCTACCTGTTTGTGAACATTTTGGGGCTGACATAGTCACGCTAATTATTACGTCACCGAAGCGCATTGTCACAGTTTTGACTTTCCTTTCCCTGCAAACTTGTCCGGCGGTTTTCGTGCATTTGCTAGCAATTTCGCACTTGTGCCGGCGGTTACGCACTTACTATAATCTTAGAGGGAACATTGATCATCACTATGCTTGTACTATGCCTACTATGCCTGTGCTATGCCTACTATGCCTGTACTATTGCTACTATGCCTGTACTATGCCTACTATGCCTGTACTATGCCTACTATGCATGTACTATGCTTACTATACCTGCTATGCCTGTACTATGCCTGCTATGCATGTACTGTGCCTACTATGCCTGTACTATGCCTGTACTATGCTTGTGCTATGCCTACTATGCCTGTACTATGCCTGTACTACGCCTGTACTATGCCTACTATGCCTGTACTATGCTTACTATGCCTACTATGCCTGTACTATGCCTACTATGCTTACTATGCCTACTATGCCTATTTATAACTATCGTTAGTTCAGGCAATAAGGCAATGATTCTTTAGTAGACCCTACCAATGTAGGCAGCCCATTTACCACACAAAAATCAATTTATAAATTTACCAGCTTAAACCGAGTCTTTCTAAATAGTACATGTCTGCAATGTCCTCGTTGTGCATGACATCTTAAGACGTCAGCTAACTCTAACTCTTGACCCTAACCCCAATCTTAGCCCACTTGAATTTGAACCTTGGATAAAGCAGATATTGCAGAACATCACAGACATGTATTTATTAAAACTAACAGCTAACACCTACTTTTGATTATCAAACAAGTATATTTTAACTATACTCTATCGGTGGTTCCCAAACTATGGATGGTGACCCACTGGTGGGTCATGGGCATAATTTTAGTGGATTGCAAAAGTCATTCAAAATTTAAATTACTGCATGCTTGGTGTCAAATAATTTTAAAGAAAATTAACATCTTAAATAGATGTTTGTTTTTACTGTACTTTTTTCCAAGTACTTCAAAATACTTGCAGAATTATGTGGGATTGGAAAATTAATGTTCTGAAAAAAGGGGTGTCACTTAAAAAGTTTGGGAACCACTGCTCTAGAGCCTATTTGGTTAACTGTTCTGAGACCAATTGGAAGTTAAAAATGAATCCTTAGTATAGCAGTATAAGCTAGTGCCATAGACCTATATTACACTGCTAGCTTATTGCTAGGCCCACTGATGAACTTAGGGTGAGACAAGTGACATATTTTTGAGGTGGTCTGCCATGGATTTACAAATTGTCATAAAACTTTATTATGACATAAATTATGCACAGCTATCCCTGATTATGCAGCACAAAAGCTTAGTTAGAGATGCAACAACTTTAGTTTGGTCATTAGTGTGAACCAAATGTAAGACATCTTACAAATATTCTTATGTTCATTTTTCTCAGAATATAACTCAGGTTGATACATTAACAAAAGCTTCACATTATGAACCTCATTTGTTTAAAAGTTGTGCAAGTAGGCTTCATAGCGTCAGTGTGTGTTTTAAATTTACTTCTACACACATTCTTTGTTCATTTATGCTTTTTGAGACAGAATTGGCTCATGTCCTTTGGTCAGTCTTTACATTAAAGAGTTGAGGCATGATGTACCGGTAGCATCCACTGAAAGCCAGTTGGGGTTTTTGTCTCATGCACAACAATCCAGTTCGAGTAGCTTCCACGGAAACCTTGGGCACTTATAGGGAACCACTATAAAATCTTGCCTCAGGCCCTAAATTCCTAAAGCAACCACTGGTTAGGTCAAGTGCTGGTATATGGGTGTTACGCAATCCTTTGTCACAGGTTTTAGTAACCAATACACGTTTACAAAACCAACTATTCAAAAAACTCAAGCTGTATCGGGATAAATAATTTGTTTCAGTGTTTACCCTAATTCGCCCAAGGCCTACTCCTATTGGCACCTATTTTCTTATGTTTTGCAATCCAAACAACCACAATTTCAAAGAGCGGCGGCGTTGTTGCCACAGGTTTAGAGTTGCCATAAAAATTTGAATAGAGTGTAAGTTGAGCTTTTTCCTACCATTTAAAATGATTTTTTGTCTTTGCTAACGTTGGGAATTTTTTCTCTGTACAACCCATTCGTCATGTAGTTTATAGTTTTCCGTACACCGTAACTCAATTTATGGGTAATTGACACATAGACGCAGCACTTTGTTTTTTTTTTTGGTCCTTGGAGCATGACTTGGTTGAAGGCGCAATCGGCTACAGGGTTCTCTGACTTAGACAAAAAGAAGCAAAATTTTTCCAGTCGTAGCTCCCACCTCCCAAGTCACCCTTTGACCAGAGTAGAACCTGGTTGTCTTTTGTGTTAGGGTCACAACTTTTTTGTGGCAGTAGGCCAATATCATTTTCATGTTTTGTGTAATACGGTACTTTGTAAATAAAACTACCCTACAGTTAGGTCTACGTTTGTGTTTGTTATTTTTGCTTCCGTTTGTGTTGATTTAGATACAGTGGCCAGGCTTTTAATTCAAATTGAAATTGCATGGTCTAACTAATTGCAATTGTGCATATTTTGACGTATATCGCTTTGCCATCTTTTGTTTTTTAGTCTGTTGCTGTGGTACTTTGTTTCTTATTAGCCCATCCTGTTTTGGACAAAAATAAAATTACCGCTGCGGCTGCTACCGCCACCACTTTTTTAGGGGTTAATGGAAGGAAAGTCATGTTTGGAGATCGATTTTTTGAAAATGATCATGCTCCCCCTATCCCCACAAAACAAAAGTGAAAATCTTTTCTTTGGAGATCAGCTTTTTGAAAGCAATTAGTTTCCAATTTTCGTCCAAAAAGCAAACTATTTTGTAACACCTTTAAAATTATTACCGGGGACCGAGAATGATCTAGGGCAGCTTCAGCCCCCCTACTTTTATGCCTCCTTCATGATCTCGAGGTAATTTTGTGTGTTGAACAAATAAACATTTATTTCATATTAGTGTCAGCCAGATTCTACATAATTTCAGAGTGAAGTTATATACTTCATCCTCCGGTTACCAAAAAATATTTTTCATTTACCTATCATTATAACTTGAATACTGGAATGTTTTGCCGATTAAGAAGTCCCTCAAAGTTGATGCGATGATTACTTTTTTTACTTCTTTATTTACTTTAAATTACAATTTGGCATTTTAACTTGGGGTTCAGCTAAAAAAATAGCTTGGAGCTTTGTCTACTCGCCTTAATAAAGTAATTAAAACTATTACCTTCCCGAAAAAATTTTGTTACGTGGCACCCATTTTTAAAGCAAGTACTATTTTGAAAATTGAAGACATTTACCAACTGGAACGAGGAAAATTCAATTACCAGACGTTTAAAGTTAACGTCTCACGTAAAATTGATATGGACTTTGTAAAACTCACTTCTGTACATAAGCATTATACAAAACATACTTCCAATAAATTTTCTTAGCCCGAGTAAATACTTGCTACGGCCACAAAATACTGTCATTTGCTGGAGTTAAGCTTTGGTTCAAACTAAACCCTTTTTTAAAAGGTCTAGGCCGTAGCCTACCTGCTTTAAAAAACACTTGAAAAGAAACTGCTGGAAAAATATGATAATTAGAGCTTGCATTTTATTTTTTTAGTCTCCTAACCGGATTGTGCCTTTTATTGATTAGTCTACATCATAATGTTGCTTCTTGGAATCATTGTTTTTTTTACTGAGGCTTCTCTTCATATATTTTAATTGTTTGTTTTTGTTATTTTTCCTTGTGCTTTTTCTCAATTTTGTTTGCTCGTTTGCAAATTCTCACGAGTTATCTGACTTGACAACCTAACGGTTTTTTCGATATATCCGGGTCTGTAAATACTTTTTTTTGCGTGTGTATCCTACATAGGCTATTTAATGCAGTATAATATTTGTGTGTGCGTTTTTTACCGACTAACAATCTTATACACTGAAACTGGGTAGTTAGCCTCTTCTCGTCTTTGACTCATCAATAGTGGTTGCCCTAACGAATCGCAAGCAGCATTGACGAAACACGTACCGGTGTTGTGACTTCTATTGGGTATTTCAGTAACTTATTACTTGCCGTATAGATTTAAAAATCTCAACCTACTATTAAAGAAATTTCTAGTCATGTAGCCTATACCCTCTACGCAAACAACCAAAAGTTCATCTTGACTTATGTCTACTTTTGGTTGTTTCATTTTTTCATTACCTTTCCAAAAGTCTTAGTTCCGATTTTTGCTGAACCTATTATTGATCCCGATACCAAATCTGACCTTCTTTTTTTATTATGACGCCATTTTGTACCAGGCAGTGTGCGTTTCCAATTTATTTTATTAAAATTTCACATTTTTTTGCGTAATTCCTGAACAACCTGGCGTAGAAATTAAAAAATAGTCTCAAACGATGCGTATTAGTCGGTTTCCTACCCGTGTTCGAATTGATATTTTGGTCTAGCTTCAAACGAAAATGAGGTATTGAAAAATCGTTTTTGTTTATTTTTCATCAAGGACTTTTTGTAAAAATTCTAACAATAACCAGTTTTGGCAATATATCTAGCGAGTTTTGTTCACACCTTGTGTTACAACCAAACTTAAGCTTTTATTCACTACAAAAACTTAGTAAGCATCATAACAAATGACATCTGCAAAAAAACGCAAATCCTGAAGAATGTATTTTTTTTTGCCATATTTATTCTCCATTTACGAGAAAGCGAATTGTATTGCTGTCTTTATGGACCAGACGTCCACACTCGCTTGGGAGTTGCCATTTCCGAGATGTCTGGACCCTGTCTTTCACATAAAGATGAGGGCGTCCCGTTAAGTGCCTTGTAAAGGACACAACAAGCAAACTTGCCGACTTGTTCTCCACAACCTCCGCTAAATCCCGAACGCCAAGCAGGGAAGCTGTGGACATCATTTGTTAAAGTCTTTTGGTATGACTCGACAAGGGGATTGAACACAGGTCTACAGACTGCAAGACGGACGCTCTAACCACTTAGCCATCGCGTCGTACGCTTTTAGTGTAAATGCAATATACGAAGGCCTATATGTAATATGCGCTGTTAATGTAAATGCACAGCTACAACACATACGACACAGCACAACGAGTGCGCAGTTACCAATACATTGCTTTAGCGAACTATATGAAGTTAACTGCGCAGTTCAAAGCAATGATTAGAAGCACGGATTGCTCAAAGCACAGAATGCACGCGGTAGGTAACAATTGATTATCTTGGTTTGGTTTAATATAGCGGTTCTTAACGGGGTCCCCAGTGAAAAATCTGGGGATCCCCAAAAGGAATGCCAAACTGTATTCTTTTAACCCTCAAATGCACAAACAACAACGACCACCGCTTTGACTAACAATAACAGTAGTTTTACAGTAACATGCTACCCATAGTCAAACGTACGCAGTATCACATCGTTCTAGTGGTGAACAAATTATTTGTTTTAGTCTGATGCAATAAGTCGTCATTTTTATTTTTTACTACATAAAAATAGTAAAAAATAAAAAGCAGAGTATTTCTTACTCTGGTCTATTATGATTCAATAGACCTGAGTAAGAAAAACAATCCCACTGCTACACCTGTTTCAAGGTTTTGTAATAGAAAGACTGACGTTTTTCGCTTCCAGATTTAAAAATTAGTTAAGTGGATAGAGCTATGTAGTGGTGACTCTTTTATCAAGAATGCAGTTGTGTATGCTCAGACAACAACATTAAAGAAGTAGTTGAAAACTAGCTAAGATAATTCTGGTGAGAATGATGCAACTAACGCCTCTGGAGAAGCATGTGATCATCCAACTAGTTGTTTCTGTATTGAGGGTTAAACATTAAATCCCTAGCCTTAAGAGATAAGGTTTGATAAAGCATTTGAGAGTTGAAGAATAAAGGTCGAAGCTGCGGCATTTTCTCTTCTAGCTCTACCCACAACCCCATTGCGTGAAAGAAAGAAAACTTCAGATACCGCCGGACACCAGAGTGTCTAATTTTCTCCCAGCAGCTTTCTGGTGTCTGATAGCTAGTTGCTACCGGCCTGGATAGAATTTTACAACCTAAGCAATGAGGGAGCGGAAGGAATTTCAGACAATCACTATGTCTGTTTCCTTTTACTATGTGCTATATTATTTCTACATTTTACATGCGATTACCACGAAAGTGATTTGATATGATTTAGCCACTCTTAGTATAATTAGGACTTTTCAATTAGTCATTAGTTTCGTTTCCTTAGGTCATATTGATTTTGTTTACTAATGACTGCAAAAAATAGACATTAAATACGTTTCTGGGACGATTCTTACGTTCATTATGGTTTCATAAAAGTTATTGGTTGTGATAAACTTGACAATGCTCAGTGCACATTGTGCAATACCATTTTGGGCAACGATTCCCTAAAGCCTTCAAAGTTGAAGAGGCACAAGGAACTGAAGCATAAAGAGAATACGAACTCAGTTGAAATGTTCAAAGCGAAAAGAGCTCGTTATGATGTGAGGAAAACGCTCCCTGCGTTATGCTTTAGCCTAACTTCCCAACTACTCCTGCGCGCTTCATATGAAGTTTCTTTGATAATAGCAAAAGCAAAAACACCTCACACAGCTGGTGAGAAACTGATAAAGCCAAGTGCGGTAAAAATGGCACAAATATTACCTGGCCGAAACGAGGTCAAAAGAATAGACTCAGTTCCCTTGTCCGATGACACTGTAAATAACAGGATTGCAGATATAGCAAATGACATTTTGAGTCAGCTTATCGCTCAAATCCAAGATAGCCCATGTAGAATAAGTCTTCAATTTGATGAAACAACGGATATCAAGTCAATAAATCAATTAGAAGCACAGGTGAGTTTTGTTAAAGAAAACGCGATTGTGAACAAGTTTTTATTTTGTCAAAAGATGAAGGAGAGAACTAGAGCTAAAGACGTCTTTGATCTTGTTAATGCATTTCTTCTTGAAAATTCAGTAGCATGGAATAAAGTGGAAATCGATTTGCACAGATGGTGAGCCAGCTATAATAGGGAATCGATCCGGTTTTGCAGCCCTAATGAAACAAGTTGCTACTATAGTATCAAATCACTCTGCTATTCATAAATACGCCTTAGCTTGTAAGACACTCCCTCTTGAATTGAAAAGTGTTCTTGATTCTGTAGTAAAGGCTGTGCATTTCATTCGTGGCAGGGCCGTGAATCCCCGACTATTCAAAGCATTTTGTGACCACCTTGGAAAGGAGCATCAGTACCTTCTTTTCCACACCGAAGTGCAATGGTTATCGCGGGGAAAAGTGCTTTCCCGTGTTGCAGAACTTGCCACTGAAGTTGCCGTGTGCCTTCGTGAGCATGGGTCAGTGGAACTTGCTACATTATTTGATGACAATAGATTCCAATTAAAGGTCTTTTATTTGGCAGACATCTTCAGTCTTTTGAATGAGCTCAGTTATTCTCTGCAGGGAAAAAACAAATCTCAGATAGAGGCTGCAGAGAAGGTCTCCACCTTCAAAAAGAAGTTATCTCTATGGAAAAAGAGAGTAAGAAACCAGAGTTTTGCTATGTTTTTACTGTTGAACAGTAAAATTGGTGATCAGGAAACTAACGAATGGCTGACTGCTTTGATTGGTAATCACGTAAGCAACCTCGAGAAAAAATGGAAGATTGCTTTCCAACATCTGAACCTTCTTCAGCATGGATTCAGCAGCCTTTCGTAGCTGAGATGAACGACAATGAGCAGCTCAATGTTCATGAGCAACATCTGGAATTGCAGAGTTGTCAAGCTGCAAAGACCAAGTTCAGCTCCTCCTCACTGATAGAATTTTGGTGCAGTATGTTGCAAGAATATCCTGAATTGGCAAAGAGAGCTTTGGAAGCATTAATTACTCTATTTCCAATGGCATACCTCTGTGAAGCTACCATGTCTGCTCCAGTTAATATCAAAACTACGTACCGTAATCGTCTTAGAGTTGCAAATGACATGAGAATTGCTCTCAGCAATATTAACCCCATATTGATGAGCTTGTTTCGAAGAGACAAGAACAGAAGTCACACTGACTATCATTTGTGCTGTGTTCTGCCGAGTAAATTGTGATATTCCATTAACCGCGTGTGTTATGCTTTCATAAAGAGAGTTTTTTTAATTAATTAGAGATTCAGTAGTAAACAATTTATCCGCCTTGTCACAACAGTGTTTGTTCTTTCAACATACACTTCCTTTGCAGGTTGCAGATAAGGGGTCCCCAAGCCAATATCTTTTAGAATAGGGGTCCCAAGGGTTGGAAAGGTTAAGAACCACTGGTTTAGTAGCTCTGCAGGTCATGTCACTTTGTTTTGTACTTCGCTCAATTCACAAAAATTAAGCCAAAACTTATTCCGTATCCTTTTTGAAGCTTGGATTTTGCATTGTCTTTCAATAGAAACACAATAATAAAAACAAACGAGAGAACATTTCCATTATTACTCCTCATTGCACAATTAAGCATGCAATCTAATACCGGTATCTGTGCAATCCAATGATACATGGATATCAACTCAATCACTATGAAGAAAATTCCTCAACCGCCCGATTTGTCGTTCTGTAGATCTGTTATTCTCAGCACTTTTCCAAAAGCGGTGACTAATGTTATACGAAACATAGGGTGCAGCTTTCTGTCGTGAAAAAGTGCTTAAGTCTTAAAGAACAGCTAAGGAGATTAGTTACGTCAACATCTTATGGGGGTGGTAACGAAGTAGAATCCTTCGCTGCATCCAATGCAAAAGGAGGGCAAACTGAATACAAGCTAAGGGCAATGCTCTTTTCACACAGCCAGTTAAATGCGTGCTTTAAGAAATTTTTCATTGCAACCTGGCAAATAGGTTTATCAAGGTCTTCATAAGCTAGTAGGAGATCGCGCTGAAATAATGAATGTATTGACCATCATTGATTTTGGTCTCAAGTAAAGGATCGTGAAAGATGGAACATACACAGAAGCTATGTAGGGAAAAATTCATATCAACTTCTCCTTGTCATCTGCAGAGAGATTGGGCGTTTCACGCAGAAACAACCGGTTGTAACCTTTGGCTGTTGTTATCCACCGTTAGTGGCATGCTACTTCTTCTCGTAAATAAAAGGCACATCAGTAATTCAGGAATATTTATGGAAAGAAAATAGGCGAGAGCAAGTCGACATACTTAGTCGTCCCTTAAGAAATTCTTCTAACTTTGCTTTTGTTCCAGAAACGAATCAGGCTTGGCCTTTTAATTGTATTTTAGCCATGGGCGTGATTGCAACAACAGAAAGCTCACTGCGTAATGGCATCTGCATTTAATTGATTTTTTAAAAAGTTATTTATTTTGCTTCGGAAATACCCTTCTTCTATTGTGGCTGGCCCTTTCTTCCTTCCTTCATTCTCCTAAGTCATTTGATTTATGTAAATTTCGTTCACATGAAAGAGGCATTCGGTACATACTGAATAAGTGAATATCTCGACCCATTTTGTGGATAAAGAATTGCTCAAAGCGTTTATTGGCACCGGACTTTGTGCAGGTGTTAACACTTGTAGTATCTGCCATTACGGAATAAACATTCTGCAGCAGATCACCGCAGTTTTTGTTGATAGCATTAAATAAAACTTCGCTAGTTTTTAAGTTCTGGAGAGGAAGGATTTTACTCTTATGACTTGCTCTGATTTCAAATTGTCACTGCTGAATTGCCCAAGGTGTACATATCTATCTACCTTGTTCTTGATGGCGAATCTTCCATCAAAACACAATTGTATGGCGTTTGCTGATCTTAGTTCTTGCATAGAATTGCTTAATGCAGTTAACCTGACTTTTTGTCGTTTGCGATACACAGTTTAAGGTGATGCAGCAATCTTTGTCCCTACGCATTCAACGAGCTGATCTGATTGTTGCCGGATGCTTGTCAGATGTCGGTCAGCCAGGATCCAGCCTCCATTGGTTAAGTTTTTTTTGCGAACGTAACACTTGTCTCCTGTCGTGATTGTCTCTTGTGGTGAAAATGAGAACTCTGACGAGTGAAACGCTAAACGGTTGTCATTACTGCTTTTACTGTCGCTTGTAGCTGTGCTTTCTCGTAACGATCTTGACAAACCAGACGTTGATGGTCGGCACGTTTCACCAGCAGCGCTTATTCTCTTTCGGCTTAATTTTTCATGTATACTCTTTTCAAAGTGCTTGTCTCTAGACCAGTGTTTCTTAACCTTTTTGGCGCTTGTACCTCTTAAAATTTTGTGAAATGTTTTTGTACTCCTAGACCTATCGAACAAACACCTACAAAATTACCGGTAAATATACAATTTAACAATGAAACAAAACACAATGTAGCATGTTACCGGTGTATACTTATTAACCATAATATTGTTCACAACAAACCATTTTTGTGGGAACCAACAAGAAGCTATTTATTACGTCACAGTAACTCCTTATGACAAAAAATTATTCAGAAATGCAGATGTTAAAAAAGGCTTCGGAAAATGATTTTTTATTTCAAGTAGCATTAAAAATAAGTTTTTAGCAAATAGTTTAAAATAACCATTATTCTGACGCCTCATCTCGTATATACCCCCTGCTTTGTACCCCCGGTTAAGAACCTCTGCTCTAGACCATCGAATGATTATTTTTCGCTTAGATCTTTGATCAAGTGAAAATTTTATTTCAAGCGAATAGACACGAGACTCAAATTCACGTGAGCATAATGCTTTGCTTCGAACACCCGCTCTACAGTGATTGGATGTTTGCATGAGCAAATAACAAAGAGCTCTATTAACCGAGACTCTTTTAACAGTATTCTCACCTCTCCATCGAGCTCTTTTAACATTTGTTGTTTTTGGCTATTAAGCTACTTAAAATTTCTCTAATCCAGAGCTACTCAACTAATGTTAACGAACGTCCATTTGGAGAAGTTTAGTACTTCCTAAGGTCCAGTTGAATTTTTGATTTGCAATGATAAAAATGAAACTATCATTACCAGTAAGTACAGAAAAATACTTGGATTTTCTCATAATTTACACTAATCATCAAAATCAAAAACAGTATGAGCTTACTGTGCCCTATTATTCTAATTTTGTGAAAAAAACGCATTTCCTATTTTTCGCAAGTTCTTAAAACTTGGTCCATGGAAGAAACGCCAAGTCAAAGGCGATGGTGGCGTGTTTGGCACTGGTACCATACAGTAGGTAATCTTGTGCGGCAGTAAAATTTGTCAACACAATGCCTGATTTATTTTCTACAAAGTGGTGCTCAACGTCATAGATTAGTTTAAACACTTGATCGGTTTTGCATCGACCTAGCCCAAAGCCAACTTTGGGGATCAAAAACAGGTCCTAGACGCCTTAAGAGTAACCGCTCGAAAAGCTTGTAAGAAACGCTCAGCAGCGATATCGGCTGGAAGCTCTTTCAGCCATCAGCTGCACAACCAGGTTTTGGTACCGAGATAACAGTGGCCAGTCGCTATATTGTTAGGATTGTTCGGTAGGTCACGCAGGCTGTGTAGCATTTTTGAAGCCATGCAACATATTTGAAGTCGCAGTGCTTCAGAATATATGTGGCGGGATATTGTCTGGGTTTTGAGCTTTACCACATTTGATTAGTTTAATTGCAGAGGCAAATTTGGTGGACGAGACAGGCATAAGTAACAGATCTTCAACACCGAGAAATAGGTTTTCTCCTGTTTTTTCATGTTGTTAGTTCTTTTAAAGATGCCGCTAGCCAACGCCAAGAATGTGCAGTTGCGCCGAAGGCGAGAAAAATTTGATATTTTCTTTGAAAATAGCGTAGTATTGAGAATAAGTCCACAAAGTTTGGCAAAAGAGGCATTGGCTTTTTCGAAATCCGTGGCTGCTCTTACTGTTACTCATCCTAGAGTTTGATATCCGGTTTTAGCACTTGAAAGGTCCGGATTCGGACCGTGGTCCGCTAATTGAGTAGCCCTGCTCTAATCCATACCTTTACAAAGCCATCAAAAAGCAAAAATTTAACATTCTTAACGTCGGCTCTTTTCTCATACAATTCATACGTTTCTTTTAGCCTGTATCTTGAATAGGCCTACTGATAATTTAAAAGCACGCCTCTCGAACGGTAAGGAGTTCTATTTCAAGTCTTCCCCCACAAAGTCAACGTTGCTTTCAAAGCTAGTGGCAGCTATCGCCACATCTGTTGTCCAACTTGTTTGCCAATTGTATCCACTAGAGTGCCATAGCTCGACGTCATGGCAAAAGATCTTCGTAATGAGGATAGCATCTAACATCTGTTTGATTGGTACGTAGTTTGGCACTATACCAAATGAAGAAACACAGCATGTTCCACGGTTTACTTTGACTAAAAACATGCTTTTTTTATGAAAAAATTAACAAAACATAAATTTTTCTTAAATAACTCGTATTCCTAGCAGATATTCAAAATATCTTTCAGAACATGAGTAGGAAATCCACTAATCCGCATCAGTTGTTACCTTTTATAGCTTTCTAGGCCATGCCGTTCCCAACTTGTTTAAAAAAATTAAGTATTTTTAATAAAAAAAAACTGGAAACACTCGCTACCTTGTCAAGACGTCATAACAAAAAAAAACGTCAGATTTGCACTCAGGATCAAAATCCCATTCAGAAACAAAGCCGCACTAAGATTTTTGAAAAAATGGTGAAAACTAAAAGACCTTAGTCTGCATTTGGTCTTTTATATTCTGATACTTATCACACAGTTATTTTCTACCAAGATCATATTTACAAAAGTAGCACACGAACATAAAACACACGATGGATATTAGTTATGTACAAGAGAAAAAACATCAGGGAGATTTGGATTGATAGCACTGCCGCAATACAGTGTTTTTGTTAAAACTAGGTGCAAAATTTTGAACAACTATTTTTTCACAGTTTAATTTGCTTGAAGAACGCTACAATGACTGATTCGTGATTTTTGAAACAAGGACTGATGGAAATTCTAAAAATACAAATCGAAGCTATGAAATCAGAAACAGTATATGGCCACAACTCATTGTTTTTGTTCTGCAAGACTTGGTCTTAATAGAAATTTTAATGATCATAAACAAGTCCCTGAGATTAGCTTGGTGCTGATAATTGTGATTGATTAAAGCTTTTCAGAACATACTGTTCAGTAGCATCTCATAACAAAAACCTCACAATAAAAGAAGTCTAAAAGTTATCAAAAAATACATAATTTTATACCAACACTTTAAACATTTTGTAACATATTCTTAAATTAAGTTTCTATACAGCAGAAGTATTTTAACAAACTTCAAAAATAACTTTGTACAAAATATGGACAAAAACTACATAAAATGGAAAAAATTTAGGCACAAATTTTCTTTTCATTAAAGCTCTTTTAAGACTCCACAGTTTTGAATTTATAAACACAAATCAGTTTTTAAATGATTACAAAAAGGAGGTTTCGAAATTTTAACCTTAATAAACTATAATATCTACACATTTTCTATAATTTGGGCTACCACGCATTAATTTGACAATATTTACAAAAATGCAACAGCTATACTGGACTAGTTTCATGTAAAATAGACATAGGGATGCCACAAAAATCAACTGAGCTATTCACATTTGAAAAAAGTTATTGAAGTACCCTTAAACCTGAGCAATAAGGCTTCAAAAAAGTGTTTTAGGACAGTTGCATTCTTACAGATAAACGACAAGAAGTAGGACTAAAACTGTCAAATTTTTTCAGCGCATGTGTGAAGAGTTTGTACTCTTACTCAAACACAAAAACATGCTTCTTGTAATATTTGGATATTGAAAGAACACAACCCTAAAATTGTGAATCTTTTAAAATATAACATGAATTACAAACCAAAGGCAATTTTACTATAATTTTGACAAGACAGCATCAGTAAATGATTGCTATCGTGGCACCCCTAATCGAACTCGCATTAAACAGAACGCGTCCCTATTGGCTTTTACACATTGATTAGCTGCAAACTAAAAGTTGAAACTTCACACACGATTAACTACTTATAAACGGTTAAAATATTGAGTTGACATGCAACCAATGCTGATTCTTTGGGGCAAAAATAAGCGATTTTTCGGGATAAAAACTTGGAACTTGCTTCCTAAAACACAGTATCGCCTCCAGGCAGTGAGTGAATTGATGCAACGAAAAATATAACTATAATAAATTTGTCTTTTTTTTTAAAGTACAAATGCGACACAACTTACAGGCTTTTTTGAATTCAACTTTGCATCAATTTAAAGTCTGCTTTCGGCAATTCAACCCTCATAAAATATCTAAGCGATTGATTCACGATAAAAATAACAGCGTTTCACACTTTATTCCAAATTTAACGAATTGTCAGCAACTAATTGGCAGCAATTTAAAAATAGTACTTTGTTTATTTTTTTTAAGACAAAACAGCATTTCATTCACTACTGATAATGGAAAGAGGGGCTGATCGGAGCGTCTAATTTCAAAAAGTGTTTCGGCTGCGCGAATCAAAAAATTCCAGGAAAAATTCGATACTTTACTTTCTCCTGGTACAACTTCCAAGAGTGGCCGTGCTTCCGAATGTTCCTTGCTTCAACCCTGAAACATCGATGGCACAGAAGCACGGTGATCAGGACGGGGTAGTACCAAGGCAAGAGATGCCGGAATCCTAAAAAAATAGATTTTAAATATCGTTTACATATGATGTAGGATCAGAGGTTGAAGAGTTGTACTGATTTTCGTCTGCTACTAATTACCAGCTTTTGCATCAAACTATACAAAGAAAGTTTTTCAGCTTCGACGCTACTTTTCACCAATTTTTAAAGGGTTTTCGAAACAACTGTAATCCGTTTTGAAATTCAAGGCATTTCCACCATGTTGCGATTTAAACAAAATTATAAACTTGCTGATTAAAAAAAATGCGTTGCATTGCCATTAATGACAACTGCAGACGCAAAGTTAATTGTAGCTGGTACTTAAAATGCTTTTTGACGTTGTCCATACAACCAAGGCTTGCTTTATTATCTACACTATCAAACTCCATTCAACACAACAACACTTAAAAGTTTAAAATGCCTTTCAGTGAAAAGAACAACGTTCATAACGTCACCACCATGCCGATGTGGTGGCGTTATGTAAATGTCGGCGTCTTTCGTGATATTTTTTGTGGAACTAAAGACAAGTGAGACTTGAAAACAACAATACTACACACAAGCACATTACACATTTGACATACCACAAATGAAACTCCATGAAAAACCCAGTAAGATTTCTCCAAGATAGTGGGGATGACGTACAAACCTCCACAATCCAGAAATAAGAAGGCGGTCACCACCGGGACGGGTGGCTGGGAGGCTTTCGAATCCTGTGGTTAAAAATACAATCATTCAATGTCACTACAATTTACAACGCATCGTCATTTAAATATACAGGGGTGGCCATAAGTCACTTTACCCAGTTCAAATAATAATAATTGAACTGGGTAAAGTGACTTATGGCCACCCCTGTATAATAGTTGATTTTACATCCTTTTCCTGCCCCGCTAGCTTAGACGTGCCACTCAGTGCACGTCGACCGCTGCATACTCGCATTCGAAGCGCACTTTCAGCTGGGCAAGCGCAACACTTTTTCAAATTTCCAATATCCTTCCTGGCAGATACCAATGCAGCTTTATGGAGTTTGGAACTTCAGACTTTTTTTACGAAGTCCCAAACGATTACCACTACAAGACGGCAACTGCTATTTAAGGAGCCGAGCATTTGAACTCTCTCATGCAAAAGCAGGTGAAGGTGGTCACTGCAAAAAATTGTTTTCTTGCACTAGCGAATATAATACACAGCACGCTTGTTTGATATTGATTCAGCATTCCTTTTCCATCCAAAACGCTTGGTAAAGTTCCATCATCACTTTACTCTCTATTTCTCCACTGGCAGATACCATCTTTGCACATACTTTAGAGGGTCTAGTTGCCTTTTCTGGCTTTATTGCTTTTATTGCTAACGCCATTTCTAAGCAGGTAACCTTTTCAATGGGTTGCTCTACTAAACTAGCTTGCTGTTGTTGTTGTTGTTGATGTTACCCGACCCCTTCCAAGGAATGGGGGCATGGCGGGAGACCATGGAGCCCCAGAAGCTGAGCAACTCCCCAGAGCCTGGACCAGAGGTCGTAGAGAGACAGAGAGTCGCCAACAGTGAGCGACGCAAAAAGTCCGTAGCTGGACAGTGCAGAATGAGACGAGAGGTGTCCTGGGACGAGTGTCTGCAGGCGCTGGGGCAAGGATTCTCGATTCTGCCAATTCTAGAGAGATAAGAACTTGACAGTAGGCTGTGTCTGTTGCAATGTAGGTGAGAGAGAACACAGCGAACATGACGAGGGAGCACAAGTTCCTCAGTAGAAATTGAGGGAACCTATGTGTCAAAGAATTTAGATGAGACAGTACGCCTTCAGTCCGAGAAAAGACAAGAGTGGATACGAGAGATAAGAGAGAGACTGCAAGGCATTGCGGAGGACGCAAGTAGCGCTCCCCGTCTGGCCAGCTCATCAGCCGCGTCGTTCCCCGGGAGAAACGAGTGTCCGGGGACCCATTGTAGCTTGATAGAACAGGAGAGAGAAGACAGTTCCTGCCAGATCTGCCACAGAGTTTCAGATAAGAACAAATATGGAGGAGAGGACAGAGTGGCGAGGACAGAACGAGAGTCAGACAGGAGGAGAAGAGACCTGGCAGACTTGTTGATGCTGCCGAGACCAGCAAAGAGCTTGCAGAATGGTGCAGGCTTCAGCGGAAAAACTTGAACATAATGGGCCTGCTGAAAAGGAAAAAGTGGCCTCAGTGCCACGGAGAGAGCAGTTGGCAAGAACGCCGGAGCCGCCCTTGCCAAAACGAAAAGGAACAGAGCCGTCAGTCCAGAGTACCAGATCATGAGAGGGGAGAGAGTCAATGTGGGCGAGAGCCGCACCTTGGTGAGAGAGAGGAGGATCAGAGCGGAAGCAGTGAGAGGAAAGGGTGACTCTACAGTAAAAGAGGGCAAATTCAAAAGAGAAAAGGGACGGCAAGCAAAAAAAGCCCACCTAGGAGAAGTAGAAAGAAGCATGAGCAAGTGAGTAGATGCAAAAGCGCTCCAGGACAATCTGCAGAGTCCTGGTTTCACTTCAAGTCTGGCCTAACCTGAAATAGGAAAGAAGGTTGGGAGATGAGGAACCTGCTCATTAGATGAAAGAGTGAAATGAGTCAGGGTGACTCGTAGGGGAGGTAGAGAAGCCTTGGAGAGAAGAAGTGGCAAAGAGAAGAACGAGAGGCAGCCAGTGATGGGGCGACTAGCTGCTCGGTGGAGGCCTTTCAATTTGGTGATATTGGTAACGCTTAGAAAAGGAAACCATCTGGGTGAAGCGCGAGAAGAGGCTGAAGAAAAGATTTATACAGAAGAGAGAGGGACTCCTTAGAAGGACATCACGAGGAAGCAGAGATACAGCGTAAAGCCTTGAGACGTGGGAAGAACTTCGCCTTCAGAGAAGATAGATGCTTAGAAAAGAAAATAGTGCGATCAAAGGTGACCCCTTGAAAAGTTGGAGTTGAATTGAAACAGAGGCGGGAGCCGAGTAAGAGGAGGTGGGGCTGGAGGTTAGCTTGGTGGGGATCCACTGAGAAAAAGAAGGCCTAACATTTTCTGGAATTGAAAGGAAGAGACCAGTATTAAGATCAGCGCTCCAATCAAAACAGAGCTCCTTGTGTGGCCTCCACCGCAGTGGGGACCGATGGGGAGGTGGACCAAATGGCCAGATCGTCAGCATAAAGAGAGCAGCTGACGGAAGAAGGCAGACAGATTATTGATATGAAGTACGAGGCAAAAAACGGATCTTTGCGGAACACCTCAATGGACTCAAAAGGAACGACTTTTGTGATTTTGATAAACCACGCAAGTGTGCCTATCAGAAAAAAAAGATTAAAGTCCAACGAGCAAAGCAAGGAGGGATGCCAGCCAAAATCAGTTTGTGGAAAAGGCCGGGATGCCAGACAGAGTCAAAAGCTTTAGAGAAATCGATAGTAGACAGGATCGTCTGAGAGCCCGGCCTGGGTTTGTTAAACCCATCCGAAATGGACTGAGCAAGGAAGAGAATTTGATATAGTGTAGACCGTTCAGGGCAGAAACTGGCCTGGTGGGAGAGAGAATGGAATTAGATTCCACAAAGAAGAGTAGACGGGATAGAATGATGCGTTCAAACAGCTTTGATACGCAGGAGGTGAGAGAGATAGGCCGGAAGAAAGCAGGAGAGTCGAGAGGCTTTCCCATCTTGAGAATGGGAATAATAGAAGATGTCTTCCAGAACGAATGCAAAATCCAGGAAAGATTGAAGATGTGAAGAAGAAAATCCATGCCACAGCGAGGAAGGTGCTTTAGCATGGAATAGGCAACTTTGTCTGGGCCAGTGGCAGTGGAGAAGGAAAGGTTGGAGGCAGCTGCAAGAAATTCAGCAAGAGAGAAAGGAGAGCTAAAGAATGAGTGAGACTCCTCAGGGCACATGGCTCGGCAGAGCTCAGAGAGATAGCCTCTGGCTCTGCTACGCAGGGCCTTTGGCTGAGAGGCAGAAAAGTGGGATCTTAGGTAAGCGGCATAGACCGAAGCCAATTCCCTGGGAGAAGAACAGTTAGGGAAAGTTAGAAGAGGAGGAAGACGACGAAAGAGAACCAGCGTTAAAGCAAAGAAGAGAGTGCACAGATTTAGGGTTAGATTTGGGTGAAAGAGAAGAGCAAGCCGTCTGCCATGCCTCAGCCTTGGCAATAACTGACGAGGCGCGTCGAGAAGCGGAGATGTAAGCCTGTCGGTCTTCATCACTTATGTGAGCGGCAGCAAAAGCCTTGTGTCTTTCACTAACAGCACTTTCCGCCTCAGCAGACCACCAGGCTTTAGGATGGCGTTTAATGCGGCCGAAAGGAATGGAAGATTTGGCCGCATTCAGTGCCAGAGAGATAAAGAGAGCAGCAGCAGAGGAAAGAGACGAGTATTCCTCTGCAGAAAGACAGTGGGAGTCAATGTAGGAGGATAAGTCATCCCAGCAAGCTTTCTAAAAGTTGATGGATGGGGATGCTTGTTGGGGCGAAAGACTGGAGAGAGAGGGGCAGAAAGAAGAATTGGTAGTTGGCCAAACTTAGGTCCTAAAGCACCTCCCAGAAGCAAGAAAAGGCAAGAGAGGAGGGAGCAAAGAAGATGTCAGGAGAGGAGCGACTGCCATAGGAGCGATGTAAAACGGTGGGTGTGTCAGGGTCATTGAAGGGGAGGAGGTCAGAAGAGATCACCCAGTCGAATATTTCCTCTCTGTAGGGGTCGGAAGTACCTCTTGAGTACTAGAGGGGTGATGGCAATTGAAGTCCCCCAGAATGAAGAGATTTCTGGAGAAGGGAAGAATGGAAGGAGAAAAGGAGTCAGCTCTGCCATTTGTTGCAGAAGAGCGAATAGGGAGGGGGGTACACATTAAGAAATGACAGCAAGGAGGAGTTGTTAAGAGAGATGTTGACCCCTACATAATCAGAGTAGGGATCAAGCAAAGAAAGAGAGGAGGTGGAAAGTTCAGGGAAGGATAAGCCTTTCCTAACAAAAATGATGACACTGCCGCTAGCATGCGTGGCATCACAAGAGAGAATGCCAGGCCAGGAGTGGGTGTGATCAGTATGCAGAGCAGAGAATCCAGGAATCCAGAAAGAGGAAGATGAGTTAAAATTGGACTCTGCATACAGATAAGGTCAACAGGATGGGACAAGAGAAAGTGAAGTAGTTCAGTGCTCCTGGATCAAAGACCTCCAGCATTCCATTGAAGAACTCTTGAGAGAGTCAGGGGGGAGAAAAGGCAGGAGGCGTAGAAGGACAGCCAGGAGCAAGGGACGGTGGCGAGGAGGTAGAGGGAGAAGATACAAAATGGGCAGATGGGAGAAAAGAGGTTTGAAGACAAGGGTGGGGCGGAAATGCAGCATTAGCAGAGAGGGGCGAGATTGTACAGTGAAGGTATACATGTCGGGTAAGTCTGAGGAGGGAGTCACAGTGTTACGAGTAGGGATGTAGCAGGGGGGCAGCTCCAAGAGTGAGAGCTGCCAAGAGCTCTGAATTTGGAGAGGGAGAGTAGTGAGCACCTTAGATAGACCCATTTGGAGCAGGTGCAGCATTGCACTGACTTGCCCCGCCAGGTCACATTTCCAGCGCACACTAAGCAAGAAAGATGAGGCCAAGGTTGGGATAAACGTTAACGCTCATCAAGAGAAGGAGAAGAATAAGGAGACGAAGACGAGCAAGAGAAGGGCAGAAAAAGAGAGAAAGAGAAAACAGGTGACCGATTTTGAAGAAGCTATGTGCTGCCCTTGTGCGGTTGTTCAGGGGGCAGCATAGCAAAAAAATAAAGGGGAATGTCTGGGGTAATTGGAACCCTCGGGAAGGCCAACATCCATTTCGACCCAACCCAAACGGGGTCGAGGACCGCACCAAAACGTTGAGGCGGCTGTTGATTGGTGCAGAGTGAACTAGCTTCGGTCACATGATCCCAATTACTCCCTTTATTCATGATTTCCTCCATGCGATTTTTCCATATTCTTTTCCCATCTTTTTTTTACAAAAATATAGCTTTCCGTTTTTTTCCTCTCATGCATCTACCTCCTTTAAAATCTTACCAAATTTTTTCATGAACTTTATTAGTTTAAATAAGCTATATAATTTTTCGTCTAATTAGGTTAATTCTTCCTCAGCTTCTTTCCTTATAGAATTAGTAGCAACTTCCTATGTACGATTTTTCATACTCTTATATCCAGTCTTATTTTCCTTCTATCGACTGATGCACATCTTTTCATATGCCATTTTCTTTAGAGGTATTGCTCCCTTTACTTCATCATTCCACGACCACGAATCACCATAAGTCCTTCTGCCTTTCTTCTTCCCTCATACTTCAGCACAAAATTTTAAAATACCAGTCTTAAAAGCATTGCAATATGCTGGGCGCATCAACATTAACACTTTTACCCTATCTTGCTTTCATGTTGTCTTCCTTCGACTTCTAAATACTCCTTCTAATAGTTTATTCGTTCTTCACTACATTCTTCAACTTTCTTTTGTCAATGTCTGTTACCACCAGCAGATGTTGAAATTTTCAGGAGTTTGCTTCCACGTCTTTTATACTTTCTGTTGCTTTTACCAACCAATACAAAATCAGCCCCAGTTTCTTTTCCACCTATACTGTGTGTTATTTTCTTCTGCTCCTTCTTTTCAAATCATGTGTTTGCCACACACATCTCCTTTTTATCGTAAATCTCGAGAAGTCTTCTTTCTTCAGCATTTCTTTCGCCAATTCGATATCCATCAAGCACTTTCTTGAAATCATCAATCCGTCTCCCACCATGTCCGCCAGACCAAGAATCATTTCATCAGGATTTTGCAAATCCCACTCACTAGCCATTTCATTATAAAGTTAATCAAATTCTGATCTTCCCACTTGGGGCGCATACGCATATACGACTCTCATAATTTCCTCCTAAAAACCAGCGCCATTGCCATCACCGGTCACTTCTTCTTTTTCGGACTTCTACACCTTTCTCACAGTTCTTTTACTGAAATTCCAACACCACCTATTCCATCATTATTTCCAGACCATCACAGCTTATATCGCCTATCCTTGACACCAACAATTAAAGCTCATTGACCTCTCCTATCTTACTTCTTCTACACAGCACATATCCACTTTCCTCTTTCTAAACTATTCCCATGCTTCCGTACCTTTTCCACAAAAACTTCCAAATCTTACCTCAAATTTCTGTAACCCAGAGATTCTTTGCATCCCTTGCCCATTTGAAAGCTGCCTAGGACTGGAGCCAATTTTTTGACAAACTTTTGATTCGCCTAAATCAGTGAGTGGGATGTAATGCAAATGCTGCTATCTTTGCGCATGCTCTGGTTAAGAAATAGTAATAATCTACAATATGAAATAACAGTGCGAAAAATATGACGAAACCGTAGCTGTAGTATTGTATCACTACGCAAAGTGATGTTATTACAACAATCTTTTACTTCTGAAAAACGGAAAAAATGTAACCCTACTAATAAAAAAGTTGTAAAACAGCAGCAAGCACATACCAGATAGTTTATGATCAAAAGGATTTTTCCTGAAACTGCTCTTCTGCTTTCCTGACACGACGATAAGGTAATAACCCACAACTGCAACAAAGCAATCCTTTAAAATGCAAACCTACGGTATTGAAGGCGAAACACTTGTGATCGAAAAAGTTGCACTATTTGTAATGAAAGTCGTAAAAAAACTGCATTTGCTCTCAAGCATGTCAAAGCCCAGTAATGTGTGGAACAATCGCTTTCGAACAGTTGATCTCCAAAAAAAGTTCAAATTTCCACACACACAATTGCAACCCTGCTGGATCACTGCACATTTTTATAGGTAAAAGTTTCAGCGAAGCGTTGTATTTAAACAAACAGAAAGTCGCATTGTAAAATTTTAAGATACAGCTCAAAACATCTTAATACGAGTATATAGGTTCTAAATACTTAGGAATCTGTCCGAAGCTGTAAAAAACACGCAAAAGTTGTCTTAATGATCACTCGTACATCGCTGCCATTCTAACCCGGTTTCAATTTCCTTTCTCACCTCAAGCGTGTTATACTGCAGTTTTCCTAGCGCGACGAGACCACCTTGCTAGCACAATACCGTGAATTAAATTCCGTGAGTGGTCGATACAGTAGCAAGTTATATTTAGTTTCCTTTAGGCCAATTTTTTGAAAAATCAGCCAAATATTTAGGCACTCACCAACTGTATGACACGCCACATGTTTTTAAAACAACAGGTGGACTTTATAAACAACATAACAAATGAGATGCAGCTGTTATGAAGACTAACTTTTTTACTTTGGCAATAGTTTAGTCTCTTCTTGATAAATCAGCTATACACACGCAAATACTTTTTAGTTTAGGTTAGATTTTCAACCTGCCAGGTTGTCCAAAACAGAGGGAACACTGATGGTCAGCATGCATTTGTATATGATTCAAAATGGCAGCCACCTTCTTCCAACGCAAATGCCATGTTCTAATGGGTTTGATAAAGCTTTTGATGTAAGATATATATTAGAATGTTTCATTTTTTTACTTTTTTGATATTGAAAAAGCTTGGGGTATTTTATGACTGGACTTCAAATACAAGTTTCCAATTAGAATTTTTTTTCATTATGACGTCATTTAGAGGTTGAAGTTTGTGACGTCATATGTTCCCCAACAATATATGAAAATTGTACTAAATGGTTGACGGGTTGAGATATAGATCTCAAACCAGTATCAAACGATTTCCTATCTGCTCTAATTACATTTTATAACTGCGTTTGCAACAGAAAACGTTTTACTTAAAACAACCGTTTTTATCCTAGTTTTCAATTCTTTTCTGCTACGCTGTAGCTTACATTAACCAGCCACAATTGTCTACAAATAGCGCAAAATGTCCTATGATTTGAAATGATGTAAAGTAGAATTTTAGTGATGCTCGAGTAGTTAAATGTAACATGTAAGTCAAAGACAGGTTTGTTGTAGCTACAAGAATGCCGGTTACTAAACCAGATTTACAGAGTTCGTTTAGGACCTTTAAAAATTTAAATGGCATCGCCTTACCTTTAGTAGTAGACGTTTTCAGTTACTATAACTTTTTGAAATAGTAATTATCCTAAGCTAATCCAAAGTTTATAAAAAAGTTGCCTAATTTCGGAATTGTCAAGGACCGCCTTACCAGTGATGTTACTAATATATGGACTACAGCAAGCCTCCCAATTGTTTCACTAGTAAAAGTTGAGACAAAAATTAAACAACCTTTACAGAAGTTTGCACTACTTGGAAAGAGAAGAAAATCAAAAAAGTGGTCTTCTAGATGAAACAAAGCTGCTACAATTATTTAATATTAGTAAATGCAGATGCTATATTTTGGATAATCCAGCAATATTAAAAAAAGCGTTTGTGTTCCAGTCCGTTTGAAAACCAAGTGCCAGAAAGAGGTGGCATTTCTGAAAGACCAGGGGAGCAAACACAAAACAGTCATATCCAATGCTGCAGACGTAGCTCACACAAAATTTTGTTTAAGAGATTGACCCATCAAAAAAAGGACTTAAAGATGATAATGGCCAAAGCTCTTTGAGTTTAAAGACGGAAACTTCGGGTGTGTCCGCTGGTGCCCCTGTAACCGCGAACAAACTTCGTTGGACTCGTCATTCATATTGTGGGTTAGATGACAACTCGAATGATGAGAGCAAGACTGAAGAGTATCGACCTGAAGATGTGATTGGCGGCAAAAAGTACATCAAGCGAAAGTCGTTTGCCACAAAGTTCTGAGAGCTGCTCATTCGCTGACCGAAGAATGACACCAGTGCGTCAGCAATCAGACTTTATTCTCTCAGTTGTGGGCGAAGACAATGTTGCCGCATCGCCAGCTACAGTACTACGCAAGCGAAAGTAAGTTCGCACGCAGTATTGGAGCAGTGCGGAGCGGCGTTAAACATCGCTGACGCACTACAGCTTTGCTGCGATGGTAGGATTATTAATAGAAGGGATCAATACGTGCTTGTTGGGAAAAGTATAGACTCAAGGGGTAGCAAGGCAGAATATGTTATGGGAGTACACTTTTGCCAAAAAATTCTTTGCTACTGAAGAAGCTATCTTCGTCCCACTACAGAGCAGTTGTCTGGTAGCTACATGAGCAAAATTGTTTCCCTAATGGCAGATACTACTGTCGTCTACACAGGCAAGAAATCGGGAGTAAATGCATGGCTGAACCATTTTTTCAAGTAACTATCGAACATAGCATTCATATATTTGAATGTTTGCTCCATGTGAATGAACTATGTTTCCCATTTTAAGCAGCTGTTGAAAGAGTGAAAAAAAGGTATAGGTTCTTGTGAAAATGGTGCTCTTATAAATCTTTTACATTCTATTAATAAACCGAAGATAAATGGTATTCTGCCTAGGAAACGGCTTGATGTACCTATGACGCGTATGGCCACACATCACATCAAAAGTAGAAAGGTTCAACCACAACAGCTGACCGCAACGCAGATGAAACGTTTCGCAGTGACGAAATGGTAATGCCTACATTAGGTTGCTATTTGGTCGAAAAAGTTATCCATCATCTTCCGAATTTTTTAAGTGTCAGTAAGAACCCATCAGCCATTCTCGCTAGATAACAATTGCAAATGGATGCGTGAGGTTTCTACTATTTCATTACAAACTTCTCACCATTACTCAAAAAGCCAATCTTCAAAACATTGTTTCATACACAATGTTTGTCTATGCTCCATCGATTATAATGATTGATCTCAATCCACAAGCTTTAAAAGGTACATTTTTGACGTTATTCCAACGTCATTTGCTACAAGCTTGCAATGAAATAGATCCTGAAGCGATCTGTATTGTCTCCAAGTATTTTTTAGAACATGCTGTACACTGATTATCTATTCAGAGGTGCCACCTTACAGCGTCGAGGCCGTGAAATAATCTCCTTTCCCGAATGCCGTCGATACTCGAGTTCTCCTGCAAAACTAGTCATTTCATCTTCGAGATTTTTTTACTGCTGAGAGTAAAAACGCTCCATGTATTAATGAGACGACCGTGAATCCAAAATTTTGGAGTACTACCGACAACAGCAAACACTGCGCTGAATGAGGAATCGGAAGACCATAAATCAATTGTTTAAAGCAAGATTAACGATAAACAGCAACGAGCTTGGCTGACATCGGTCTAAGATCCTACTTGTGTAGCATGGAATTGCATAAGCAATAAGATGCTGTGTTACTTAGCAATTGCTGTGTGAATTCTATATACTTGCCGTGATTTAAGAATGATTGTTGAGTTTAAATGTGGAAAAAAGAAATTGGTCTGTTCTCATAGATTTCTAACTTTTTTGCTGTCAAATGTATGTTTTTAAATAAAAACCAAACCACTGTTTTGTTTGTGCATCTCTCCTGCCAAGCACAAAGCTGCTGGCATTAACAGCTAGCGTATCAAAGTGGCGAATTTTGAAATATCAAACTTACTACGACTAATAAAACTTCGTTCGGACTAGTACGACGGCGTATTTTATACAAAACGCAAAAAAACACGTTTTTTTTTATAAACATAACGCTTTCTGTTCCAGATGCAGTTATAAAATGTAATTAAAGGTAGATAGGAAATCGTTTGACATTGGTTTGAACTCCATATCTCAACCGTTAACAATAAAATACAATTTGCATATATTATATGGGCACATATGATGTCACAAGCTTCAACCAACCAGTACACCTCTAAATGACATCATAATCGAAAAAAATTCGGTTTGAAAACCTGTATCTGAAGCCCCATCATAAAATACCCCAAGCTTTTTCAATATAAAAAAGTGAAAAAATGAAACATCCAAATATAGGTGCTCAGTTTTAAACAGTGGCTTTATTCCAAAGAAGAATGGCAATACACCACACCAATCAAGTCCTAACTACCGCAAACAATATAGTGATAATTTCTAGAAATGGTTTTCCAAGTCTTTATTGTCGTTCCTCCAGATAGATAAAACTTGAATGCATTTAACTTACCAGTTAAAGCAACGAATATAGCTCCGTTAAGTGGATGCAGTTTGTAAGGATGGTCTACAAGATACTTGACAGGAATGGTGTATATGAACGGAACGATTACCAGTTCACCAAAGAATTGTACGAACCCAAGGCTTTCGTTCTTAATATCAAACATGTATGGGCATTGGTCCTGCAACGTTAAACAATGTGATAAGATTACTACTATCACATGTACTTAAAATATGTAAACATTAACCGTCAAAAGCGTTAAACCAATTCGATAGCCGTTTTAATCGACAGAGAGAAAAGAAAACAAGAAAAAGACGAAATAATATAGTCTTTACGAGCAGATAGGTAAGACTTCTTTTACGTTCCTGATTCAGCAAACGTACATTGCAATGAAATCTCAACAAGCTTTCACTGATTTAACAACGAATCTGCTCATAATCAAGCAACTAATAAATAGACCAATCCACATATTTGTACTTCGGCGGGTTCCAAGCTACAAAAAAAGTTTATTTTTTTCTCATGATAAAACTAGTTTTCTGCGAAGCATCAAAATAAAAAATGACTGCTGAAACATTTGGCCATCTCCAAATTTATCGAAAATTGGATTTTAGTCAGGTTTATGCAAACTCCATTCAAATTTTTCCAATGCGTTAAACCATGAGCAAAATGCAGTTTTCTTTCGTCATATGTCCCCTGATTGATGTATCACTAGCCACGTTCAATTCTCAGTAACAAAATCTCAAATTTTTTACGCAAGAAGTTCTCGGGGCACAACATGTAATCTGGTTGGTCCAGGCACTTTGTGTTGCTACAGATCATGAGTTAAACTAAAATTTTACAAGAAAATAAGAACCTACCACGCTATCAAACGTATTATAAGTTGTCAAAAGCAACAGAAATACTACCCCAAACCATAAATAAGGTATGCAAACTCCATTCAAAGTAGGTGTTTAACAATATGAACTTTGCACGAGTGATCTCGCATGCCTAGTAACAAATACAAAATTACATGTTGCTATTGTTGAGCGACTCTAGCACACAAAGCAGAAAAAACGAGTTTTAGCTTTCAATTAATGCTTTAAAACAGCAGAAAAACAAGTTTCAGCTTTTAGTCATTACAAGCGTACCTATAAAACTTACAAAATGGAAATTCAATGTGCTCGTTCTGAAGTCTTTCCATTAAGACAAACAACGAATAAGCCACGCTTGGCTTCAGTATAGACCAGGCTCAACAAGTTTGCTTCAGCCGACATTTCAATCTCACCTCATCATAAAAGAATTCAAAAATGCAATAGACAATCTGGGACAAAGCAACCAGCAGGAAAGGTAAGGAATGATATGCTCCGTGCAAAGTGTAATCTCTTGCCATCTCCACCCAGATCACCACCAACTAAAAAACAGTAACTAGTGCCAGTGCATCAGTTTAGAAACGCAAAGGATAATTACAACCGAACGCTACGCTTCCTGTGCATACAACACTTCACAGTAGTTACACTAAATAGTGTAACTGTTTTCATTCATACACTCTGATGTGACACGCTGAAGCTTTTTCTGTTTCACTTGATTTGTCAAAAGCACCATCTGTGATAAAAGCATTTTCAACACAACAAGAATTGCTCCAGCAACAGCACCTTGCGCAGCGTACGAAACTGCAACTGGCTCACGCATCCTCGCATTCCAACTTACCCATCCAGCCATTGCTGGTCGATAGAGAAATAACTTCAAATCAAAGAGTTCTCCAATGCGAGGGTGCTGCCACCTGCCAATAAAACTATCGTACAAAATCGAGCCAGTGTTACCACCGGGATTTATTTCTTCTTTAGGAGCCCAGAAGGACTGAAAAAGAAATTACATAATAAATACTGGCCGCCTCTATTGGCGTCACCCGGAAACCCCCACCACTAGTAAGAATAACAAAAAACTACCATTTCTTAAAAGTTCCAATTCCCGTTCTAAACTACAAAGTTTCGTTTTTGAAAGAAAATCGAGTAAAAAACATTATTGAGGATTGCACATAATCGCTTCATTTCTCGCAAAGTTTTTAAAGACCCTGGAAATATCTTATTTGCTCTTTTCCGCATTGGCGCACTTATGGACCGGACTTGTTCACAAATAAATCAACCAACAATTTCACAAAATTTTACCCGTTCATATTACTACGTGCGTGGAAGCATCAACTCAAAAGCGAGGGCGCCACAATAACTCGTACGTATTTGGAAATAAGTTATCTAATATCAGGCCCCCTACCAATAAATTTTTCGTATTTGTAGCCAGGTGCGTGGCCAGACTTTAAGATTGGAAGGGGGCGATAAATTTACAGAGAGGCTAAATATATTCGCAAAAAATCTACGTGTTTTCAATCAAAATTGACAACGCATATTTTTCTTTTCGAGATCAAATTTTTCGAAGTTCATATTTTTGTATTTTCTCGCTATTTGGGAACCACTGTCCAAAATCAAAATCTAAGCCGTGGTCCATGCATCCACTGGCCCATATAAAGAGATGATTAGAACTGCCATACAATATCCTACGACTATAGTGATAAGAACCGCATGCCTGACATCAATCAACTTTAAATATACTTTTTTGTGTCAGAGAACTAATTTTTTCAGGGAGAGGCAAATAAATTTCAGGAGAGCGCTGCCGGTTGGCTACAGGCCAAATGGTAAGCATAGTGGTATGACATAAAGCCTATGGCTGTGCATATGTAGCTTGCTACTGGCTTAAACGCAGCCAGAGTAACACTAAACTAACCCGAAGTCAGGCACTTACAGTTAAGTTATTACAATAGTGAAGACTACAGTTTAAGAGTCAATAGGTGGATAAATTTTTGTGATTCTAGCAAGACTTCACATAAAAACATCGACAATTTATTTTACTTCACTAGGAACACTTGATCAATATTATTTAGAGCAGTGGTTCCCGGTCTGGGGTCCCTGAGAAGTTTTCAGGGTGTGCGTAAATGCTTTGGGAAATTTGGATAAAGCTAAAAACAATTAATTCTCTTGATGGTCTGCAAAATTTCAAATGATTTTTTTTGTATGTTCGTATAAATAAATATGTGGTCGCAACCTGAAATGGGGTCTCCAGAGGTTTTGAAAAACTTTATCTCCAAAAATAAAGAAACAACGTCTTTACATCTATTTGTCACTGAAAATTCGTGAAGCCGAGCTTTGAATATCTTGATGGGGTTGAGAATATTTGAACACTTTACTTTTGTTTAAATTGGGTCGCCGAAAATAAAGTTGCTATACAATTTGTACAGTCGGATCACGTGCCTGACTAATCATAACCTTTGAGACAGTGGTTTTCAACCCACTTAATATTCTAACATGAAATTGCATAATTAAAAAACGAGTTTTTTGACCAACCAGTGCGTTAACACAGCAATGCATCGTTCTACTTCAACAACCAGCACATTAGTAGTTTGCTTTCAAAATTACAATGGATAATAACCTTTCCCTATAATAGTACCAGACAACACTATGACGAAATAGAGCATTTTTAAAGCGTTCAAAAAGCAAAGAAAGCTTAAAAAAAAGAATCTGTTGTTGCATCTTCAATTCAGCTCAAATCGTCGTGAAGTTTTTTCCCCGGGTTAATACTTTCTGAAAAAGCTTTTAATCGCGTTTTTATGGCTAGTAGTTTTCGAGAAAATATACCAGGTAGTTTGGGAAGAGTTGAAGTATGATATACGCAAGCACAGACAGAACACTGCTTCACAGCATAGAAAACGTATTTGTCTAGCATTTACACTAGCAGGTACTGTAATTTACAGCAAGAAGTTGATGGTTTGCAATCTAGAAATTGTAAGTTTAGGACCAGCATTGTCTCCACGTAGTTGTGTGCTTGGAAGACAATTTTTTTGATTTGCAGTACTTCTGGTAGAAACGCATCTTGCTAGCCGCTTGCTGCTTGCTTGAAAGTGAACCGAAACAAAAGTTTTTTTTGTGGCCTCAAAATAATTTCCTTATTTTCACGGATAATTCTCACTTAATTGTAAAAGTGAAAGAAAACATAGCCTGATTACAACGGTGCACGTGCAGTATGATGCAGAATTAGACGTTGCAAACGCAATGTGTGTCAATAGTCCGTCACTTTATGACTTACACCACAGTCTGATTAACTAATTTTAATGCTTTTTTAACAAATCACAGTGCTTAAATGGGGAGGTTTTGAAGCCAAGATTACCTTCCTTAAAACCCAAAAAACCACTATTGATTTACATGTGGTATCTAGCACCAATATTACGTCCATTTTCAACACTTCTCCCCTTTTTGCTTGCAGATGCGCAAATTTGTAATGAACAACTTCTAAATTTAATGACTTACAGCTATGTAGACAAGCAGCGTTCCAACGATAGAAATGACAGTAGCAGCAACTGCAATGCGGAACTGGTCGTCGTGCAACACTTGCAAAGGTACATTGTAGTAATGGAACAACCAGAAAGTGAATGCAGTTAGTGCGAGCGTGTATCGAGCTAAAAAAAGTGGAATTAGAAAAAAGCGATGGTTTATTTTATTCAACTATACTGAAGCGTGATCAAATAATGACGTGTTCAATTCTTGCCATGACTGCACTGCAATGTCCGTGACAGAAAAGATGATCTTCTCTGCTCGGTCGATTCCACAAAGCAAGCAGTCGTTTGGAAGTAATCGAGCGAAAGTAGAATGGACGGCCAAGACCAACATTGTCTACTGACAGTTTTTAGTAAGTCACTGAAAAACACGTTATGTGTTGAGCATCACCGAGAATGGCTCGCACGCCTGGAATTGAAAATCCAAAAACTGTACAAGCAGGCCAACAAGACAAAACACGCTGGCAATTTAAAGATGTCGCCTGCTTGTTCTGCGTAAGTAGACACAGAAAAAAAACGATTTTACGACCCATTTTTCCGCGTTTTTGCATGGTAGATCTGCTGATCAGTGTTGCCACTTCTAATGTTTTCACATCAGATCTGATGTTTGGACGAAAAATCAGGTGCCTGATGTTTTTGCTACTAACCTGATGTTAAATGCTTAAGCTAAATTTTTGGCTTGATGCTCGAAGTTTACAAAAGCAAAACACTTAAACTTTATAATTTATTATTTTGTAAAATGTGATAGACGCGTTTAACGCCTGTTCCAATAGCAAAAATTTCTTTTATCACGTTGGAAATAACCACATTTTGACGCATGACCAAGTTGGCTTTTGTAGTTTATGATACCTGTATCATTATCTCTACTAGGGGTGGGCTAAGCAGTTACTGATACTACTTTTTCGCCTCGCTTATTGCGTAGTTTTACAAAAGTGCTAGCCTTTTCTATGTTCGCTTAGTAAAGTGTAATTTTAAAATTATTCTTAACATGCTCAGAATATTTTTTCACTTTATAAAGTTACTCTAACTTTTTTTTTACTTTGCTTATTGCATGCAGTAATTCTACTCGCCGTTTGCTATGTCTTTGTGTTATCAAAGTGCAGGTTGTTGTTAGTTCACAAGGGTTTATAGCTACATGAAGAAGTAGTAATATATTTTTTCAATTCAATCTTGTTTTCTTAATTTATTTTTCAGAGCACACATCTTCGAGGTTGTTTTGTTCATTTATATATAAATGCCATTTTTAGGTGTTTTGTATTACGACGCATGTGTTTTCAGTTTCCTAAATACACGAACTAGACTTCTTTTTCTTTCATCACGTACTTTTTTCTTTTAGCATTTAAGCATCATGTCTAAAACGCACCTAAAAAAAATCTGATGTTATTTGTTGATGCAAAACCAACAACGTGATGTTCAATGGTCTGACCTTAGTGGCAACACCAATGCTGATTTAGTGTAAAGTATGTCTACCAATGCGCACTCGCTTTCGGACGAGGCTTTTCGCTGAAGCAATGTACCAATTTAAATATCAAATGCCCTTTGGCATGAATACCAAAGTTGCTTTTATGGAGTTTCAAACCACACGTCTTTCGTTTCAAAGTCAGGAACGACAACCGCTACACCAACCACAGCGGCACAGAGTACATAAAATGTCACTGTGGTGAGGGTGCGTAATTTTTGCTGCAAACCCTCAAATTACAAAAATATCCTACTGTAATCCAACAAATCAACTTCTAAGCAAAGTCAAATACAGTTTTCATGAGGCTGTAGACAAAGAATACACCCGAAACAGGAAGTGATGATTCTTGTCACGTTAACTAGTTTTAAGAGTCAACTGTCAATAATTAACTTCGCTGATACACGTGGAATGAGTAGAATAAACAATTATTAAACGTGTTGAAGTGCCGATGCCTTTTGCAACTGCTGTCACAAGCGAATTCCCACTGGTAAACTCTAAACGTACTTTAAGTATTTTGTGTCAAATGCTTTAGCAAAGAGGGAACACTGCAGCTCCAATATTTTCAACAAGTCAATTTTATAACGCCAGTAAAGCTTTGTGGTATGCTCAGAATGAAATCATCATTAACATAAATAGCACAATATGGAAAAACCCATAGTTCAGCCGGGTGAAACCGTCCACCAAGCGAGTCGTATAAGGCGATTAATGGGTAACCAATCATGTTAAGATGGTCTGGGGGGAAGGCGGTGAGCCAGTGATTGCGAAGCCATACGTTTTGTGCTTGAAGTCGACTGATGGTTTGGGACTCTGAACTTGCAGATCCAGTCAGTCAAGAAACGCTTAGGATTTGCGAGTTCTAAATTTGATGATGGCTGATTGTGTAGAACTCCAAATTTGCGCGTTTTGTCCCGGTTGGGAACACTTGGAATTCGTGGGTTTTTTATATAATGTAGACTGAAAGCATAGAACCCTGGATTTGTAAGTTTTGTTTATAATAGCAACACTCAGCATTCATGGGTTTTGTATCTGATGTCACCTGATCGCGTAGAGTGCGGTATTTGTGAATTTAGTCCCTCATACGAGCACGTGGGATTCTTGGGTATTGTAGACCTGCTTGATGTCGGCTGATGCCGTGGAGCTTTTGATTATAGAGTTTGATCGCTGGTGGTGGAGCTCTGGCTTTGGTTCATCGGTCTGACAGTTTTGTACCGAACTGCTATTCTTGGCCACTGTTTGTTTATTGTAATGCTGGTGTTCTGTTCTGTAGTTCAGCTGGACAAGTTGTAATAGGCCTCGTTAAGGCCTAAACAACGTACCGCGTTGCAGCAAGCAGTAATTGTTCGCTCGGCACCGATGCGCATGCAAATAAAAAAATGTGAAAACTTTGGTCATTAATAACGATTGCAGTCTGGTTGCCACACCACCACCAAGGCAAACTTTTTTTCAATCAGATTACTTCGTTCTTTCGACAAATTTTCTATTCAAATTTGACGTTTCGCTCCCCTTAGTTACCGGGGAGCTTCTTCAGAACACGGTAGATGTTAATAATGTGACATACAAACTTATAAGTTTATTATAACTTGTAAGATACAAACTTATAACTTATAAGTTTGTATGTCACATTATTAACATCTACCGTGTTCTGAAGAAGCTCCCCGGTAACTAAGGGGAGCGAAACGTCAAATTTGAATAGAAAATTTGTCGAAAGAACGAAGTGATCTGATTGAAAAATCGTTACACTCGACATACGAGGAATGCCTGCTATATTTAACCAAGGCAAACTGTCATTGCTACTCGGTAGGTATCCAAATGTCCTACGTTTGCATCATGCAGCTTCAACATACCAATGGGGCAAAACAAGGGAAAAAGTGTTATCTCTCCTATTGGTAAATTTGAGAAAAAAATCAAACCTATCTTTGCGAGCGAATGTCCACATATAAATTGAAGACAAATAAAGTAAACTAAATGCAAATGATCACCTACCACTGATTCTGTAGTTTAAACGAACACCATAAGAAGTAGCAGGGCCTTTTAATATATATCCAAAAGGCAAACTATATATAACAGCGTGGAACATCATGAAGCCGAGTACGATTAAGAACGATCGAACATTGAAATATGCCTCCCAGCTGCAAGGTATCTTCGATTTGTTGAACTGAAAAACATGGTTTTAAATCTTTCTGGCAGAGATTCATCATCAATTCACCATTGCTGTATTTTTGTTTAAACAGAGGTAGCGCGCTGTCGATGCGATGAACAACAATCACCAATTTACTTTCACATCAAGCAGCAGAAAATATGTTCCCACTTTTCGACTTTGGATGTTTCTTTTTGGAAAAATCTACTGAAGGCGTTCAAATTAATTTCGCTCGTAAGCTTAGACCGCAGCTTAACAATTCAGTTTAACAATTTAAAAACTGTTGTTTTCTGCCTAAAAGTAAGAACAAGTGAATAACGATAATCGCACATATCATTGGCTATCCCCTACACAGCAAAAAGCATTAGATTGACAAATCATATAGAGCTTGAGTAGGGAAACCAAATTAAAGTGACATGATACCGATTTACCTTTGATACGGACCAGTTAGCTTTTGTGATTACAAGCAGCATGCCCAAGCTCATGGGCAGTGAAAAGTACATGAGAAAAGCTCCAAAAACTCCACCAAATTCGTATCCAATATGATCATCAAGTTTAATCTTAGCTGCTTCCTCTACTGCAGAGGCAGCTCTAGCTTTTTGGCGAGTAATCATGGGCCGGGTTTCTGGAACTACCGTGCTCTTGACAGTTCGCGTTTCGACCTGAAACGCATTATTACACATGTAAATATTGAAGCATAGTACATCGAAAGCCAGGTAAAGGGTCAACTTTGTCTAGCAAGAGAGCGTTTTTAACCGGCGCGATGACGTAGTGGTTGGAGCGTCCGCTTCTCAATCGGTAAACCTGGGGTTCATTTCCCAAATCGAGTCATACCAAAAGACTTAAAAAAATGATATTCACAGCTTTCCTGCTTGGCGCTCAGCATAAAAAAGGGATAGTGTTAAGAACAAGACGGCAAGCTTGCTTGTTGTGTCCTTGGGCAAAACACTTAATGGGACGCCTCTATCTTCATGTGGCAGACAGGTGGCGTACCCGTACTTCACCGGGTCAGAATTGCGAAGCTGTTTACCCAGCATGTCCTAAGAGATGACTCTTGGGCACCCACCAATGGCAGTCAGCCTTGTTGGTGATGGGGCTGCCAGTTAGTAATTTGCATTTATGAATGGTTTGAAATGGGCTGCCACTATTTCAATTAGCTTGATGGCATCAACCTGGATTGCCGTATCTTCATCCCAAGGAAGATGAGGGGCAAACCAACCGACCAAAAGAGCGTTTTGATTTTGGATGCCTTTTCCTGACAGGCATCAAAGACAATCATTTATCTCCGCAAAGTACAGGATATTCTACTATTGTTGAAGCAATAAAGTGATTTTAAATAATCGCTCCTAAACAATGTACATCTAAAACTTAATCGAAACATTATGGGCCATGACTTGAAAAACTCAATATTTGGCTTCCACAATAGTCCTTGTAGACATCACTTTTTCGCACATGGGCAAGGAAGTTTGGTCAAATATTAAGTTATCATTAAGTTGAAAAACCAATACAGTGCATTAAAACTGCTTTCTATATCGCATATAAAAATACATTAATCTACTTTGCCAGGAGCATTTCTTGACGCTTTTTCATTAAGCGTGGCAGAGCTGCATTAAAATATTCGAGCTAGATTATATCAAGAGTATTTGGGTAACGCAGCCACTGATGAGCTTTTCAAATCCTTTACAAACATAAAAAGTTCTGTATCACCAAGAAATTATATGAGGTAATGTTTATCAACTACCGTACGCATTAGTTTAAACCACTTTTTTCAAAACTAACTTGCAGCAATGTTTAGCTTAGTTCTAGAGTGAAGAGAGTACAATGCAAACGGAAAGGATCCTTTAGGCTTAGCAGTCCATGACGTCTCTGTGTCTTCATATGTAAGAAAAATTTTGAAAAACTGTCTGGGTTAGGAGCACATCGCCTGGGTTTCAAAACATACCACAAGCGTTAAAGGTGTATGTTTTTGTATAGAACCGCGTCTTAATTAAGACTCGTCTGTTCAAACCAATAATGCCTAACGCAAAAGCACGTGGTCAATGCTACCGCTACTTTACATCAAGTGCAAAGTTACACTTGCTTATACGATATACCTTTAACATTTATTTCTGAAGGGCACATAGGCCATTTCTTAATCTGCATTCATTTGTACGCAGTACCTATAATGCTAGTTTCTCCTCACCCTTCTAATTGTAACAGTTTCCTTATCTCCAGATGACGACGTGGTGGATGTTGTTGTTGACGTAACAACACTGCGTCTTCCTCGAGAGGAGGACCGAGTTGATTTTTGAGTTTTACTTGGAGATGATTTGGCAGCAGCTCTACCACGTGATGCTGATCGGGATTTCGGTCGCTTCGGTGTTTCATTTGCTTTTTTGTCTAAACAAATATCATTGAAACATAACTTGAAGCCTACTAGCCTGCCTACTTCCTAGGCTGGCAATCAATCAAACAAGAAATAAAATGCTTACAGGTATAAAGCGATAATGCTTAGTTTTCTTTTCATCAGAAAGCTTGCTTTTCCGTGAGGTTTAACAAATGCTCAATTTTAGCCAAATCAACACGCTTCAGTTATATAAAAAAAAACATTCAGAAAGAAAAGTAACATGCTCAACAGCTTCCACAACTATTCATCATTTTAGCAATCATTCAGCACATTTTTCGGGGAAAGTACAAGCTTAGCATATTTTAGTAATTATTAATTTCCAGTACAAGAAAATAATACATGAGTAATAACAATAACCCAGTGAATATAACATGTCCTGCCCAGCCGATTAGTAGTAGGAGACAGCCTATCTTCTTGGGCACACAGATAGCCGGAAGGGCTATCAACAAAGCTGCCGAAATCCATGTCGTCAAAGACAACATAGTGCTACAGGTTCTAGTTTTGGTGGGCTCTGCTGGGAATGTTATAGTTACAGTTTACATCTGCCCTAACCACGTATGAAAAGCAGTTATTTATAAGCCCCCCACTGACATGAAAAATTGGAAAACGTTTTCTTTGTGCTACTGTGCTACGTACCCCAAATAGAAATGTTTTACAATCTACAAATATCTAATATTTGTCAGAATCAATTGGTTTATTCTGACATAGGTATTGCAGCTAATTCGCTTCTTGTGACGGAGATGAGCTACACGTATCTCACATAACGACACAGGCCTGAAGGTAAGAATCAGCATCACATTTTACTCCAGTCAGTGACAAATGATTCAACATGCATGCCAAATTTGTTCATTTCTGCAAACTTGTTTAGAGAAACATTATCAACCAGCACTAGTAACTGAAAGTGAAACAAAGTAGCCAACCGCACTGGCCTCCACTTCAACAAATTCGTTCACGATTCGCCCACGCTAGCCCATCAAAATCTGTATCAGTTTCACTTGTCTTGTTTTTATATATAACTGATTGATTTCAAGGCAAATGCACTGCTTCTGATAGCTTAATACCGTACAGTACATAAAAAGATTTAAAGAATTCAATGCAAATATACGAGTCTTGAAATGTTTTTCAAATTACATAAATTACATTTATTGTAACAAGATCGCATTAATGCTTGGGCTAGTTTATCACAAGTCTTTCACCAAACATTAGATTAAGTATACCATAATATTAAACAAGTTGTGGCCGTAGTTTAATCACAACTGATAGTATGGCAGTGTATCACATAATTGAACAAAACACTATTGTGGATTGACTCTCGTGAGTTAAAATTTAACAATGAGAATCAAATTCCTTTGACAGTGATAACAATGTCCAAAAACAAAAGCAACAGTAATCCAGAAAATCCAACTTGACTAAAGAAATCATCTTGTCTACTAACTATAGACTGCATTTATAGCTCTTAAAGGTCTACAGAAGTTTGTAAAAATTACATTAACTCTTTTGCTCCCGCGTGAAAAGCGAAAAAAATGCCCCCGTAAGGTGGCAGCGCGAAAAACTGTCATAATCAATCATAATTAATCATAATTATGTACCTCAAGTTTGTTTGTAAATCATTACTCAGCTGTCTACTTCTACATTAAGTGTGATATATCGTTGAAATCTACATTTCTTGAGGATTTCAAATTGAAAAAAAAACATTTTTTTTGAATATGCAAATTTTATGCAAATGAACCCCCCCCAACTGGGGGTAGTTGTCTTCAAAATTAAAGTAGTACCCTCACCTCAAAGATCACTACAGGTTTTATTTTCTACCAATTTTTTTAGAAATGGTCGCAAAATGATGCTAAGGAAATAAGCTTTCAAGGTACATCAATCAAAACTTACATAAGAGCCTACGTTTTCTACAATTTGCAATTTTCTGAGACAAATGACCTTTTTTTTGACCGGTACCAAATTTTGGTAGTTAAATTCAGTACCTAAAATATGATCAGTTATTATCTGCTAGAGGTTAGCCTAAACCATGTCACATTATGTATTTTTGAACAGGGAATTTCTTCAAGATTCAGAAAATATCAAGTTTAAATAGAATATGCTGTCACTGACAATGAAACAGCCGCTTGTTTACACCCTTCCCATTTCTTGAGAAACAAGGGGGATACAGCAAACTTTGATTTAGAGAAGCAAAACTTCTGCTAGCTTTTAAACTTGTATTTCGCTTCTTGTCTCCTTGGAAATTTGATACAAAATGACAACTTTAGTAGTGAAATATTTGCAATTTATTTTATCTTTTTATAGAGTAGTTTTTGAAAAATTATAATTTAGTGAAGGCAAGTCAAAAATTTTTGGGGGGTTTTGAGTTGACATGATGTACAGTACTCATTTTTGATCAGTAAATATCATATACCACTTAGTCTAAACTATTTAAAGTTATATATTGCTGGAAAGCAAATTTCCTAAGCTTTCAAATGAGACCGGTATTTAGCAACATATCATATTTTTTACGCACTAAATTTACTTTTATCTACTTACCATTCAAATTTGTTTGGGGGGGTTTTGAGACCCCTAAAAAATTTGGAAATTCAAAAACGTAAAATTTATTATTATCGCTTGAAATTTTGTCAAATGATGCCCCAAAAGAGTAGTTTTCAGACTGTGTTAATGATAAAGGGTTTGGTGTTGTGGTAAAGATGTAATCTGAATTTGATTTTAGTGTAGTTGGCACGTGCTTAGAATTTGGCCGATTTTGTCTTCTGCAACTGGGTTCTTGGTCATTTTAACCGTTTTTGGGTATAAAAATCCAAGAGTTAGGGCACAAATTATACATCTTCCGATGCGTGAGGAAATAAGCGTGATCTTTTGAAAATTGTATGAAAATCGGATGAAAAATAAAGTCACAAATTGATTTTTTAGTAAACTAATTTTGTAACTCAATTTTAAAAAAATTGAGGGAAACACTGAAAACACGAGATCATCAATCGATGATCGCGGGAGCGAAAGAGTTAAACGGTATGTTGCAGAAACTTTCTAATTGACCATTTAAAAAAAATGCCAAAATGAAAATAAAGTTTACAAACTAACTATTTGACCACAATCTTTTTTGAAAAAAATTTGCTTGAAATGCAAGTTTTGTGTTTAAAGTGCTTGGTTAAGCGGCCAGAAGTCTCCAAAATCAATGTTTGTTACTCCAAACAATAAATCTTAAAGCGTTTAGGCAAGCATTTCACTAATACAATGGTTCACGCCCTATGGCTAACCTCAAAATTTTTTTGGGTCGCTTGTTTGTGTAAAAAAGTACAAGTTATTTATTTTTTATTGTTTATTTTGTATACACAGTAAGCTAATTAACTGTTCGGCAAATGCAAATACTGGTTATAGCCAAGGGAAGGATGTGGCAAAAAGAGCGACGGCTCCCCCCCAAGTTTCTTGGAGATGATCCAAAGTCTCAGTATTAAGATTCATACATTCATGTATATGAGCTCATGCACTGTTAACAAGTATTTGGTCAAGCTGGGCCACCGTGGGGGGTAGAATGGTTCACCCTACCATCTGTTTGTCACGCAAAAATGGAGGTAGACCTATCCAGCCGTGGAACTTACTCAGTTTTTACTGGTTGGTGTGAACCTGTCTGTTATTGGTAGTTCGTGAACATCACGAACCAGTTAAAACAAGAGTCTGTGCACACTTTAATAAATCATAGTTTAATTTCAGCATAGTACTGGTCTACAGCTGTTAGTGAGAGAATTTGTAATTAAAATTTTTGAATCCCACCACTAGAGGCATGTGGTCAAGTGGTTTACCTATCCCTTTTGTTGAGCTGAGCACCAATCAGAAAAGTTGTGAATAACAGTTTCAAAACCTTCAGCATGTCTAGACAAAAAAATTGAATCCATGTTTGCCGACTGAAAAGAGGTCGTTCCGACCACTGCAATGCCGCGCCTGTCTAGTATTTACATAAAATGGGAAAAAGTTTCAGCAGAAGCATTATCATTCTTCGATTTCTCACTTAAACTTTGGATTTTATCAGCAGTGCAGCTCAGTCCAATAAAGCACTCGCTTGTAATTGCAAGTATAATGCCCATTTTGGCTATGCATTAATTGTTGTACTTTTCAGAAAAGCACTTCTCGGTAATTTCTTCTACTTGGTTGCAAACTTGTGGTAGGCATGTGCTGGGCCATTCTCAGTAGTATGCTACACGCAATTCCAAAGCAGGTCTGAATACAAGGATGCTCTATGCTCTTCCAGTAACCGTAGGATAAATAGGATAAAAAATTTGATTTAAAAGACAATTTGGCAGCTTTCCCCTAATTTGCTGTCATCACAGAATGAATTTAAGCTACTTAAGTTTCAAAAATCAATTAATAAAATTTTATATCAACAAGTTGCAGTCAAAGTCATTTCATCCAACTCGATATGCCAAATTATCCCCACCAAATTTTGTTCTGGCTATATCTTGCTGCTGCATGATAATAACTGTATAAGTGGGTAATACCACAACGTAAACTTGACAGGACCCATTTTTGTCGTTACACAGCTTTTACCACATGCCTTTTCAGGCCTATACAAGCATATCTTTGGATCACAAGATTTTTCAACAGAAGATTTGGAACCACTGCACTGAGCTACGCTGCTGATGAAAATCTACACTCACAGTGATGTAATCAATCAATTTACTCACTTTGACTTTTCCTGCTTGGACTTCTTCCTGGCGAACGAGATCTTCGTTTTGAACGAGACGGTGATTTTGAACGCTTGCGTTGAGTAAAAGATCGTTCAGACTATGAATAAATAAACCCACAGCGTTTATAATTCCTAATAGTTATGATACAGACTATAAATAAATAAACTCACAGCGTTTATAATTCCTAATAGTTATGATACTGAAACTTTGCATTTTAATTAATGTTCACCATAACAAAGCACAATCACGATCCAAACAAAGATAACCAAAACAAAATTTTGGCTCCAATTCTACACAGCGTTACAACTATTTACTAGAAATCTTATTTTGACAAAAAAAATCAATGTAATCACTTTCACCATAGTTTTACCTGGCTATGGTTAATGACATTCATAATACAGTGTACATGACTTGGACTTAACAAAGGCTGTAAAGATTGAAGTCACTTCTATAATACTACGCTAAATGGGAGGATACAGCAACACCTAGTTGTAGCATAAGATAAAACAAGTTATACCATTAATTGATGCCCAATAACCAGCACCACTGTTTTTGTCTTTTGAATCCGACCAATAACAAGCAAAACAAAAAACATGGTATGCTGAGATTATTGAGATTTTAAAAGACAACCCAAAGATCATTAATGTTTAGTGAATAACCAACCTTAATAAATTTTAGTGGTATCTCCATTGTTGTTCCATCAGAATATAATACTTCCACCGAATCGACTTCAAGCGATATCACTTCTGCATGATAATACAGGCCACTCCCAGGCCACTTGGCCATTACTTTATCTCCAATAGACCAGCTCATCTTGGCTAATTTACAAACCCAACTTAGATTAAACTGGAATTCATAAATGTGAAATTAAACAAAAATATTACAGACATTGAATAGCACAGGTATGCAATCCAAAGGTAATTGCAAATATAATGCTAAGTTTGGTATACAGACCAATGTTACTTTATTAAAAAATTTGCTTACAAATTCAATTGTACCTTTTTATGGTTGCTAATCGATATTTACATCATATATGCTTCATAAATTCAATATTCAAACATACCCTTGCATTGTTACACTACTTAGCTTTGTCAACACTGCACACATATTGCACAATATCAGGATACAAATTAAGTCATGCCACTACATAAGCAAATAAATTATGACAGATTTTGTGGAGTTCCATATAAATTTTTGACAACTTAGTGAGCACCCAAAAATTACTTATTATCAGCTGGAGATTAACGTGCTCTGCATAAACGTCAAGCAAATTTGCTTAAACAGGTCATTAGCCTAGTCAAAGTGCGAATCATAAAGACTATAAATGTTCAAAAATTGAATTAACTGTTTGATGAAAACTGTCACCTAGATTAGGGGTGGCGAACCTATGGC
Source organism: Trididemnum clinides (assembly GCA_963675345.1). Classification (NCBI taxonomy): domain Eukaryota; kingdom Metazoa; phylum Chordata; class Ascidiacea; order Aplousobranchia; family Didemnidae; genus Trididemnum; species Trididemnum clinides. The sequence goes on from OY776290.1 coordinate 8,933,894, forward strand.
ATGCGTGCCAGATGTGGCAAGTTACAAATTTTTTTCTGGCAAAACACTTCACTTTGAGTGTTCAATTTAAAATATGAATATTTAAACTTTACACATTCTTAATCCTTATTTCGTTTAACTATCGATTTTAAAAATCACTCTGAAGCAGAGTTACAAACTTACATTTGATGATATCGCAAATCAAAGCACTTTCATAAGCTCTATGACGTCACAGTATCCAAATATATTATCTGTGATCATTTTATTCTATTTTGCTAGTAAGTGTATTTCTTTTCTAGATATTGCAGCCAGATGTGCCATAGTAGCTAGATAAGCAGAAAGTTAGAAAAAACCATTATTCTACTTTTGCTACACTACAATACAGTACACTGTAAGTATGTTGTACAGAAATGCCATTAGATATTAAACTTTGCTAAAGCATTGTTTTAAATTTTAGATTAATTTAGATATGTCTAAATATGGTGATGCCTCACCAGCATTCTCAATTTCCCTTAATCCACACCAGCATCTCGCATGCCAGCCATTCATGATCTTTCACACAAAATTAAATCTGTATTCTAGCACAAAATTAAAATTAAATCTGATTCTAGCGCAATGCGGTTGAAACATGTGAAGCGCCTATGTGATATAGGTCAAAACCATTGCCCTTGTATGAGGTCTATGCAGTAATGCAGCAATCGATCGATGGCATAATCTGAAATTGCCCAGAAGGACATATTTGAATTTTATGCCGGAAACACTGTGGATGGACTAGCCTACAATAGGCTAGTACAGATTTAATTTTGTGTGAAAGATCATGAATGGCTGGCATGTGAGAGGCTGGTGTGGATTAAGGGAAATTGAGAATGCTGGTGAGGCATCACCATATTTAGACATTTAGAGTTTTGGCATTCTATTAAACTGCATGAATTACAAATATGCTCTTTGGTCCTTAATTGAACCAAAGAGGGGTGGTGGGAATGTTTTGTACAGGGTATTACAGAAAATAAGCATACGGCTGATGAGGGTCAGTAACCCGAAACAACGTTGTCCAGTGTTGTTATTTTGTGTTATACTGACTGTAATAGGCTGACATTATACTCAAATGCTATCCCTGCATGTTGATTCTAGCGCAATGCGGTTGAAACATGTGAAGCGCCTATGTGATATAGGTCAAAACCATTGCCCTTGTATGAGGTCTATGCAGTAATGCAGCAATCGATCGATGGCATAATCTGAAATTGCCCAGAAGGACATATTTGAATTTTATGCCGGAAACACTGTGGATGGACTAGCCTACAATAGGCTAGTACAGATTTAATTTTGTGTGAAAGATCATGAATGGCTGGCATGTGAGAGGCTGGTGTGGATTAAGGGAAATTGAGAATGCTGGTGAGGCATCACCATATTTAGACATTTAGAGTTTTGGCATTCTATTAAACTGCATGAATTACAAATATGCTCTTTGGTCCTTAATTGAACCAAAGAGGGGTGGTGGGAATGTTTTGTACAGGGTATTACAGAAAATAAGCATACGGCTGATGAGGGTCAGTAACCCGAAACAACGTTGTCCAGTGTTGTTATTTTGTGTTATACTGACTGTAATAGGCTGACATTATACTCAAATGCTATCCCTGCATGTTGATTCTAGCGCAATGCGGTTGAAACATGTGAAGCGCCTATGTGATATAGGTCTAAACCATTGCCCTTGTATGAGGTCTATGCAGTAATGCAGCAATGGATTGATGGCATGATCTGAAATTGCCCAGAAGGACATATTTGAATTTTATGCCGGAAACACTGTGGATGGACTAGCCTACAATAGGCTAGTACAGATTTAATTTTGTGTGAAAGATCATGAATGGCTGGCATGTGAGAGGCTGGTGTGGATTAAGGGAAATTGAGAATGCTGGTGAGGCATCACCATATTTAGACATTTGAAGTTTTGGCATTCTATTTATTGCATAATTTAGATATGTCGAGCAAAAAGAAGGAAAAATTAACATCATCTAGCAGCCGAGATTTCCAAAGCTAGTGGACTGAAGAGTATGGCATGATTAGCAGTAACGATAAAGCAGTGTGTGTGTCGTATTCTAATACGGTTGTCTGTAGGAGGACATCATCTGTAAAACTTCATTTCGAAACGATCCATAAACTCCTACTACTAAAAACAAAGAACAGATAGAGGTCATTTCTAAGGCCATTTAAAGAAAGAAAAATGTAGTCAACAAGTCTTATGGAATTTATGAGCAGTGGTTCAAATGTCAATGTAGCAACCTATATTGCATCAAATGAAAGTGCCAAACATGGAAAACCATTCAGTAATGGACAACTTATTAAATAAGCTTGGCTTAAATGTGCACCAGTTCAATTTGAAGGTTATAAAGAAAAAGTTATTTAGAGTAAAAGAAATTCCGTTGTCCAGGAATACAGAAGCTAGAATCTTGGATATGGCTGACAATTATATTCATCAGCAAAGCACAGACATAAATTGATGTGATGTATTATTTTTCTGTCTTGATGAAAGCACCGACATAACAGGCGTGGCTCATTTAGCATTTTTTGTTCGTTATTTTGTTGGCAATATCAAGGAAGAATTGAACATCATTAGAAACAACAAGAGGAATCGATATATGCCATGCTGTAGTGAAAAAAGTGGATGAAACATCATTAGGAACAGCAGCATGTGGAATCGATCTATGCAATGCTATAGTGAAGGAACTGGATGAAACATCATTGGAAACAACAAGAGGAATCGATATATGCAATGCTGTAGTGAAGGAACTGAAAAAAAAGTTGAAAAAGAAAAAAAAGTTGATCTTTCCAAAATAGTATCTGTAGCAACAGATGGCGCTTGCAATATGACCAGAAAAGAGAATGGTTTTATCAATTTAAATACTAAGCAGGTTGGGTATTCGATTTTGACCTTTCACTGAATTATACATCAGAAATTGTAGTGCGCAAAAACTACTTTCAAATCCATACAAGAGGTTATGAATGTTGTAACAAAACTAATCAACTTTGTATCCGTTCTTGCCCTAAATGAAAATTTCAACAATTGGTAGGCTAGTGGATTCAATGCATAACAGTCTGCTTATGTACATTTACATATGTTGTTACGTGGTGAAAAGGTTCTGCAACGATTTGTTGAGTGCTTAGACGAAATCAGACTTTTTTAACAACTAAAAAAATTCTTTAGAAGTTTAATGAGTCGACAGATGTCCAGTAGATTTTAAAATTAATGTTTGCTTTCTGATATGTGCCTGCATCTATGGTAAATGAATTAAACTCCAACTTGTAACGTAGCAACAAAACCACTACTACCAGGTACGATTAAATAAAAGCATTTGAAGCAAAACCACAAGTTTTCTATCGTGATGTCAAATTGAAAACCTTCAACTACCTTGAAAACAAAGAAATATTTTTCAAAACTTTAAGCAAATGACCAGCTTGCACAAGAACTACCATCAGTCAAATAAAGCGTTTTGTGAAGTTATTCAAGAGTTTATCAACGAATTTGTTTCTAGATTTATGCAATTTAGGCAATTTGCTGAAACAAATTAGTTTATTTTATATCCAAACACAACATCACTAGAAAGACTTAATTTAAAAAGTTTAAAGTGGCTAAAGTTGGAAGATATTGAAATGTAATTGATTGATTTTCAGTCCAGTTTTACATGAAAGAAAAAGTTGATTGATTTGAGAAGTGACTTAAAATAATAGAAAGCGATAGAGTGCTAAAGGTAATCAAATACAATGCAGAAGAAAAACTAGTGAAAACATGGAATGCTAGTTCTGATACTTTCATTTGCCTAAAAAAATTAGCAATGGCTATTTTATCAATTTTCCATTTACATACCGCTGTGAATCGTTGTTTTCTCAAATGCCCTTGATGAAAAACAACCTGAGAAGTGGCATGACAGACGAGTCTTCATCTGCGTGCATAATGCTTAAAGTGACGGAGTGAGTCAGATACAAAACGCCGGGCATCCAAAGCACAGCAACAAAAACCTCAATGATGGGTGTTCTATGGCAGCAAGTTCATGCAATAAGCTTAATTTATTTACGTTTTGTTGCTCAATAGAACTGGCATGGCATTAACTTGCCAAACATTATTTTTTACATTTTGCCATATGGGCGATAAAAGGTTCGCCACCCTTGGCCTAGACATTTACTTAGTATTTGCCAAATTGTTGATTATCCAAAAAAAAATAAAAACAAAAAGAATTAAAAAAAATTAATTCAAGGGTAACTTTGAGCAATTACGACATCCTAATTTAGATCAGTAAAACATTTACACATTTTCACAAATACACAATAAAAATAAAATACACATATCACAAGCAAAAAGAAATCAACCACTGCTCGGTGGGTTGTATCTAGTGTAATATCTCGTTGGGCTGTATCTAGTGTGATATGACAGCATTACTTCGTTTGAAGCCATTCACAACCAGGCATGTCCCCAAGAATCAGGCAACGAGCTGAAGATCAAGAGCGTTCAACTTCTAACTTATCATAAAAACACAGCTTTGTGTATATGGCTATTATCTACAATAAGGCCAATGAGTAAAAGAAATAGAGATCAGCTAAAACAAATGTTCAAATTTACTAGACCAACAATTACCTTTTTATTGACTAAAAAAAGAAACCATCAAGATTAATTTGTAAAAAAAAACGTTTGTGCTTTAAAACTTTTCAGTATGAAGAAACATTACAAAAACTTGCAAGAACAAAAATATTAAAGGTTTGCTGGAAAATTGAGGACTTAGTAAAGAAATTGCTCAGCACATCTGTTTACTTAGCAAAATATATTTAAAAAAGCTGTTGAGCGGAGATGCAGCTAGACCATGCACAGATGGTAAATGTATTAAAGAATCTATGCAGGAAGTTAAAACGTTAACACTTACATATTAAAGAAAGGCTGGTATCTTCATACAAGTTAGTTCGGCTTACGGATGAAACACATTTGTATGAAGATACCAACCTTCCTTGAAATACCATTAAACTTTGAAGCACGCACCAATTTGTTGAAAACACAAAGGAAACTCTGTTTTACAGCTACACCATGGGATGCAATCTGCAAAGTTGAAAACTTTACAATTGTACAGACAAAATTTGAAATGCCAAGGCAAATTGTCTTGCAATGAAAACCATCCTTGTATCAAGACAAAGAATCTTGAAATAAAAAGAAGTCTTCTATAGAGACAAATCACCTAGCATCAAAACACTAACCTTGTGCCAAGACAAGTTGTCTGCAAAGTAAAATGATTATTATGTCATGTTAATATAAGTTACACAATCTTCAAGTCAGTAAAAGCAGATAACAAAAGTCGACAAACAGTTGCTTTAGCTGTCTATAGTTCAGAGTTAATATACAGCTGGTACAAAAATCACTTTACTTTGCATATAAATAGTCTTCCCACCAGCATTTTTTGGTGTTGCCAAACGATTTGTCTTGGTGTAGAAAACTTAAAATCTGCTAAATTTACAACTGTACTGATGGTTCCTCATATAACATATATATTGAATAAAACAAGACATTTTTTAGAGTTTGAGATTACATCACTACACAAGATACATATAGTTAGATAATTTGACAAAAAAAATTTCATGCAACACAATAAAGCCAATTTATAATTGGCCTAATTGAAATGACAAACGGTCTTAGGCTGCATTTGCACATAGCAGTTTTTGCAACCAGGTATCAAACTTCTTACCAATACCTACAACAGCTTTTGAAACAAGGTTTCGCTGCTTGATATAGTGTGCAAAAAAAATGTCACTCTGTTTGCACTCAGTACTAAGCAGCAAAAACCTTGTCTCAAAACCTGCTCTAAATGTTGGTAAAAAGTTTAATACCTGGTTGTGAAAACCACTATATGCAAACACAGCCTTACAGGTCTGAAATCTATACCCAATAGTAAAGTATAAAAGCAGACTATTGTCCGTATAAATGCAAGCTACTCTTGTTATGTGAACTTCAGTTCAAAAATTTAGTGGCATATTCATATATGTAACCTTCAGTGCCAGTATAGTCAAATAAAACAGTTACTCAGTTACATTTATTTTAACATGTGCTGAATGTCAATGCATATTCCAGATCTATCCTATTATAAAATCAAACAACATTTCAGTTTTGCATTGCAAGCAGTTACAACATCATCATAAAAAAGAAAGTACCAGCATCAACTTGAACAGTCAAGCCAAAGCACAAAATAGTTATGTGACATTGAATAGCCTATGTGAACAAAATCATCAGGCAATCCTAAATCAATAACAGATGAAGGTCAGTTACACTTAAATCACTATACAGGGGGGGGGGGCCGTAAGTCGTGCACCAAGAAATTACGTGGAGTGTGATGTGAAACAATGTAAAATTAATGGGGTAGAATATCTTTTCCTTTCTTTTGATGCATAATAAATGTTCTTTCATAGAATAATTTACCATTGTTTGAATGTATCAGTCATTATATCTGTCAAATTTAATTATAATCAAAGGTATGATATGCATTTAAAATTTTTTTCCTTAAATTTTCAAATATGCCTTTAACAATAAACGAGCGAGTTGAGTTAGTATTTATGATCATTTTGAGCATTTGTGATTGAATCAGCATGTATAACGTGTCATCAGTTCCTCAGATAAGCTTGTTTTAAATAAAATAACGTTTATATAATCAAAATTGTCTTAAGTGTTTTGGTGCGCAACTTACGGCCCACCCTGTATTAATTTCTACTGTACATTTAATACTGACATTTCTCATTAAGCAGATTTCTCTCGTGCAATTACTGATTCATCAAATTTTATCATTAAAGTTGTTCCTTTGTGCCAATGTGAAGTAACTTTTGCTGGAAAGTTTGCTGAAGTCAAAACAGCTTCCACAATTCCAGCAGCAAAAGCTGCACAGTTTAATGAGCCTTTATCTTTAGGCACACAAATGAAAGTGCTAATGATTGGTTCTTTTTCAATAATATAATATATTTTGTCATCATCACTAGCTTGTTCAAGTTTGTCAGCTTCCTTACCAAACAATGCTTTCCACAAGTTGACCTTTACAAACATAAGAATGTTTAATATTTTTACCTCTCTTTTTCCATTTTTTTCTCTTAAGCACAGCAAATCTACAAGTTTTGATCCAACTACAAATCCAAAATCAGCCAATTTTGTCTGTAACTCAGCAACTGACTTTACGCGATTTTGAGAATATTGAATCATTTCACTGAACAACAAGGCAAATGTGCTTAATGACACTTCTTGTTTTCCTTTGCTTAAAGATTTATCAAGGATTCCATTTCCTGAACGAATTTTTTTGCTAGAGTCCATAGCATAAAGCAATCACCAGCTCACACATCTAAAGCTATACCTATAATACAGTCAAGATTACAAGTAAAAATCTTAAATGTCGTAGCTTACAATAACACCCATAGTATAATGTAAAACTCCTTTGTAGTTTACAGTACTCTTCTAGATTTGACCTCCATGTTCTTAAAGGGGTTCAAGGCATTGTGCATGAACACCACTGACCAAGACAGGATGTCACACATCTGTCACATGACTGCAAGGAGTAGGGCAAACTGGACTAATTCAGGACAAGTTAAAATAAATCCAGTCATGCTTTACTCAATTCAAAGTACACAGACTTTGACTTTGCTTAATTCTCAAGATTTTTTTGCCACATAAACCAAGCTAGTAGTAATTTGCCTTGAATTACTCCGATTTATCCTAAGTGCTACCTTACTAATCTGGTTTTTTTCTAGTTTTAACCAACATATTTCAATGAAAACATAATGTGATAAGTAAACCTCACAAGACCAAGAAACCTATTCTTTTAGTATAAAGGTTAGGATTCAAATTGCAGCCAAGTGCAGGATTAACAATACTTCTAATCCTGCTCTTGACAGCAACCTAGGCCCTAACTTTGATTACAGAGTCCATGTGTTGATCATATCATGTTTCCATATGACATCACGTTTCCATTGAAAAACTGTACAACAAAACTAGAAGAGAGCTCACATAATTGCAATATGCCTGGGCTTTTTAACCACTGCCACTCAAGCCAAAAATATACAGTAGAACCTCGATTATCAGGACTAATGCAAACAAATGTCTCTCTGAATAATCAAATTTTCTGTATAATTAAACGAGTGCTCAAATTAATGCTAAGAACAAAACAATATACTCATATGTGGATTTTGATACTTTTTACAAATTTGTCTAATTTTTTAAAAGAAGTTAGTGGATGAGAGACGATTTTCTTTTCAGGGCAGCCATGTCTTGCAGTTGCTTCAGAAAAAAATACTTTGTGGATACACATTCTTCCTGTCTCTCAAACCAACACAAGGTCTTTACCAGAGCATAGAAGGCCCCAGAATGGTTAACAACGGGGCTTTTATCCTATGGTTTTTCTTTAACACTGACATCACTTTTATCTTTGTCCAACACTGTGTAATTTTTACTTTTGTTTGATTTCTTAGCATTTTCGCCAAATGAAGCAGTTGCCCAAATTAGGCAAAGTTGACTGTATTTCAAGTTTTTTTAAAAAGTTTTTGGGTCATTATCGAACTTCCCTGAGAGCGTCCAGTTAATCAACGTCCAGACAATTGAGATTCTACTGAAATTCAAAATAATCTTCATAAAATTCTGCTATGAAAACTTCCAAAATAATGGAGAAGAATGACCATTTGTTATTAACTCAATTATTTCAAGAGTGCAAAAGTATAAGCAGATTGGGCTTAAAGAAACCACTCAGTAACTCAAGACAAAACCAAACCACCTACCCTTAAGGAGTTTTTACAAAAAATCACCAACCAATGTAACAAACACATCTAGAGAGGATATTTTATAAATTACCCCTTTCCCTAATCATAGCCAACTCTAACAATTTTGCAAAGTTATCAAATTGATATTAAGACGTTACTTAACTGCTGAACAAATTCTCTACTAAACACTTTTTCCAAAATTCTTTATTCTAGTTTCTTCTGACATACATGCTGGTACAATTTGACAATATGCTACCTAGCTTCAAAATAAAAACTTTAAAAAAGCCTAGAAAAATGGGGTTAAAATAGAATAAAATTTGCCTATTCGTTAGAATAATTGTAAAAAAGGAGTTTCTTTCTGTTTCAATCAACTTTTAAAAAAGCAGCCAATTATGTGGGCAAATTTATACAATTGTTGCATTAACGATCCTTAAATTTCAATTTTTTAATTTTTGCGGTAATCTACCGCCTCTCGTAAATGGGGGGTCACAGCATAATTCATTCTTAGAATAGTTCAGTGACTGTGACCAAATAGACTACCAGACACTTTTTCAGCCAATTTGGCTACTTAAGCAACTACACCGTACGTGCAATGACAAATTACATGAATCTGTATATTATGTACAAGTTGAATGCAGTTTACAAAGACTAATGACTTTCAAAATCTCAAAGTATGACATTCTAAGTCCTTAAATCTTATGATAAAACTACCTGAACCGATACACTGGTTGCTTTCCATCTTTACATCTCGTTATTCCAGCCTAAAAAGCCTCCAAAAATATTTCGAATGACAATGAGCCAATCAAATATCGCTAAACAACATGACGTAATTACTACACTGATACAACAAATAAATGGCGGTAAAGCGGTTTTGAAAACCAAATTCCAAATTAGTACTGTACCGTAGGTCAGGGGTCGGCAACCTTTTGAATGCAGTGTGCCCAGAGCCGTAACTACCACCGGTGCAGGCGGTGCGGCGCACCGGGGCCTCGGAGTAAAGGGGCCCCGCAAGGGGCCCTTTACTGCAATAAAAATATTACGTTGAAAAAGTAAAACTTATTTTTTCATCTATTTTTTTTATTTAAGTAAAACTTATTTTTTCATTTAATTTGCACGTGTAATTTTTTCGCCCAGCATTTGAGTTTATTGCGTCTTGCGTAATGCCATTAGTCGACTCGTTGCCTTCTTACGGGGCCCCTTGGAACGTTAGATTGTTTGCCATTACTGTAATACGTACTTTGTATTGTTTGCGATTAATACTTTGTGACGAAATAAACGATTCACAAGAATCAGTTGCAACACGCGTACGTTTTCATTTCGAGTTAGTACAGGTGGCAGAGTATAGACCAGCAAAGTGACGCTGAATGAATAAAGTTCATGAAGTTTCAAGACTTTACTAATTTATTGACTAAATTTCATTAAACTTTTTAGATTTTGAGTAACATAAAATACTGTATTAGAAAACTCTAGTTATGAAGAGAACTTACAAAAGTGGCCCACAAAAACAGCGTGATAAGAAGAAATTAGCTGAGGCTGCCAGAAGTTCTCGGAGCTTGAGCTCGTGGTTAGGACATCAGAGTCGCCGCATTCAATCAGAAACATCCGAAAAAGCTGCGCGTAATAGAGATGGTTCGACAACAGCGGAGGCCGATTGGGTTAGTTCGGCAACAGCAGAGGCCCAGCAGGTTAGTTCGGCAACAGCGGAGGCCGAGCCGGTTAACGAAGATGTAAGCACAACAGCAACGCAAAGCACAGAATCAGAAACTGTTCCACAAAAAAGTTGTAATTCTGAAGCTTTAGTGAGTCTTAATGATAGTGACTTTCCCACCACTATTACAAACCCGGAAATCAAAAGAGCGATAATTGCGGCAGGTCCGACGCAACCTGAAGGACCTTTCCCAAAAGATCCACCCCAAACCGGTCGTTCATTTTCTAATTCTTACTATAGCTTTATAACGCAATCCGGTGTAACATTACGGAGATTTTGGTTGTGTTATTCACGAAGCATCGACCGTGTTTATTGTCAGCCCTGTTGGTTATTTTCGTGTAAAAATGCCCCTCCAAGCCGTCCAGGGACTTCTTTTTCTCACCAAAACCCATGGGGTACAACGGGTTTGAATGACTGGGGTCATTTATCGCAGCGGATTCGAAGTCACGAAACCTCCGCAAGTCATGCGGAGGCATGTGTCGTATACGAGCAATGGCGAAACAACAAGACAATCGAAGAAACATTGCACGTGTCCTTACTAGAAAAAACAAATTTTTGGCAAAAGGTTTGGAAAGATTATTAAATGTTACTTTGATGCTGGCAATGTGTAATTTACCCTTTCGTGGGTCCACTGAAGAAGTGTCGAATGAAAACAAGGGCAACTTTCTCTCTATCATTCAGCTCATCGCCAAATATGACAGTGTATTAGACAAACTTTTACAACTTCCTAAAGGTTCTCCAAAATATCTAAGTCCGTCGCGATACAAAACGAACTAATCTCATTACTGGCTGGACAAGTCCTCCAGGATATTAAAATCGAACTCCAAAGCGCTCCGTTTTTTGCCATCATTCTTGATACCACGCATGATGTCAGCAAAAAAGACCAATTAAGTGAAGTATTTCGTTACGTCAAGATCGCTTACCATGATGATGGAACGCCACGCGAATTGCAAGTTATTGAAGCGTTTACCTCATTTACCGAAGTCGAAGATTCATCTGCGATCGGATTGCACAAACTAATAGCTAATTCCATTCAGGAAAAAGGGCTTGATATAAAAAACTGCCGCGGACAAGGATATGACGGCGCTGCAGTGATGAGCGGGAAGTACTCCGGCTTGCAAAAGAAGATTCAAGATGTTGCTCCACATGCTTACTATGTGCATTGTGCTTCGCACAATTTAAATTTGGTGTTAAAAGATGCCATGAAAGGGGTGACTGAGACCCGTCAATTTTACGACACGATTGAGTTAGTATATACTTTTTTCGGACATAGCATTGTGCGGTGGCAAAAGCTTCAGAATATCCATGATCGTTCTTCCTCAAATCCTACATTAAAAGTCTTAAATCCAACTCGGTGGTCCGGTCGATGTGATGCTGTCTATGCGTTGAAGGAAAGATTTTCTGACATTATGAAATGCTTGACTCACATAATACCTACCAGCACGAAACCTAAAGAAAGAGATGAAGCTATGGCAATAAAGAAGCAGATAGAAAACTTTGACTTTGTGTTTATGCTGGTTGTCCAGTGTAAGATTTTGGAGATCGTCAATATTCCTTCGAAAGCTATGCAATGTAAAACAATTGACTTAATTTCTGCGCATAAATTTTTGCAAAAAGCTGCTCAGAACGAGTTTTGACGCGGTAATGAACGAAGCTTCCAGTATTTCGTCACAATGGGGTTTGCCAAGACAGTTTTCAAACAAGAGAACAAAGAAAACAAAAACATTTTTTGATGAACTATCCGAAGGGATAGCATTAAGTGATCCTGTGAAGCGATTTCGCGTAACTGTCTTTCTTCCATTGATGGACATAGTTTCTTGTCAACTTATTAATCGCTTTGAAGGAATGAATGCATTGGTGATGGCCTATCAAGTTTTAGAGCCAAGTTTTCTATCAAGTGCTTCTCATTTTAATATTAAGGAGGAAGCAAAAAAGTTTCTTACAAATTTGCTGATAACGTCTCTCCCTTGTTTCCTACCCAAATGCTTTCCATTAAAACGTCGTTTAAAGAAAAGATTGCACATTTAAAATCTGCTAAGGAAATGGCTTCTTTTTTGATTATAGAGAATGCATCGCTTGCAACATCTTATCCTGACGTCTGTACAGCTTATATGATGTATCTGACAGTACCTGTAACTGTTGCTACAGCGGAGAGATCTTTTTCAAAACTGAAACTCATCAAGAACTTTCTTCGAAGCTCCATGTCACAAGAGCGACTTAGTGGTTTGTCTCTGTTATCGATAGAAAACGAACGAGCTAAAACTTTGGATTTTAGAAAAGCCATCAAGCAGTTTGCTAGTGTAAAAGCGAGACGGAAGAATTTTTAGTCTGTATAACCACCGTGACTACTGCTGCAAGTAAATTGCTCAATTTTTATCAAAGTGCTGTAGTTTTTATTATTTTATGTCTTACTCTTACGGGCAATTGTCAGGGCACTTTTTATTGAGCTAAACTTCACTGAAATATCGTTTATGCTTAGCAGCTTGCCCCAATAGGTTGCACATGCTTATTTGACTCGTCATTCATCGATCGTTACACATTTACGGTAGCCTATCAGATTTTCACTGCTGAGTTTCGTTTTGTATAGGCATAAAGATTGCGTGCGACTTTGATTTCTATGCCATAGATTTACTTAGTAATTACTGTAACTCCTTGCTATGTTGCAAAATATCAAATGACTTGATTGAAATGTTTCTATAGCACGGAGTCGTCGAAAAACCCCAAAGAAACGCAATGATTCCTGTACTGCAAAAAGTAGCCCAGTTGAACGTTTTGTACTAAAAAATGGGGCCCCATAATGGATGTTTGCACCGGGGCCCCAAATGACGAAGTTACGGCACTGAGTGTGCCAGTTTACAAACAATATCAAGATGTAAGCAACTTCGCGTGCCAAACATTTTCATGCGTTTGGTTTGCTCAGTCAACTACCTGATTTGGGTAGTAAACGGATAAGAGACAACTTTATTTAATTAATTTTATTGGATAAGGTCGAATACAGTCAAAAGTGTCGCTTTTCAATAAGATCCTTGTCCTTGCTTTTACTTGCTCAGCTCAGTAATATTGGGACTAAATTTGGATACTTTCAGTTGAGCACATAAAGTTTGATTTTCCGTACGTCGGCTGCGATGGGCAATGAGAATAAAGTTTATGTGTGAAAATATTTGTTTACAGAAATAAGTTGATCCAAAAGCAGACAGCAAAGCTATTGCCATCTTTTTCAGACAACTTTTTGGGAGGGGTAAAAGTTACACTACCGGTGATTAAGTTCAGCTTTTTTAGTATAAAATATAATACTAACGACACATATTACATAATCAGTTTTTAAGTAAACTGATTTTGTAAAATTGCATTTTTGAAAAAATCATCTTTAGACATAAATGTAGCAGAATTTTTTATGATTTTAAGTTTGAATGTTTTGTGTCAAAACCGCGTGAGTTTGATTTTTGGTGAAGTCGAATATTTTAACGCACGACTTAATCATAAGTTTGTTTTTATTGTATTTAAAAGTTATTAAAAAGTAATTACATGAAAATTTTTAATTAATGGTTGTAGACAGATTGTAAGTTTACAAAATCTTGTTTTGAAATTAAGCGTGTTGGTATTAACCGCTGGATGTTTGATGGTCGTAGTGAGGAAAACTTAAGTTTAGCTTTTTTTGTCCTATAATAAGATAGGCTATTTCATAAAAGATGTCGTTTTGACGTCTGGTGAGAAACGTAAACATTTTTAGCTTTGCTGATAAATTTCGTATATTGCTTGCTAGCTTGAAATTTAAATGCGACCGTAAGTGGAATGCTGAAACTATTTTTATTAAAATTGTGAGTTCAACACTTGGAGATAGGAACGTTGATTTGATTAGTTAAAAAAAGTCAAAACTGCTTATGTTAAAGTTAAGTATAGGTGTGTTAGAAATCATGAATTTAGTGATTGTGAGAATGCTTAGATGAAATTTTAAATATTTGATATATATATAAAATAAGGTTTGTTCTATAAATATGTAAGCAGCCACACAAACACAAGTATGATGTTTATTTAACCAAAGAAATGAAAATTTTTTTGAAAATAAGAGGCGGTGAGTTCAGATTTTATTAATGAGTAGCATTTGCGAATCAATACTTGGTAAGGAAATTAAGGCAAAGTTTGGGAAATGTCTCGTACGTTTATATTATGAGATATTAAACTAGGTCTAGAGGCAATAGAAAATTTGATTGCACAGCAATAAATTGTTTTTTTTCATATAATTGAAGGTTTTTGTTTTCAAATCAACTAGGATAAAACGCTAAAAGCACAACGTTGGGTAGGAAGGGTTTGACAAAAATAACCAAGCACGTACAAAATTTTTGTATTTATGTAGGACATATCGATAATTAATGTCCTAGTTTGCTAAAAATAGAGCTGAAACTACTGCCAGATGCTAAGTTACAACAGACTTGGTTTGTTACAGAGTTGAAGCTTCTGGCTGCAGCGCTTAGAAATACTTGCTAAGAGGAACGCAAAGAAACGAGATAAGTTCATACAACTAGATTTTATGATTAATTTTTACTTTGTGGTTGCCAATACACAAATATTGAAATTGTTTTATTGCCTGATGGAAAGATTGTTAGTCAAAACTTTTATTGATCAATTAAATGGAAATTTTTTTGTTTAATAACGTGTATACGAGGTCTTGTGAGCTTTTAATTGTAGGTTTACGCCATAAAATTAAAGGTGAATTTGTGTAAAGTAGGTTAAAGTTCTTTTTGTTTTGTGAATGTGTATAAGCGGTAGTAAGACTTATTATGAGGGTTTAAATTGGTGTACAGAAATTTTTTTGCTTTGTAAACACATAAGTTTTGTGAAGCTTGGCAAATGTTGACAAGCATGCGTCTTTTTTATTTGTGGTGTTTTTAGTCAACAAAAGAGTTAAAAACTGGATGTTTAGTTTAAGTTGAAGTAGAGTTGATGAGTATGACACATTCTATGATTGATAGCAAACTCTTTGAAAAAAGCTGTGCGTGCGTTTCTTATTTCTTGAAAAGGTAAAAAAATATTTGATAATCTCGTGTTTTTCACTAATAAAATTGATAACAGCTGTAATTTTTGTAAGAATGTGAGAGTTGAAACTGTAAGGTTACCTTAATTTACATGGACAAACAGACTAAAACTGTTAAAAGTTGTGACTTGGCAATTTTACATACAAAAAGTTTGATGAGTTTTTAAAATTTTGACCTAAGTATTCTCTAACAATCTGGATCTAATGAGTTTTCACACGATGTTATATCTGAGTGTTAATGTACACGACTATAAATAGACAATAAAATTACAGGGCATCAAATTTAGAAAAAACGGATAGTATTTGGAATTAATCATTCCAGAAAAAGATAATTGTGAAAGTGAGATTTTAGCAGCTGGATAGCGTGGGTGGAGAAAAAAGATTACTGCAGAAATACGAAGATATTGGCTAAAACAAACCGTAAAGTTTTCAAATCCGCGGTTAGGTTGTAATGTTTGGATTAGAGGCAGCACTGATAACTACAAAATTCATGATGGAAGTCGAATGAGCTCTAAATGTTGAGATTTTTATTAAAAGCAGCTAAAAGAATAAGTCGCATAACGGATAAAAATTGGTGGTAAAGCGAGATTCGTTTTCAGTGATGTCGGCTCTGACGTAGGATATTATTAAGTTTTATGAGTTTAAAAATAATTTTTTGCTAGTCAGCTCAAGCATCAAAACTTTTATGGATTAACATGTTACACTGTGTTGAAGTTAAATTGTAGCAATCTAGTTGTTGTAATGATATTTAAAAGAGATTTCAAATCTTTAAAGCTATTTCAACGGAAAAAGATGTCAAATTAACATATACGTTTTTTCAAAACATCTTTTTAGGTTTCCCTTGGAAAATAGCAGTAATTGTTTTGTGTATATACCACAGTGGTGAAGAGCACCAGTATGTGTTGTATTTTCTTCGTTGTTTTGCTGTATGCGTCGTTCTCTTCAGAGAATTGGTGACAACATGATTTACTGCTGCTTATTGGTCACGTGTGTCTTACGCTTTTTAATTCATGACGGCTCGGCTTCAAGCGAGTTATCCTTTAAAAAACAACTCCCTTATAACGTCAATCGATGTAACGATTTTCCACAATTCTTTGTAATTAAACGATCCATTCCCGTTTTCTTATCTATCACGTGGTTAGCGTGATGTGGTTTCAAGCACGGTAATTCGTGGTGTTTCATCTTTGCTATAACAAAAATGAAGTTTTGTGTCTGACGATGACCAAAGACTACAAGAATTTCTCTAAGGTTGCAAATTTAGCAGTTGAGCGAGTAAAGTTGAAAAATGCAGAAAGTCCTAAATTTTGTGACACCGAAACTATTAACCGATATCGCGAAAAGAAGATGGCTTGTACACCTTTAAGACGTGGTTGTGTGTTAAGAACAGTGTTCGAGAGAAGAAGACGTTCAACAACTGAAACTATGCTGGTGGATGAAATTGAAAGTACAAAAGAATATAGAGAAGTGACGAAATGATGTGATAAGAAACATGTTTCTCAGATTATCTTTAATGTTTATTAGAGATTATCTGTAATGATGTTGGTGTGTTACGTAGAATGAGAAAGTAAAACGTAAACATTCAAAAATAATAACGGTTTTGTAATGCCGTATAAATATTGCAAATTCAATGCTCTGTGAATTATTTCAAGCAAAGTCCCCCTGAAAAAAGGTAAACTTAAATTTCCACCCATTTTGCTGACTATATTGGTTTGAAATAGAACAAATTTTATTGGTCGGTTGTGTTTCTGCCAACTTACAAAATTTTTACTATAAAATGGTTTAATTATACTAGTCTATAGGAATAATTTTGCTTTAATTTGTGACAGTTGGTAAATGATGTGTCTTTCTTAGTAGATTGAATTTGAATTTTAACCGATACCTAAGATCTGTAACATTGAATAACAAGTCTACAGCTTGATCAGACGAGCCCTTGCATAATAAGTCTATGCAATAACATGCTTACAAGAGTCTTTGAATAAAAACACTGTCATATAAAATCGAGACTGTTTAAATAAAAAACTTTTGACTTCGAAGTTGCTTCTTGGTCTGAAATTGTGTTTAAGCATGGTGCATATCAACTCATAACAAGAAGATGTTGGAATGTGAATGAAGAAAAATGTGTTTCTACTTAAAAATTGTATCTTTTACTTTGTTTTTCGGTTTGTTATTGCTAAAGTTTGCATATTTTGTTGATAGGCGCGGTAGATTTTGATGACCTCGTGGTCTTTTCACCGTTTCATTGTCAGGTGACGAAATTACATTTTTCGCGTTTATATTAAATTTTTAGTTTCGATTGCTAAATAAACTTCCTGAATTGAACAACCTAGTCTGTCTGCCTGAAACGCCGGCATTGTAATTACGTAATGCAGAAACCGCATGAATAGCTAGCTAAATTGATAAATCTTTTTGTCATAAAAGCGTGTGAACATTTTTTTGGGAACAAATATGCAACAGACTTTGACCGATCTTAATCGTAAAATGTTAAAAAACAGCTACCGGTAGTAGTTGCCTCAAAACTGTATGCTTTGGATATTGATCAAAAGAGTGACTTGATCAAATCCTTTGCTAAATAAATGGTGGATAATACATGGATTTTTGATCGGTAACGGCTTTTTTGACACACTGAATCACACAATGATATATTATAACTATTTACCATGATGGATTGTGTAATATGGATGCAATTGCAGTCTGCCTAAAACCGATTACGTCATGGAATGTGCAATAGGGATGCAATCATAGTCTGGATAAAAATAGATTATGTCATGACGACTTGCACAATAGGCATGCAACTACATTCCCACGGTCTAGATAAAAACCGATTCCGTCTTTTAAATACAAAATCACACCCTGAAAACCACTATGTAAATGTGTAATAATTAGATCAAGTACCATATTGCTGTACGTTTTGCACCAAACTTTTTGAAATATTCTACATGACGTCCACACCATGTTAGTGTTAACTCTCTCAGATCTAGAGTTCGCTCCCTACGACCTTCTTCAAATAAAATTAGTGTCTAGGGTTAGCTTCCATAGAACTTCTCATCATGTAAGCACAGTACGGAAAAAAGATTTGAGCTTGGGCAAGTTTGGACAAGCCGGAGACAAAGATTGCATTACAACAAACAGCTGAATAAAACGTAATCTTTATACATTATATAAATCATATTCTAAAAACTTTCGACGGACAAGTTCTGACCAGTCTACACAACACAAAAACCAAGATCACATCATGGCTAAAAATAGAATATGTCATGGATTGCGCAATAGAGATGCAAATACATTTCCACGGTCTAGTTAAAAACTTACGTTATGATGGAGTGCGCGAGAGGGTTGCAATCACAGTTAAAAATAGATTATGTCATGGATTGCGCAATAGTCATGCAACTACATCCCCACGGTCTAGTTAAAAGCAAATTATGCCATTGAAATACAGAAGGACACCTTAAAAACCGGTATGTAAAAGCAAGTCATAAGAATTGCACCAAACTCTTTTACATGACATTCACACCATGTTGGAACTAGCTCCCCCAGACCTCCCTTGCATAAAATTAAGAAACCTAGGGTTAGCTATCTTCGACCTCCTTTAGATAAAATTAGTGTCTAGGGTTAGCTCTCTCCGAACCTCCTTCAAATAAAAGCCCTTAGACCTAGGGTTAGCTTCCTTAGAACTATGGTTAGCTCATAAAAATTAATAGGCCTAGAGTTAGCACCCTCAGACCTAGGGTTGGCTCTCTTAGAAAAAATAGACCTAGAGTTGGCACTCTAGACCTAAGGTTAGCTCTCTTACAAAAAATAGACCTAGAGTTAGCAACCTCAGACCTAGGAGTAGCTTCCTTAGAACTATGGTTAGCTCATCATGTAAGCACAGTACGGAGAAAAAGATTCGAGCTTGGGCAAGTCTGGAGAAGACGGAGGCAATATATCCTAACAAACAGCTGAATAAAACGTAATTTTTTACATTATATTCTAAAAACTTTCGTCTGACTCCTTACCGATCTCTAGTGATACAAAACACTTTACCAATCAGTAAGACCTCAATCTCCCCCACCATCGTATCACATCATACCCCTTACGCACCTCATCAAAAATTCCCGAACTCGTGACCAAAATTTCTCCAACTCGTGACGTCATAACACTGCCTAATGGCACTGCCACCAGCACCGCCACAGCTCCTCCAAAAACCGCGCCAAATGAGCCATCCTATACTACTGACGGTATTATGACATCATAGAGCGAGTTGTAAGCGTGCGAGAGAAAAAGCGAAGAAGCATGCTTAGATTTAAGATGCTTAAATAAAGAATTGCTCGTTGCATTGTCAAATGAGCTTAAGTTTTCGTGGAGTTGTTTTTATCCAAATCATCTTATTAATATCTACTAAAAATGCGTTTAATCGCGTTTGTACGGCCATAGTTTTTGAAAAAATACGGATAACAAATTATGCAATGAAGAGCTAATTGTGACGTTGTCTTAGACTTTAAAGGGATAAAATGTTTTGTAAAGAGATTGGTTGGGTAGTAGCTTTCGTTTGAGCATAAAATGGTGTTGCTCTATCAAAAATGTAAACTTAAAAAAATTATCTTTGATTATGACGTCATGATGACGACTCGAATACCCTTATGTCACTCACCACAAGGTGTTGATTAATTGTTCCAAGTTTGATGTTTGTACTCCCAGTAGTTTCAAAGGAGTTGAAGCGTACTTACATACAAACGTACATACAGACAGAATTGCGCTTTGTATATTAGATTGTTGTATGTGTATTGTGAAATTCTACCGTTTTTTTCTGAGTTAACCGTGATAAGTTCATAGTGGCTAAAATTATTCATTCATTTGTGAAAGTCAGTTTTTGCAAAGTAAAGGTGGTTTTAGGGTTGCTGCCATACGTTTAACGTGGGTAAATTTTATTTTTGCAATTTTCTCTGCTCTCGCCGTATCTAAATCTTGCCTTTCTAGATGGCACTGTGATAAGATATATAGTCAACAACTGGGACTGATTTGGCAGCCGCAAACTTACTATTTTGCTCAATTGTATTTAGGTGGACTTCTAATTACCTGTTCAATGTAATTTTTCAAATAATTTCTGCTTCACGTGATGAGAAGCGAAGATAGGCGAAGGCTGGGTAGAGCTTCTCCACAAGAATTAGACGTGACGGTCGCGATGGTCAAGGGGCGTTTTTTGTGAAAACTGTGAGAAAGCAAAGATTTTGCAAAGCCTTGGTGAAGGCAACAAAAGATTCCTCGCAACAAATATCTATAAAATTTCCAAAATACTAAAATTTTGACTTTAGTATTTTGAAAAACTGATTCTATTTTTTGAAAAACTTTGATACATAAAAACTTTGAAAAACTTATTCTATAAATTTTGAAAAACTCAACGAATTTTAACTAAAATTCGTTGGTGTCTCTAAAATAAATGAAAGAAAAGTTTTCACAAAAAATGTAATCCAAGAGATAAAAGTATTTTACCCTTCTTGCTCCGAAATTTTTGCTGAATCCGCCATTTGACTGTGGTTTTTGAAGGTTAAATCTAAGGTGTCATGAAGAGTCAAGTTTTTTTTTTATTTATTTAGAAGTAAAATGAATTTGGTCTCCTAAGTCGCTCAACGTTGAACGGTTTTTAACCGTTAACAAACGTTCTATCAAAAACACCAGACAACAACAAAAAAATATAATCCAATTAAACCATAAAAAGAGTAATAATTATGAAAATAATTTGGCCAATGTGTCTGCACTATTTAGGTATAAATCAGCGGATATATAAGTTATTTTGCATTTGGTTTTTCCTTCAAGAAAAAAATTCTTTTTAATCCTTTTGTTATCATAATTTGTGACACCCGTAAAGAATTTCAAAAGAGGCACCACAAAATTGAAAAATTGCTTTTAAAAAAATTTCTTTAAACTAAATTTGCAGACTATTATTCAAAAAAGTCATCAACCAAAATTGAGATTAACCCTTTTGAGAATTTTCTAAGAAAAGTGTCACCTCTTAAAAGAGTGACTCCCAAAGCAGACCCTCTTTTATAGTTACGCTGCTGTATGCACCATATAAGTAAACCTTAACCTTGTTTGGCAATGACAGTAGGGCAACAAATTGGCAGAAATATCGACACCTTGAGAAATTCCTTCTCGCACCCCATGTGGTGGGAGAATCCCTCATTGAGAACGACTGATCAAAAGAGATACAGAGCAAAACTGCTAAAAATGAAATTACTTTGTACTTTTATTTCCCAAGTAGATTAAGTCTCCACTACTTATTTATTTTCAGTAAAGTAAAATACCAATCATTACTTTTTACTTTTACTTTAGTGTTTTTCGAGTAACCAATAATACTTATACTAAAATGGATTTTTACTTTGACGCCTCAGCCAGTAAGTTACTTTGCTAGCTGCCTGACAGTTAGGCATACATTGTCAAAATGACAATGGAGCTTCTTCGCAACTACAGTTTCACGCTCACTGCCAGTAGAGGGCAACTATGAGCAAGCTGCGACGCCTGAAAACTGCTCCCCCTAATGAATCAATTTTGGACTCTTTTCTGTATATAATTACACTAAAAATAAGCTAACCACAGCCTTGCGGAGGTATATATAGGCCTCTACTGACAATCTTACACTACTGCATACCGCGGCGACTGCCTTGCGACCTGACAACCATGCAGACACTGGTGGCATATTTCCAGAAATGAAGATAAAGACTAGTTCAGTGAGACAAAACGGTGTTAACAGCCTTCCACCTCTACTGCATGAAAGCAAAGCACGTGCTTCAAATCTGTGTAAATGGATCTGCCTTGCCATTCTGCGCCGAGCCTACATACGTCACTATGGGCATGGCCTTTACCCTCCGTCGACTCGGTACAGGGCCCTCAGCCTCCGTCGACACCTCTTGTCTCTGAGCAAAAAAACTTGCCTACTAAGTCTTGCTTGTTCAAGGCTGGTCGGATGCGATTGGAGTGCCGGGATAAAAAAGCAACGCATGGCAGTAGTTACGGTGGTCTAGTGAGCCATGGAGTGCTGTGCGCCACTGTGGTGTTGCAGTGCTCGCACAAACAGCATCAATGTCCCGATAAATACGCATTGCGCATTGTGACGGATGCTTGCACCCCATTCCTGCAGACAACTTCTAATCTAGATTGGCCTATAACTCGCTGAGTTGAGCTGCAACGCTGCCACAGCGTTCAAAATGCTTTTTTTAGTTGTAAAGAATGATGTCTGTTGTTTCGATACAGGCCAGCATATGTAGACTTATTTTGTATTCAGTCAGTCGCTATAAGCTGTGTGGTTTTAGTAGGCTAGTGAAAACCTAAGATTGTACCTACTACATTCAAGTCATCAGCCCTACAAAAGTTTTTTGCTGTAGAAATATACGACACTTAGAATGATT
Organism: Trididemnum clinides; assembly: GCA_963675345.1. NCBI lineage: Eukaryota > Metazoa > Chordata > Ascidiacea > Aplousobranchia > Didemnidae > Trididemnum > Trididemnum clinides. The sequence continues at coordinate 8,956,752 of OY776290.1, forward strand.
GATAAGCAACCGGTCCAATAAAACGCAAAAAACATGTAGTGAGATTTTGCCCATTGTTTACCGCCAAATTTTCAATTTTTTGTCGTGAAATAAGCCAAAGGTAAAAACGTAACCAACTCGTTGAACATGCCATGAAACTGAAAGTTTAGAAGAATAAAAAGCGCCTTGACACTCACAGAGCCAGAAGCCAGTCAATAACGTCGTTACTAGGGCCGTGGGACCCCAAAATAAAGTCACCTTACCATGTGAGACCGCGCTCCTGGTTGTTTCAGCCGATGATAATTATATTTGCTTAGGTCTACCTACAAACGGAAAACCAAATAAGTCCATTTGAGCTGGTGGAAAATTTGTGGCCCACTTAGCTAGTCGTTAGAACAATCAAGGTATTATTTTTTAAAATGACAAGAAGAAAAACTATTTTAGGTCATTCAAATAAAACACCCTTATTAAAAAAGACCATAAATTGCCACTGCTTATACAGCCGTTAAAAGTATTGATAAATAAAAATAAATTATAAATGAAACAGAAGCTTCTGGAACAAAACCTAAAATATTGCGATAGATTCTCAAATCTATACCAGAACCAAGCGTGCAAATTTATGGGGTACCAACTGTAAAGTACGTGATAAAGTAAATTTTTGCAGAGTTTAGGACAAATCATACAACAACGAAATAATTTTTTCCTTTCTAAGGACAAATCATACAGCAGCGAAAACACGGTAAATGTGGTCTGTAAAATAGCGCTACTTGTACGATAGTACTTCGTGCAAAATATGTGCGGAAATTTTCGTGTTAATTAAGAAGCGGTAAGATTTGGTTAACAGCAAAACAAAGCCTAGGCCTACTCATAAACAACCAGCGCATCTTACTGTAAACCGAACCTCGTCGCTTCCGAATTACCACGAAAATTTCCGAACTTATTTTGCATAAAACACTATCATACAAGTAGCGCTATTTTACAGATCGCACTTCACCGTGTTTTCATTACTATATAAGTTGTCCTTGAAAAGGAAAAATTGTTTCGTTGCTGTATGATTTGTCTTTGAAAAGGAAAAACATTTTCACTGCTGTATGATTTGTCTTTGGAAAGAAAAAACGTTTTCGTTGCTGTAGTGTATGATTTGTCTTCGGTAAGGAAAAATTCTTTCGTTGCTGTATGATTTGTCTTTGGACAAGAAAAACATTTTTGTTGCTGTATGATTTGCCTAAACTCTACAAAAATTTACTTTACCACGTACTTTATGGTTGGCACCCCATACAAATTGACGCTTTTCTTGTCGTCTTTAAGCGCAGTGCAGCTTGCACTTTCGAAAAACAAACTTACTAGTTTATTGGTCTCGGGCCTAAAGTTAGTCTGAAAACTTTTATCAGAGATTGTTAAAAATTCTTCCTTCTACAAACCTAATCGATTTTTCTGAAAAAGTCTTAAAAAATCTTTGTCTCATTGCCTAATATTGATACGCAAACTCATGTTTATGGCGTTACTGAGCACAGTTTTCTGACGTCATAATAAGCGACTAAAGTTGTGAGGTCGTTATTACGAAGTCATTACTTTTGTCCCTCCCTAGCCCATCAAAATTTCAAAATGCGACATTGCCAAACTCTATTTTAATTTAAATCAAATTTTAAAGCATTATTTTCAAATTCCTGTGACAAAAGTTCCATCTTAAAAAGTTGATGAAAAAAACGCTGCAGCCGAAATACTTTAAAAAATTGTTCTGCTGTTGGCACAATCACGTTTTACGAACACAGCATCTAACAGTAACGAAAAGTATTCAGTCTGGCATGCATTTGTTTTGGATTATGGCAGTGATGCTCAAACTATGACCCACAAGGCTCTCTGGAGTGGCCCGTCAAATTTCATTTAAAAAGAAAACTTGATACTTTTATCGTTTAAGAGAATTTTTATTGAAGATTGCAAGTGAACCAACAATTGCAATTATGTAATAACTATTTATGGTACTTAATTGCAAAACTACCTTACAAAGTTAAGATACAGCAAAGTTTTTCTTTATAAATTTATTGCTATTAATTCTTGTGGCCCGCGAAGGGTTTCTGAAAGACAAATGTGGCCCACGAGCCAAAACGTTTAAGCACTACTGGATTATGGCTTCTCTAAATCAAATTGCTTGAAGCGTAAAATGCTTTTTTCTCTTTTTTTTTGGAAAAAAGGTAATGGTTTCGCGAGGCACTGAGTTTCGAGTGTTAGTTGAGATAGACGCCGCTAATAAGCGGTTGTTTATACTTGTTTGTGGGTTTACATACCGCAACTGCAAATGCATTTTTATAGCTTAGTAACTGTTACTACATCAAAGATGTACTATCATTCCATCACTTAGTGTTTTATTTCTGACAACGTTTGGTTCAGATTTTTTTATGGTGTCGTCAAATATATATCTTGTGGTTTTTCGTAGATTTGTTTTGCAATTTTATTATAGTGACAAGTGCTATTTCGCTTTTTCCAGCGACCTGATCATATATCAGAGAAATAATTATTTTCAAGGAAAGATGGATTGCGAAAAATCTCCGAGTCCTGCAGGAAGTTTGGACTCTGGATTGGGATGGTCTCCAATATTTGCCCAAAACGAACTCGCGGCAAAGGAAAGGAACGTGCTACGTTATTCCAACGTCATCAAACCGTCGGAAGTGGACGTGGCTTCTTATAAACATGAAGAGAGACAACAATCACTCAGTCCGAGTCAGTCAAGTACAATCAGTGGCCACCAATATTTCACAAAAGGCAACTTGAGTATTGGAGAATTAGCATTAAATCGCAAAGTTGACGACAGGTCTGCTCTGAAGTCATTGTCAGTGCAAACCTTGAGGCATCAAGTTTATGAAGGAATTTTCAATTGTACAAAAAAGAAAATAAACTCTTTACTCGTGCCCAGGTTTGTATCACTTTTCAATTATTTTTTCAAAAGAATTTTTGTAGTTGGTTCTTTGAAGAGAAAGCGCGAAAAAAATGAGATCACTGAAGCATTTATTTTATAACATAATAAGCGCTTACCTTCGACATAAAAGAAGAAACCACACAGGAAATTGACCTACATACACTGTTTTCGGTAATCGAGATATTAACCTACTTTTTATAATTTTGTATCTTCCTAAGATTGCAATTGTAACTAGGCGATGAGCAATGGAAATTGCCTCTAAGGAGCTTCTTTTGTTTATAAAATCACGTGTATTCTAAATTCAGTCTGATTTGATAAAATAAAACAATTTTGCTTTGATTTATTACGGTACAAACAAGAGGTGAAACATGTCGTTTTCGGGGGTAGTGCACGTGACCAGCCTTGTGTTTTCTTTGGGTGATGTCCCTAGTTGTTTTTCCTTTTTTGTTCTTCTAGAAGTTACCAGAGAAAATGCACAGCTTGCATCGTACAAAAAATTCAACAATTTTAACTTAAATGTCCAAATCTATAGTGATATATGTAAGCCAGGCTTTTTGTTCATAAATAGGACATCGTAAAAACGTTTTTAGGGAAAAAGTTGCATGCTACTACTTGTTGTCCATCGGCCCTCAGCAAAGATGAAATGCGATAAAGCAGTTGCAAAAGCAGATTTACACAGTAGCCAAGCAGTTTAAAACAATCCTGGCGTTAAATTCTGTTTCGGCTATAATCGTCAAAAAGTTCCGTGACTCCTCAATTTTTTTGGTACAACAGCAAGTAGTTCAAATTAAGCAACAAATAAATGACACAAAGGATTTTTCTTGCCGATAATTTTCGCAACTCGATATTGTGTAATAGGGCGTGTTTATTGATTTGGAAAAAAGTGTCAGGAAGTCGTTCAGGCTACCGGAAAATAACTCGTCATCAATTGAGGGAAAAAGTTATTTCCCAAATGCAATAAATTGTAATACTTCATAAAACCTTAACTCAATTAATATTATGCAAATTCATGATGACATCGTTGACGTGACGTAGTCTTTGCTGATGAAAAGAAAATTGGTCAAGTAGGGTAAACGATTTCCTTGTTGATTCATGTTTGCGCGAGTCTGGCTTCTCCCCGTGCATTTCATCATTACATGAAGTTTGCTGCAAAATTATTAGAACTCAACGATGCCTTCAAACGCGACTGTTTGTTGCCCACGTTTAATTTAGTTTGATGCGGTTAAAACATCGTTTCTTTTTCAGGCAAACACTGGAAACTCATATTTCGCCAAAAAGAAAAACACCAGCTTCAAAGAAAAAAGTAATGAACAAAAAAGCGAAAAAAACAAATTCGAAAAGTAAGAAAATAATTAAGAAGGTATATCGTATATTTTAAAATTTAATGATACTTCAACTAGCTGCAGTCACATTGCACTATATTTGCAAGCATGTTGTTTTGAGAGATTGTAAGTTATTGTTTTGTCAAAAAAAATTTAACCGTATGTAGTAAGAGTAAAATAGGTCTGGTGGAGAAGAAATCCTTTTCATAAATGCACGAAAAATTGCCGGTTTAGAGATCGGCGTTTGATGGTCTTTATTTGGAGTCAACTCTTGATCTATATAGTAATATATTTATAAAAAATAAACGATGAGTTATGTGAATAGCTTTATCTTCATTAAATTTATTGAGTTGCCACCCATTTTTATTCATTGTAGCCTTAGTCAGAGCAATTACTGGAACATCAGCTTTCTCCATGATGTTAAATAACGAAGGTAGTTGTCTGTAGCAGCACTGCTGTATAACTGAAGTACCATCTGCACCAGTTAATCGACAATTCTTTGAGGTAGTGACAAAAGATTTATTACAATTTAACAAAAACTGAGTTGAGGACCAACAAACACATTTTGTAAATTTTGTTTTAGATATCCCTCAAAAAAAGCCTCTGACAGTAAAAGAGACCTTATATCGCTTGAGAAATCGCCGACGCTTCTCTGAACATCGTCATTCTTCAAATGTAAACCCATATTATTATGACGAACGAGGTTGCTATTTTGTGGGACAAAATACCGCTGCACCGGCGGATGGCATACAATGTTATCCGCACTCATCTGCTTACTCTTTTGATAATGGCAGCACAAGCAGACCAATGTCTTTCCCACCACAAAACAACCCTACCTACCAGTATCACTGTTCAATTGATGCAACTTATCCATGTCAGCCGGAGGATAGTGTCAACACAAAGCACGGTGTTTTACAATTTGGTCCAAATCACAATCTGTTGCCTGTCAGCGAAGCCTGCCATTACTACAACTTCAGTCCCAATAATCCAATAGCATCTTCATCATCGCAAAATATTTATTTAACTCAGAACACCTTGACGTCAATATCTTCAAACGAAACGCTGGAACCGCCCTCCACACCACTTCAGGGAGGTGGAGTTGGTGTCGAAGGTAAAAGCCGATGAAAGCTCAAGTGTTTTCATTCAAATATTTTAATTAGGCTTGTAGAGGAAGCCAAGAGGCTTAAATAACTTGTCCCAACATTGCAATATTAAGACCTTTTAAGCTATTCTCTCCTCCTAAACAAAACTTTTTAGCAGTAAATGTACGATCTTAACTAATAGTATTCAAATTCATAAAAATAAGATATGAAGAAAGAATTGCGGAAGTCGACAATTTCTTTATTGTGTTTAGTTTTTGTCAGCAGCTAAAAAATTTAATGCGCTAATGTGAAACTAATGGCATTTTTCCTGGTACATGCACAAGCTTTTGTTGCGAATTGTGTAAATCATAATAACATATTTTAATGTTATTTGGGTAGCCTTATGTCAATCAATTCACGCGTCGCTTCCGCAACCATCTGAACCTTGTGAATTTTTACCTCCGTTATCCAGCACTCTGCATTTTTCATCAGACAATCATAATTTTGGTAAGTGATAAAAACTAACATGTGATTAAGTGGGATGTATTTATCCGGACTGTTTTAACAAAGTGTTTGGTTGCTATTGGTTTCTCTTCCTTACGATAAAAGGGACGACAAAAAACGGTTGTCCAGTTTTGGAACTGATTTCAGAGAGATGGCTAAACCGGCGAAGCTGGAGATCCTTTAAAAAGCTTTGAGGAATCTGGAAGCAGGAGTTCTCTAAACGTGGTGAAGAAGGCGAAGTTGTATGGTGTCGAGTACAAGTATAACAAAATTATCGCCAATCAAGCACACCGTTGTTTAATTGCTCTCACTAGTTTTTCTTTCTAGCTATTGACTCCACCGCTCATGATCTGTTTTATTCAATTCAAACCGGGTCTTTGCATCAACTCAAAGCGATTCTCGCTCGATCACCAGATCTGGTTAATTTTGTTTATGAAAATGAAAAAGTAAGGGAAGCACATTATAATTATTACATACTTTAGCATAATCTCAACTTATTATCAAAACGCTAGGCAACTAGATAGATATTGTGCATAGATAGTTTGTTAGTGGAACTATTTTATAGAACTTGTTATGGTATTCACTACTTCTCTTTGACAGGATAAAAGCTGGCCATAAAACGGTTAAACAGATTCACACGGTAAATGCAACTAAAAGCAGGGACAAGCGAATGTGTATTTTGAAGTAATGAATACAAATAGCAAACTGGTAACCTAACCACCAACCAGACCAACAGTCGCCAATTTGCAACATGCTTGGGGGGAACAGCTTTACTGTTCTGCGACGCATAGGATGAAGTGATGTCGTAGAAGTAATTAGTGTTTAAAGTAGTTTAACAGTCTTCTGTTCGCGGATAAAGGTACTAGCATGTTTCAGACCTGCAATGAAAGCGTTATACACAAGTTTGGCAGTAAAATATGTATTTACTCTTCTATCAATATTTGATGTCAAAAATAAATATAAAAAGTTTGTTCACATTGCGGAGAAAATTACAAAATAAACATTGCTTTTATGAAATCTTCGTAAAATCTCGACATCAGTCATGGTCTTAAATTTGGATCCCGCCGAAACTATTCTTATTCCGCTATTTGCTAGTGCATTACAACTGCATAGATAAAAAGTAGTTTTAATGGTAGCCAGCTGATTGACGATGGTAAGAGCCGGTTTTGGCCTGCTCAGCCAAGTTAGCTACAAATACGTAACAACATGTAAACTTGGCCTTGTGGGTTCTTATTTGCAAAACGAGTTACAAATTTGCTAATTTGTTTATACTTAACATTTTTTGCCGTTGATGTTTCTTTACATCAATTATCTGGTTGATAGACTTAAACTACAACATAGTCTTTTTGATAGAAGTATAGTCACATATTTCCTAACAAAATTTCGCAAATCATAGGTTATGTGCAGCTACCAAGAGATTTGAGATGGATTTACTGATGATTTAATATTCAATGTTACCCGTAAACGTCCTCACTACAGTTTGTTGCAAATACATTAAATTATTGCTAATGGTCTTTCCAGCTACCGATATGTATAAACCAGTAAAACTGCTATTTTTACATGCACCTCACGTCTTCGATGGCCTTTCTTTCTCAACGACAATTTAACCTTTAACCTAAATTTCTGTGCAAGCACGACAAGGTAGTGTTGAAAAGTTTTGTCGGCAATATTTCCGAAACAAGAAGTTTTTCTGCAAAAAAATTCTGCAGGAAGTTTCACTGGGTTTATTGCAGTGAAGAATGGAATTTTAGGGTGAGGAATTATCTTTAAATTTTTTTCTAAATATTGAAATTTAGGTGTTTTCAAACGAAGTTTCTTCGTTGACTCATAAACTAAACGGCTTTCAACACCCAATTTCCGACTTCAACGCAAATGCCTTGATAAAATAAACCTGAAGTTTTATTACAAGTTCTTTACCTGTATCTCTTTGTTTATCTTTTGGGAACTTTTAAAAACACATATAGACATTATCTATTCTTAATATTGTATTTTTATCTTTCGGTCACGGGAAAATTTTTGCAGTTATGCAAGGAGCTTCAGAGTAGCCACCACTACTGACTCAGTACATTTCTACCACAAACCTGCTACCTGGCAGGGAAAATTTCCGTAAATCGCCTTCCCAAGAGCACAAAAATGCAAAGTCCAAGCGGCTACTGCACTCGCACATTACGCGCCAGCGCTTTATCACTTGGAGCTATGCTTCTGACGCTTTCAAACTCAACTTTTTTATTTCACACAGTATTGTTGCAGAAAATATAAAATTATTAACAGGTTAGCAGGGAGAGGACAAGATGAACATGTCCTCCCCCGAGGTTTCCATGTTATAACACCTGAAAACTTGAAAACCTGTGGTTTAAAACCAATTTTCTAATTAAAAAATTACGTTTCCCCCTTCCCCTCAATCAAAGTACTTGTCACCCCCCTGACTGTTGAACTTACTACTATTGAATGTATTAATTGCATGCGTAATTAAACAGTGGTATACAATAAACTATGCCCTTAAATCCCCCGTGTTATTAAATCCGGAAAAGCCAAATATACATCTGGTTAAATACCATTGATTTAGATAAATAAGTTTAATGAAAACAAGCAACAAAAGCAAAGAAACCATAAGCATTTTTGTAGACTCCTTCACAGACAGCAGCTAGGGCCAACGAATGAAGATAAACGTAAAATGAATATTTTTCGCTACGCAATACGACCGCCGACAGAAAACAATATTTAAAGATTTTTTGTCACCGAAACGTTCCAAACATGCAGCTATTACTGGTCTTATTGTAGTAGAGCAAATAGTTATCGGTGCGATGGTAGATGAAGTCTGCTTATCTTTCCAATTTGAATAACCGAGAGCAGAAGACTACTTTCCAATATTTGGACAGGCGGTTCGCACTCTCATATCGTAGAATGGAGGATCTCATCAGCATCCTACTGAAGAATAGTCATGAAATGAAAATAAAATTGTAGATTTGCGGTGGATTATTTTTATTAATACTCATAACATTTAACGCAATTTGTGATTCGTTTGAAATAGCATCAATACTTGACAAATGCACCTGGCTATGAGATTAGACCACAATGCTAACACAAAGGACATAAGAAACAGACTGAAAAGCACAATGCATAATCAAAAAGGCGTGAAGCGGTAAAGGGGTTCCCGGATAAACTATTAATCTTATGCATTTTCACAGTTAAAGTCAAATTGCAAAATCAACTTGTCAAAGTAACGAATACAACTGCGAAAAGTTATAAGTATAAAAATGCATAAAGTATATTATCAAGTACCTGTAGAAATATTTCTTTATTTTAATGGCTGAGCAGTGAAGAGAATACATGATACAGTTGTTTGTTCTTGTTTTTCTTTCAAGCACCAGTGCGCACCATCTCACAAGCGTAAAACCGCTGAGCTATTTGAACTAGTTGTTAGCTAACACATATTTCACGTTCGCAAGACTTGGAATTACCCAAAAGTACTTCGAATTCAACAAAAGTAAATAACAACATTAATCAATCCATACTTAAGCTTGCACTTTACGTCACCTTGAGATATATTTACAGTTAGTTACAATTCCTTTGCTGATGCTTGCTAGTTGACGTGGTGACGTATCAATTACATTATTGACAGTGTTGATAAGCAAACAGTAGTGCCTACTTTGCATCCAGAACATTGGTTACGACTAATATTGACGTCAAAAAGAATTAAAGAGAATGAAATTTGGATGTCATGTACCCGGTACTGATAATAGAGACATTGAGAAAGTATTTAATGAGTAAACTGTGGGTCAACTGGCTTCCATTTTGCTATTTAATAGTATTTTCGATTAATTGGTAAAATAAATTTCCTTGGTTTTTTAGCTAGGTCTTTGAGGATTAAATGGGTTGTTTCTTCAAAATATATGGATCTGCATGTTGGAGATCTTAATTTTACCTAGCGTTAAAGTAGCTTAGTGCCTTAAATTGGCTCGTATTTATCAGACTATCACGTCACTGATCATATGACTTAATGCATGGTTGCGCCAGGGCTGGATTAACCATTTAGCAAAATAAACACGTGCTTAGGGCGTCAAGTGAAGGGAGGCACCGCAAAAATTTTTTATAGCTATGTTTTCGGTTGCTTCTCACTATCCAAGTGTCATGAAACATTATCCTCGTACAGAAAGCTAAAGAGGTAGAACGAGGGGGCTATCGTTTAGCCCCGTCCCTTCTACCCAAACCTGCCGCAATCAGTAGGCTACTACCGGTGCACTCGGAAAGTTTTGATGCTATTTTCTTGTATTTGCTTTTGATTTGGGCTTGAATACCTTTTGGCATCAGGGGGTCGCAGTGGTTGGGAATATTATATATTTAAGTGTTGCTTGGCTGGTATGTGTGACATACAGAGCCAAGAAAGCAGTGTGTGGTGGAGTCGAGGCTGGAGACTATTTATTGCAATTCAGTTCTGACGGTGTTGAATTAAGCCTCTTACTTAGTTTAGAAACTAAATAAAAGGAAAATTTATGCAAGGGTACCTTAATTACTTTTTGAGAAATAACTATTTTTTGTTGACAAGTTTAGCTGCTCTTTTTAAAGGAAATACTAATTTCTTTTTTCCGCGAACTCACGAAAAAGATGGCGGGCCTAACCTACCTAAAATAAGATGGTGACAAGTACAACCCAAAATAAAGTAACAATTGAAGTTCAATAAGCAATTGTGTAAACTAACTTAAAGAACTAAAAAGTTGAGAGGACATGAACTATCACAAGATAGTTTCTGTGGTGTCCTCATTCCCAAGCTAATTACGCATGTTGTACAAAGGTAGCTACGAACACAGTCATAGCAATAACCAGGTAATGGTGCCTGGACATCAGATGGTCCGGCACACACTCGCTGCTACCATCGCTTGCTTAGCGAGCAATTGTTTAAAAAAATTCGCGGTGCCGTTTGCATTATATGGCACACCACAGTAGCAAGTTTTTCGGGCCTCTAAAGGAGCCTGATCGAGCTTTGGGTCGCGCACTTGCAGAAAACAAGTTACGCAATATCCATTAAGCTAGTTGTACTGGCTTTTTTTACAGCAGGTAAGAACTTTGAACGTAAGTTGTTTTAGGTAACTGTGAATTTGGGATTTAAGCAGCTCGGCGGTAGCCTTAAAAGTTGATACGCCGATCAAAAAGAAAGAAAGTCACCGTTGGGTTCGAAAAACATAACGCGACCAAGTCCAAATTGCTTCCTTAATTCATTTTTTTTAGTTTCTGTGAGCTGAATAAAATATTTTTTGTTTGCAATTTTTTAGATCACTACAATTACGAAAAAGCTCCTTTTCTCCCAAACTTATTTTACTGATTTTTCCCTCCTAGCTTTTTTGAAGGAAATTCCGGACTAACGTCATTTTGCGTGGACAAAACAATGTCTTCTAAGGGGTTCTTGTGGATTTTTGAAATAATGCCGCTTTAAAGTAAACCGCCCTTTGTTATTCAAGATAAAGTTTTGCTTTGATTTAAATTTAAGTAGGGCCGTTTTGTTTAATTGATTTCGTTTGGGAAAATCAGAAAAAATATAAAACTAGAAAATGTAAAAAGTTACCACGTAAAACATTTATTTACCTGTTTTTCGATTTTATTGAAGCAGATGACAAATAAGTACCGGCAGCCCAATTTAACGTATCACTTCAATTTTTTCGATTACTAACCTATGACAATTTTTTCGTGTCTGTTATGCCCTTTTTTTAACAGTTATTTTTAATTAAATTTTAATTCATGAATTATTAGTTTTCTCACGACTGGAGTCTACACGTTAAAATGTTATTTTTATAATCCTATAGCCAAAGAAAGAAAAAGTAACGCAAAATGATTTGTGAAAAGAATTTGAACTAAAAAAGAAATTTATGCAAATTTATCTTAATTGCTTAACCGTATTAGGATGGTGAAGTTGTTCACCCAGCAAGTCGTTGAGAGGCGACTATTGGCTACCACCGATGCCAGTCTACTATGGCGCTTACACTCTATCTATGCTTATCACCATTTTAAAACGATTGTCGCTTTCCTTTGGTTGCAGTCCACTTAATTTAGCTGGCAATGTGAGACCTGGATGCTCTGTTTAAACAGTGGCGTTATGCCGACAAAAAGGGAGGGAAAGCAGCAGCAGCAAAAGAGAAATCACTGTCGTGTTTAACACCAAGATAAAAAAAATGAAGGCCAATAATTTTAACTTCTGCACATCATCACCGACACCTTAGGCTTAATTGTTTACAGCGGCTCTCTAAGCCTTTTTAAACTTATTTATAACTGAAAGTTGAGGCTTCCGTCAACAGAGTTATATCTATTGTATTCAAAATCGTTTTCGTAGTTGAATTGAGCATTGAATAGCTAGAAATAATCACACTAGTCGATGAATAGCACAATTGAAACGTATTTTTACCGTCAGTTTCAAAATATCAATGAAGTCATACCGGATGAGTATAATAAACAATGAAGGAATGCACTTGAAGCAGCATTCACATCTGCATAATATGCGCAAATGAAGTCGTTATTATCAGCACATAATAAGCAATGTCTCAGAAATAAATGCCGTTAAGATTCTATGAAATACAAACAACGAAACTCATCAAATATTTTTAAAAAACAATGTTCCGGAGTTCGAGTTGAGTTGAAATTATGTCAATATATTTGTCTTTTGATTGCCTCGATCGCTCCCTCGCAATGCCCTAAAATAACACGAACGAATAGACATTGGTGCAAACTACAGTACTGACGCAAAAATGTGCCTCTGTGGAAGAAACTATGGCATCATTATTTTTATAAAATATGAACATTTGACCAATGCAATTTTGAGTAGCACACAGTTATACTACAAAATACAAGGTGCGACTAATCGACCATGTCAAACGCAGAAGTAAAAAAATCAAGACGCTCATGATTCTCAAGCACTCTCGGGCTCCTACAAATTCGTTATATTTTATGTAACTGGTTGGGCTATCAAAAACTGAAAAAAAATTTCTTTTTTTAAATTCACTATTAAAAATAATTGAAAAACGATCCTGAAATCAAATCAAATCATTTGTTGGTACAAAATGTGATTTTTAAAATTAAAAGGGGTTAAAAATAAGTTTACAAACTCGGCAAAACATATCAACAAGTGAAGAACGGGAATACTATAAAAAATTTTGGATTTTTTTTGAAACAAAAATTCATTTAGCGTTTAAAAATAAATTGGATTGACTATTTTTGGCGCAAGAATTTTTGTCCACGAACCAAAATAAAAACTGGTTTGCGAGCCAAGATCAAAGGAAATTGCTTTCCTTTTTTAGATCATTTGATGGAGATAGTTTAAATAATGATTTGTTTTCTATTTAAAACATTTTCATTATCCGGATTCTCAGGACAATGACAGTGCACGCTAAGCGGAGGACAATTGTCGAGATCTGCCCCGCGTTTCCAGTTACAATATTCTGCTGGAATTGCTTTGTATTACTTTCAGCGAAGTTGCTCCTCATTAAGATTAGCCAAGAAACGAAAGTTGTCACCAAACTTCTCTTCCAAGGACACAATAATTCAGTCGTTGCGAGATTGTAGCCCCTGACCTTTTGCTCGTCGCCATGAAACGTCGGCCAATCCCACTTTGTTACTTGCTGATTAAAAAAAGCCCACTAGACCACCGCTTTTCAATCAGGTGCATGGTACAGCCCAGAGGGTACCAGAAATTTTCAAGAGTATGCAGACATGATGAAGAGCAGAGAGGTGTATCAGCTTTTCAAAAGAAGGCCATTTTATGTGGAACAACTGCGATGGCCAAGCAGTCTACCCGTCGTGGTGGCCCCAGTCTAACTGAGGACTTGCAAATCGAGCGTGAGCGCTAACGCAGTGTGGCCTATATATACATCTTCCTGCATAATGCTCACAACAAATAGCTTATATGAAGAAGAAGAAAATGACTGTTGAAAATAGCGGCCTTTTGAATCAACTGCAAAGGTCAATTGCTGGGCAAAATTTTTCTAAATTTTTGGGGAAAATATTTCCAGGGAGTGCAGCTTTTTTGGAAACTGATATACGGTGCATCATTAGGAAAAACGTTAAAGGCCACAGCTCTGGACTTTGCAGTTCTGAAATAGCGGTATCAAAATGAATTGAAAGTTTAAACGTCAAAACGAGTTGATCTGAAAATTCAAGATGCATTTTTATAAAGAACTGCAAGAACTGCTTTTCTATCAACAACTTTCAATCGCCTCCATTCCTTTTCAATCAAAAAATTGGTTTTAAGAAATACTTGCAGTGGAAAAGTTTTCTTGACTAGGATCTTTTTTTGCAGACTCTTATCTTCTACGCAATTGAATGTTCCAACTTGGAGGCGGTAATAATCCTGATTAATTTCCAATGCGATGTATTTTTTGAAACTTCGGAAGGAAATACAGTTCTTCATTATTCGGCAAAATGCTCGGATGGAAAAATATTGGTATGTTTAAACAAATTGTAGGCATTGCGTAATTGATATTTTGTTATACCCACCGTGGTGTAGTGGTATTGTTAAGGGCTTCGGAGCGAAAGGTCTGGAGGTCAAAACTCAAGCATCATTTGTATTCGTCAGAAAGGGCATCCGGAATTTAGTGCTACGTTGCTCCAGCGCAAAGTTTGGTTCGAAAGCGAGCGTGCAGTAGTAGACATTCATTCAATCAGCACGTCTGAGCTTGCGAAATGCGGAAAAAATGACGTAAAACCGACGACGACTCGATGTTGCAATGTAAGCTGATCTAAATAGTTTATACAACGAAAACGTACTCAAGTCAGTAGTATTCATATAGAAGAATGATTTTCTTCTCTTTTCAAACTCCCTCTTTATCGTCTTTTGAAACTTAATTTTTTAAGTAAAAAACACTTAGAGATAGTTTGGAATCTCCACTTAATTTTGGGAACCCTTAACTTTTCTGTCACATTTTTTTCTTACCACTTTCTACGCCATTTTCAAAGTAGCTTTACTCATTTAAAATGATCAGTTTTTCTATTTTTTGGTTCTTTATGCAGCATCCGGTTCATTTCTTTTATCTATAAACAAATGTAGAAATGTATGATTTTAACGCTAAAATGAAAATGAACAAAAAATCATAAATCATTACGAACTTCTTTCTATCGGGAGTATGTTTGACAATAAAATTCCATTTTGTTTTTTACAAACGGAAACTGACATTTGATAGTTTGTAATCAACCATATATGGTTTGGAATTAGCTTGAAACCATTTACATGCAAGCGCTTGAGAAGATTTTTTTCTTTACATCGAAGGAAATCCGCGTTACAAACACACAATGAAAGTCTATACGTTTTTTCAGCCGTTTCACATAAAATATCCCGAAACGTAAAACACGAAAAAACAGCTTATTGAACATTGTGTTTCAGTATGGCTTTAAAATTTCAGTTCTTGTCGATGTGTTTTTTGTGGTATTCGCATCTCCTTTTCAAAAGTTTAGTTTTAGAATTTTTAAAGTTTAATTTGCCACTGATGTTTTTAATTTATCGGTTAGTTCAGAAAAAACTTATTTCGTGTTAATATATTCGTAGGAGCTCATGCTCTGTTTGCAAGTCATGGTGAGACTGAGCCTCTGAGACATGTAAGATGCTGGACCCCACCAACTGTCTCTCACATAAAGATGGAAGGATCCCGTTGACGTGTCTTTTCCCAGAAGCACGACAAGCAAACTTCCCGGCTTTTTCTTGACAATGCTTCTTTCGCGCTAAGAGCCAAGAAGGAAAGCTGTATATAGAGTAGTTATGTGTTTTGATGTACTAGACAAGACGATTCAACCTTCAGGTGTAGCAACCGCAAAGCCAGCGCTGTACTGTACAACATTGAGCTGGGCACTTTACGCTGCACATATTGACCCCACAGGCATAAATTTATTTTCTGATACAAAGTCATTGAGTTTTTAAAATTACGCTTCTGCTACGTTGAGAAAAGAAATTCAAGTGAGCAAACGAAAATCTGTATGGGTTGTTTGTTTACAGTATGACGCTGTACAGCTCAGATCGAGTTCTTGAATCACGCCATGTGAAAATGACGTTTGCTTTAGACAGCTTAAAATTCAATAATTTCACAAAACATGAGCTTTGGAAACGACAAAGATTCCTTATAATTGTAACAATATAAATTTTGTTTTCACAAGCTGCAAAATGTACTAGGAATGAGAAAAAATACAAAACGACATTGCGGTTTGTTACTTTGTTTTGACAACATTATGTAACATCTGCTTACAAGTCCAATAAAATTATGTAATTGTGATCGCATCATCCGACCACAAAGCTACTGGTAAGAATAAAGTAAGTTTTCGTGTGAATTGACTGTTTGCGCTTCGAAGAATTTTTTGTGGAATGCTTTTTATTGCGATCTTAGAGATGTTTATAGGTCGCTTCAACAATACATTGCTACTGATTTGGTTTGAATAGGCAATAAACACTACCCTAGGTTTTCTTACTCTTCAATGAACAAACGCGGTAGAAACAAATAACAGAATAAAGAAAACTAGCCAAGTACCAGAGAATACAACTCTTGTTTTCAAACTTGAAGACTTAATGCTATAGCATTTGACTGGCAAAAGCACCTTAAGATGTTGGTGTCGCAATAGAGATTGCGAGTTCAAAGCTCACATGGACTCTGCGTTGTTGTGCTTTTATGAAAAATACGTCCTGGCGATTGCTTCCAGGTTAACTTCAGTTTGTGACGAAGATGTGCAGCCAGCGACGGTAACAGACTTCATCCTATGAGGTGCCCACTGCACAGTACGTGGTAAAGTAAAAAGTTTTGCGGAGTCCCAGACATATCGTACTGCAGCGATAACATTTTTCTTTTTTAGCTTCAAATCATACAGCAACGAAAACGTTTTTACTTTTCAAAGACAAATCATACACCAACAAAAATGTTTTTCCTTTTAAAGATAAATTATGCAGCAACAAAAATGTTTTTACTTTTTAAAGACAAGTCACACAGAAACGAAAACACGGTGAAGTGCGGTCTGTAAAATAGTGCTTCATGCAAAATATGTTCGGGAATTTTCGTGGTAATTTAGAAGCGGCAAGACCTGGTCCACAAGATTTGGTCAATCTATAAACTTTGTAAGATACTAAACTTCAGAAAAAATATGATAACTTTTTGGTTTATTTGTGGAAAACCGGAACTACTTTGCCGTTTTTCGTAACAACATTGATGCTGTTTTATATATAACAAATTGACGTAACAACAGTCTGGTGACGTCAAAAGGTCTAGAGGTCATTTTCACCTGAACTTACTATTTTTATCTTTAGTCAAACGTAAAGCAAAGTGCTATTTTTAACCACGATACCACGGATGCTGCAGATAGGGTTTTACAGCATCTCTAATTGGCACTCAGAACAGAACGAAAAATGAGAAAAATAGCTGGCAAGTTCGCTTGTTGTGGCCTTAAAAAGGTGATTTCTCGAGCTTCATGTAAAAAACAGGTGGTGGGGTTAAGCAGTCTACCCGTCCTGGTGGCTCGGTATTAATTAAAACCACCCAAGAGGCGTCCAGACCGTGGCTCGCGGCCTCACCTGTGCAATATTTTTTTGAAGTTCAAGGTAAGATAAATTGACTTCAAAACATTTAGAAATACACAAAACTAACCACGGAATTAAAGAAAGATTTAGAACAAAAATTTGATGAAATTGAAAAGTCTGCCATGTGTATTTATCTGTTTTGCTGCCTTTTTTGTGTGAAGATAAGGGAGGTGCCCAAAAACCAGCAGATAGAGCGTGCTGATTTTCAGTGTTCATCTAATTTAAAGAAGTTCAAAACTTATCCTATGCTTGAGCTTTACAAAAAAATATCAGAGGATTGACAAATAGGCAGTTTTGGTTACTTCTTTGCTCGGCAGCACTTGTTTGTGCGGGCAAGTTTTTTTCGAGAAAGAACCATGTTAGATCTCCAGTGAAATCACTTATGACTGTCGTACACATACATACATATAAACAATTCTCTTCACATCGCTACATTGTCTATTGCACCGAATATTGCCGAGCTTGTTAGAGAAAAGCATTGCAAAATTTTGCAATGAAGTGTTGAAGTGTATTGGAAATTTTGTCAACTTTCTGCTTTTGTTATATGATTGTAAAAAAGGATAAAACACATTTCCGAGATACACGTACACATCCGGTACACATTTTATCATAATACAGATTTTTCATTGGAATCTAGATGTGAAGAGTTTTGTCTGTTTTTGCACCAACCTGTAGTCAGTGTAGTGAAAACTAAAATGTAATCCCTGTCAATTGGGATTTTAAAGCCATTCGCTAACCGCACATGGCCCTTCGGCTAAAAAGGTTGGACACCCCTACACTAGGCAATAGAACAACAACCTTGCTTTTTGTATTCATACTAATCCGACTACGAATAATTAGCTTTACAGTCTTTACTAACTGCCTACCATGTAAAGATGAGAGAGTGCTAAAGGGCCTGACCCAAGGACACAACGAATAGCCTTGCCCGCTTTTCCTCCACGTTATTTCTTTCGTGCTGAGCGTCAAGAAAGTAAGCTCTGAATACCGTTTTTGAAATCTATGATATAACTCGACAGGGAATTGAAGCCATGTCTATCGATTGCGAAGAGGATGCTCAAACCACTACAACATCATGCTGGTTTTAAATTGATAAAAAGCCTTTTTTTTGTCGAGAGGTGCGCGAATGCCATGCTGTTTGCGGATTAATTGATTGCTTTTTGAAACTGGAAATTTTTTTTCTAATATCTGAAAAGTGAATTCACTTTACCCAAGAACACAGCAAAGTTTAAGCTATAAAGCACAAGTCTATCTGTCTGTCTGTAGTAACTTCTCCGAAATTACATGGTGATGAAACAAGACGCTTGAAAACCATTCATCGACACTTGGCAAATAGCCAGCACGAGAAAATCTTTGTTTTTGATTTCAGGTCGCCGGGAAGTTTTTCCTTTTAAACATAAAACAAATTGTCTTCCCACCTGCTTTGGAGTTGCCAGTGGCGCAGGCTCAGTGCAACGTAGCTGAAATGGCCACTGTAGTGTCTCCGAAAGGGTCAATTATCACATAAACCTACGGGCATTTAACCCAAGAACTAACAATTGTGAGCCAGAGCTAAGTTGGACTGTAAAATCAAAACAAGTAAAACTAAATACAGCCTTAATAAATATTAACCGATTGGTTTTGAAGGTGGGTGAAAGTGTATACCAATTAAGGATAAAATCCATTGAAAGAAAGCTTGCTTGGGTGAGAAAACAATTGTAAGCATGCATAATCGAATTTATTAAAATCAATTCACACTTGAATTAGAAGCATGGTTATCACAGCTAAAATAGTGGTCGTTCCACGCTTACAAAAATGAGGTACCAAGTGATAGGCCTTCATCCCTGATCAAAAATAAGTGTTTAAAAAACACTCGTTTAATATCGTTTTATGGTGTTGGAAATCACAGTTAATTTCTTTATTAAAAGCAACTTGTAAATATTTGCAGTAAAGCTTTTAACTATGTTTCTATGGTCAGTACTGTTTGAGAAATTGAAGAAAACAAAATTTCCAAACAATTTTATGTGGCACCATCTCATCTCCCGACGGTACACAATTTTTCGGATGTTAATGAGAGAGATGCTAGCTTTCGTTTGAGTACTAATTTGCTTTCCATGATCGAGAAACGCGAATTTTTGAAAGTCAAACTAATTTCGATGTCATGTTGGCGACACCAGCCCCTTAAGACACCCACTACGAGTTGGAATTATTCGAGTCAAGTTTCATATAATCACACAGACACACACAACAGATTTTGACAACAACAAAGCAACAAAAAAATACGAAAAATGAGCAACAAAAAATATGACGCAAGAGTAAAATTTGAGTGCGTTGGATCCAACAAATCATAAAACTAACTGCATTGAAGTAAAATAATCTGACATCCTGCTGTGACAGCTACGAAATGCAGCCAAATGAGAGCGGTCTAAAAACCTCAAAACATGTTCCGTTTTATCACACAGATGTTTCTGCACACTTAGTTACAGATACAGTGCTAACTGCCTGTGACTGTGAATTTGAACTGACTGACCAAACTAAATATTTTCTTAATTTGGCAGCCTGCGATTATTTTGTGTTCCCAAACAAAAATAAGTGTCTGGGAAGAAGTCTCCGGCGGATGATGACGTCAATTCGCTGGTCAGAATTTTTAAGAATCTGGAAAAAATCTATTTTCCGAAAATCAATCGTTGCAACACTAATTTGATCGTTGCAACGCGTGAAACGATAGATCTTCCGGAAAAAATTTAACTAACTCATCCATCATGGTTGCCCTACAAACATTTCAATCCACCCTCGAAGTCTTTACTGGTGTAAGGTTTTTTGACCCATTCGTTTCCTTCAAGCAATAGAGCTTGCAAATAACTAAAATAATATTTTCCAGGAATACTTGCTTGAATATTTGGATCGCTCACAGACCTCTGAGACATCGGCAGCACTAGTAAACAAGCCTTCTTGTAAAACAGGTAAAGCATTACAAAAAATCACATTGACAAATTTATGACTGTAGAAATGGAATAACTTTTAAAGTTGCTATGCGGTGAGTTTTAGGTTATATTCACCCAGGTTCAATCGTAAACACGAGTTTCGTTTTATATACCCATCAAGCGTACGCTGAAGTTTGTTGAAACTAAGTTCACCGCCGTTCTCACAACTTGCAAAATTTGAAAAGCAGTTGCGCAGTACGCTTAATAAGCGGTGTTATAGGAATCAAATTTGCAACGAGCTGTATTCATGCAAACGCGTCACGTTCGAGGAAACTGATGCTTTGAATGATTTTAGTCTGAACTATAGTTAAAAAAAAGACCGATACAGAGGCATGCGAGCAATAAATTGTGTGATTGCGCCATATATAGTGTTTTCTGTTTTTTGTTACTGCGTTAGAAACAAGCAATGAATGCAAGTGCTTTGAAACAGAGTTGCTTTTTATAGCTTATGACATTTCAAATTGTAAATACTCTTCAATAGGGTCAACTCCTCTTCACGAAGCTGCATCATTGAAGCATCATCAACATCTCAAACTCCTCCTGCAACATGGAGCGAATTGGCTTTTACAGGTGCAGTATTTAATGTTTTTCCTTTTGTATCTGTATCAGTGGCCCTTGACTTGCGGAAATTCCCACTGGTGAAAAATATTTTTCTTCAAGAAGGAAATTAGCAATCTGTAGAAGCAATTAAAATGACGTAATTACCCCAAAAAACAAAGGGTAAATTCTGCCTTGGTGATTGGCTTTAGAAAAAAATTAACGTAAAAAGAATAAAAACGCTACTATACATTAGTTAAATATAAGTGCTGATTTCAAAACATGAAACCGGACCGAATTCCACTTTTTGGTTTCTCTAAGCCTCAGCTTTGTAGTCGGTAGATCTAGATTTATAGTTGATTTCATTTAAAAATATCAAATTGACATTTGCGGATTTCCAGCAGGATACTCCGTAATGAGAGTGATGTGGAAAATGACTTATAAAATAATGCAATTTTTAAGCCAGCGGCGTCAAACTGGCGGCCTGCTAGGCCCTGTTTTGTGGCCCAGGTCATGCTGCCTTTGTTATAGGCAAAATTGAATAATTTAGTATCCTAACACAATAAACTTCTAACCAAGCGCATGCACTCTTTAAGTGTGAAATGTGAAATGATCTGCGCAAAGCACATCATCAACCTTGCATACTTGCACGCTTCTATTAAATGTCAAATAGGTTTTAAGAGAGATGGCTTCACTTAACAATTCCATGGTGCAGCGTGAGTGTTTCATAAATAGAAAAAATTTCTACCATAGCTTAGCATGCTTCCGCTTCCAACCAAGTGCGCGTCAAAGAGGGAAAATGGCGGAAGCTTTGGCAGATGACCTGCCACTAAAAAACAGAAATTGCTTGGGTTGTGCAAACTTCACAGCGCAACAAGAACAATGTGAGGTTTCAGTTAAAATATTCATTTAGAAGTCATGGAACTTTGCATCATCCTTTCATTACTATGTTGTCTTTAGAGTCTAATAGTCTTTAGAGCGTCCGCTTCGCAGTCGGTAGACCTAGGGTTCATTCCCTAAGTCGAGTCATACCAAAAGACTTTAAAAAATGGCATTCACAGCTTCCCTGCTTGGCGCTCAGCACAATAGGGATAGTATGGAGAACAAGCCGGCAAGCTTGCTTTTTGTGTCCTTGGGCAAGGCACTTAACGGGATACCTCCGTCTTTATGTGGCAGACAGATGGCGGAGCCAAGCAGTCTACCCGTCGTGGTGGCCCAGTCTGACGAAAGACATGCAAACCGAGCATGAGCTCATACGCGTGAGTGAGTGACTAGGTTGTCATAACAATCCATGTCTGTTCCAACAAATAGAAAAAAATAGCGATTAAAGATTGGAACTAATTTACAAATCGCATTCAGAAGATTCAAAATCTTGAGATGTCCATCCCTAGCTGTAGCAGTCCCGATTCCGCCTTTATTTAAATTTTAAATCATAGTCTGGCCCGTGCAAAATCTCTATATGTAAATATGACCCACAGCAATAAATCAGTTTGACACCCCTCTTTTAGGCTATTACTTCATGATTTGAAATCCTTGATCCAATGCAGAAGTTAGTTTTCATTACGGTGTTCTTGACTTTTGCTATAATTTTCACCAAAGGAGTTGGATGCTACAGATAAATTGGAACTAGTAGTCTTAAAAAGTGCGTTAAACTTTCGTACGTTAGCGTTAGAATTGTAATTCTATCTTTTAGGATCTTAATGGCTTCTCTGCTCTGCATTTGAGTGTGAAAAACTACGATATTGCTTCGATTCAAATTCTCATTGAATGTATTGAGAAATGTTTTTATGCGAATGATGCCAGAAGTGAAGAAATTGTTTTGACAAAGTGGAAAGAACTGTGCAACCAACCTACAAACCACGAATACTCAACTCCATTGCACCTTTGCACAGGTATAGCAAGCTTAGTTATTTCGAATAATTTGCGTTAGTAAATGCACAATGTAGGTTTAATAAACCTGAAGCCAAATTATTCTACGCATAACTTGTAAGGGTGCGTTTGGCAATGGGATTGTTTGTTGTTCAACTGTAAGTCAGATTGGACCAAAGACTAAATAAAATTAGCATTCACAGTTTCTTGTCTACTTGACTTTAAAAGAAAGTATGAAGGGTTTCATGTTGATTGCCTCAACTTTTCCGGCCACTATTTCTATTGATCCCATGAACAAGTAAATATTTGAAAAAATGTGTTATGATTCTATAGATGTAACATCACTTAACTATGACTCTATAGAAAGGATAGATGCTTGTCCTTAATCGTACTCTCCACAAAAAAAATACGTTTTCTATGAGCTTTTGATGTCGAAAGTACAAAAGAGAGAAGGCAATTTATTCTTACCCATTTTCCTAAAAAAGTTTAATTAGAGAAAATTATTTGGATTGCTCGATGTTCAACTCCATTCTCTTCTAAACAATTTCAGTACTCAGCTCAGCTAATTGTTTGTCTACAACAAAAACAAAATATTTTTTAAGTCATTAATGAGATTTTGGTTCTTCGCCATTACATCAAAAGTTTCAAAAAAAAACGGTAGTGCTTTCCTGCATACACTGACATCTGTGCTAAGGCGTTAATATGTTACAGGATTGTTGTGCTCTGCCAACAACGACATCTTGTTACCGGCTCAACAAATGATTGAAATTCTTCTTTCTTACGGCGCTGACATATACCTAAGAGATGCAAATGGAAAAACCCCTGATGAGCTTCTGCCTCCGCCAATGACGTCACAAGGGGTATGTCCTCGTGTGAAATGAAAGCTTTTGCGCAAGTATGATAGGTGGTCATTGGAAATATCTCGGAAGCACATCCAAGTGCAGGTGGTTCCAAGTTATTGGAAATGTGAGCAAGTGGCTTAAGGTGTAATTTTATGACGACAGCTATCGAAAGGTCATTCGTTTAAGTCTTCCCTGGACTGCGTTGTTGGGCCTGAGGAAAACCATTTTGTGATATTGCCCTCTTGGCGGATTCCAGCAATAAACTGAATGAAAGTAGAATTTGTAAGCGAAGGTCCTTCCGATGCGGGAAGAACACCACCTTTCCTTACAATTTCTACAATGCCTGTTGTACAAGGAAATCTTTCAATGTATGCAGTACTTTAATTGAAAGTGGTGCCGAATAAATTGATAGGAATGATAATTCCTGTAAACTCTGAGAAAGGTTTCGAACACACTCTCCCATACTTTGCAGCAATGCCTCGTTTCTCGAATACGTAGGATGAAAGTGCGATGAGCAAGCAACAAAAATTCAAGAAAACAGGTGCTACAAAAAATTAAAAGTACGCCATTGGCTATGTACTCCTTTTATTTACAGATTGCTTCTGTTCATCAGCTGTTCGACAAAGCACGAAGTTTATACTCAGATGGAGCAAGTCATCAGCATCATTACGTCACTTCCGTGGTTGGTGGGTTGCCGTCCCCAAATTGCAGTGGAGAGTACGTTGCGTTTTCTCAGTGAAGAGTAGCACCTTACTGCGCCGCGCCAGAAATATTCGAGTAATTGTTTTTAAAAATCTTGATGAACACAGCTCCCTAAACTTATAGTTTTCCAGTTTTGACCTAAACGGCGATGATTTTTATACCCTTTCCTCTACTTGACTCTCTGGCTCCCGTGCTTTGTGATAACTAACACTGTATGTTAAAATTATTACATTTTATGTTTTCTAAAGTAATTATCGAGTTATTTTTTGGCTTTTATTATTGTTCCAGGTTTGGTATGTATACTAACGTAATTATTTTGTTTCTTAACTTATTGATGTATATATTGCTGCAGTTTAGTGCCATTGAGTTCGGTTTTAATAAATATTATTACTTTGCATTAAGTATATCACTTACTCGCCTAGGTAGACTTAGCAGAAACTAGCTCGTATGTAGTGGTCAAGTTGACAATCATCCGCAACCATCTTGCATTGGTTTTGAGAAAGTATTTGTCCTTCTCCTGTTGGATACAACGCTTCTAGCAGAGACGCAGATACAATGTGCTACCTATGCGGTAGGTTGATTTCAGTAGATAAGCTTTCCGAACTTTTGTAGAAAGAGGAAGAGAAGCCACCCATAGCTATCTGTGATTTGTGAGGAAGCAGTTGAAGGTCTGAAATAAAACTACAAAGGTCCTCACGCTACCCAACTTTTTGAAAAAAAAGAGTTATATTCAATAGTAAGGATTTTCCATCTTGGTTCCACCTTTGATAAACAGTTGGACGTCCCTGAAACGGAAATGAGCATTGTAATAAACGCGACAACACCAATACTCGTGATATTGATCAGGAAATAGAGAAGAACAACTAAGTAGTTTCCCAGTTGAGCCGATTTCTAAAGTTAGCTCAAGCGTAGCATCGGTGCGAACGCAAAACTAAAAACAAAAAAAGCAAAGAGCGACCACATATTTGAGTAATAAAACACGTGATAAAACAAAAAACTGTCATTTTTAATGTTAATAATTTTCTAGCTATTATTTTTTAAAGCCTTGAGATCCGGTAATTGAGTTGAAACATAGACACTTTTGTTAATGATTGCTTTAAAAGTTTAAAGGTTAAGATAAGAGCATATCAGCTACCCAGTTTTGCTTTGCTAGAAAACTACAGTTTTCCACTATGTGTTGAAAAATTAGACGTTATTCTTTCAATATTCTGTGGTGTGCAATGCCTTCGAGTACGCAAAGGCAATGTTTGGGTTCTTCTTTCTTAGAACACTTCTTGTTTCGTTTCCAAAGAAACCATGGTAATAAGTCACTGCGATTTGCATAGTGTTGCTTTGTCACGTGTGCGAAATGTGTTTTTGTTTAACTGAAAATTCTTTAGCAGTCGCGTGAAAGTGCTCCAATACATACACATTTAATCTTTTGCTTTGCGGGTAACATAATCAAGGGCGTAGCTACAAGAATATTGGGAGAAGAAAAATTTGGCGTTTCCATAGTGATGATAGAGCCATTAGCATTTAGTGATGATGAAAGTTCACAATCTGCGGATAGGAGGGGATGAGGGACATTTGGCTATGAAACTGATGTGATGCCTGTTAAAGTCAGATCTTTAATTTACGGCAAAGAAAAATTTAGAAACCCTTTTTAAAGAAAGTTAACTTGATAATGTCAGTTCTACAGATATAGATTTAACAAATTTTAAAGATTTTCAATAGCTGATCCTCAACTCTACCCCAATTGGCCGGCTCCACTCTTTTTAAAAAGTCCACTGCCTGGACGTAATTGATAAATTTACTCGCAATAGTCGCAACTGCACGTTTCAAGCCTTTCTAAATTAGTTTGCTTTCTTGCGCTCCCTGCGGTTTCAAAAAATAGGTTGCAAGCCGCTAGGTGGCAGAAAGCAATGGAAATGCAACAAAATTTTTGCTTTTTCAAGGCACTGCTCACAAGAACAGAGCTTTCTAAAGTTTTTTGAAGTGATATCAAAGAGTCATTGCCAAGAATGTAACTAGGGAGACTAAGGGAAGCTGAGCCTCTTCTGGCCATGGTACTTTATCAAAAAGAAAGGCGAAGGCTTATTTTCAACCATCCAAAAGTTTTTCCAAGAAACATCATTATGAGTTTGAAACACTGTGTAGCTCGGAAGACTTGCTTGTACATCAGGCGTTGTGAAATCTTCAAAAAAAGATGTTGTTCTTCCTGTGAAAATTATTACATTGAACAACCATTGCAAAACTTTCTTTGATCAGCGTTTTGCTGAGCAGATCCGCAAGCTCCATCACAAAAACAGTTCTCAGGATGGTATTCCAAACTTGAGCGCGAGCAGCAAAAATTAAGCGAGTAAAACTGAATTTTTTTCCACTGAATGATAAAGAAAGGTTCAAAAATTATCATTTAAACGCGATTGTTACGTCATTAATATCAACTGAGATAAGTAGAGGCTGCAGCTGTAATTATTGACAATAATTGGACTCACTTACTATAGAGCGGTGCGAAAGAATAAATACGATTCCGGCAGAATCGAACCCACAGCCTCGTGATTACTGGTCAAAGCAACTAAGCATCTAAACGATAATCACGAGAATGCGGGTTCGAATCTCAACAAAATTGTGTTTAGCCTTTCGCATTGCTCATTGGTGACATTCCCCAGCTACTAACTTTTCATGGAAATGCAAGCCGTCTTTTTGAGGTAGGAGTGGATGAAGCATGATTCGGTGGTAAGATGTCGAAAGTAGTTTGTCTCAACTTGTAAAATATGAGAATTATTCCGATCAATTAAATGATCCAATTCATAGGCATCCAAATCTTTGTTCGGGGTATTTTTTGGAATAGCATAAAACAAACTTAATCGCCACTATGTGACTCAGCATGAACTTGCCTCCACCAAATTAGTAATTGATTCTCATATCTCGAGACTAATTGTCACGTTGTTTGGGGGGGCAAAAGACAGATTTGGTAAAAAAGCTTCATTTTATCGTTTTGCTATCGTCATTTGTTTGACTGCATGTAAAGAATTTACTCAAACATCGGGAGGACAATTACTGCTTGCTTTCAAACACTGTCTAGCGTAGAGGTGCGCAATCATTTCGCTTTTTTCGGCCACAATATAGACCTTGCCACCATTTCAATTTATCAGGTTTCTTCAGGGCAGTTGGTGACCAATTAGTAGCTAGAGGCTTTAATTAGAGCATAGCTTAGAGCGTCACTTTTGTGGGACCCAAACTAAGCTCCACTGCAGTGGAAGTTCTGTCGATAGTTTATTTTACAAAACCGCCGCTAGTAATTGTTAAAGTTGTTTTTTATGACGTCTAAATACACCTTAGATTTCATCGCTTCCACTCAATCGCATTAAAAATTTTGTCGATTTTACGGTTTTTCTGCTTATACATCTTTTCCCCTTGTTTTTGCCGGCATAGACGTGCTAATTCAGGTTAGGGAACACTGGGGATACTCGGGTCGCAGGAGAACTGGGACACTTTGCTTTTCTACCTAGTTTTTATGTCAATGAGATCGCAAATGACATCAGCCTTTGCGGTAGACGTATCAATGCAAGACAACAAAAAATATCGATTGAGCAAGCGTAACTGATGAAGTTGTTGGAGAAATAAATTAGTTTTATGATCGTTTTAACTAAATTTTTATAATTGGCAAAGCTTTTGTATAGCAGAAAAGTCTTCAGGCCAGGGTAGTTTAATCAATGGTATCATCAAAGACTGCTAGAAAGCCAATGATTTAGATGTTTGCAGTCTCTCCATCTAAGTTTGAAGATCAGGTTTAAAATGGCGCGTCCATTATGAATAGAAAGAACCGGGAAAAAGTGTCTCTGTTCTTTTACAGTTATTTGTCCCGCTTTGTCCTCACAACGAAAGTTGTTTGTCCCGCTTCTCTCTGCAATATGTCCTAAGTTCCTCCCCCCTCATTTACCCCACTTTAGACACTCATCTTAAAACCGTGGTGACTTTTTTACGTGAGTTGCTAGTTGCTAGCCAGCAATTTTCAAGGCAATCTCCTATCAAGAAGGATCTGCCTCCAGCATCAAAGTACAATAGAAAAATTTGCTCAAAAATGATCACCAGCATCATACGGTACCATACAGCAATCTATTACATCATGTCAATAACCCGCGACCGGTTTCGACCTTATTGGGTCTCATCAGGCGGGTGTAAAAAACACTCAATAATAAACATGCTAAAAAAAACAAATTTGCCATTGGGTGCAAAAAAAATGCAATGCAAAGCAATATGATACAGTAATACCTATATCATGGGGGTCTCATTCAAGGACACACACACATGACATGGACAACAAGTCACATCGGCAAGCCCTAATAGGGGTGCAGGACCATTGTCAAGACTTATCATTAATACATGAGTTGCTAGTTGCTAGCCAGCAATTTTTAAGGCAATCTCCTATCAAGAGGGATCTGCCTCCAGCATCAAAGTACAATAAAAAATTGAGTGTTTTTTACACCCGCCTGATGAGACCCAATAAGGTCGAAACCGGTCGCGGGTTATTGACATGATGTAATAGATTGCTGTATGGTACCGTATGATGCTGGTGATCATTTTTGGGCAAATTTTTCTATTGACTTTTTTACGGTTTGCTTTTGAAGACACGGTTTTTTAAAGCAGTAAAATTGCTAAACGTTGGAACAGGCAGACTAACTCTGTGATGAAAGAACGAAGCACAAAATGATTTTTTTTAATTTTTGAAAAAGGATGTTCCATTTCTCTTCACTCTCCCCTGTGTCTTTAATAATGTAATGGCGTATTGTAGCATGGCATGCACAATTATTTGACGAAGTATGAACACATGCGGAGTGTGACGCAGCGGTATGTCACAATGCATCTTTGTGTGTCGCTGCATATAGTCTTACCGCTTGTTCGTTGTCGATATAGTTGCAACTCCGGGAAATTTTTGCTGTCACTTAGGATTTTTTTCGCAAAATGTCTTTGGGAAAAATCTTGGAATTTTTGAAACCGATTTGGAAATTTGGTAGAATCTTGGAATTTTTTTGGTTGGTAAATTGGGCAAAAAATATTTGATAGTGATGTTGAAACCTAAGATTTTGGGAGTTTTGAGGAAACTTAGGCTTTTTTTAGAGATCAACATTGCAGTGAGAAATATTTTTAAATGTATTGGAAATTGGTTGTGTGGCAGAACACAAACAAACAACGCGCCAAAACTTTTGTGAATTTTGATATTTTTTTACCCAAAAATTGCTATTTCGGGGATTCTTGTACATTTTCAGTCCGCAAACTTGTTTGTCGCTGAGTTTTAATGCGATGAAGATTGTGAAGAAGTAGATTGTTTGATTGGGTTTCTAAGCTGGATCGTTAGGCAGGACAGTGCTAAACATATTCTATTACTACACACTCGGTTTTAAGCTAGACTTTTTGTGGGAGCAACCTTGCACTTTTTGTTTTGGATGTCTTTTCTGTGAATATCAATGATATTTTCATGCAGTTTCACACCCCAGGTCTTTTTTCTCGAATTGTGAAAATAGTATAGTGAAAACTGGAACACAATGCCTTTCAAGTAGTCCGCAAAATCTTTTGCAAGTCGCAGATAATTCTTCGGCCAGAAAGATTGAACACCACTGATTTAACTACATAGCATGTATGCGTGGAGCAGATTGCTGTGGCTTTTGATATTTGATAAGTTCTTTTTGCGTTCAGCCAAACGAGTTGTAAGATATCGTTTAGTTTGTCCAATGTATACGTAGCCTGTTCGCATTTGAAATAGGGAACAGAATGAACCAAACAAGTATTTTCTTCATCAGTTTATGGGTTCTTGGAATAAAAACTTTGACTCCTGCCTCTTTTAAAACTCGTCTAATCTTTTCTGATATGCCTGAAACAAAAAGTGTAGAAGTAGAATGAGCAAGCTGTGTTTGGATTGGTTTGATCTTGGTGAAAAGAGAAATAAGAAGTCCGAGCTGGAAATCTGTGAAGACTTAAGGTAAAGCGTATAATGAGCGATTCACTATATAAATGGTTTTCACTAAAAACGAGAGAGCCAGTTCCGTGGATCGTTGGTTTAGAACTGCTTGTTTCTGATAATTGGTTGATGTGACATCTAGTGAAGGTACCTGTTGGTGTGAGTGAGTTTGTTGTAGATACCAGTGGAAAGTGTAGTTTTAATGGTGTCCCGGTGTTCATGTACTTCACCGGTAACGAGGACGTCGAGAAAAGAAATAGAAGAATTTTGCTCCTTGGCGTATCTTCCATGCGAAATGTTAATGAAATTAGTAAACACAGCTTGTCCTTCTTAGCCGCCTGCAGGTAGAAGACATTTCTTCTCTTTTTTTATACCGCTTATATCATTTTTGTATGGCCTCCTTTTATATTATTTTTATATTCTCCTCCCCTCACATCACTTTTTGTACTACTTGCTCTTTATAATATTTTGCACATGCAAAACAGCACCTTTCTTTGCAATTATCGTTTTGGTTGGCATCTCTTACAAAAATTCTGGCTGCCGGACTAGGAATCGGTTTGTTTTTGTAGCGGAAATAAACACTGACAACAGGAACATAATCCGCTTTCAATTGCCTACTTTTCCCTTAAAAAACAAGTATTTGATTCTTCATAATACTAACACTTTAAAGGCGCGTAATCCATTTTTTGTGAAATCGTCTCTATTTTTTTGGCAAAACACGACATGAAAAAAATTGATAGTGATAAGTTTTTACCGAAATGGAAATTGAGATATTGATTACACTCAACAGTTATAGGAACAATAATTTTTAGTGGTTGTAAAAAGATGTTGTTGGTATTACTCAAGTTAGTGCTGTTTAAACTAAAAAAAACTAATTATGTTCCACACTATTTAAAAAAATCAAAGCTTTTTATACAAATTTTAAATGAGTTTAATTTCGTTTTTTACCTTTTTGACGCGTTAAACCTTTGTTGCAACTGAGGATAAGCTTTGGACAAAACAAATTAACGTATTGATGCACTGACCACTAATCGTATAATATATTTTGTGTTACATTTACACTGTGTAAATTTCATATTCATTCAGCTTTCTAAACCTGGGTTTGATTCAAGCACTCCACTTTTCGTGATTGCAACTTATAAAAGATCTTAATATGAAGTGTATTCCTTGATGTCCGCAGGCTTGAAATTATTGTGAAAGCAGTCTGCGAAGTAAACCAGTCAACGTAACTGAACAACGCTAAAGCACGGAAACCCATATTTACGGAAATGCAGAAATTCATATTGAAAAATGGAATTACCAAATCACGGAAATTTATCCTAAAAAATGCGATTACAAAAATAAAGAAACTTATTTGTTAGTGTTTGTTGCTTTAATTGTGTACCAGAGTGACCTCTTAGTGCTATTGAGGGCCTTTTTGCAGTTGTTGGACCTGGATTCAATTCCTTTGTCGAATCATATTAAGATTAAACTACAAACCACACGACAGTTACGTACATGTTATGCCAAATTTAAAATCGTTTTTTGATATAAATTATTTAATTTTTTGTTTTATAGGTTTGCCACTATATATGTTTTGAGGATGAAAGATGGCGTTTTCTGATTTTGTGGCAGTTACTCGCTGCTGTCTAGTGGAAGGCAACGGAGGAAGAAAAAGACTTTGTGCTTTGCTAGTTTTGAGTTTTCTCTCAGTTGTTTGATGCAATTCAGAGTTGATAGGTGGAAGCGGAGTTAGACGGCATTCTTTGATTAGATCCTTTGAAAAACAGATAAATTTATTATTAAAATCAATTTTAATAAAGCTTTTCTTTAACGAAAAGTTAAACATTGCTGATCACATTCTTATCCTTCGGTCACATGTACTGAAATATTTACTGCTGCACAAAGAATGACTTCTGCTATGTCCAGTTGTGGAGTTGCAAGTAACCTCTTGCTTGAACAGCGCATCGTTAATTTTATCCAAAGCATTCCAACTGCAACCAATCAGGAAGGGGTTTTCCATAGGTACACAATTTGACGCATTAGAATCCATTTAGGTCCAACAACTGAGCGAAAAGTTAGATGCCTCTCAATTGTCTTTACCAGAAAAACCAAGTTGAACAGAAAATTACCGAAAAACTAATGAGTGAATCAAAAATACATAATGCTCTTCAAATTTCTAGCCCATTTGCGCCCTCGAGCATGCTTTAAACTCGAAACCAATTCATCCTGAAATTGACCCTTTATTGCAGTGAACTGCGATGGTCAGCCGACAGGAATGCAATGTTGGATTATTTTGACGCCTAACTTGCTGTGTCTTTGAGGAAAACATTTTATTACAACGTTTCCTCTAGTGTGAAGTTTATGGAAAGCAATTTTAAAGCACAAAAAAATAACAACAAATTTTCTATCAAAAGCGAGATCACTGATTACTTTTGAAATTATTACACATTTCCATATTCCATGTAAAAAATCATAGTTGATAAAATGATTTTGGTGAAAACAATTCTTGACGTTTCAAGTAATGTAGGGTGTTTGTTTGTTTTCTAAGTGAGGGTGATCAATTGATTATTTTTGTTGTTTTCTATTGTTGAAAAAAGTTTTCCGCCTTACATTGAAATTAAGTGTAAAAATTTGTTTGAAATAAATTTGTAGAAATAGGAAAAAAGACAATAATTATTTTCTCATTTTCTCGTTATCGCTTTTAATACTTTTACCAATAGTTGCACAAAACCCCCACAGCAAAAAAAATTTTAGAAAAGATATTTAAACTGGCGAGCTTTATAAAAATGCTATGGGTTTTCATGCTCATAAATTTACAGTATACCCAATCCCCCACTAAAGCAATTTACTCACCTGCAGCTGCGATCGAAGAGGTCGATTAGAAAGTACTGGGTCCCAGCACTGAACCAAAACTCTGTACAATGGCGTAGCTAAACCAGCTGGCTGTGGAAGTCGGAATCCTCCTTGAATGGCTTTCACAACGTTTGGGGTAAGTGCACTTAAATAAATGCTAATTGTCATTCAACATAGATTTGGTTATTTTGGACTGAGTTTTAACCTTCTAGCAAAGTGTTAGTGTCGCAAAACATAGGACTAAGTATTACCTAAACAGGGGTTCTCAAACTTTTTTGTTCTGCGATCTCATTTTAGAAAACAAATTTCTACGCGATCCCTGGATGGGTAGCCTACACATTAATGATGTTTAAGCAATAAACGTCCCATTACAGGCACTGGCGTGCTTTGTTTTGAGAGGGGAGCGGGGAGCGAAGCATTACATAAGCTTAATCTTATTATCAAGCGATTATATAAAATACGTGAACTCGATATTCTTTCGGAGGGCGAAGCATTAAACGAAGAAAATCTTGCGAAAGCAAAATTTTGCAAGTTTTAGTCACAAAAACTGTTGTTTTACATTTTTTGTTTCTGTCGCATCCTTTGAGGGCTATTTCTCATGTTTCCTTTCATAATTGCACCTCTTATCACAAATCTCAAGTATTTTTTTCTTGGGCGAAATCATGCGAAAAAAAAAAATTAACAAAATGAAAAGTCATTTTATAAAATTTATCATGATGGAAATAGTGAAGCAAAAAAAAAAATTAACAAAATGAAAAGTCATTTTATAAAATTTATCAAACATTTTATATAACGGGATGGATATTGAGCATGATGATTTACGAAAGAAATGAACTGATACGTCAAAATTGCTTGCTCTTGAAATAATGCCTTTACATGCGTATTGAAAAAGTCAAGAATTGACGCAAATGTAGCTAACATAACTAGTTTTTAAATTCTCATGAAAAGGCCAAAACGAGGAAACATGACACTTCCTCAAAATACGCTACTGGTGTGATAAGCAACTTGCATAGCTTACGCACTTCATATTAGCTTCCGCTTGGCTCTACTTCAAACAAACCAATTTTCCCAAAATTAGTAGTCGAAAGCTATTATATCAGGCTTGAAAAATACGATTTTAAATCACCAATAAGGCATAAACATTTTTCTTTTCCTTAGCAGTGTTTGGACCACGGAAAATGAAGTTTAGTAGCGTTTTTTTTTGGCAATTTCTGTATTTCTACATGACATTTTATTATACGCTATATTTTTTGTAGAGATATTTTGTTGCAAATTTTCTTATTTCCTCCTGATTTTTTATCTTGATCATTTCCGCGTAGTTTCCCCTTTTCCGACTCTTGGAGTCAAATTTTATCAAATAAGAAAATTGTTTCAAATAAGGAAATTTCTTTCCAAGTTGAAGCCGTGTCAACAAGGTTGATATCTGTCAGTATGTTACCACATGCAGGAAATAACAATGAATAATTGTTTCAATTTTTTGATTATTTGTACTTGAAAGCTCAAGCAGATATTGTAGTAAACAATTTTTTCTTTACTTTGTCTTATGGGAGGGTATCTATGATCCAGGTCAGACACAACAAAAGGATAGGGACCGAGGGTTTATCCTTTTACCACCCTAACCTGCTGTGTTGCCTAGATCAGATGCTGGCAGTGATGGAGTTGAGCCAGCACCTTGTTTCGTCATTCTAAACTGTCAGACCCATTATTCCTCGACGTGCCCGATGTGTGGGACATGTTAAAATAATGTGGTCTGCAGTTTGTTCACTAGCCCCACACTCGCATTTCGCTGAAGAAGCGTGACCCCATTGGTGCATGGACGAACCGAAACGCCCAACGCCAGTACGCAGGCTATTGAGTTTGACCCAAGCTGTCCTGATCAAACTCATTTCAATGGGTTTTTTGCTGACCCTAGGAATGTAGACACCGAGCGCTGACATACTCTTCGAGTACTCTGTGTCCCATATCAGGTACGTCCATTGGGCAGCGCGGGTGCCCAACTCAGATAAGTTGTGTAATAGTTTCCGCGCGGCAGGAACAAACGGGCGTCTAGATTTTACTCTCTCCTTGCTAGCAGCCTGCGGCTTAGTCAGCTGGCCATTCAGAATGTGGAGAGGGTCCAAAGAACTGCGATTATTCAAGGAGAGTGTCACTCCTTGGCGGCGAAGCTCAGCTGGCTGGATGTTTGAGAGAACTGGAAGGTTGTCCGTTGGAGTAGGCATTCAGTCACAATGCGCAAAGCGTAATTAAGAACGCTGTCGATGAGGCGAGTATGCGCGCTGCGACACCTAGCTGGTGCGCAGTACTCAGCAGTTGAGTAGATCAGGGACAAGGCAGCTGTGCGCAATGTCTTGGCACCAGCGCCCCATCCTGAACCCGCAAGTCGCTTCAGCAGCGAAACGTGCGTGGATAGTCTTTTGCGCAATGCCTCAAGGTGATGACGATACGTGAGCGCTCTGTCCTGTTTCACACCAAGATAAGTCGGCACTGGGCAAAATGATAAAATTTTACCATTGTTCTTAACTTTTAGCTCACACTTGCTCTCTCGATTGTGGAGATGAAAAGCTGCCGTCACCGTCATAGCATGGCTGAGCTATAGCCGCCAAGTCTGGAGATATGCAGAAAGTGTAGTCATATTTTTGCTCAAAGTTCTTTCCAACACCTTCCAATCTGCAGATGAAAGAAGTATCGCCAAGTCGTCAGCGTAGGCATACTTCTTGGAGGTTATGGAAGGCAGATTGTAGATGTACATGTTGAAAAGAAGAGTAGCCAAGACTGGTTTTTGTGGGAGACCATTTTTCAGGCGTCGGGGCCTGCTTGACTTACTGTCACCAGTGGTCAGGGTGAAGCTTCTGTTCCAAGCAAGTTCCATGATCATTCGGACCATGTGCGTATTCGGCAGAAGTCTCAGCAGCTTGCAGATGAGACCACGGTGCCAGACAGTGTCATAAGCAGATATCAGATCGACAAACATGGCACCAGCCTTCTTTTTTGCCTCAAAAGAATCCTCAATGTTTTGCGAAAGCAAAACGACCTGATTTACGGTAGACGTTTCGTGTCG
This sequence comes from Trididemnum clinides, assembly GCA_963675345.1. NCBI lineage: Eukaryota > Metazoa > Chordata > Ascidiacea > Aplousobranchia > Didemnidae > Trididemnum > Trididemnum clinides. The sequence goes on from OY776290.1 coordinate 8,992,824, forward strand.
AAATCCAGCCTATTCCTTCAGAAGCAAGGGATCAACTATTGGTTCGACACGATTGTAGATTAGTCGTTCGAGGATTTTGCAAGGGACGCAGAGTAGAGAGATGGGACGGTAGCTCCATGGGTCCTCTACAGGTTTTGAGGGCTTAGGAATCGCGACTACCAGCGCCCTTCTCCAGACTTTTGGAATTTTGAGTTGGCGCAAGCAGGAAGAAAAGAAGCCATATAGCCAGGACTTCAAGCCGGGACCAGCGTGGATTAAAAGCACTGGACAAATAGAGTGAGGGCTCGGAGCTTTACCTGGTTTTAAGTGGTGGAGGTCAGCAGCAAATTCTCTTGGAGAAAAATCTCCGGAGATATTCACTGCATCAGGAGATGTAGTATTTCAAAGGTCAGACAATTCATGGATAACGAGTCGGGAAGTCTCTCTATTTGCCCCCTCGTATTTTCGGTTTTTTACCAGCTGGCTAGCAATAGCATTTGCTGAAACGAGATATTGATGAGGAGATTGTCGTGACCTACCAGTGAGACTGTTCAACGTACTCCATGCTACCCGGCTAGAGTATGAAAAATCAATGTTCTGGACAGCCTCAGGCCAAAAAGCTTAACGTTTCCTGTCAAGCCTGGCAAGCAAAGCTGTAGCAACTCTGCTAGATTCATGCTCTTCAGGGTATTGAAAGAATGTTTAGTAGAGGTTTTCACACTCGGCATCTCAAAATGGTGTACGATTATTTCGTCGGCCACGTGGGATACACTTTTTCGCCGCAGTGCTGATGGCGTTACAGAAATACTGATATGCCTGATCCATATCAGGTGAATCAGGTGGCGGCAAAATCCTGGCAAGTTTGTTTGTAAGAGTAATATAGTGGCTCCACTTGGCCTGGCGGACGTTCCATCGCTTTACAGGCTTGCTTGGTACAGGACGGGCAAACCTGGGTGGAGTAATAAGGGAGGGTCGATGTTGAGACCTTGAGAACTTTTCTAAGATATGTCTGTCAGGTAAACGACTGTCCGAATCGATACTGACGAATGCAAGATCTGGGTTGGTACTTGTATTCCAACGGCCAGAATGGAAGCTGGCGGCATTCTTTGGGTTATGAAGTGGGACAAGATTGTTGGTATTTGCCCAGCCAAACAGGCATTCTCCATCTGCACTGTTGGCATCATTTCCCCAATCAACATGCTGGCAATTAAAGTTGCCAGCATAGAGACAGAGATGTGGAAATACTGGGAGATCGAATACTTGCAAACGAATCGGTGGAGGTTTGTAAGCGTTGACTATCTTATATCCATCAACGTCGACGTACAGCCACTCAGTCTCCGATGTAGGTGGAGATTAGTCGGAAAGGATTCACTTTAGTCGTTCGGGGACAAATGTAGCAAGGCCAGCTTCCTGCTTAAGGAAAACCCAACTAGTTGTTAGTCCGGTAGAACTAATCTCTGTGCAGACGTGCAGTGGGTTTCGTGGAGTAGGATGACGAGTGCCTCACGCTGTGCAGCAAGATGGTAAAGAACGCTCATCTTGCTCGCAGTGAGGCCTTCGATGTTCAGCTGAAGAATGGCAGGCCTTCGGAACTTGTTGACGATGCGTTTTGATGCGTCGCCCAGCCCTAATAAGGGCGTTTGCCATTTACAAGGCCTTACCAGAACATCGGTAACAGTAGATGCCCTACCGTTTGGACAGATTTGGTTTCGGTCTGTCAAGCGAGTTCAGAGGACAGGCGTACTCACCGACCGGGATACGGGAAAGCATCTGCCGTCCAGTCCAGTAAACAACTGACAGCGTAAAGATGGAGTTATCCCTAAAAATGCAACACAAAATCATTGTACTACATGTCTACTTTTAATTTTCTCGTGAGGGTTGCAAAAGATACAGCCAATTTGTTTTGAATTTGTTTCGCGACCCCAAAACTAAATCTTGCGACCCCAAATGGGGTCGCGACCCACAGTTGGAGAAGCTCTGATCTAAACAAATATATTTACGTTGTAGCCTATTTGGTGATGTGTAAGCCCATGTGCAATCAACCGTCAACAGATTTTTTCAGTCATGTCACAGCTTTCTAATACTGTGTTCATGATAGACATCATTTGGATTTCTGTGAAAGCGACTTGATAAGCTGCCAGGTCAACTGATCGAAGCTAATAAATATCACGTGATGCGATTTCTTGTTATCAATTGGTTGATGTTAACGCTCGAAATATTCAAAGAACTTCATAGAAATCGCTGGCTAAATTTATTACAGCTTGCTTATAGCTCGAAGAAAACAAAATTCGTGTCTTCTATCGTTACGTGATAAATTGAAAGCAAGCTTGTTGATAAATTTCATACAGTCACAAAAATAATAACCTGCAGTTTACCCAACAGAAGCTTGAATCTTAGAATAACAATGAAGTTAAGCAGCAATAGGGGAATATGGGCAGAGGAAATGTATTTTGAATTTTATTTCAACATGGTTAAAGCCACAGTTCCAATTTTTTCATCTGATATTATTTTCGGATGCAAAAAATACTATCATTTAACACTTTTTTCGCGTTTTGGGGTAGAACTTGGCCCCTTATCTTGACAGCGAATGTACTGCAAGTGACTTTATCCGACATCCATTCGAGAGTTTGGTGTCCAAAAAAGTTTTTCTGGCCCTGAATTTTTGGTTTTGATTCTTGATTCGCATTATTTGTGAATGAAAACTTCCTACTGGCGTACAGCCGTAACACCTGCATACGGCGGTTCTCCTTCCGTGAAAATTTCAATCACAACACATGCAAACGACCAAACATCCGATTCAAAAGTGTATAAGCATTGTTCTATCGACTCTAAAGCCAACCAGCGTACGGAGTTTGGATGCCGACTCTTTTCATCTCCTAAAAGTTAAATTTAGTTAACTTTTGTTAAATGTAAAAGTAAGAAATGTCTCGCTCGTATAGGTTGTCAATTAAAACTTCTATTAGCTGCTCGTTAATGACAATCAGTCTTGTTGTTGGAGCTACCAATCGACTTTTGTTGCTGGTCTAAAACTGACAACTTTTTTTTGCAATTCATTTTGACTATTAATTGAGTTTACTGAGTAAACATGCGATTTGTTTTTGCTGTTCTATTAGTTGTGATGTTTAGTTTTGCAGCGGATGTCAAGATGGAGGAGAGATTTTAACAAAAGAAAGCACATGCAAAGTTGTCATTAAAGTACATAGCAACGAAATCTTAGAAAATTTTCAATTCAAAACTTAGAATATGTTTTCAAAAGAAACGGTGTTGTATTGACACCTTATTTAAAAGAAATCATGTAAAGTAATACAAAATTAGGGAGAGGAGGGCACAGGTTGATTGGGCATCACAACCTGAGATACATGGGAGGATTTGTCGTCGAGCAGAAGACTTTTAGAAATGAACTCAAACATAGGGAAAATATAGGTGCTATGATCAGCAATTAAAGCCACTTTGAAAAAGGTGTACCTGGCGCCTCAACCTGGTGAAATCCAGCTTTAATGGAAGTGATACTTAATTTTAAATGAGTCATCCAGATTTTTGTCAATGCAGTTGTGCAGTAAGTAAATTTTCTCTTGGTATAGTCCAGGGGTGGCCAAACTGCGGCTCTTTTGACTCTTGTTGTATTTGTGTACAATGATGCAGTGTAGGGGTATGCGACCTGCTGTGCATTACGTTAAGTTTTGGAGCCGGTGGAAGGGTGCAAATACGTAACTTCAGGCTTTGAAAATAATGGTCTCCAAAAAAAGGTCATCGCTCTCTATCTGTACGGAAAATACTTCAATTCAAACAAACTAGAATTGCATAGCGGCTCTTTCGATGATGGTCGTTTTTGGCTCTTTATTACGGCAAGTTTGGCCACCCCTGGTATAGTCCAAAAGAAAATTTATGGCAATCGTGCCTACACACACACACGCAGCCAGCATTTAACAATCTTAAACTCACCGTGTGCATAGTATTTCTTGTTGTTACCAATATTAACCAGGAAACTAAGTCCGCCTAGTTTGCAAACGTTGTTATGAGTCAAAAGAATGTTTGAAGCTTTTAAATTACGGTGCAGCATTCCGTTTGTTGCAAGATATGAGAGCCCACAAGCAATCTGAGAATAGAACAAGCGTTAAAGTTTATTTTTTGATTTGCAAAGCGCCGAAGTTTTTTTGATAGCTTACTATTAGACCATCTGATGATTGCATTTAAGCGTAAAACAGACTGTTGAGAAATATAATCTGTTTATAGCTTTTGCGCGGTCCTAGTAGTTTATGCTCTGGTGCTTTCATTGAGCACTATATTTTGATCTGCTGGCATGCTGCAACATCGTTGATACTAAATAACTTTAGACCAGAAGTTCTTCATCTTTTTAAGCTTGGTTGTTTGAAGTAATGGAGGACCTTCATTTATTTTCCCTTCTTGTATGGATGATTTTTTCATAGATTGACTTGTGGTTGAGGATCTTGAATTTATTCTACAACTGAAAATCTAAAGGTTGTTGAAAACCACTTGAAAAGTCCTCAACAATCCCCAGTGATCTACATTTCCCAGTTTAAAAAACAATGCTTTAGAACAGGGGTGGCCAACCGTGGCGCATTGCATGGTTAGAGGTGGCGCATTGCAGGTTTAAGATGAAAATAAATGAAGCTTAAATAGTGATGCTAAAGGCGTGTTAGCATAATAATACGCCAAGGTTTAGTTCTTGATCGTATCTTGGCTGCATCAGGCGATAACTGCAGTATTTTTGGCATAGGCGTAGGAAGTGGGGGTCCGGGGGGGCACTGGGCCCCCCTGCTTGTAAAATTTCGGGAAATTTGAGTAAGTGCCCTTATATTTTACCCGAAAAATTTGTCACTGCAAAAACATCTCCAAAAAAAAAAAAAGGTCATCACTTGTTTGGCCTCACGTTTGGTGGCATATTTAGACCAAAAGTGATGGAAATGGTGCAGCGAAACAGGCAATGACCTTTTTTTTTTTTTTTGGAGATGTCATTGCAGTGACAAACTTTTCGGGCAAAAATTTGGTGCCCCCCCCCAATTGGTTTGAGGTCATACGCCCATGATTTTTGCCATTTCAGATGTGATCTCCAAAAAAAAAGGTCAACTGCATCATCGCGGCCAGTATGTTTAGCGTGGCCGCGATGTTGGCGATGACCTTTTTTTTTTTCTTTTTTTTTTGGAGATCACCCCTGAATATGGCGTTGTTTTGACTTCAAAGTATAAAAATACTACTACACGTTTGTGAGCAATGAAAAGAAATGGATGTTTGTGTGGCGCATCTTCAAATGAAAGTTTGTGTGGCGAAAAATTTTGGCGCATGGACTGAAAAGGTTGGCCACCCCTGCTTTAGAATATCGCTTTGCTTTGTTAAATTTAACTTCATGCAAAGGAAAACAAAACAAAGCTCTATTTTAGGGCAGTTTATTAATTTCCACCGACACTACTTCAAGTTCGTTTGGAGACTTTTCCTTTTCAGTTATTAACAAATCGAAAACTGTATGAGCGGTATTTAGCAAATTTCTTGCTTAATAGATTTATGGCCATTACAAGCGGAGGCATTTTAACCGAACAGTCACTTAAACCTATTTACGCAAAGTACCTCTTCCACGAATCGAAGACGCTCAAATTTTGATATTTCGTACTTGTCTTGCCGCAACAAATAATCCAGCAAATCACCATTCTCACAATACTGGTACATGATGCACTTCGGTTGGGTTAGCTGAGAATACAGAATTGCCGATTGATATGAGTGGACATTTGTTAAAGAGCGAGAGTGAATTCTATTAGCGTAGGCACTTTCCCTAAAACGTGCGAAAAACTTGCCCAAATTACGAAATTTTAATGCTCTCTCTCCGTTTAAGTAAGCTATGTCATTTTTTTGTAAAGAAAATTTGGCAAATTTTCCAGTTGATGTCATTTCGTCAAAGTTGTTTTGAAGTTGGCTATCATCTCGACATTCTACCAGGAATATCTAGGCTTGAATTTACACACCAAAATTGCCAGAAATGTGCAGAGAAAAGTTCTCAATGTTTGTTTTTTTCTGTCATTACCCTTTTTATAGTAGCAGAGCATCAGCATCCTCCCGAACCCCCCAATTGAGGCATCCACGTAGTCATACAAGGCTTAAAACAGTAAGTCTTTTTTTTTTGTGATAGCCTAGTAGGAAGCGTTTAACGCTAACGAATCGATAAATTTTTTCCAAACGTTCATGCATCTTTGCAAAATCACTTGTTGAGTTGTTTATCAAAGCAATTTGTCTAGTTTATTACGTGATAATAATCCCAACTGTATATTTGGCACTTTGTTTATAAAAAACTGACTTTTGCTTTCGTTGTATTATCAATGATTCGAAGCGAATAATGGTTGGGTTGGTAATAAGCTATTTTAAAATTTCAGTTGGAAAAACTAAGAAATGTTTTTGGATAATACTATGGTGCTATATCAAAACAGGTTATGTAAATACACAACAACCAATGAATGTAAATGCACCAATCATAAATATGCTGATTGAAGTTTTATCCTGTAAGTGATAGTGTGATATGCTTGGGTAAGCTATTGAGTAGGCCTACTGAGTAGCAGTCAGTAGCAGAGAATCCTACGTACTGTCGTAGCTACGAGCGATGTTTGGGAGCAGACCTCTACGACTTTAGGTGCGTCCAAACATTTTTTAAACTTGAATTGCTAAAATTTATGATACGATGATTGGAGTAACCCAAACGACATTGCGTCAAAAGTGGGAGAAAGACCAGTGTTGTTTCTTGCTGTTCTTTAAAACATCCAAACACTTTGGCACAAATACACATCTGGTGATCTTCTTGTATTTTTATCACCTGCAAACTTCATCTTAAAGATGGTTTGGTATCCCTTTTCAGAGGTCTCAAAAAGTTTGCCTCATAAATGGGTGGAGATCATATCTTAAAAAAGATTAAAAGCTGTTGGGAACCCTCCGCTTCTTTTGCTTTGACTGGGGTACTGGTGAGGTGTTGATTATTTTGAGTTCGTTGTGATGTTACTGAAAAGCACGCGAAGCTCCGGCAAACTGTGACTGTCTAAACCTTCAATAATGGATCCATTCCGGTCACTTTGGTTGGAATAACTAATAAGTGTCACTGTTCCGATATTCTCACTATGACATTGCATTTGTTTTGCAATATTCAGATTGTTTTTGTAGTTGTGTTAGTACTGACCAGTGACTTTTTCACTTTTATCAAATAGTGATTACATAAAACACAACAGACTAACGACATATTAAATTTATCACAGGGAACCATTGCAAATATTTAAGGGAAGTTGAAAGCTACTGCACTGCAGTGCCTACAATACGTTTGAGAGCACCTATGGAAATAACAGAATTTCGTGCAATGGCTTCATATTGCGTCATCATATTGTCGTGATGGCATTATGGCCGTTGTTTTAATTTTAGACACTCATCAAGCGCATTGTTTCATTGTTGTTAAGACCTAAGTGAATTTTTGATCGACTGTGTAGAAATTTGAGAGTATTGAAAATGAGGGCAGAAAGTTTCTTAGTGAAGTTCAAGGAGCCCAAATCGTCATCCTACATGGTGAAGGACCATCGGAACGATAGATATTCATCAAAATCAAGGCCGGTTAAAAGGCGATTAAAAAATTTCAACATCATCACTTCAGATCAAAAGTTAAGATATTAGGATTATTGTAGACAAAAGATGCTGACGATACGTGGCACTGCATGCAAAATTTTTAAAGTGAGTACAGAGAATACGCTGCAGGCAGATGTTTCTTATTTAGGCCTATATTAAAAAGTTGAAACAAAATCACCGTGATGACTGATGACATAAAAAGAAAATGATGAGAAAAACTGTTTAATTCATTCAACACAAGAGATATGAAGAGTTTGGTAAACACCGAATTGACTTTATGTTCTTCAAGCGCGCATACGCTCATACGCTCATACGCTCATACGCGGCATGCCGCATGCCGCATGCAACACGCTGAGCGCTCAACCATCTCAACCAATTGTGCACTCAACCAGCTGTTTTTCATGAAAAGTCTTATATCCTGCTTTATTCTGTCTGCTCTTTCAGACATGTTTTTATTTAGATGAGTTTCTTTCTCTATAAACTTTTTCCATTGTCACCAATGAATTATTCATCTACTTTGTATTGAGTTAAAGGTGTTAAAAAATAAAGAATTACTGCAAATGCTTTTGAGTGTGGCCTAGTCATTTGTTTACCGAAACTTCCATCAGCATCAAGTTAAATTGGCTGCGTGTTCCATCTTTTGTTTTATTTTTTGTGGAATATGGACAAATTGATGGCGGCAAAACCAAATATGTTATTTTATACCTACTATTTACCACGCTCGAGATGGTGAGTGTTTGGAATAGCAGGTTCATTTGTTTAAAGCAACTACTCCTACTTTGATAGCTTTGCAAAAAATGTTGGTTGAGGTATTTTTTTTATAAACATTTCCTTTTTCAACCAGACAGACTTGTGTTCCAGATGATGATGGAATCTGTTTATGATCAGTTTCACACTTGCTGTTAATTGCTGAAAAATAAACATGTAGCGACGCTTGTGTAAAGGCGTTCATTACAGCAGTCGATCAAACTACTATTCTTTGTTTACAAAACATTCAGGACCTCCCTTTAATGACATCCACGTTATGCCCCTATGTTTGATTCCGCATTGATGGAAGCCCGGAGATTTATTAAGTAACGTAAACAAGATATCTTCTAACCCGAGGTGCCACCAATTTTCCCAAAGACTTTTTCTTTATCTAACACATCATGAAACCACATCTTCATCATCGATTCAAATTTAAATTTGCATTCTGGATAGCATCCATGCTTCAAAGTTGTTTTACCGTATTTCAGCTTTGCATAGCATTATATTTATTAAGCCTTTCCTATAAACGCGTGAAACTTTTTCTGATATTTACTTTTTTGATACCTGGTGATTTTATCGTGTTGAAATATTCTCTTCCATTAAGTTTAACTCTACCCTCAGACAAAACTATTTAACAGATTTTGGTAATCCCCATCCAACACCACTTTCTACCTACTGTATTAACAAATGAATTGTAAAAATTGGGAAGTTCCATTAGTCACGTCCTTTCATCGTTCAGTGACGTATTCACAAAGGAGAGGAAAGTAATATAAATTTCCGCTAAAACCACTCAAATGCTTTAAAGCAGTGATTTCCAACTTTTAAAAAATGTTTCCTTTCTTTTGTTTTTCCAATAATTTCTTCCCTACTAGCAACTAGAACTGCTGAATAATAGCTGGAAAATCAAAACAAATTTAAAAACACCACAGTATAGAAATTTTGTTCAATGAAGCGTCAATAAGCAGTTTATCTTCTTCGTACCGGAAAGACCTTTCAGTTTTGCAAAAGCATCTCAGATAATGAGCTTCTAATTAGCCCTTTTTGCTAGTCCTCAGTTAGCCTGCGCCATCACGACGGTAGACCGCTTGGTCCCGCCATTTGTCTACCACATAAAGATAGAGGCATCCTGTTAAGTGCGCAAGGATACAACAAGCCGGCAAGTTTGCTTGTTGCGTCCTTGTGCAAGATATCACTAGCAGTTCTCATCCGCATTCATTTGCTCCCTGTTTCTCATCTTTACTGCAGGTTTATCAAAGCATAACACCGTGTGTTGTTTCGCAAGCTGAAAAGCGCTGCTCGATGCCAGAAGATATCAGATACTTTTGGAGCAGTGGCTTCCAATTTTTTTTGGAGTCACGGACCCTTGTTGTTTTGAATTTGAAATCGATGATACAACGATCTCTTATTTTCAGAACAAGTTTTTTGAAACCGCTGGCAATCACACAAGGGTAGTAACCGACAGTTTGGTTATGCAAAACATTACCAAATATCATCAAAAGTACGCAAACCATCAAGCAAATCCATTGTTCTCAGCTTTATCACAATTCACCAAAGCATTCACTGACTCCCTAGAACCATCTCAAAGACCCCTGGCTGGGCACCACTGTTTTAGAGGATTGGCTCAAGGCGCCTAAAGTTTTTAGATATCCATCTTGTTCTGATCCTCTGGACTAAAACATGATTTTAGATGGGCTTGCTGTGAGTACACACTAATTTCAGGTTGGTTTAAATCACGGATTCCATGAGGAGAATTGCATTTTGCATTGCTTTATGCCTTCATGATGTAAATACAATTTATTGTAGCCCATGTAGTCTACAGTAAATCATGAGACTTATCGTTGTTGTAACCAGCGTGGTTGTGCAATGGCTAGATTTTCCGCTTCGCAGTCGGTAGACATGGATTCAAACCCCTTGTTGAATCATAACAAAAGCCTTGTAGGCGCAAAAATTATCATATAATTGCGGAAGCGAAAGAGTTAAAAAACGGTGCTTACAGCTTTCCTCCTTAGCGTTCATTCATTTTGATGAGGCAGACAGATGGTGGGGCCGAGCAAGCTGACCGTCGCAGTAGCCCAGGATCAACTAAAAACTTCCAAGCTGGCATTAGCTCAGCGGTATAAATGAATAAATCATTGTGGTCTTTTATCTACAATATAACATCAAATTAGCATCAAATCTTTGCATTCCACCAACTTGTGTTCGTACCTGCTTTGTACCCAAGTTGCCAGTGCCAGTAACGTTGACAAAGGAGGGTATTACAGAACCAGGCCCAGAATTTTCGGAGGAAAGCCTTGGGTCTGCTGTTGTGCACCTTCCCCTGAAAAATAATAAAATTGAATTTGATGATGTTGATATCCAAAAAACGATATTCAGTTGAAAAACGGCAAAAAATTCGCTTTACTAAAATTTATTGACAAAACTTTGTTAGCCTACCGGGCCGGGGTAATTTTCTCAACGGCTTTAGTCAATGCTATCGCAAACACTGAGACTTAACAGGAGTGAGTGCAATAAAATGCTTTTTCCAGTCGCAGCAACCCCGAACCAAGGACCAAGAGAGTACTTAACACGTAATTTTTTGCCTGCCGGTCGCTCTGCTGACGCGTTGTTATTTTGTGAATTGTAGCAACTTATCGGGATTGCTTTTTAACTAAATGCAGAGCAACACCTCACTAATGTATCGAGAATTTTGGAAGAAAAAGGGGGTGAGCTATTAGTTCAATAGAGGCTTTTTGGAGGTTTGCTAAAATATTACTAAAACTGGAAATTATGGAGGTAAAATCAGAGTAAACATTTAGGGGTTGCTTGAATTTTTCCAAAAATGGACGGTTCGGGGAGAAATTTTGGATTAAGAAAGTAATTGTTTTGAGATCATTCACAACGCTGACTTTTTGCTTTGTGATCAAGATTCAAGGGAGTTGGGGAATGGAACAAGACATCGCATAAATACGCCAGTGCTTAGCCTACACAACAAAAGAGGTTTATTTAGCCCACAGCTTGTGATAGATCAAGTGCTGTCATTTCCGGAAAAGTAATATTCAAACCTGCAACAATAGAATGATCTTCTGTTTTCGTCAGAACTTTATAGATGGTGTTAGTACAGTTTTAAATGTTGCTTGGCAAACTCTAAACTTTATAGCTTTGTGAGGTTGTATTTACCCCGAACTAAATAGCATTCCTTGCCCATGATCACACAAACAAAAGTTTTAAATATTCCAGCGTGAAAGACAGTTTACTACAAACCAAATCGATTTCTTAGAGAGTTTTTACTAATTTATTTACCGGTCGATCGATTTTTTTCTATTTTCTGATCTACGTATTGGGTGCTGTATTAAGGTTATCATTGTTAGCGCTGTAGCAAGCTGATGGATTATGAAAGTGAAAATTGGAAATTAGAAAATAGTTTAAGTATCTAAATTGAGAAAAAAGTCAATTGTTATATGTGGACAATATAAAATCAAAAGAGCCTCAGATAATGCAGCAGCAGCAGAAGCTTACAAAGCGGAACTACTGTGTTTTATGACGTAAAGTTATGAACGAGTTTAAACTACTACACTAAAGTAATGCTTAAGAAATGAATCTCTAATATTGTCAACAGAATATTTGCCTATGTATCGGTGCAGTGAATAAGTCTGCTTTATGTTAATGGCATCCAATAATACTACAAATGAATCATCATGGCCTTCTTCAACTTTGTCAATTGAATCATCAGATCACGGTGCAGTTTTGGATTTAGAAGAACCAGATCCAATTGAGAATGATGTGTAAGTGTTGCGTAATATAGCCTTACGTTTTTGCTGTAAAAAATTATTAAAGAAATAGAGATTTCATGTGTTCTACAGAATTGATAGAAAATGGTAAATTTTTTTTTAATTTCTAGAAAGATTATCTTTATGTTATTTTTTCCAATATCTCCATTTAAAAGCGATTGAGAAGAGGGATTACTCCTTTTTTTTCTTTTTATTATTATAAGATTGCATCCATCACATGAAACATAGTTGGAGTCAATTTACAATAGGGTTTTTAAATGATAGCATTTGTTTCTATTTTTAACTTGCGATTTCTCCAAAACCTTATGTGTTTTCATTGGAAATCCCACTTTTGTCATTCAATGGTTTACAGTCTCGTTTTGCACTATTTTGTTGGAGTGTTTTTGTATTGTTTTGAAGTTCAATGTAATTGACAGTACAATAAAACCACAATACTAATACATAGAATATCATGGGTTTAAATCAGCAACTCGAATCCCATTTCCAAGTTTCGCGGTTTTGGCAGAAGTTATCACCTGCGCATTTAGATTCTCTTCCGTGAATACCACAACCAACGAGGAACCTCACAAAGTGTTTTCTTTAAGGGCCTTGCAACATAAATCATTAATGGGTGCTTTCAATTGTAGAGCGCACACGTGGTATATATGATCCTCCATCTTGTTAGTTATTCTGTGACCTCGTTATGTTCTTGTCCTCTTCAGAGTTGCCAATAGTGCAGACGCGAATTTCTACCACAAGCAGTGCAGCAAAACACGGGAATGTAGACAAATACCTTTTCTAGCAACTCAGTACGTGACTACCATTAGGCTAAAACCCAAGCCTATTGCCAAAGCGTACGTGTTTTAATCTACTCTACCGTTTTCGATCAATTTGTGAGCAAGATCTTTCCAACCTGACATTAGTTTTAAGAGTTATAAGGGATGAACCGATGGTGAAAATTCCAAGAAAGCAAAAAATTTTCAGGTGCTAGAAGGTTGGAAATCTCCGAAAAAGTAAATTGTGTTTACATTTCGGTGGTACAACCTCCTTTCCCCGGCGCCTCTTTTAAGCAATGCGCTGCTTATCAATCCACTCTAGCATTTTCAGCAATAACTTGAACAAATGTGTATTCATACACCGACCTCGTTTCAGGGGGATATTTCCTCCTGCCTATGGACAAGGGAAAACGTAAAAGCCGGAAAATAAATGAAAAAAATGGACATCGTCACCATAATATGTATATCACACAAAGCTGGTGCCCTGCAAAGTTTTCTTGCAAACGAACTCCATGTATTCATCAACAAACAATTTCCAAGCCGTTGGGATCGTAACAAAAAAAAGTAACGGTTTTGCTTTAAAGCAAGTTATAAAGTACATGGTAAAGAAAAGTTTTGTTGTGATTAAGACTTACGTATCATACAGAAAAGAAAACTTTATTCCTTTGCAAGACTTATCAAAGTGGAAGGAAAAGACGACGAAATACAGTTTGTAAAATGGCGCTATTTGTAAATCAGTATAAATGCTTGTTGTCATCAACCAACCATTTTATTGAAAAAGAAAGAGGTAGAATTCAATCGCACCAACTTTTGGTTTGCTTTAATGCTGTCTCAGGTTTTGCCACAGACCACTAGAAGAAACTGATCAAATTACAGCAAACTATCTATGTGATGAAGACAATCCAAACTTACCGCCTACAAGAAAACATGCCTTCATCAAACTAATAAACATGGCAACTCAAGAAGTGTTTTTATACCATGGTTAACTGTTTCAATAGAATGACGGCGTAGCAATGAGGCCCACTTCTTGAACCTACATGAGCAAAATTTTTCAAAGGAAATTTGGAAAATAAGATGCTCAAAAAAATAAATAGCTTTTGCCTTAAACTTTATCCAAGTTGCTACATGTAGATGTGGATGACATTTTGCGATCTTCGATGACAGTTTACCGACAACAAAGTATTGGAGTCTATTTAGTGAGCAAAGTTTACCGTGGGAAAATTAATGCAGGCGCTCCCGTTTGTGCTGTTCACGTTCAAGAAAATGAATAAGATTTGAGTGTGAGGCCAAAAGCGACCAATACTAGCATCTTATTGAAGTTAATGCAAAATGTTCCGTTTGGAAATCGAGTCTTGTGCTGTGCCTGCTTAATCGAGCAAAATCTATTTGTTCCAGCCACCATTTATTTGAAGTCAAGATCAGAAAGTTGAAACGCTTATTTTATGACAATAATTATCTAACTTGTTTTTTTGATATAAGTTACAACAAATTCAAAGCCAAGTTTAATAATGGTATGCCGGTTGATGAGATAAGTGTAGTAAATAATGTGGAGTTATGTCCTATTTTTGTTCCGTATGTTAGTGAAGCATCAATTTGTTCTGTGAAAGCTCTTTCTCAAATATGTTTGAAGCAATTTAATGTAAAGCTGATTGCTCTATATCGTTCAAATAAAGTGGGACAATTTTTTCAACTAAAATCAGCATCGCCTTTGCCTCTTTGCTCGAATATTTTCCACAAATTTACTTGTTCGTGTGGAACAAACTTGAAATACATTGGTATGTCCTCCCGACATTTGATCACCACAATGAAGGAGCATTTTAATTTACCAGGCTCCAGAAAAAGTGCAGTAAAGGATCATGTGTTGTCATGCCACACCTGCCCTAGTCTGCAATATTACATCAATTTTTTACCATATCGAGGAGATGTAATTCAGATTATGAAGTAAAAATTCATAAAGTTTTTCTTATAAAGCGTCATGTCCCTAATCTTAATGAGCAATCCTATGCAAGTGGAGCTTCGTTTTTGCAAAAAAGCGAGGGGCTGCCAAAAAGTAATGAGCCCAGTTTTCTCCTGGCTTTATTTATTAGAATATAAACGCAACACACACATCTAAATAAAGCTTATTAGTAATTGGGGATTTCAATGCTACTTTTTAATGTAATCTCCTTCTTTCTCAATGCCAACTGTCCATCGATGAACAAGAGCATGTATGCCGGCCTTGTAAAACTCATTAGAGTGAGATTTTAACCATATTTTTACGGCGTGCTTGACTTGTTCATCAGTAGTGAACTGCTGCCCCCTAATTGCTTCTTTTAGCGGTCCAAAGAGATGGACGTCACACGATGCCAAATCAGGTGAGTAAAGGGAATAGGTTGCGGTCGTCCATCCCAAAGAAGTGATCACTTACGAATTTTGAGACTGGTTTGAGGCCTGGCATTATTGCGTTGCAGCAAAACCTTAGACATTTCCAGGTTAGGTCGCACTCTTTTCAGCCTTGCTTTCAATTTGCGCAAAGTGCCAGCATAAGCATCTGAGTTGATGATGGTTTCTTGGGACATAAAATTCACCAGTATGGCTCATTCAATGTCCCAAAACACAGTTGCCATAACTTTTCCAGCTGAACGCAGACTCTCGAATTACTTTGCTCTTGAGGAGCTGGGGTGACGCCATTCCATGGATGCTCTCTTTGACTCAGTCTCATAGTGATGAACCCAGGTCTCATCTCCTGTCACTACACGCTTGAGACAAGTTCCATCACCTGCGTGACACACGAGAAGCTCCAAACAGGCTTCGAGACGGGCTTGCTTGTGGGCGTCCGTAAGTTGCCTCGGAACCCACTTGGCACAAACCTTTACAAAGCCTATCTCCACCACAATCTTTGCAGCACTTCTGTGGCTGATTCCAAGACGCTCAGCAATGTCATCAATAGTGACTCTGCAATCGTCTCGGATCAGTTCCTCGGCCCTAGCACTGCTTCCAGGATCAACCGCTGACGATGGCCTCTCACTTCTTTGTTTGTGTCGGAGGTCACTCAAACATAGATCTTCTTCTTCAGCTATAATCCTGGACACCCACTTATTGACAGCACTGTACCCTATTGTAGCATCCCCATAAACCTTTTCTGATCTTTGAGAAATGTTTATTGGTGATTCCCCTTCCAAAGCAAGAAATTCAATTACGGCTCTTTGCTTCTTGCGGGCATTAAACGATGACGTCATTTCCAAAAAGCTTGGCAACAGTGGTTAAGTTCAAACACAATTTCTTGAGAGTATATCTTCAGAGGAGTATCTTAACTAGACACTGATAAAATCTCTGAAAAAAATATAATTTTAAGTCGATTGAATTGAACAAAGCTCATTACTTTTTGACTGCCCCTCGTATATTAATTTTTACGACAACTGTACTCACTTCCAGAGCTGTGAACTTGGACTCGAGGGACTTGCCCTTTTTGCCGAACTCGAACTTCAACTCGAATAATAAAAATTGATGAACTCGAACTCAAAAAACATAGATCGAGATCGAGTTTATCAATTAAATAATTTTGAAAGAAGAACGATAACTAATATTTTGCAGTGACGTACGTCTTAAAACGGGTCTTAAGACCGTTTTTTAGAGGTCAGGGCTTTGGGTTTAATAGTCTTGGTTTTGGTCTTAACCAGGGCTGCAAACTAAAACTCGATAAACTCGGTCTTCTTTCCGAACTCAAACTCGGACTTGAGCTCGAAAATTGAAAATAAAGAACTGAAACTCAAAATTTGGACTTGCAAATTTTTTGTGAACTCGAACTTGAACTTAAATAAAAATCGATCGAGTTCGCAGCCTTGCTCACTTCACATTATTGCAACACCACATTGCACATTGAACTTTTAGCATAATTTTGGGGTGCTTGCCTGTTCTGTAACGCTTTAATCTTAATTTTAATGAGCCTTACAAAAATTTTTGCGTGCTATCCCTCCAAGCTATTTATTTATTTTAAAGTTGGCTACGTCTTTACAGTTTTTAGAAATACTATATGGATATATATCATTTGAAATTGTCGTTGACTGTTTCAATTCATTGCGTTACATTTACAGATGTTAATTCTTAAAAAGTGTTTTATGAAAGTCGAAAATGTTCGAAATTTAAGATGTTTTACAAATTAAATTGAAATAGCTTTGAAAAAAGCTGTTTGAGCCATAAGCTTTTCGTAACGCTCTCATCAGTGGCAATATCCCGTCAAAAGGGAAGATCTAGAGTGAGTGAGTGTTTTACGAGGTGCATTCAATAAGTTTCCAGACTTTTTTGGTATGGACACTTTTATTAACCGTACACACAAAAAACTCTAGTCCCCTTCAAAGTATTCTCCTCCGACATCAATGCACTTGTTGTACCGTTCCAACAACTTTTGGAAAGCCCCCTGGAAGTCTTCTTGTGTGAGCGTGTTTAGGACCCTCGTCACAGCCTCTTTCATGTCCTCAATTGTGGAATAACGATTGCCTCTGAGGTTTTCCTTGAGCTTTGGGAATAGCCAAAAGTCGCAGGGAGCAAGGTCCGGGCTGTAGGGAGGATGGGGAACCGTCTTGATGCCCATCTGGGTCAAATAGTCTGTGACGAGAATGGAGTTGTGGACTGGGGCATTGTCCTGATGGAAATGCCTCTGACCTTATTCGAAGAGTTCTGGCCTCTTCCGACAAATGATTATGTGTACAGCTCCCACACTGACATTAAACTGTGCGCTTAACGTCTCTATAGAAACACGACGGTCCCTATTTATGAAATCGTTTATTTGGCCAATCATCTCTGATGTTCTGACTTCCCTACTCCTCCCACATCTCTCATCATCCCTCACGGACTCCCTGCCTTCCTTGAATCTCTTGTGCCACTGAAAAACTGATGATCGATTCATGCAAGATGGTCCATAAGCAGTCTGAAGCATACCATACGTTTCCGTGGCAGTTTTTCCAAGTTTAAAACAGAACTTGATCGCATATCGTTCTTCTAATGTGTCCTCACGTCCAGATTGCATTTTTGAAATTCACCAGCTGTGACAATCAGGATTTAGTAAGGTGTACTCTAATTCCTACTGTAGCTATAAATTTGCACCTAAACAAGAAAAAATTGGTCAATCATCTCATAAGGAGTATAGTGACAACATACTGAAATATCTCGAGTTTACGGCAATTATAAATGCCTGTACAAAAAAAGTCTGGAAACTTATTGAATGCACCTCGTATGTGAATAATTTGAACGTTAGGCAATCAAGATAAGCCAATGGTAGCGCTAGTATGGTAAGTGCGCCAAAGAAAGATTTCGCAATAGCGAAATGCGAAAGAAAGCGCAGCAAGAGGCCAAACAAGAATGCCGCGATTATCGAAAGAGTTTGAAATGTAAACAAAAGCTTTCTGTCTGCATAATACCGGGCGCCGGGTCTTGAAGGCCTGCCTTGCTGCGCTTTCTTTAGCATTTCGCTATTGCGAAATTTTTCTTTGGAGGGCTTACAATACTAGCGCTATCATTTGCTTGTCTTGATTGCCTAACGTTTACATCAATCACATAAAACACTCACTCTTGATATTTCCTTTTGACGCGATACTGCCACTGATGAGAGCGTCACAAAAAGCTTATCGCTCAAACAGCTTTTTTCAAAGCTATATTAAAATTCTGTACCAACAACAAAATTAAATTGATTTTTAATTTATTAAAGTTGCTTACTACAACAACAGTGTGGATTTTGAGATGCTTTACCTCTCTGCCAAAGTTATACCACTTGTTGCTGATGTTCAAAAACTTTTCTAATTATTTGGAAGTGGGTTATATCGTTTGCTGCAAAGCAAAGCTCGGCCTACTGGTGAATCAACCAGCTCATTTTACTGTAAACCGAATCTCACCGTTTCGGAATAAGCACGAGCGTTTTTTTGGAAACGGAAAAATTTAGTTGATTGTAAAGCCAAGCTCAGGATATTGGTAAATCAACCAGTAGCATTTTATAGCAAACCGAATCCAGCCGTTTCCGAAAAACCACAAACATGTTTTAGAAGCAGTTTTATTTTACAAACCGTACTTTGCCGTGCTTTCGTTGCAGTATTGTGTAACTTAAGAAAGTAAGAAAGCTGTTTTTTCAGTATGATATATATGTGTCTTGGCAAAGGAATAATGCTGTGGCTGCAGTGCGATATACCTCTGAAAGTAATATTGATTTAGTTGCAGGATGATATGTCATGGCGAATGAATAAAATTTTCGTGGCTGTGTGATGCGTCCTGATCACAGTTAATTTTTTTCTTGACCACGTACTTTACAATTGACGCTCTATAGTTTATAGGTTACGTTTTTACATAGAAATTTTGAAATTAACACATTGACCGCGAGGGACGTATTAATACGTCCTTATTTTTCCTTTTTGTACGCTAAGGACGTATAAATACGTCTTTCAGCCAACTTTGATTTCGATCGTTTCAGCGTCTGGTATAATCGCCGAATCTTTTCCTTTGAAAATAACTAAGCTAATTTCTTTTTTCTCCAGTTTCTAAAGCTTATTATGACGTTTTACTGAAGTTCTAAGCCATTGTATTTTTCTCAGAAAAACCAAACAACGTTGGTAGAAATTACCGCACAGTATCAAAAAGAAATAGACTTTATTTATATTATTTTTTCAATGCCAGTTTATTTGAAATCAGATACAATGATAGAAGAGTGTGTACTCTGCAGTTCTTATGTTTGAAAGCGATTTCGGATAGAAGATGACTTACAATTAGCTCGTTAGACTGTTTAGAGTTCACTGCGGTCTTACATTATCTTTATATAGCCGGAAGTTTTTATTTCAGATTTTTTTTTATAGAGCTACTAAATGATGATGGCTACTGGAATAAGAACTAAAAAGTATTAGTTAAGCGATTTGGTAGAAAATTTTAAATTGGTAGATTTATCTGAAGAGGAGCCCATAGACGATAATGGTTCGGATAGGGAGAGCTACTTTAGTGATTCAGAATTTGAAAATGACACTAACACTATTGCTCATTTGCAATCAACAGCTACAGCAAACACCAGTCATGACTCTGTTCAGTCTGCTGGCAATACTAGTGATATTTCAACTACCGACGCAACTCGCAATGAGAGCATGTTAGAACTGTTTAGCAGCAATGATGATTCTGATACTGCCTCAGCATCCAATTTCGCTGACCACAACTGGAAGTCTGTAGAACCAACTTACACATCTCCATCAGATATAAATTTTTCTGAATCAAGTGGCATAAGCAATTCCGTCACTCTCAACAAAGAGTCATTGCAAGTGCAATTTTTTTTGCTGTTCGTGACCGAGCATATAATAAAGATAATGGTCACAGAAAGAAATAGATATGCTGAGCAAATAATAGCACATTCAGTAGTAACTGCAAAAAGCAGAATGAAACGTTGGGTTGCCACCACAAACACAGAAATGAAGAGGTTTCTAGGAATTCTTTTTACAATGGGTTTGGTAAAAAAAGCATGCATAGAAAATTATTGGTCTACTGATCCTGTGATAGCGACTCCCATATTCAATTCTACGATGCCACGAGGCAGGTTTGAGCTACTACTCCGTTTTTGGCAATTTAGTGACAACGAATCTGCAGTTGATGGCGATCGTTTATCCAAATTGCGAAAAATATGCAATGCTCTACTTGAACGATTTCAAGCTTTATACATCCCTGGGAAAGAAATATCTATAGACGAATCAATGGTTTTTTCGAGAGGTCGCTTGATACTTCGTCAGTATATTCCTAGCAAAAGACATAAATACGATGTGAAACTACATGCTGTGTGAACATACAGGATATGTGTGGAATGACCTGGTATACTGCGGAAAAATGAATCCTTTGTCTGGTTTCGGTCACGCAGAAACTGTTGTTCTAAAGCTGATGGAAAAATTGTTAGATCGTGGTCATGCTCTTTACGTGGATAATTTTTACACAAGCGTGCCTTTAGCGGAAGCTCTACTAAATCGAAAAACGTTGATTTGTGGAACATTGAGGAAAAACAGAAAACAGCTCCCAAAAAATATTGTTTCTACAAAACTAAAAAAAGGACAGCACATTGCAAAACGAAAAGGGCGTATTGTTGTAGAAAAGTGGCAAGATAAAAGGGAAGTGCTAATGCTCTCAACACATCATTCCGGAAAAATGGTTGAGAGCAACAGACAAACAAAAGGAGGGCGGAAGAAAAAAAAACCAGAGCCTATTATATCGTAAAATAACTTTATGTGCGATGTGGACAGAATGGATCAACTGATGTCCTATTATAGTCCAGTACGAAAAACGCTAAAATGGTACCGCAAAGTTGTGTTACAGCAACTCGACATGGCTATGGTAAATGCTTTCATTTTGTACAAAAAGGTTGGTGGCACAAAGGCGCAGTTGAAATTTCGAAAGAGTGTAATTGCTTCGCTGTTGAGTTCTGATATTAGAATAAATGAAGACCTCCCACAAGCATCAGATACAGCCGCATTTCATCATCATAAAAGTTCTGATCTTTCTCGCCTGTCTGGCCAGCACTATTTGGCTCACATCCCTTCAACAACTTCAAAGAAAGATGCTGCTTGAAAGTGCATTGTTTGCAATCATCAAAATCAACGCAAAGAAACTCGCTACATGTGTGAAACATGCCCCTCAAAACCAGCTTTGTGTGTGGTTCCTTGCTTCAAAAACTTCCACAGTGAAGTCTGCATTTGAATGCGATAAACCAGTCAGCGTACTATTTCAAACAAGACAGTACTGATTTCTTCATTTTGATTTTGCGAACTTAAATTGCTTTCTTTACCCATCTTATTTTGCTTGATTGTTTCATTATTGTTTGGACACAATTTTACGTTTTATTACAAACCACGTTTCGCTTTATTCAGTTGTCTGACATATCGGCATAAAATGCGAAATATGCGCTTTTACTATAAAACGCGTTAGCGTGTACCGAGAAAACTTCGCCGCGGTCAATGTGTTAAAGGACCCTGATAGAAATGAAACCTATTTTATAATACAAAAACAAATATAAGAGTAAACTATTTTTGTAATACACGATTGGAAACAGATGCTATTTCGGAACTATCACATACATTGAAGCTGAAAAATTTCTTCGAATCAGAGCACGTGAAAAAGGAACTTATCTTGTTCGAAAAGGTAATGAGCTAGGCTATCAGCAGCACAAAATAATCGTTGATAGTCGTTAGGTTGTAAGTTTTTAACTGCTACAATAACTTTAATTGATTTGTCAAGCCCTTTAACCCCCAAAAACATGTGAAAAGCTTTACTTTGTTGAGAAATTTTTGTTTGGTATTGGTGACCGCGATCTTTTTTCCCAAATATTAGTTCCTTGAGAGCGAAATTTCTCAATAATTTCCAAACTGTGGCTCGCATTAGTTGCTAAAAAAGCGTAAAAGAATGTTGCCTGGCAATTCCTGTATTGCCTTGCAAGTATTATTTCTTCATACTCTGACGATAGCTTTATTGGTTACTCTGTAGGAAACTTTTTTCAAAGAAATTTGAGGGGGAAAGGATTTTACAAAATGATGCAAAAAAATTCATAGTATGTTATGTATGGAGTTGAGAAACCTCTATTGAGTATGTTCTTATGTAGTCTTTGAACGAACAACACAGGTCAATATGTAAAACACAAGACGGCATGCGCGTCTTGAAAAGGATAAATTTATAATACAAGCAAGGGTGTTGGGTGCGTAGGTCAAGACCTGGCACAATTGCAAAGCAAGGGATGTGCAGTGTGTGTTGTTCGCACAGAGCGACCAAAACCTACGCTACGCCACTGACTTGGCATCAACCGGTCTAAGTGAGAAGAGATAGATGAAAGAGTGTGAAGTGTATCGAAAACTACAAGTAGAGCTGTCTTTGCGATTCCTACTTTTGCAAACTTTTGAAGAAAAAAGAAGCTTTCGCAAATAGATATATTGTGTATCACATCTTTTTCACAAGCACGTCCGTGTTGCAATGGAATAAGGTCTTTATGAGCTGTTTTGCAGAAAACGGCATGTACGTACTATCCATGATAACATCCCTCCACTATCCTTGGAGTACCTATCATTTCCCAATTCTAAGGAATTCTCGGAATTCTTATTACATCAATGGACAAACATTATTTCAATCAATTTCTTCTCTTATAGCATTCTACAAAGGTGAGCTTTTTAAGTATAAAGGAAATTGACTTCGGTTAAGTCTTTGGCTCTGATTTATCTAGATCAGACTAAATTAAAATGAGAGGGAGTACAGAGGGACAACATAAAGCGGTTTTGGTCAAAAAGATTGAACTAGGCAAAGGCTAAGCGTAAAATTCTCACCTGTTTTAAAACTATTTTTTATTTCCTTTCATTTCGCTTTGAGGAATGTGATGGCTGTCGCCGGCGTGCGAGCTACGTCTTTTTTTACTGCTCATGCCGACCAGCTCACGCTCCATTCACCAGTTTTTAGGTAGACAGAGCAACCGCGACAGACAAACCTGGCCTCGCAACCAGTTTGCCACAAAGATAAATATACGCGAATAAGTGCCTTACCCTAGAACACAACAAGTAACCCTTCTAACTTGTTCTCCATCTGATGAAAATAATCTAATTAGCTATTTTAATGCTGCAATCAGGGATTTTTAGGAACTATTTAAAAATTTGAAAAGCATCATTCATCGATCAAGTATTTACATTTTTCTAGAGAGGGGGTACAAAGAAATGTTTGTCGCCGTATTGTTTTAAATTTGCTTTAGGATTGAGATAAACAAATGAAAAAAAAGATGTGAGGCTGCAGTCAGTGATACTATGCATACGGATGGAGAGGATCAGTAGCCTCAGACCTCCCCTCAACATTTCCACGAAGTGGGGGCTCTTTCTGACAATGTAAAAATTGTTTAAATTTTTTGTGTTTATACAAAAAGTTTGTCACTAGTTATAATCACAAGTCCAATCTGCAGT
Source organism: Trididemnum clinides (assembly GCA_963675345.1). Lineage (NCBI taxonomy): Eukaryota > Metazoa > Chordata > Ascidiacea > Aplousobranchia > Didemnidae > Trididemnum > Trididemnum clinides. Next base: position 9,016,590 of record OY776290.1, read on the forward strand.
CTTATTGGAATTTGTTGAATCAACGTTAGCGGCCGAACAAAGTAGTGCAGTTCAAGTTTTTACGTAATGTACACTTACGTAGTCTACTGCATAGTCAATTGATCATCTACATTATATTTTACGCGAAACGTTATCCTTTAACTTCCTTGTAAGTGCAAGTGGGGGGAAAAGTTGTTCGTTTATTTCATTTTTATTCTACAGAAACTTGAAACAGCTGCAGTGACACTAACAATAGGAACAGTTGTTCAGATTTCCTTTAGAGTTTCCCAGTTTCGACATTCCGCTTGCAAAGTATTACTTTTCGATGATTTCAAAACTTCTTAGATTTTGCCAAGAGAAAGTCACCGTAAAGTGTTTTTCCCGAAGTATCTGAACTCAATCATTTTGAGATTTGAACACTTGATAAGATGGGTCAGTGCAAGCAAATTTGGTTTCATGAGTGAAGAAGAGAAAAGAAAGTAATTTTTCAGATGATGCATGGCAGAATTCTGTACTGGAATGGTAGAGCATGGCAGAATTCTGTACTGGAATGGTAGCCGACGATGCAAATTATCGAAATAGTAGTCTACGGAAAATATTACGATAGCAAGGTCAAATCAAGCCCCGCTGGAGTCCTGGTGGTTCATCTTTATTTAGAGTTGATCTAAGAAAAATAAAAATCAAACAACTTTACGGCATTGGTTACGTCATCATATATTTGTAGACCTACTAATGTACTTAAAAATTTAAAATGTTGAAATTGCCGCTAACTGCCTTTTTGTGTAGTTTGCTCCACGTCTCCCTGGTATTAAATCAGTACTGGTTACAGTTAAGGTATGCATTTTTTATCCTAGGTCAGGGGAAAACCTTTTATCAGTTGTACTAGAACAACGCTGGCAAAACTGCGGCTCTAGATTTTTGAATGTGGTTTCTTTGACTTATGTTGTATTTGTGTACAGTGATGTAGGGGTGTGCAACCTGCAACCGGGTGAGACGTTAAAGTTTTGTGGCCAGTGGTAGGGTGCAAATACGTAATTTCGGGCTTTGAAAGTGAAGGTCTCCGAAAAAAAGGTTATCGCTCCCTATTTGAACGGAAAACACGTCAATTCAAATTTCGAATCGAGTAGCGGCCCTTTCAAGGGTGGCTTTATTGTTTTTGGCGCATCAGGACAAGTGTGGCCACCAATATACTAGAACATCTTTGTGTTCAGACTCGTTTCGGAGTTACCTGTACTGCCTACACATTGTATTCCTATCAAAACCAGTGCAACAAAGCAGGGGAAATTTTCGTAAAGTGTCTTTTTTGAAGACACTTTTACGTGCCCTTAGAGAGCGCCAGATCATTTCTGCTACATTCGATAGTCCAACTCGCTTGAATACGTTGTCGAATTGGATAGGCCGCTTTCGATCTCGTTTGTAGGCCTATATTTAAATGTAGGTACATGGCCAATAGACTTATAGTGAATTACTGAAATGTGTGATTATTACTCAGGTAAATGTCACCGCCTTTCACAGTCGTTGACATTTCCTTGTGAAAAATCAAAAAAGCACACTACTGGTACTGAGTTTGATCCCATCAATGCCGAATATGATGTCGCCAACATAAAACAAGGTCACGAAAGCAACCTCACGTTTTCCCATCTTTTAATAAAAGGAAAGTTCTCGGAAATTTGGAAAGGTAAAACTTAGATATTTAGTAGCGCGTGATAACGCGGCGACCATAAACAACGATGGCTAGATCATGCGCTGTAGATTAATCTATCGTGATCCACTATTTGAAAAACGCTACAATGCCGCTGTCCAACACGGTCAACTGTTTTAATTTTTTTGAAGACGGTTTTCAAATGAGCTTTCGCTTTAAAAATATAAGCTTACAAATTGATTTTATTGTGTTTACATTACGAAAGCAAGCAACCGATTAAGCCGGTAGCTAGTCAACAGCTTATTTAACATCAAAGATAAACTACAGCCACTAGCGTATTTAGAGAAGGAAGCAATGTATGTGTTATGCCTCCTTTTTTAGCCTTGACCATCAAATAAAAACTAAAATCTAAATCATGCCTTTTGTGAGCGGCCTTCCAAAAAAAGATTTTTACCTCAAAACGATCATTTCAGGCATAACTCTGAATTACTTTTAAAAATAGTCTTCACAGGGTCGACTGCTTATGTCCATCTTCCTGCATCTTCCAAAAACCCACGCTAAAGTAGTACAGCTGCAGCTTGTAATTAAGTTCTGAAAACTTTTAAAAAAATTATAAAAAGTCAAGGATTACAATAAATGATTTTGAAGCACCATTCTTCCATATCCTGCACAACTGAATTTATTCTAGAGCGGCCCAAGTGGTTTTAGTTATGGGGCATATTACATTTTGCAAAAATGTTTGTGTATGACACAGAGTAATGATGTTCTTTTACTCGAAACACACTGAACATTAGGTGACGAAACACAAAAGGATCGTAGAAAAAATTAGGGCACCAAAAGAAAAACGGGATGGCCTAAGATGAGTAACTTTTCTTTAACTTTGAATCAGCACTACCCTTAACAAATTTTGTACCATTTACTGCTTGCTTTAATGAAAATTAGTTAGTGCCCACGTCTGGCTAATTTTAAGCTTACTATGTATTATAACTTTGGTAGCTAGGTGATTTTACTACTAGCATCAACTGAAATTGCTACGTGCGTATCACGTCTCCATTCTTCATTGCTACAATGACTTTTGTCAACTTAAAATCACATAATAGGTTTATCAAAACGTTTTAGGTAATACGTTTGGTCCTCGACAGAAATGGCTATAAAAAATATAAGATAAATCAAGAAACAACCCAAACTTTAATTACCCTAAATCAAAAACAACTAATGAACTGCTTTTAATTTTTTTATATCATTAATCCTGTCGAGGGCAAAACGTATTGCCAAAACCTTTCGCTTAATTACTAGTGCAGTTCTAAGCTAATAAAAAGCATTGAAGTATTGACAGATGGAATGGTGTCATTAACTAGTTTGTATTGATTAACACAGGATCTTATGACGATGAAGTTCCCGATCAAGAGGGAATAGTTATAGAAACAAAACAGGTGGTGGTAAAAATTGCTCACGATCATGACATTAGAGAAAATCATATTTACCAAGAAGCGAGAAGCGTTAACAACATCAAACACACAAACATTGTTAAATTCATCGGTGTTGTAAGTACACTTGCTTTTTTTGAGAAAATATATAGTTTAACTTACCACATGACCAGAATCAACCTAACTTGATAACCGTGAGGTTCGTCGGTGTTTCCTGGTCTATCAAATATTTTCTGTTATTCAGTCTTTTTCTCATTTTCTTACAACTGAGTACATGAGTTGTTTCAACGATTGATAGTTGAATTAAGTTACTCATCTTTCTCGCTCTCTCTCAGTTGGTATACCTCCTACCAAAAGTTTGAAACCACCATTAATTTTTCCTCTTTTTCAGTAAAAAGCATATCAGTGTTGCATCAAATATTTTTATTTCGCAAGAAATCAGGTTTTTCTATAAAATTTATGTATCTAGAGTTCATTTGAAGTAGTTTCCATTTACATTAGTTAATGTTCCATCAAAATTCAGTATTTTTTTTTATCCTTCACCGCTCTTGATGACTTTCTTCAGACGCCTTGGCATACTGTGAATCAGGCTCTAGCAGTAATCCTTTGGTAACTTCTTCATCCATGCTTCTTTTAGCACCCTCATCAGATCTTTAGCATTCGGCGGTTGCTTTTCTTAAACTATGTTCTTTATTTCCATCCACAGATGTCGCTAGAGGTCGCCGCTCTTACCCTGCTATTCCTGGACATTGACCTTGCTTTTACAAGAAAAATTTTCACAGCTTTTGATCGGTGGTAAGGGGTACCGTCCTGCATAAAGATCATGCATCTGTGGATACGAATGTGCATTCTCAGTTCATCCGACAACAGTTCAATATATCGGGGATTGTACCGTTCCTTGTCGTTTTTCTAGGAAAAAGGAGGGTCCAGTAACACCATTTTCCAAAATTGCGCCTCAAATCATCTTAAAGAGTGTTTCCTTGTAGAAATTGTATATATATCATCGAAACACCTCCCTGGTGGTCTGCGAACGTGTTTTAACCTCATTGCAAATCGCTAAAAGATGAACCCATCAGAGAATATGGCATTATCCCATTGGGCTTGAGTCCAGTCACTTGGCGAGGGCCAGACGCTAGGCTTTTATAGCCGGTGTGAGTCGCGGTTTTTTGCAGGTTTGTAAGATTTAGGCAGCATCCCAATGAAAGCTGCGTCGGATCAGTCATATCACTCACTCCAACGCTTCTAGCTGGGTTAACACTGATTTAATGAATTCGGAATAGTCAAAATAGACACTAAAATGAAGAACTGTCGGAATTGTTGGAATGACGCTTTTCCGAAAAAGAGAAATATTGGAACAGTCGGAATTGTTGAAACATTTTAATTACAAACTGGTTTGAATTCACAGACAAATGTTGTGCAGGCAGAACATGATTGGTCATAACATTACATAAATCAAAAAACACACATTCAATCAATGACTTCGAAATAGTCGAAGCGATCTGACAGCAAAATGATACACATATTCCTAGACGCTCAGTTAATTTAATGAATTCGGAATGGCCATAGTGAACTGACAGCAAAATGCTACGTATATTGCTAAATGCTCAGTTCATTTAATGATTTCCTAATGGTCTAAATGATTTGAATTCAATATAGTACACACATGCCTAAGCGGTGAGTCAATTTAATGAATTTGAAATGGTAGGAATGATCTGATAGCAAAATGCTACGTATATTGTTAAGCGCTTTCAATGAATTTCGAATCATCTGAATCCAAATGCTACGCATATCGCAAGACGCTAGGTTAATTTAATGATTTCGAAATGGTTGGAATGATCCGACTTTAAAACGCTTGGTTAATTTAATGGATTCAGAATGGTCGAAATGATTTGATGTCAACATTTGATATACGACTCGTAGACTAAAGTTCTACTAATTTGTTTCCATCCTTTCATTAACTCGTAATTATAATGCTTTTTGCAGCTAAATCAAATCTTTGAGCACATTACTATAAACTATATGCAGTTTCAGCTCGCAGTCCCGTAGCACTCCAACTTCGGGCCCCCCCCAAAGTAAGCGCAAGAGCCCCTGCGCACAGGTCATATCACTTTAGAGGTGTAAAATTGAAAAGCTGCATTAAGAAAATACACCACAATTTGTACATAAGTAAACAGGCTAATGTCAGAATAAAGCATGCCGATACCGAAGGTGCAAGTCATAAAAAATTCGGCACCGATGCCAGAGTTCAGTAGGACATTTATGCAGACACTGCGAAACGAAAGCAATGACACTGAAAAACATGAAAAAGTTATAAAAACACAGTATCATTTAAATAGTCTGGAGCGAACCTTTTTGTTCGCAAATGCTGTTATGACATTGTCATAATCAAGAGATCGGGCGCAGTCATTTTCGATTGACAACATGGCTAATGAAGATAGTCTACTGTCTGTCATAGACGTTCTATTAAAAGTTTTGATCAGTTTCAATTTGCTGAAGCTTCTTTCAGCGCTGGCAACAGTCACGGGGCAAGTTAGTAAGATTCGAAAGCGCTCATTTCATCAGAATCAATGTCACCGAACTTTTTTTGGAACTCTTTACAGCAAGTAAGAAGAGCATTTTCTTGTTGCACAAGCAAAAGTTTGTCTCGTGTGTACAAAAACGAAAAGGCGGAAGAAACCTCACGTAACAAATTAAAGCGCTCTTTTATTGACATAATAGCCTGGTCTACTAATGGATAGAAAAAGTTGCTTTTAAATTTCAGTTCAGGAGTAGCTCGTTGTTCTTCTTCACCTTGGTAATCAAACAATCTTCTTTTCTTTCCACTTCTTGACGGAGGAAAAGAAGGATCAATATCCAATTCCTGTGCTATTTCAACAGCAGATGTTGCGGCACTGTCATAACCCGTTGTGCGATAGTTTTGCAAAAACTTTTCAGTTGCCTGGATTTCCGTTTCCATTGTATGAAGGGAAACTCCATACGATTGAAGAATCTTGCTTGCTTTATTGACTTGGAATAGGATATCATACCAAATAAACACCGACAAAAGAAAACTCCATTTTGATAAATGAGCTATCAACGATTTTGTTTCTGAGGCAGCTCTTCCATCTTTTCTTTCTATGGAAATGGCTTCCAAGTCTTTCAGTGCCAGCAACACCTCTTTTAAATTGTATCGAAGAGGTTTGATGCATTTAATTCTGCTTTCCCAACGAGTATCAGATTGTGACTTTATGGACAGCTCCACATGTTTCTTCAAAATTTCCCAACGCTTAGCAGAGGAAGAAAACAGCACATACAATCTTGTAAGTACTCCAAAAAATGTCAATGCTTCCGTCGATGAATTAGCACTGTCAACAACAACTAAGTTAAGAGTATGGTTTGCACAGGGCACGTAAACAGCTTTGGGATTGATGTCTAGCATTCTTGCTTGGACCCCAGAATGTTTTCCTTTCATGTTAGCACCATTATCATATGACTGACCTCGACAATCAGACAATTCGAGTTGCAGTTCGGTCGCTTTTTCTAAGAAAGCGTCCAACAAGCCTTTCCCAGTACTGTCACTTATTCTCAAGTAGCCAAAAAATGTTTCTTTAACAACAGCAGCTTCTTCATTACATAGTACATAACGGAGAATGACAGACATTTGTTCATGATGTGACATATCTGGAGTGCAGTCCAAAATTATAGAAAAATATTTTGCCAATTTCAATTGCTGTAAATTTTCTTTTTCAACTTCTGTCGCTAGCAATTCAATTAGTTCATTTTGTATGGTAGGACTCAAATAGTGATCTTTAGTGTTTTTATTCTTGATTCTGTCTTGAAGCTCTTTTAGGATCGGATCTCTTCTTGCCAAAAGCTCAAATATACCCAGAAAATTTCCATTGTGAGGAGATCCTAAGACTTCTTCAAATCCTCTAAAAGCAAGATTCCTTTCCGATAGAAACAAGACAATGTCGATAAGTCTCTCTAAAACATTTCTCCAAAAACGTCTTTCATTGAAAAAAATATTCATCTCGCGTTTGTCGATAGTGGATGAATTTCTTATCCCTTCAGCTAGCAACATCCATTGACTGCAGCATTCTTGGTGGGAAATGCCGTTTTCATGGTCTTTCAGTTTTTTCGAAAAACCCTCCCATGTATTTATACCACTACAAAAGGGGCTTAGTGTTTTTCCAAATAGCTTACAACAAAAGCAAAAAACTTGATCTGATTCCCCAGAATAAACTAGCCACGACCGTGAAACACTTTCACCATTAGGTAACACACGTTTATAATGGTTGGAGGAAAAACGTCGCCTTGGAGTTGTGTTATTATATGGAAAATTCATTATTAGTTGATGTGGTCCACGCTTTACTATATCACATCGTTGAGCATCAGAAATACTTTCAGGCCATTTACATGGGTCATCAGGGATAGGGGTAAATTGAGATTCAGTTATTTTTGATATTGAAGGTTGCTTATTGGCAGGTAAATCACAACTTACATTTTCTGGAAATTCACAATCACTTTGATGCTGATCGTCATAGTCTTCTTTTTCTTGTACACTATAATTTTCTTCATCCCTCTCGGTACTAGTGCCAGGTCTACTCTGCTCAGTAATCTTGAAAAAATCTGTCATCTTGGGCAATTTCGCTACAGCATCTCGAGCAGTGGCTGCTTCTTTTCTCTTTTGAGCACCACTTTTTGAACGTTTCATTCTATACAATGTCAATAAAATACTTTATCTGCACTCTGCAGTGTATATATATTGTCCCGGTATTTATAGCCAAACAGAATTCCAGACCATTCTATGATTGTTGCGTAACAACGGCATTGTTACGTCAATCGAATACTCAAGATTCTACCAGAAAATCAATCGAAATATTCTAGATTCTGCGAGATAAAATGACGTTGCATTCAATTATGATGTCACAAGCCAATTTCTTCCTACAGTTTAAATCGGCTGTAAACAAGTCTGCTGAACTGAAAATAGTCACGTAGCCAAAAAGCAATTTCAGACTAACTTGGGCCCCCAAAGTTGGCCTGGGCCCCCCCCCAATTGGGGGGTTTGGGGGGCGGCTGCTACGCCTCTGTCAGCTCGTTAACACGGACCCTGTTAAGCCGGATATCGGTTAACTCGGACCATGACCGAGAAAAAAATGGAATAAAAAAATAAAAACAAAACAAATAAATCTCATTTACAGTGTACAGGTGTACTGCACATTAATTAATTAGTTACATGTTATGAAGGTAAGGTAAAAGAAAATAGCCTTGGAAATAGCCGATAATAACAGTCGATATCGGTACAAGTTTGTTTGCAAGGCTAGCCCAACGTAGCTTTCGTCAGGTGATTTACTTGAATAAACAAAAATAAATGAACATATAAATAAATCTGCTTTTTTACATGTTATGAAGGTAAATGTAGTAAAACAAATAGTTTATATAATAACGGCATTTTTAACTAAACTTCGTTACCCTAGGGGGAACTATTTATAAGCTATGGCCTATAGGTCGTCGGTTAAGTCAGACAATCGGCTAACACGGACACCCTTCCCCCCCAGTTGTCCGAGTTAACGAGGTGAAACTGTAGTAGCCTATATAGATCAGTGATTTGCAACCTTTTTGAAATGTTGCCTCCTCCGCCCTACTTGAAGTTATTTTTTACCCCTTTTAAGTAACTGCACTTCTTGATATCTCCTGTGAAGCTCAGATCGCTTGGCCCTGCTGACAGACGCCCTGCAAGTGCTCGCTGTGTGCAAGCAAAGTTTGTTTGTGATGTCACAATCATTTCAAGCTCATAAATCTGGTTTTCTTACATGTCCAAACTTCCAGTTGTATATTTCCTCTGTTTATTAAGATTTGGTGTGCTTTTAAAGTGTATACCTGCCCGATGGTGGATTTAGGTTGAGCCAAGTGGAGCAGTCGCTTCAGGCCCGGCTTTTTGTGGCCTACTCTGAAGAATAAGGGGCACCCCTTTTCCAAAAAAGTCCGAAAATGATCGATTAGTTGGCTTACCGATTAGTTGACTTCCAAAAAAAAGATCAATTTACCCAATTGAGATGACGAACGCCCAATTTCAGGCATCGAAAAATGTGTTCTCAAATATAAAATGTTTTATCACTGGAAAAATGCCCTCCGGCCAAAACTTCTTCGATGAATCTTTATTTAGAATTTTGTTAATGAATTCTTGCCTCAGGCCCCTAAAGTCTTCCATCCACCGTTGTACCAGCCCAATCTAAATGAACATTACAAAATAATGGAACGACCATTCCGAATTCATTAAATCATCCGAGCGTCTAGGAATATACGTAGCATTTTGCTATCAAATCATTTTAAATTCATTAAATTAACCAAGCGTTTTGAAGTTAGATCATTCCGACTATTCCAAATTCATTATATTAGCTTAGCGCTTAGTAATATGCGTAGCATTTTGCTATCACATCATTCCGACCATTTCGAAATCACTAAATTTAAATTAACCAAGCGTCTTGCGATATGCGTAGCATTTTGCTATCAGATCATTCCTACCATTTCAAATTCATTAAATTGACTCACCGCTTAGGCATGTGTGTACTATATTGAATTCAAATCATTAAATGAACTGAGCATTTAGCAATATACGTAGCATTTTGCTGTCAGTTCACTATGGCCATTCCGAATTCATTAAATTAACTGAGCGTCTAGGAATATGTGTATCATTTTGCTGTCAGATCGCTTCGACTATTTCGAAGTCATTGATTGAATGTGTGTTTTTTGATTTATGTAATGTTATGACCAATCATGTTCTGCCTGCACAACATTTGTCTGTGAATTCAAACCAGTTTGTAATTAAAATGTTTCAACAATTCCGACTGTTCCAATATTTCTCTTTTTCGGAAAAGCGTCATTCCAACAATTCCGACAGTTCTTCATTTTTGAGTCTTATTTTGACTCTTCCGACAATTCCGAATTCATTAAATTAGTTTTACCCTGCTAACAATTAAAGCAGCTTGAATTTTCCGGAAAGAACTCATTGGCGATCTTATGACTATGTGTTTCATCGGGAGGTTTTCTTGCATGATAGTCTTTCTCGGTGTTCAACTTCTCTTCAGGTCCATGTACGAGTCGTGCAGTTCAAATTTTTTAATCGCCTTTTGACTGGCCTTGATTTTGATGAATATCTATCGTTCCGATGGTCCTTCACCATGTAAGATGACGATTTGGGCCCCTTGAACTTCACTTAGAAACTTTCTGCCCTCATTTTCAATACTCTCAAATTTCCACACAGTCGATCAAAAATTCACTTAGGTCTTAACAACAATGAAACAATGCGCTTGATGAATGTCTAAAATTAAAACAACGGCCATAATGCCATCACGACAATATGATGACGCAATATGAAGCCATTGCACGAAATTCTGTTATTTCCATAGGTGCTCTCAAACGTATTGTAGGCACTGCAGTGCAGTAGCTTTCAACTTCCCTTAAATATTTGCAATGGTTCCCTGTGATAAATTTAATATGTCGTTAGTCTGTTGTGTTTTATGTAATCACTATTTGATAAAAGTGAAAAAGTCACTGGTCAGTACTAACACAACTACAAAAACAATCTGAATATTGCAAAACAAATGCAATGTCATAGTGAGAATATCGGAACAGTGACACTTATTAGTTATTCCAACCAAAGTGACCGGAATGGATCCATTATTGAAGGTTTAGACAGTCACAGTTTGCCGAAGCTTCGCGTGCTTTTCAGTAACATCACAACGAATTCAAAATAATCAACACCTCACCAGTACCCCAGTCAAAGCAAAAGAAGCGGAGGGTTCCCAACAGCTTTTAATCTTTTTTAAGATATGATCTCCACCCATTTATGAGGCAAACTTTTTGAGACCTCTGAAAAGGGATACCAAACCATCTTTAAGATGAAGTTTGCAGGTGATAAAAATACAAGAAGATCACCAGATGTGTATTTGTGCCAAAGTGTTTGGATGTTTTAAAGAACAGCAAGAAACAACACTGGTCTTTCTCCCACTTTTGACGCAATGTCGTTTGGGTTACTCCAATCATCGTATCATAAATTTTAGCAATTCAAGTTTAAAAAATGTTTGGACGCACCTAAAGTCGTAGAGGTCTGCTCCCAAACATCCCTCGCAGCTACGACAGTACGTAGGATTCTCTGCTACTGACTGCTACTCAGTAGGCCTACTCAATAGCTTACCCAAGCATATCACACTATCACTTACAGGATAAAACTTCAATCAGCATATTTATGATTGGTGCATTTACATTCATTGGTTGTTGTGTATTTACATAACCTGTTTTGATATAGCACCATAGTATTATGCAAAAACATTTCTTAGTTTTTCCAACTGAAATTTTAAAATAGCTTATTACCAACCCAACCATTACTCGCTTTGAATCATTGATAATACAACGAAAGCAAAAGTCAGTTTTTTATAAACAAAGTGCCAAATATACAGTTGGGATTATTATCACGTAATAAACTAGACAAATTGCTTTGATAAACAACTCAACAAGTGATTTTGCAAAGATGCATGAACGTTTGGAAAAAAATTATCGATTCGTTAGCGTTAAACGCTTCCTACTAGGCTATCACAAAAAAAAGACTTACTGTTTTAAGCCTTGTATGACTACGTGGCCGCCTCAATTGGGGGTTCGGGAGGATGCTGATGCTCTGCTACTATAAAAAGGGTAATGACAGAAAAAAACAAACATTGAGAACTTTTCTCTGCACATTTCTGGCAATTTTGGTGTGTAAATTCAAGCCTAGATATTCCTGGTAGAATGTCGAGATGATAGCCAACTTCAAAACAACTTTAACGAAATGACATCAACTGGAAAATCTGCCAAATTTTCTTTACAAAAAAATGACATAGCTTACTTAAACGGAGAGAGAGTGTTAAAATTTCGTAATTTGGGCAAGTTTTTCGCACGTTTTAAGGAAAGTGCCTACGCTAATAGAATTCACTCTCGCTCTTTAACAAATGTCCACTCATATCAATTGGCAATTCTGTATTCTCAGCTAACCCAACCGAAGTGCATCATGTACCAGTATTGTGAGAATGGCGATTTGCTGGATTATTTGTTGCGGCAAGACAAGTACGAAATATCAAAATTTGAGCGTCTTCGATTCGTGGAAGAGGTACTTTGCGTAAATAGGTTTAAGTGACTGTTCGGTTAAAATGCCTCCGCTTGTAATGGCCATAAAGCTATTAAGCAAGAAATTTGCTAAATACCGCTCATGCAGTTTTCGATTTGTTAATAACTGAAAAGGAAAAGTCTCCAAACGAACTTGAAGTAGTGTCGGTGGAAATTAATAAACTGCCCTAAAATAGAGCTTTGTTTTGTTTTCCTTTGCATGAAGTTAAATTTAACGAAGCAAAGCGATATTCTAAAGCAGGGCTATTCAACTAATTTTAATGAAGGTTCAATCGGAGAAGTTTAGTATTTCCTGAGGTCCACCCAGTAGAATTGTTGATTTGCAGAAAAATAGTTGGAATCTCGGCAGCCAAACAGGTGATGACCTTTTTTTTTCCGAGTTCACCCTCGCCTGCGGTGGTATCCAAACAAAAAATAAAAAAAAGTCATCACCTGTTTGGCTGCCGAGATTCCAACTATTTTTCTGCAAAGCAACAATTCTTCCTAAAAAAAGGTCTCGAACTGAATTTGAGCGTCCCGTTCTTGATCAACTGTTACTCATTGCTCTTACTGTTACTCATCCTGAAGCTTGAGGTCCAGCTTTAACACTTCAAAGGTTCGGATTCGGACCGCGGTCCGCCAGTTGAGTAGCCCTGTTCTAAAGCATTGTTTTTTAAACTGGGAAATGTAGATCACTGGGGATTGTTGAGGACTTTTCAAGTGGTTTTCAACAACCTTTAGATTTTCAGTTGTAGAATAAATTCAAGATCACCCATCACAAGTCAATTTATGAAAAAATCATCCATACAAGAAGGGAAAATAAATGAAGGTCCTCCATTACTTCAAACAAGCAAGCTTAAAAAGATGAAGAACTTCTGGTCTAAAGTGATTTAGTATCAACAATGTTGCAGCATGCCAGCAGATCAAAATATAGTGCTCAATGAAAGCACCAGAGCATAAACTACTAGGACCACGCAAAAGCTATAAACAGATTATATTTCTCAACAGTCTGTTTTACGCTTAAATGCAATCATCAGATGGTCTAATAGTAAGCTATCAAAAAAACTTCGGCGCTTTGCAAATCAAAAAATAAACTTTAACGCTTGTTCTATTCTCAGATTGCTTGTGGGCTCTCATATCTCGCAACAAACGGAATGCTTCACCGTAATTTAAAAGCTTCAAACATTCTTTTGACTCATAACAACGTTTGCAAACTAGGCGGACTTAGTTTCCTGGTTAATATTGGTAACAACAAGAAATACTATGCACACGGTGAGTTTAAGATTGTTAAATGCTGGCTGCGTGTGTGTACGCACGATTGCCATAAATTTTCTTTTGGACTATACCAGGGGTGGCCACACTTGCCGTAATAAATAGCCAAAAACGACCATCATCCAAAGAGCCGCTATGCAATTCTAGTTTGTTTGAATTGAAGTATTTTCCGTACAGATAGAGAGCGATGACCTTTTTTTGGAGACCATTATTTTCAAAGCCTGAAGTTACGTATTTGCACCCTTCCACCGGCTCCAAAACTTAACGTAATGCACAGCAGGTCGCATACCCCTACACTGCATCATTGTACACAAATACAACAAGAGTCAAAAGAGCCGCAGTTTGGCCACCCCTGGACTATACCAAGAGAAAATTTACTTACTGCACAACTGCATTGACAAAAATCTGGATGACTCATTTAAAATTAAGTATCACTTCCATCAAAGCTGGATTTTACCAGGTTGAGGCGCCAGGTACACCTTTTTCAAAGTGTCCTTAATTGCTGATCATAGCACTTATATTTTCCCTATGTTTGAGTTCATTTCTAAAAGTCTTCTGCTCGACGACAAATCCTCCCATGTATCTCAGGTTGTGATGCCCAATCAACCTGTGCCCTCCTCTCCCTAATTTTGTATTACTTTACATGATTTCTTTTAAATAAGGTGTCAATACAACATCGTTTCTTTTGAAAACATATTCTAAGTTTTGAATTAAAAATTTTCTAAGATTTCGTTGCTATGTACTTTAATGATAACTTTGCATGTGCTTTCTTTTGTTAAAATCTCTCCTCCATCTTGACATCCGCTGCAAAACTAAACATCACAACTAATAGAACAACAAAAACAAATCGCATGTTTACTCAGTAAACTCAATTAATAGTCAAAATGAATTGCAAAAAAAAAAGTTGTCAGTTTTAGACCAGCAACAAAAGTCGATTGGTAGCTCCAACAACAAAACTGATCGTCATTAACGAGCAGCTAATAGAAGTTTTAATTGACAACCTATACGAGCAAGACATTTCTTAGATTTACATTAAACAAAAGTTAACTAAATTTAACTTTTAGGAGATGAAAAGAGTCGGCATCCAAACTCCGTACGCTGGTTGGCTTTAGAGTCGATAGAACAATGCTTATACACTTTTGAATCGGATGTTTGGTCGTTTGCATGTGTTGTGATTGAAATTTTCACGGAAGGAGAACCGCCGTATGCAGGTGTTACGGCTGTACGCCAGTAGGAAGTTTTCATTCACAAATAATGCGAATCAAGAATCAAAACCCAAAATTCAGGACCAGAAAAACTTTTTCGGACACCAAACTCTCGAATGGATGTCGGATAAAGTCACTTGCAGTACATTCGCTGTCAAGATAAGGGGCCAAGTTCTACCCCAAAACGCGGAAAAAAGTGTTAAATGATTGTATTTTTTGCATCTGAAAATAATATCAGATGAAAAAATTGGAACTGTGGCTTTAATCATGTTGAAATAAAATTCAAAATACATTTCCTCTGCCCATATTCCCCTATTGCTGCTTAACTTCATTGTTATTCTAAGATTCAAGCTTCTGTTGGGTAAACTGCAGGTTATTATCTTTGTGACTGTATGAAATTTATCAACAAGCTTGCTTTCAATGTATCATCTAATATTTTTATTTCATGACGAATAGAAGACACGAATTTTGTTTTCTTTGGCCTACAAACAATGCTGTAATAAATTTGGTCAGCGTTTTCTATGGCATTGTTTCAATATTTCGATCGTTAATTGTTGACGTTCTTTCAATATTTCGAGGGTTAACATCAACCAATTGATAACAAGAAGTTGCATCACGTGATATTTATTAGCTTCGATCAGTTAGTCTGATAGCTTATCAAGTCGCTTTCACAAAAATCCAAATGATATCTATCATGAACACAGTATTAGAAAGCTGTGACATGACTGGAAAAATCTGTTGACGGTTGATTGCGCATGGGCTTACACATCACCAAATAGGCTACAACGTCAATTTATTTGTTTAAGTTAGGGGTCCCCAAAGTGGTCGATGGGATTATCCAAGGGGTCGATAAACACCTGGGGGTCAAAAAGGGGTCGACCAACATTTTTATGTTGAATTCCAGTGTTGTATTCAATAATTTGTACATTGCTAATGTTATGATTTTCACAATAAAAATAAAAAAGTTTTCTCTTTATGTTTCCCTATTATTTCATAAAAGATATTCAAAAGGGGGAAGAGATACAGAACAACAGTTTCACAGGGCATGGTATGCAGTTTCCCTTACTAATGTATATGGAAACGGCTTATCTATTTAGTTATCATTATTATTTATTTTTTGTACATGCCTAATACTTAGTCCTATGTTTTGCGACACTAACACTTTGCTAGAAGGTTAAAACTCAATTCAAAATAACCAAATCTATGTTGAATGAGAATTAGCATTTATTTAGGTACGCTTACACCAAACGTTGTGAAAGCCATTCAAGGAGGATTCCGACCTCCACAGCCAGCTGGTTTAGCTACGTCATTGTACAGAGTTTTGGTTCAGTGCTGGGACCCAGTACTTTCTAATCGACCTCTTCGCTCGCAGCTGCAGGTGAGTAAATTGCTTTAGTGGAGGATTGGGTATACTGTAAATTTATGAGCATGAAAACCCATAGCATTTTTATAAAGCTCGCCAGTTTAAATACCTTTTTTAAAATTTTTTTGCTGTGGGGGTTTTGCGCAACTATTGGTAAAAGTATTAAAAGCGATAACGAGCAAATGAGAAAATAATTATTGTCTTTTTTCTTATTTCTACAAATTTCACTATTGTTCCAGCAGTTGTTAGACTTGGTGCACCTGCGACAACCGCCACTCATTCACGAGTGATACGGATTCGCAAAGGTTGACAGACCATCCATTACAGTGGACCCAGTATTAGGTCCCACAAGTGTGATGGTCTAAGGCCTTTATTAAGAGCCTCTAGCTTCTTATTAGTCACCAACTGCACTAAAGAGACCTGATAGGTCGAAACAGTGTCACTGTCTGCAGTTTGCTAAGTGCATCGCTAGCCTCTTGCATTACTATACATATTTTAAACAAAGTTTTACACTTAATTTCAATGTAAGGCGGAAAACTTTTTTTCAACAATAGAAAACAACAAAAATAATCAATTGATCACCCTCACTTAGAAAACAAACAAACACCCTACATTACTTGAAACGTCAAGAATTGTTTTCACCAAAATCATTTTATCAACTATGATTTTTTACATGGAATATGGAAATGTGTGATAATTTCAAAAGTAATCAGTGATCTCGCTTTTGATAGAAAATTTGTTGTTATTTTTTTGTGCTTTAAAATTGCTTTCCATAAACTTCACACTAGAGGAAATGTTGTAATAAAATGTTTTCCTCAAAGACACAGCAAGTTAGGCGTCAAAATAATCCAACATTGCATTCCTGTCGGCTGATCATCGCAGTTCACTGTAATAAAGGGTCGATTTCAGGATGAATTGGTTTCGAGTTTAAAGCATGCTCGAAGGCGCAAATGGGCTAGAAATTTGAAGAACATTATGTATTTTTGAGTCGCTCATTAGTTTTTTGGTAATTTTCTGTTCAACTTGGTTTTTATGGTAAAGACAATTGAGAGGCATCTAACTTTTTGCTCAATTGTTGGACCTGAATGGATTCTAATGCGTCAAATTGTGTACCTATGGAAAACCCCTTCCTGATTGGTTGCAGTTGGAATGCTTTGGGTAGAATTAACGATGCGCTGTTCAAGCAAGAGGTTTTTAGCAACTCCACAACTGGACATAGCAGAAGTCATTCTTTGTACAGCCGTAAATATTTCAGTACATGTGACCGAAGGATAAGAATGTGATCAGCAATGTTTAACTTTTCGTTAAAGAAAAGCTTTATTAAAATTGATTTTAATAATAAATTTATCTGTTTTTCAAAGGATCTAATCAAAGAATGCCGTCTAACTCCGCTTCCACCTATCAACTCTGAATTGCCTCAAACAACTGAGAGAAAACTCAAAACTAGCAAAGCACAAAGTCTTTTTCTTCCTCCGTTGCCTTCAACTAGACAGCAGCGAGTAACTGCCACAAAATCAGAAAACGCCATCTTTCATCCTCAAAACATATACAGTGGCAAACCTATAAAACAAAAAATTAAATAATTTATATCAAGAAACGATTTTAAATTTGGCATAACATGTACGTAACTGTCGTGTGGTTTGTAGTTTAATGTAGATGGAGGAGTGAGTGAGAGTAATATTTCAAAAACGTCGTAAAATTTTGTAATTGAAAAATGACATCTTTTGAGAAGCTTCGTCCTTTCGAAGCAGTGTGCTGGCAACACAGCTCAGAGTGGGTGGGAGCGCTGTTCATGACAGCAACGATTGTGAGTTCGAATCTCTTCATGACTACGTTTTTGTGCTCAATAGAAAGTCACTTTCCACACTTTGATGCAGTGTCAGGGATAGAAATGCACTGCCGGTGGCTCCGGAGCGGGTTTGAACCCAACCACTTTCTGGCACAACTGACAATAGGTTTATCGTGACCGGAAGAAAAAAATATGACAAAAAATGATTGGAGCATTGCTCTTTCTTCCCAGCAAATTGATAAAACGTTATAAATAGAAGCAAATGGCTTACAATTTTAATGACATTATGAATCATATTGTTTTTTAACGTAGCATTGCATAGATTTTGATGCTTTTTAACAGCGCCGATCTGTGATTGGCGCCAGTAGTTATTTTAATTGTGCTTGCATACATTTTATACAGTGTCATCTTGCACAATAATTCAATAGTTTATTAGAAGTAGGAGATTGGTAATTTATTTTTTTTAATCTTAATATGATTCGACAAAGGAATTGAATCCAGGTCCAACAACTGCAAAAAGGCCCTCAATAGCACTAAGAGGTCACTCTGGTACACAATTAAAGCAACAAACACTAACAACAAGGAGTTTATTGAAATGGTCAAATGGTGTCACTGTTAGAACCTTTGCTTCTATACCTGGGTTCAATTCCACTGTAGCGTGTCGCGCCTCGCTCTTCATCAAGCTGCCATGCCAAACATCTTTTTGTCCTTTTTTTTATTTATTTGTTAGTTTGCTTTTGGCTGTTGTGTGTGATTCTAGTTTTTACTATGTGCATTCGTGTGTTATTATTGTATGGGTCTAAAATCACACACACATATTTTTTTTTTTTATTAGGAATAGATAATGTTTATTTTTGTCTTCTCTTGGTAGCTCGGTGATCGGCTTGCCTTTCCCGCCATTAGGTTGTTTATCCGTTATTTTTTGTTAATGTGACGTGTGCAGTGCCCTGTTTACATAGACGTGTGCAGCGACCTAATTCCTGGTGTCGCGTGCAGATTTTGTTACCGACCATGTGGTCGGAGATATTGTGCTCTCTTTCTTTGTCGATCGCCGTGGCGGACGGACGTGTTCTGGTTGTCTGTCATGTTTCTCGTTCGTTGTTGATCGTCGTGGCAGAAGAACGTAATTTTTGATTATCTGCCACAGCTTGCGCGAATTGATGGAATAAAATATTGCTGTAGTGCTTTCTTCCTTGTGACTGCCATAGTTCCCAGCAATTAGGATTCAGTCAGCACGTTATTGCTCTAAGGAACTTATTTCCTACACCACTGTTGAGTTATGCCATAAACACAAAATGGTATTTTGACACAATAGGAACAGTTTGAAGCAAAAGGCGACAAGTTCGCTTTTTCAGTCCATAGAAAAAACACTTATGTGGATTCCTCCACATTTATATGACAGACAGGCAGTGGTGCCGTGCAGTTCTCTCGCTGTGAAAGCCCAGGTCGACCAAAGACTTATAGAGTATGAGTTCACCAGCATGAATAAAAACTTTAAGACATTGTTAATCTCCAGCAAATACCATTATACTTGATCATATAATGTATTTTCGAAGCTTTTAAGAAGACATTCTTCAAGGGTAATTGTCAAAAAAATAATAAAAATGAACAATATTTACCAGCAAAGAAAGACTGCTCTTCGGCAAGAAATAACTCGCTTTTGTTGCTTCGTGAGTGCACACTAGTAGGTACGCGAGTTTACAGCTGGTGATTTCCTTTGAGAGTTTTGCGTGAATAGCTTTGGAAATATTTGTGCTTTTGAAAACATAAACCTGCAGGTTTTCGTGCAACAAAATATTTGTTAAGCTTCATAAGTATTGAGCTAGTGTAGTGAATTTGGAATCTATATTAATTTTGCTTTCTTTTCAGATTTTTAAAAATAATTTGCCTACTTGTCACTTTATGCAGTATTTTTATTGAGCAAATTCTTGCTTTTGTTATTACAGTGTTTTTAATTTGTTTTGAAAGTTTTTGCGCTTTTATAAATGTCTAGGGTTCCCATGATTCGAAATGGTGATGTACCTGTAAGAAATCGAGGAGACATGTGATAGGGGAATAAGGAGATGAAGGATACTATAGCAAGAACGAAGGTAGCATTTAAAGGGATGAGCTATTTCCATTAGAAGAAAACACGGTCCAATAACAGCGTGCAAGAAACCAAATTAGGAAAGTTGCTGCTTTATTATGAAAAAAGAAGCCGAGCAGGAGTTGAATGATTTGCGTCAGAATTTCTACAGTGTATTCAGTTTTCTAAAGAGAATGAAAAAGGAAAGATCCTAAAGAAGGAAAGTGCTCAAGAGGAAGAGACAGAGTTTTGGGTTTTATTGAAGAAGGAACTCATGGAAAAGATCATGAATGAAAAAAACGCATGGAACAGCTGATCATAGCTGATGTAGTGGAAGACCGTTGGAAAGAGTTATTTTTGGAAAAATTGTGAAAGCAATACAAAAGATAAAGTCAAAAAAGGAAAGTAGATTATCGGAAGCAAGTGCGGAGTTGAAAGTTGCAAATGGTGAAATTAAGGTTAGTGGACCTGGGTCAATGCGTAAGGGATAGTAGAGTGTAACGAATAAGGAAATTTGCTTTGTAAGAGTAGTTTTCATATATGTGTAAAGTGCTGTATCATTTGTTCGCTCGGCTGCTCATTGAAAAAAAAGACTTGTTTTCCTAGCAACTGGATTTGCTGTAAGTACGCCTTTATTACGTCACAATTATTTATGACATAATATAATTCCAGATTGATCTAGTGATTCTAGCTTCTTCGAAGAATTTCGATAACCGATTACATAACTTGAAATGCTTTTTTTCTTTTTTCACGTGATTTCGTTCTAGCGTTTTCTGGATTGTTTTTTCGATTTATATATAAGGCGACCGGATTTTTTTGTAGTTGTAGTAGTTAGAGTGTAGAATAAACGTTGTAGTGGGAAGAGAGAGATTGATTGTCAGAGAAAGAAGGGCTATTGTTTTTTTGTGATAACTTATTGTGGATTCTGTTGACGTGGCGAATGTTGAACAGTTATTGGTGAAATTAGTTTTGGCGGTTTCCTCATTGTGTAGTAAAGTGATTAATTCTGAGATCGTTGAGCCAAGAAGCTTGAAGTCGTGAAGTATTATTTTTTCGAATACATTATTCTGTTCTTAACGTGGTTTAAGGTGTTTTTAGTGGAAATCAATCTTTTCCGAGTTTTATTAAGTTGCAGTCAGACCTAATTATCCGAGCGATTATCATATGTCGCCTCAATTTTAAAAGAAATTTAAGATTGAGATAGAACCGAAAGTTCTATATTATTATATCAAAACGCGACATAGAGGAATGCTTGATGAGTGGAAACCTGGTTTGATTTGCCTATTTTTAAAAGAAAGTGTGATGTGATGAGCAATAAATCGTTTACATGCCATGAAAATTTCTTGATAAAATGTTAGAGATGCGAATACAAACACTGATTGACTTGAATAGCATGCGGTTTGACTTTATGCCAAGAAGAAGAACAGTGGATGCGATTTTTTTTTGTGTGAAGGATGCAAAAGCAATATCAAAAGTAGGAAAAGAAGTTGCGTATAGGTTTTGTTGACAAGGAAAAGATGTTTGATGGAGTTCCAAGAAAAGTGATAAAGTGGGCCCTGAGAAAGAAGTGTTCATTAAAAGTAATAGTTTGACCTGTTACGAACTTGTATGACGGAGTAAAATCAAAAGAATGGAATCTGCGTATTCAGAGGAGTTTGAAGTAAAGGTTGGTGTTCATCAAATATCTGTGCTGTCGCCATTGTTGTTTGCAATAGTGGAGATGATTTTACAAAAACTGTAAGAAGGACTGTGATAAATAAAGTATTTTTACGCAGATGATCTTGTTTTTTGTGAGTGAAACTCTGGAAGAGAGGTTTTGAAATGGGAAGGAAGCACTTGAAAGCAAGTGTTTGAAGGTCAGCATCAGAAAAACAAAAGTGTTGGTTATCGGGTCGAAAGAAGAACTTTTCAAAAGCAAAATAGGTCCATTTGAAGTATGTGGGAGAGGACTGACGGCCAATTTAGTGTTATGCTCGAACTGTAGAAATTGGGTTCATAGCAGATGTGCGATAAAGAAGAGAGTTACCCCAAAGTTGGTAACGCTTTTTGTTTGATCAAGATGTAAGGAAATGATGATTTAGATCGAGAAGTTGTGTAATGGGGTAAAGACAGAAAATTGAATTTGTTACTTGGGAGACGGGCTGATTGCTATCGGTGGTTGTAAAGACACTATCACAGAAAAAATGAGAATCAGCTCGGTGAGATTTAGGAAATGCGGAGAATTGTTACTTGAAAACAGGTTTCCTCTAAAAGTGAAAAGTAATGTTTATCGTTGTTGCTTAAGAAAAGCAATACTATATGGAAGCAAGAAATGGGCTTTACTATTTATACGTGTTTTCAAAATGACAATAGATGATAAATAGAGCTGCTGTTTTTATTAAAATGATACCAGAGCATTATGATGTCATTAACATTTCGACGAAACAGAGTTTTTTTAGGTGTTCGAGCAAATAAAAAAGAAAGACTCCTAAGTACTTAATTGTTAGCTGCATCGTCAATAAAGCTTTGATTGCTAGAAAATTGTTTTTATCGAAAGCACCCTATTAATATTACCCGATATAGCTTTCCGACGCGTTTCTACCGTCAGAAATTTTTAGAAAACGAAGAAAACAAATTTTACAATCAATCGTTAAGTGTGACCTCATGCTAATCCTTGGAGTGGTAAAGTAGTAGTAGTAGTAGTAGTAGTTATTCAGTTTTTATCCGGTGTTTTCCCTTTAGCAGAGATGGCCGGATTTACCCCATTCCTTCTGCAATTTTACGCACTCCGTCCCTCCACTTGTCTCGTCTCAGGGCATCTTCCTTCTTCAAACCAATCTTCTCTGTCTCCTCTTCCACTTGCTTCTTCCAGGTCTTCTTCGGTCGTCCTCGTTTTCTCTTGCCAGTCACTTCAAGATTCAGAGCAACCCTCAAAACACTATCGTCATCCCTCCTCAGTACATGTCCATACCATCTAACTCCATTCGCTGTTGCTAACCGGTCTATTGTTTCCTTCAACCCTAACATATCCATCTGTTCTTCAGTCGTCTTTCTGTCTACCACTTTCTGACCGCACATGGCTCTCACCATAGCTCTCTCTGTTCTTCTCAAAATCGCTTTTTCATTTTCTTTGAGACACCATGTCTCACTTCCATACAGTATTGCTGATCTTACGCAACAACAATAAACTTTACCTTTCATCTTCAGAGGGAACCTATTTCCAAGCAACAACTCTCCACATTTCCTGAATCTTACCCAACCGATTCTTACTCTTGCTGTGACTGCCGCTTCACAACCACCACTAGCATTCAGTCTGTCTCCCAAATAACAAAATCCATTCACTGTCTCCACTTCATCGCACAACTTCTCGATCGAATCCATCGTCCCTTCCATTATTCCTTTACATTTCAAGCAAACAAAATGCATTGCCAACCTAGCGGTAACTCTCTTCATTTTTGCACATTTGCCATGAACCCAGTTTTCACATTTTGTGCACAACACTGAGTTAGCCATGACTCTCCTTCCACAAACTCCACATGGATCTATCTTGCTTTTGTATAGTTCGCCTTCTGACCCGCTTACCATCATTTTTGTTTTTCTGGTGTTGACCTTTAAACCTTTACTTTCCAGTGCATTCTTCCAATTCCAAAACCTTTCCTTCAAGTCTTCCATGTCTTCACTCATGATAACAAGGTCATCTGCATATAGTAATTCGTTAACCACACCCCTTCTTGCATTTTCAGTAACAACGTCCACCACTATTGCAAACAATAGTGGCGACAGCACAGATCCTTGATGTACACCAACATTTACTTCGAATTCCTCTGAATATGCAGATCCCACCCTCACTCTTGTCTTTGCACCATCATACAGGCTCATAACTGCCCGAACTATTACTTCTGATAGACCCTTCTTTCTCATGGCCCATTCCATCACTTTTCTCGGCACTCTATCAAAAGCTTTTTCCAAGTCAACAAAACACATATACAACTTCTTGTCCTTCTTTTGATATTCTTCCTGCATTCGTCTCACAATAAATACCGCATCCACTGTTCCTTTTCCTGGCATAAATCCAAACTGCATTTCATTCAAATCGACTAGTGTTCGTATTCGCCTCTCTAGCACTCGTTCAACAATTTTCATGGCATGTTCTAGCAGTTTCACTCCTCTGTATGATCCGCAGCTCATCACATCACCCTTTCCTTTAAAGATAGGTACAATCACACTTGTTTTCCACTCATCAGGCATTCCTCTACCATCCAATACACGCTGGCACAGTTCCATCATCACTTTAACCCCGATTTCGCCACTTGCAACTATCATCTCCACACTTACTTCAGATGGTCCGGTTGCCTTTCCTGATTTCATCCTTTGCATTGCCTCCACAATTTCATTACGAGCCACTTTTTCCACTGGTCCTTCTACTACATCAGTTTCCACCATGTGGTCCCATTCGTTTTCTTCATTCATGATCTTTTCCATATGTTCCTTCCAAATTTTTGCCCGGTCTTCTTCAATAAAACCCAATCGTCCGTCTCCTCCTCTCAAGCACCTTCCTCCTTCCACATCCTTCCCTTCCTTTTTTATTCTTCTAAGGAAGTAGAAAACACTATTAGAATTATGATATAAATTATTCAACTCCTGATTAGCTTCCTTTCTCATAGCTCTAGCAACAATTTTCCTTGTTTGATTTCTTATACGTTTGTATTGAGTTTTATTTTCTTCTGATGGGAACCTGCATAGCTCTTTAAATGCCGCCTTCTTTCTTGCAATGGTATCCTTGACCTCTTCATTCCACCACCACATGTCTCCTTGATCTCTCCTAGACTTCTTCTTTCCACACACTTCGTCACAAGCCTTTAGAACACCATCCTTAAAAGTTTTCCACAAATCAGGTGCATCTGCATTCACTAGTTCTTTTACTCTTTTTTCAAATCTCACTCTTGTTCGGTTTTCATTCAACTTCCAAATCTTTCTTCTTATGATTCGTTCCTTTCTCACACCCTGTTTTAGAACCTTTTTATCTAGATCTGCGACCACCAGCCTGTGCTGAAGTTCCCATGGAATCACTTTTACATCCCTGATATACTTTCTATATTTTTCCCCCACAAGCACAAAATCAATTTCTGTTTCACACCCACCGCCACTATAAGTAATTTTCCTTTTGTCTGTCTTTTTAAACCAAGTATTTGCCACGCACAGCTCTCTTTCATCACAAAACTCCAGCAATCTTCTTCCTTCTGCATTTCTTTTCCCAACACCATTCCCCCCGTGAACACCTTCAAAACCTTCAGCACATTTCCCCACATGTCCATTGAAATCCCCCAAAGAAACAATGATTTCACTACAACTTCCCAAGTCCCACTCACTCCCCATTTCATCATAAAAACGAACTTTCTCTGCATCTGGTCTTCCACTTTGTGGCCCATACGCACATATTACGCGCATCACCTCCCTACCTAGAGTTAGCACAATCACGATTACTCTGTCACTTTTTCTTCTAACTTCCACAACGTTTCCGGATATTTCCTCTTTCACCAAAATTCCAACCCCTCCGAATCCTGCATCATTTCCTGACCACCACATTTTATACCTTCGTCCCGAAGCACCCACAAAACGAGCTCCTTGGCCTTTCCATCTTACTTCCTGGATGCAACACACATCAACTTTTCTCTTCCTCAGTTCTTCACACACTTCCGTTTTCCTTCCACAAAGACTTCCCACATTTAATGTTCCAAATCTTATCCCATGACATTCAGATTTTAACCCGGAGATTCTTCGCACCCCCTGCCCATTTAAGAGCTGCCGGGGACTGGGGGCCATTTGTATATTTTTTCTGGTCATGGGGATTTACTGGAGCAAAATTCTTCTACAGGGAGCATGCCCTTGCTTACCCCCAACCTCAGTTTTTTGACATGAGTGGTCCAACCAAGCAATTAAGCTGGCAACCCCACCATTAACAGTTAGACTGCAATTGGTAGGTACCCAATAGTCGCCTCTTACGACATGCTGGGTAAACAGCTTCACTATTCTGATAACCGGTGAAGCACGGAAAATTTTGGAAAATAAAGTTATTGCAAATTCCCAAGTTGGGTACTGTCTTTCATTTGAACAAAAAGTCTCTTGTCTCTGTGAATAAACGCAAATTTAAAAAATCATGTTCAATTGTATCTACATGTCAATAACCATTCATGATACTGATCCCAGAGTGGTGAAAAATTATGTCAAATTTCATGTTTGTACACCCAATAGTTTCGGATTTGTTAAAACTCACAGACAGACAGACACCACTGTGCTTTATGCTATAGCCTGCGTGCCTACTATTTGCCATTTCCACAGGTAGTAAAGTTAGTTGTAGCTGTTCAGTTTTTATCCCGTTTTCTCCACTTAACGGAGTTGGCCGGATTCACCTCATTCCTTCCACAATTGCTTGCACTTTAATAGTATCCATAAATACTATAATTTATGAAAGGCTGTAATAGTATCCATAAATACGCTTTGCTTTTCTTAAATACGCATTCCTTCTGCAATTGCTTGCACTTTGATAGTATTCAAAAGTTCTGTAAATTATATTATAAGCCTTTAATTGAATCCACAAACACTATAATTTATGAAATCCAAAGTTTGCGAAAAAATCAACAGAAAGAAGTAGGTCAGTGGGTCTACACTGCTACATGAAGTGATAGCCATCTAATGCATAACAGTACCTGTGTGGGATAATTTTTTTCTTGAATATGGGTAGTTGGGACCAACCAAAGCATTTGTGGGTAGGTAAAACCTCTTTTGCTCTATTTTGGGATTAAGGCACATAGGTGCAGCTAAGGAACTTGGTGACTCAAATATCATTAGAAGGCGGTCGTACTAAGTCGTGAAATAACCGTTCCACCAAATAGGTTGTGTAAGTATTTGTAAAACAATAACCATACCGGCACCCACCCCCAACTTTGCCTTTGTGTCCCTTATACTTACTGGAATGGATAGAATTTTTAAAATCAGAAGGAATCGATGAAATTTGTGAAATGATAATAGAGTTTGTAAGACCGATCTTAGTTTAAAGCACGATCATTGAAATCAGGGGCAAAGAGGCGATGCACCCATTTAGGGAACTCTTTGTTACTGCTCTCAGAAACGTTATTTGGGCGAAGCCGGCGCAGCAACTGAACCGATATCTTTAACCGAGCATAACTGATTGGTAGCTCTGCCGGGCCACGCAGGCTAGTACCAAAACATATCGGTAGCATGAGCTACGCTAAGACATCTCCGCCAGATATCGATCATAAAACAATTTCTCTCAACGTTGCTATAGCATTAACACTTTAAGGATCGTAAGATTCTAATCAATAACATTTGAAACCATTCCATAATTGTTGGTAGCAGCGGGAAAATAATGGATTTCACAAAAGTGATTGTTACATCATAATGGCACAACAAATAAAAATTGTGGGACATATATGACCTAGTACCCGTCAAAGGGTTAAGCGCATGAAGTGATTGCTGGAAGAGTTAAAATGTTTTGGAAGCTTACTGTGACAAAATGTCAAATGATTAAAAAAAGAATCTTTTAAAGAAAGAAGGTAAACTTTATTGAATTTTGAGAGGGCCTGAGAGGTCAGTTCGTTTATTGCAAACAGGCATCCTCAATGCTGGTGCTATCTATTCAAAAATTAATTTGCTTTTGACTTAAATAGGGTGCATACTATTCAAATTTTATTATGCTCTACAGCAATTTCATGATAAACATTTTTAATTTGTATTTCACTGAAACCAAACTGAATTGAAGACAAACATACGAAATAAAAAGAAATAGAAAAATACAGATAGGCGCAATAAATATTAATTTGGTTCATTTTCTCCATAATTTTCATTACGTTGCTTTTGAAAATGAAGAAATTCTTCTCGCAAAATTGCACATCTGAAAAAATTACGGAAGGATTAACCTAGTGCAAGCTCATCTCACAACCTAAATACGAATTTTACATTTTGTTCATAATTCAGTGGTGCATCTTGGGCTTCTGAATGGTTATGATTGAGTTGCGCTGAGCTCAACAACCGAGATTTTAAAGCCTTTAAAAACCCAGACTAGTCAACAAACTACATTGGACAAGCAAGTTGAAACCATCGTTAGTTTTCAGGTTTGCTTCTAGCTCATATTCCTTTGCGCTGACCGCAGCTTCATGTACGGAAGCATTCTACTTGAACCATATATTTTTATCATCGGGCCATGAGAAAATCTTTAAAATAACTTCAACATCGTTGGCAATCAGATATAATTAGAATGTGTCAGCAACTCTGAGACTTTTCATTAGTATCAAGCACGAAAAACATGTATCGTGCCTTTTGCTGCATACATAACAACTTAAAACCGTACGAGCACTGAATGCAAAATCTCATGATAGTGAACTGGCGGTTTACTGTGACGAGCAAAAATGCTGGCACATCAAAAATTGCAATTCTTTTGCCAATCTTTTCAATTCATTGTTTCAAGCGTGTGAGCTTACGCTCAGTTCGGCGGTCAGCAGACTACCGACGCCGAGGTGAAGCAGTTAGAGTTTCCGCTTCGCTGTCGGTAACCTGAGCTCCGATTTCCATGCCGATTCATACCGAAACTTTAAAAACGGTATCCACAATTTCCCTGCTTGACGCTCAGCATGAAAGGAACAGTATGAAGGAATAGTCCGCAAGTTCGCTTGTTGTGTTTTTGGATAAGGCACTGAAAAGGTTCCTCTATCCTTATGTTGCAGTCAGATGGTGGGGTTCAGCAGACTACGCGTCGTGGTGGCCCAGTTTGATAAAAGGCTTTCAAACAGAGCAGGAGCTGATACGCCGAGGAGAAGGTGAGACTGAGCGATAGGAGCCGATAGACTTCCTGATCCCACCGCCTGCATGCCACAAAAAGATATAGATCAGAGGAATCCCGTTGTGTTTTTTATACAAACTTGTAGGCTTTTTCTCGGCATTTCACCTTTCGTGGTCAGCACTGAGCAGATAAGCTTTGAGCACCATTTTTTAGCAGTTTTTGGTGTGACACATTGAAGGCTGTATTAGCAATCTTCTACATACGAGGCAAACGCCCAAACCGCTACACCATCAAGGCACTTTTTATTTTGTGTTCCACAAATATTCACTAAGCTTAAAAAAACGTTTGTAGCTGCTGATTGCTGGAGCTGCGTTCCTCACAATATGCCGGCGACAATAACAGAAAGCGATTAAGTGATGGCCTAAAAATCGAGAAGACGTATTTTACACGTCTGCTCGGTTTTGCGTTGTATTGTCCTCGAGAATGTATTTTATTGCAGTGTATCCCGCTTTGTAGCAGCACTAGTGATACAAACGTCCAATATTGGCAGTGCTGGTAAATCATAAGGAAGTCAGAACACCAAATGTTTACGAATAATGGTCACCCGGTGACCGCAAAAATTTGAACGTTACAATAATATCAAAAATCTTTTTCAACAAAGTCAAACCTTCTCTCCATGCTTTCTTTTGAATATAACAATATATCATCTGCCGGTGATAAAGGCGAAGAAGACTGGAACATATTATGAAATCATTACTTTTATGAGTTGCAAGTTTAAAGCAAAAAAACGAGTAAAAATTTTCCAAATTACTTAAAATTCAGACTGTTGCGAACAAATATCACCATAATAAAGCAATCTTTTACAGCTCAGCGAAAACTTGATGAAAAAAAGTTTGCGAGGCTGCAAAATGATTTTTTGCTTCTTGAGTCAGCAGTCAAAATCAGTAGTCGAGCCTGAAGCATATACGTCAGAAAGTTAAGCCTTTCTTTCTAGTAGTCTTGTCTGGCGACTCTTTGAGACAAAAATATCGAAAAGGACTACGAATTTAGCAACTATACCCAAATCAAATTCACTATCAGCACGTGATTAATGATGGCACGCAAAAACTTGACATTGCAATGTTATTTGCGTCATTTCCAGGTATTATGTGAGTGCAACGTTAGATGTCGTCACTGTGGTGGATTTATCTACTACTAACCACCAACTTAACTACAGTATACTGGCTTCACGTAATAACAGGCTTTAATAGCAAGTAATCAGCTCAATCACGACAGGTTGTCAGCTGGTATAGTGTAACTGCAAGCGCTTCATCACAAATCAGTCACGAAGTCGCAATACACGAGGAAATTGCTTTAGCCTAGATTTAACTTAAATTACCAGATCACTAAATGTTGCTGCTTCATCACTAGCTGGTGTTTTGGTTTTTCTTGTGAATTTTATTAATTTTCTTCGTAGAGCCTGTGAAAGATAAAACATTCTAAACGCTATCCATCTTCTAACTTCTCAATAAAGCTCTTCTGGTGTGATTGAAAGCTAAAATGATCTTTATTTAGATTTAAAATCTACATAAAATTCATAAAAACTCAACGTTTCGAGAAACTAACTTCGCTGGCGCGTTTTATTTCACTATCAAATCGCCGGCTCTGACTGCGTTGTTGTTTGTGGTTTACCCTCCTCTTCTTTGGGATGGAGGTATGGCGCGAACAGCAATCCAAGTTTACGCCACCAATCTAATTGAATTAGGCCAGGGGAAAAGTGGCAGCCCATTTCGAACCAGTCGTAAATGCAAATTACAGACTGGTAGCCCCACCAACAAGGCGGACTGCCAATGGTGGGTACCCAAAAGTCGCCTCTTACGACATGCTGGACGAGCAGCTTCACTATTCTAACCAGGTGAAGCACTGGTAGCTCTGACTGCGTCGCCTGGCAGAGCTACCCGTTAGTTATACGTCGGGTTCGAAACATTGATTAACTGCTACGTCGGCTTCACTCATAGACCATGTCCTAGAGCCGTACCGAAAAGTTGCTACAAATGAGGGTATCATCTCTGGTTGTGGAAGGACGCTAAACTGATTTATTTATTTGTGGAAACTTAGTTATTAAATAGCAGGCCAACTACTTACCACTTTTTCGTAGTAATAGGCCTAGTTATATGACTTACAGTCTCTGGCAAAGCATATGCTTTATGGTCTCGGTACAAACGCAGCCAGGGTAAGGCAAAGTGACCTGAGCTTAGCATCTACAGTTCAGTTATTACGATAGGTTAGAATCGTTAGATTATGGGTTTAGTGGATAATACATCAACTAGTTTTTTGTGATAAAGAGGCGGATTGTAATTTTTGAACACTACAAGATTTTACATAAAATTTCAGCAGTTTGTACCACTTTGCTACACGTGATTAATATGTATAAATCAGTCAAGTTCGCGACCTGCCTGTATAAAGGTGTTCTAACTTATGGGTGCAAACACAGGGCACGCGCGCCCAATGTGGCAGGCCATAAGCTCGAACGTGGCACGTGGACGGTGTGGTGAAAAGTAATTCTTGTAATCGGAATAAATTGTAATAACTCCTGTTTATATGGAAACAACCTTAAATCAGCATGTTTATTCACACGATGCCAACTCGTGGCCATGTTATCAGAAGGTTGTAGCTGAAAATAAGTAAGTAGGCTGGCGGCTGGAAGGCCGAACAGGGTTAATTTCGACATGGAGTTTGATCTGAACGGCGCTGCGCAGTAGTGTAAAGAGTGATCGCCAGAAAAAAAGTCAGCACCTAGATATAGAGCATGATCAAGCTTGCAGCGGTGCAAAACAATCCTCAGCACTCTGCTGGTGCGTCGCACATCCACTGTTAATGCACTTGTAATCATTACGTTTATGCATGCATGCTTGGATTCATTTTTATATGGGCCCGCACGTTATACGTACCTATAAGATCGGCTCAGCACCAATTCTGAGTTGTGCACTCCTGTTCTAACCCACTTAGTGTTTGGTAATTATATTTTTCGTGATTGTCATTGCTTATTAAAAAAACAGTTTCATACCGGTACGTTAGTACTCTAATAAAACGTTCTAATTTACTGGCAACATATCAATGATGTGCTTTAATATTTATGTTTGGTTTCAAAACGACTGTGGAAAATTAGCACAGCCGTTGCCTGCTGCTGTTTTCACTGAAATAGTTCTGTGAAGTCACTTAAAATTATAACGAAACAGAATTTTTTTAAGCGTTTAAAGGAAATAAAAACGAAAAAGTACGCGTAAAAAACGCTTAAATCTCTTGTTGCGACGTTAAAAATGCTTTGATTGCTAGAAAATTTTTTATCGGAAGCACTATGTTAAATGCACCCGATAAAGTTTTAGACTGCATTGTTATGGTCAGAATTTTTTGACAAAATGAAGAAAACAAGCATTGCAACAATCGTTATGTGGGACGTTACGCTATTTCGAGTGGTAAAATTCTTGCTAATCGGAAGTCGCGTACTGTTTCACGTTAGTGCAAAAAGTCGCTTGGTTCAATTAATAAACCCAAAATTAAAAAAATTATCTTTAGTTGTGACTAGCGCTTCATGTTATAGAATCTAGATACTGGTACTGAATTACGTCATGCATCAAACAACCAAAGATGGATGTTCTCAACTTCCTTTTGCAGACGAGTAACAGTATTACGGTTTCGCGTGGAAGTAAAATAAAAATGCAAACTAAATAGTTTATTTTCTACCTTGTTTAATTTCAACAAGCAGAGTAAACATAACATAAATATTTGGTAAAACTGGATGATAACCGCCGCTGTAGGTTGACTTGGGTTCAATTTTCTTCTGTGTCATTCAAAATACTGATACTTCAAACCAGCATTAAAAGATCTTTTACTCGACGCTCAGTTATATGATCTCGGCTTCTAATAATCTACTAAACGACCAACAGACGAAGACTTCAATTGCGCAATTACTCAGTTTTAAAACTAGATTTCAGCAGTTCTTACTTCTGACATTGCACATGATCCTTTCAAATTTTCAAAACGTTTAATTGCATCCAAAATATCACTTTCAACGGCGAATTCGGAATCCCACTCGTAATTATCTTCAACCGAGGAATTGTCTTTTCGTAACCTAAAAATTTTTGTTATCAGACAACTGCATACTCGCAAGTAGGTGCTAGAGAGCAATGCTGGGTCGGAAAAGTTGTTTAGAAGAATTGCACAACTGAATTTGAAAGTTCATCTCTCTAAAGTTACCATAAATCATACATCTTTTTTTGATTTTTCAAAACATTTGGAAAGCTAAACACCACTCTCAAATTAAATACACCAAAAACTGCGAGCAATGAAACAACATAAAATGCTGAAACTTCCAGAGTTTTGAGCCCCTTATCAGTTAGTAGCCAAAGCTTCTGAAAACTCAGGGGTCTATGGGTTTGAATTCCTCTGGCATTTATAACAAACTAGCAGAGGTACCCGGCGTTGCCCGGGTATAGGATAAAAAAGCAACGTCAGTATATGCAATTGGTCAGATCATGTAAGTTATCCTGGTGATTACTATTCTGACAACACTTTCTTTTTAACCCCTAGAAACTGTTGTCACGTAATATTTGCATTATCGGAGGCTAATCACCTTGAAGAGGAAACAGGTTACAATATCATACCTCAACAGTTACATTAGCATAACCATATTCTATGTAAAGGTGAAGATTATTTGCTTAAAGTTTTGTTTGTAAATCTTGTTATTCAATACAGATAATAAAAAGCGACATACATTACTACTCATAACAATAGGTATTTGAATTTTCAAGGGGGCTTTCTCCCCCCTTTTTGCCCCCTAATATAGTCGTAGGAGGCTGAAATTTGGGGAAACTTTTTAATTTGGTGTCTTATACATATGGTTTAAATTTCATCTAAATCAGATATATTTGAATTTTCAAAGGGAGGTTCTGCCCCCCATAGCTCCCTTAGGGGAGCACTTAAAGGTTCGAGACCACTTCCACAGTATTCCTTGGAAAATTTTACATGACAATACACTTTTGCTTATTTTTTGAAGCTTCTTTAACTTTTCTCTCTATAGGTATTTGAATTTTCAAGGGGGCTTTCTGCCCCCTAATATAGTCGAAAAAGGCTGAAAGATTTACCCGTCGTTGATCGGGTAAAATGTAAAGACTGATTAAATTTTTACATTGAATAACCATATTTTAATGTGTTTTCATGATTTTTATTTCATCGTACAACAGTACAAATAGGCCTCTAGTAGAGCCCCATAGGCTCGTAGCCCCCCATAGACGAATCTGATCGAAATGAAAATACCGTACTTGGCAGATTTACCCGTCGTTGATCGGGTAAAATGTAAAGACTGATTAAGTTTTTACATTGAACAACAATATTTTAATGTGTTTTCATGATTTTTATTTCGTCGTACAACAGTACAGATAGGCCTCTAGTAGAGCCCCATAGGCTCGTCGCCTCCCATAGACGAATCTGATCGAAATGAAAACACCGTACTTGGCTTCCCTGGAAAAAGTCATATTTACCCGATCTACGACGGGTAAATCTGCTAAGGATTTTTAAAAGTACAGTCTTGCTCATAATCTTCAAATTTGGATTTTTATTTGTCACAAATTTTTTTCTGTTTGTGGTACCTAACAAAAACTTTAAATTTTTAAGGGGGCTTTCTGCCCCCTAATATTGTCGAAAAAGGCTGAAATTTTGGAAAGCTCTCTAATTTAGTGTCTTATACATATGGTTTAAATTTCATCTAAATTGAATATATTTGAATTTTCAAAGGGGGGTTCTGCCCCCCATAGCTCCCTTAGGGGGGCACTTAGAGGTTCGAAACTACTTCCGTTGTCTTCCTCGGAGAATTTTACATAAGAATACACTTTTAGTTTTTATGTAAACTTTCTAACCTTTCTACCTAAATACGCAATTCGATTAGAATCGAAGAGTTATCTGAGACCCTCCTGTGGAAAAAGGGCCGTAGCTCCCTTGGGGGGCGAGGTACAAACTTGGAAATAGGCCCATTGACTCCGCTGGAAAAAAATACATCGGAATGCATGTTTTATTTTTTTCTAGGTGCTCCTAATTTTTTTTCCATAAGGAACAGACAAACAGACTGACAGACAGACAAACAAACAGACTTTGGATTTTATATATTAGATAAGTGATAAACTTCACTAAATTCTTTCCTTTACATTTTCATTGTAAACTAGACTATGAGAAAAGAAATTTGAGAGCAAATTTAAAGATACTGGTATATTTGACCTTGCTGCAATAGCAAAACAATTTCAGTATAGTATTCATAATGTATCATTTGCATCGTATGATGGAAAGACATCTATTCCAAACCAAGATCTATTCTATAGCCCTTGATCATGATGATGATATCGATAAAAACCAGTCAATACAACGCTATTTTAAGGCAGTATCAATACTTTAGACTTTAAATGAATATCAACCGACTTTACATGGGGATCGAACCAACGATTTTCACCAGCTACCACGGAGTGTGAACCCAGGATTTTTATTATGGATTGGTCTATTCGGTGACACCGCTTTGGACAATTAGCCCACCGAAGCGGCATATTAGCTATGCAAATTTTGGTAGACGAATGTAGAGATCTTTGCTTGATGCTCTTCAAATCTGAGATTAATGGTACCCTCCTGTCTTTCATTCAAATGTAATGATTATTTGCTAGTTTGGCTAGTGAGAACACTAAGCTATAGCAGGGAAACTGTGTACTAAATTATCATTTCTATTATACGCACAGAGTCATGGAACAGCATCTATCTAATCTATTACATAAAATATATTAAAGCATAAAACCTCCAAGATCAGGACAAGAAAGCTGTTGCATTCAATTGTAAGGCTGTGAGTTTATGTCAAGTTTCAACTTTTTTGAGCACTATGGAAAGGCATGCTAAGAGAATTTTTTCGCCTGGTTACACCACTTGTGATAGAAGCGACAGTGCCTGCAGTAGCGGCAACTCTGGAGCGAGTGTGAAAACAACTTTTTCAATAAATGTTCACAAACGTTTTGTGATGGTTATCTGAAAATGTGATAAGTAACTTATTGTATTCCCACATACCTTTCTGTATTACTTGTCTTGTTCAACGGATGTAGGTAAGGAATAGTTTCTTGCGTCACATAGCCACTGCTTAGTGACTCCCCATGGCAATGACGTTGACATGAAGATGTCGAGAGCGTTATGGGGGACAATGGGGAAGACGTCATATATGCTGGCAACGTCTCCCCTGAGCTTGCTGCAATAATTGAACAAATGAATATTAGCTTCTTGATTAGGTTGCTATGCATATTGTTATCATGTTTCATTATTGTTTCATTATTGTTACGTTATACACAGTAAATTGTTACTTTTGGATGGAATTTGACAATTGCAAGGTAAGGTACTTTAAAAGCTTTTAACTACGTGGAAGATCAAATTTTCTTAAGTGGTAAAGGTTTTAAACAGCAGCGTAGTCGGGAGAGGGGAGATCGGCGAAATGCGTCATCAATCCCTCTCTTTCCAGTTTTTGACCTTCAGCAATACTAAACGTTGATAACACCATTGCAACAACCTTAGAGTTGAACAACTTTTTACAACCAATTTTTTAGGGTCCCCTTGCTTGACATCAAGCAATGTGCAAAGATCTTAACAAAGGCTTCATTTTTTAGTTCATTTTTAAAATAGGCCTCAGCTTTCCGTCAATTTTATTGTTGACGTTTTAATAGGAAATAAGTAGGCTTTTGAGGTTTGCAATTGCAAGATCAATATTCATGGTTTTACGTTCAAAACTACATCAAGTCAGTTGTAGCGTAGCTAAAAGCAAATTTTGGACTGGGCGAAAACATGTTACGGCTGCAATTTATCGATATAAAATAAGTCATCTAAACATGTTTGAATGACTTTTAAATCAAAGAGCTGCAGCAGTAATAACTAAAACATCTTTATTCCTTGCTTGGATTCAAAAACTTTGGAAGTGGGTGCACATGGCTCCTTGCTCCTCTAGCTATGCTTGTACAAGTCAGTACGATTAAACTGTACCTGTTAACGAAAGAAATTCTTGGAATGTGTTGTCAACCACCTCTTGATTAGAACTTTTTAAAGGAGAAAATGCAGGCGGAAATTTTATTGGCGAACAGGCTTTGGCTGAGTTGGCCTGTGACAACGGTGCGAGCGAGACTGCGTTTTGAAACGAATTCGCTTTTATGGATGGATTTGAAAGTTGTCTTAGTTTGAACGATCGACCCAAACTGCCGAACATATGGAAACGTCGCTCTTTCGAATTTGGTGAAAACATTTTCCTTGGACTGCTTAGTGAAGAGGTTGATATGTATATATTTTCAAAACCAGGTATATGTTGCATTTGATCAGATGGTATTTCAGATAGAGAAATCAACGATGGTCTTGCATATCTTGATAGATCGCCATCGCTCATTGATTGTTTGGTTCTCTGCTTTCGTAAGCAATATTGAAATAATTCTTTTTTCACCTTTCTTTCGTTAGATGATTTTCTTGACTGATCTGCTTGATCGTTTTCACAATTTTGTTTTAAACTTAACAGTGCAGAAGTGTCAACGTATCTGTCTTTAGCACAGCACATAACTTCATCACTAGCCCGGAAATGGGGATCGTTTTCGGAAAAGCGTAAACAGGATTTTGCAAGATCCTTTTTCTTAGCTTCGTTTCCCAGACATTTATGTTGACATAATGTCGACTTTTTTTCTTTAAAGCAAGACTGAAATGACAAAAATAAATCAGCAAACATGTTGGAAACTAAAAAAAGAATAAATTATAGTCTTTAATTAAAAATGCGCAGGGACGAGGGAGTTCTAAATTGTTTTCAAAAAGTGCAGTTTGCGCTTTTATGTTGTGTTTGAAAGCGCAAAATTTAAGGCAGTCTATTCAGCATCGACTATGCTTTTTACAAATCCATATTTTACTGAGAATACGTAGCAGTATAAAAATTTTATCAATTAAAATTCAATTACATGTATAGTAATGCAAGAGGCCAGGGATGCACTTAGCAAACTGCAGACAGTGACACTGTTTCCACCTATCAGGTCTCTTCAGTGCAGTTGGTGCGACAACCGCCACTCATTCACGAGTGATACGGCTTCGCAGAGGTTGACAGACCATCCACTACAGTGGACCTAGTATTTGGTCCCACAAGTGTGACGGTCTAAGCTATGCTTTATTAAAATTCAATTACTTTTAACAGTTGAGTGCATGGGCTGATTGTGTTCTTGTTTCTTTCGTCCAAATTATCTGATCCTTTCCAAAACAAACTAATAATTGTTTATTATAATGCAAAAATTTTACAACTACTGAGCTTAATACACACAGTAGCAAAAAGTATTGCATCTAAATATCATTGGTGGTTTATCATACCATGTACACTAGAATCAGTTTTGATTAACACAACCTCAAGCATGATGAAAAATCTGAGGAAAAGTAAAATATCTAGAAGCAAGCCATATGAAACAAAATTAAGCTTGAGACCCGGCTAGCTTGTTTTTTCGGAGTACTTTAAGTCCAATTTTTGTATACTAAAAGAGAGAAACTAATGGAAAAAACTTCTTTGAGAAAAAATTTTAAGACTTTTTAGGGGTTCGGAAAAAATACTTTTGTAAAATTTATGGATTTTTAAGTGTTGGAAAGAGGTAAAAACTTTAGTTTTGCCTTCTTCAAGAAGGCTCTGAACATTGATATCAACATCACAACATTTGTTAGCGTACTTCTGCCTCACGAGGTAAGGAATTTTGCGACTATATAGTCTGCACCTTTATGGTCTTATATGTAAAGTTCAATGCGTGAATGGCAGGTTCTGTTGCAAGTGCTACACGCAAAGCAATATCGGAAAAAATATCACATTATTACAGCTCAAGAAACGTCATCACTTTGCTTACCGACTTTGCACAAATCTCTAATCGAGTAATCACTTGTTGACG
This sequence comes from Trididemnum clinides, assembly GCA_963675345.1. Taxonomy (NCBI): domain Eukaryota; kingdom Metazoa; phylum Chordata; class Ascidiacea; order Aplousobranchia; family Didemnidae; genus Trididemnum; species Trididemnum clinides. Next base: position 9,055,163 of record OY776290.1, read on the forward strand.
TGGTGAGAGGGGGTCGAAGTAAGCGAACTTCGATTTCATTCGTACTGCAATCAATTTCTAAGGCTTGTTGGTCATCAGCAGCAGAGACACTACTGAGATTGTGGTCAAAGAAGTAGGCAGTTGAAGCAGCATGGTCTCTGATCTGATCCTTTTTGAGTAACAATCGTTTTTGAGATAAAATTTGTGATTCTTTGATAAAGGTATGACGTGGCCATGGCGTGTGCTGGGGACTAGATTTTAATTTTTGTCTCTTTGAAGTAGAATGAGGAGCAATGTTTTGACTAAAAGATGTTGTAGAACAGGTGCTGGAAGGTGTATAGTCGTGTGAACGCGAGGGATAGAAAATCGGAAAAATTGTCCGCTTTTTTGCCGGAGAAAAATGTGTCGCTTTTACAACTGCATACACTGGCTCAGTATTCACAGCATCCACGAAACGGCGGTCCTCGAAAGGAATTGGACGCACGGTGGCCCTATTATCGTTACTAGATGGGGAACAGGCAGCGCGAAAAGAAAGATTGTGACCGCGTTGGTTAAACGGAGTTGTTGAGGCTGGTCGTCGAGGTAGGAGATCTGAAACAATGAAAAATTATAAACTGACTATACTGAGGTAGAAAGCAGTGATCCTAAATCTGAAATCAATGTGAGCCAAAAATTTGATGACGAGGATGATTACCATTGCATTTTTTAAGGTGAAGGTATGGTGTAAAAACAGAACATGCAGGCCTCACTCCGCCAATCTATTCAAGCAAGTAGGAACATGCTGATTGACTTACGAGCAAAGCAGAACGGCCATATTTATTTAGTCATAATTTTAAACTGCTGGCCTTATCGCTTTCAAGTGGACACTCTATAATAAAGAGGTTTAGTGATTATTAAAGATTAAGTAAATGCACGAATGAAGCTTGTACGATTTACCACAACCTTGTACCACAACCAGTATCATAAATCCGCCAGATGATGTATTCATAAAAAAAGCGATCAATGGCAACATAAACATAAACATTAAAAATGCAAACAAATTTTAATATTGCCTTTCAATGTAACATTTTGACAGTTATAAGTGGGAAATTTCTTTTAGAGTATTGGGCTGATTACTAAGTATTCAAAACCTACATAATAAGATGCTTTGAGCTGCATGCAGGTATTTTATAAAGCACTTTTTGCTTTATAAAATGCAATTTTTACTGCAACTCAAACACTGAGCAACATTTCAGCAGGGATGCAAAACTTGTTTTTGGAGGCCAACAATTTAAAATAATTGATTGCCCTCTTGGTTACACGCACCATGTTTTTTCTTAATTTCGCAACTTGTCTCTGTTTTAAAAATCAACTGTCTGGAAGCGATTGCTATGCCCGATGAAGTGCTTTAACTGCTTTTGCATAAATGCGTCTTTTCACAAAAACTTTCTTTAAAAATAAATGCAACTTTCATACTTTTTACCGCAACAAAACGTTGCTCTAGTTACAAGCAATATTCTGTATTTAAACGGTTGATTAAAAGCTATTTGCTCACTTATTTTTCTTATTCCGTAAGTAGTTTGCTGAGGCGATCTTTGGGCCAACAATACTCTCAGAGCCATCTCTCTTCTCATTCTAATCGATTCCTCACTGAGACTGTTTCTCCTCTGCATGAAAGGAGGAAGAAAGTTTTCCTCCTGGGAGATTGGATAAAGATTAAGTAGATGCTCTTTTTCTTCTTCTGTAAAATGTTTTATTTAGGTCTATCAAAACTTAAAAATTCCATGTTAATTTACTGACTTTAGAGCGACTAGTAATTGTTATGATGCAATGCATAGGTCTAACATGATAAACGCTGTGAGTTGGAATTCCACTAAAATTGCTTTTAACATTGCTCCATGGGAAAAATTAAGCTTAAGTAGCCCCAACATTGGAAAATGTGTACGAAGCAAAATATAAGCCTTCATTAAAGATTTTCTGTTGTTGTAAATTTACCTTTTTCGACTTAGTTGCACAACCTGAGTTACTTTGTAACTTGTCAACTTCAGATAAGATTTTAAGTGCTTATTTTCTTGATCAGCAAGAAAAAATGAAGCAATACCAAGAGATCTTTGCCCTCTGATCATATAAATTTTATGATTGGTATAATAATCGAGATATGCTCTCGAATAAAGATATCAAATCTGGATGCAGACCACTCAATACGTCATCGTTGTATTTGCCAGATCAGCCAGAAGAGTTTTTACATTATTGATTAGACATAGATTTTGGTTCTGCGTACTTCTCCATGCTCCTTAATAATCCTTTCTCAGGACAAGAAAACAATGATCGATTTGTGAATCTACATGATTGAAAAAAACTAACACTCAACTTTGGCATAATAACAATAGAAAGATGTTTTTTGCAGTTAGAAAACGTTCAATAATTTTTTACTTTGGACGAAAATTTACAAACTTGCTACTTAGGTGATCCAGGAAGCTAAACTACTTCTCAAATATCAAGCTGTTTTTAAATAAATTGCCTCTTGTAAACTTAATGACTTTATTTGAAAATTGTTGTAAGAATCGACCCTCTTACCCAAGGTCCAAGCAAATAAAAATAATTTTTAACGTAAGCACCATGTTCTACACAGTAGCGATGATCATAATGCTTCTTTTTTTCCAGCATCGGATGCTGTTCTTGTGGATATTGACTTGATTTGGCTGAAGATGATGATCGAGCTTTATCAGAGTCATCAACCTTCTGGGAAGCATCCGAATTACTGAAAAAAATGAAAATTATTAACGTTATTATTAACGTTCGCATAAAGAATTATTAACGTTATGAAGGAAGTGTTGGTAATATAATTGGTGGAAACTCTGTTTTTATTGCGACAAAAATCGATAGATCTAATGTTGAAACTTCAAGATAATTGGGCAATAATGTCCATGAAATATTAACTATGATTTCATATCCACAGTGTAACCTAACAAGCAGTGAGTTTTTCGAAAGTATTATCGAGCGGAATATTGAAACTTAGAACCTTCGAATAAAGTCTGAATTATTTCTTATGCTCTGCGCCATTATCATTGACCTGCTAGTGTGGAGGACATAAATGCAATGAAAAATATTTGCTTGGCAGAAGCATTTAACTTGTTCTAAGAAACGTTGAGTGAAACGCACAGACCGCAGATTTTGACGTCGGCTGAACGCTTTTAAGGCAAATTGGTATACACATGCACAGTGAAAAACAATAGAACTTTGAATCTAAAGGCTGGTTTCCATTAGACGTAGATTGCTGGCGTTGTTTCTGTATTTAGTTTTAAGCGCGAAGCGAGCTCGCTCCGCGCATAAAATTAATAGAGAAACAAAGAATTTTTCGCACCACCCCTGCAATGTACGCCTAATGGAAACCACCTTAAGTCTTTTGAAGCAAATATTTCAACTGCTGATTTTTGAGCTTCTGCCGTTTATCTCTGATTGTGAGTCGAGTAACTTACCTAATGTTGACTTGTAATTCGCCTGAGGGAACTTTTCCATTACTACCTAAAAAGTTATACAAGAATAAATATATCAAAAAAAACCTCGAGAGCTTACTGTTAAGTGTGCGTCAAGAAAATTATCGACTAAATCAACCTTTAACTCTCTCACAACTCCCAGCATGTTAAAATAATGTTTGCACTTAGATCCGAAAGTAGCCTACATCTTCACTCGTTACAATGGCTACATGGTATATTGGCGCTATTGTCATGACTTGACTTCGCAAACGAAGGATACTTAGTTTTATACATAATATGTATTTAAGGCTGCACTCAGGAAAAAATTTGACGCTTTATCTGTAGCAGGAGTTCTCAACAGGGGGTGAATTTAGTTAGGAAAAAATTCACACTTTTACTTACTAAAATAGACATTAGTAAAATTGAGAGTTAAAAACATTTGGGGGATAAATTTTACTCTTGAAATACAATTATTATTCTCTCATTTACCCTTTTGCCAAAGGGTAAATGAGAGAATAAAAATTGAGAAACCCTGATCTATAGCGTGTCCAATGTCAAAACCTTATCTCTACTTAAATTGCCTAGCCAGGTCATTTAAGGCTAATAAAAAATAAGTCTTTAAACCACTTTGAGGCTGTTTAGTGACATTTTGTTCTGATTACGGTAAATTTAAGAGCATGGCGCACATTTCTAGGAAACAAAATGTGCAACTAACGCAAAAGCACTTAGCAGAAGCTAATTGAATTTCTAGTGTTCACTCGATCAAAGAGGATGGAAATTTTAAACATGCAAACTAGTTTGCTAATACCACATAACATATGGTTTGAACTTTTTTGACAGTGCATATGTGCCCTGGAGTGCCACTAGTAAAGGGTACCAGATCATCCAAGCAGGGCTCGCCTCAAGCCTGGAGCTGGTTGGCACTGACAATGACGTAACATCATAATAGCTTATATAAAGCTGTTGTGCTAAGATCTTGGTGTGGTGGTGAAGCGGTTAAATCTTCCGCTTTACAGTCAATGGACCTGGTTTCAATTTTCTTGTCGAGTAATACCACAGGCTTAAAAAACAGCATTCACAGACCCCCTGCTTTACGCTGAGGAATAGAAGTAATAGGGAGGGTGCAAAATGAAACTGAATTTCCTCACTCATGACTGAAATGAGTGAGATGGGGTTTTTCTACCTGTGCACGTGACCACTGTTGGAGCCACAGCAACAACGATAAATCATTACAAATGTAAGCATCAGCGGCGATATTACAACTAGTATAAGCGCACAAAAAGCTTTTCCATGATTCTAATTTTACTTTAAAATCTGATTTACTACACAATACCTTTGTGAAGAAGTTTTGACTTTCTCTCCTTCATCATCTTTCTACGACATACCAAAGCAACGACCAGAAGAACAATTAAACAAACTCCAAACACACCTGCTACTATTCCTATTATTAGTGGATGGCCCACGACCAATTGCGTAGCTTCTAGCAGAAGAGGGTAGGCAGAAAGACCTAAAGAATAAAAGCAAAAGCTGAAAACGTCCAACACAGATAATTGAAAATCTAAAAAATGAGAAATCTAAAGGGAAAAAGATGCTTGGAGTAAGCGAGTAGTGGAAGGTTTCTTTTCTAAAAATAAAGGTCTTTGTTTACCTGCACATATTAAAAATTAAAGCTTTAAAGGGATTTTGAAAAGAACAGCAGTTTGAGATTCAACAATTGATATTTTAGTAAGCTAACTCTTTCTCTTACAAAACAACACAAAGTTCACTGATTAAACACAAGTTTGCTGGTGGAAGTGAAGCAGTAGTGACAGCAAGAACGAGAATTGGATGGATAAAAATTTAGAGAATGTGGGGAGTTACTTTATGGAAGGTTTTCGTTAAAAATGAAAGGAAGGATTTAGCAGAGTTGTGTTAGGTCAGCAATGCTTTATGGGAGCGAGACGTGGCGTCTGAGGGAAAATCAGATGGCAATTTTGAGAAGAAGTGAAAAAGCAATGTAAGATCAATGTGTGGAATTAAGTTGATTGAGAAGAGGAGCCAAGAACTTGTAAGTTTGCTGAGTTTAAAGGATACTTTGGATGGACTAGCCAGGGCGAGTGGAGCACATGGTGTAGGCATGTTTTGAGAAGGGATAATGGTGATGTTTTGAGAAAAGCGTTGGATTTTGAAGTGGCGAGAAGAAGAGGGCGAGGGCGAGAAGAAGAGGGCGAGGGCGAGAAGAAGAGGGCGAGGGCGAGAAGAAGAGGGCGAGGGCGAGAAGAAGAGGGCGAGGGCGAGGACGAGGGCGAGGGCGATCGAATATGACGTGGAAGAGACAAATGGAAGGACATACTGATCAGATGGGAGTGAAAAAGGAAGATACCATTGACCGAACAAAGTGGTGAAATGGTGTTTACTTTCAAGAAGCATAAGGTGAATCCGACCACCTGCGTTAACGGAAACAAAACTGGATTCAAAAAAGTGAATCTCTCTCTCTCTTGCTGGAAAAAGTAATGGGAACTTATTCATGAACTGACCGACAACAAAATGAACGGAAAGTTCGGAAGCTGCGAAATAATCTTACCCTCTTCGAGTCAGCAGCCAAAACATGGCGTTGTAGTCATCGCAAGTATGCATCCAAAACTTGAGCTTGAAAGCAAGCAATTGATGCGCTTAGCCGTACCGCATGCAACGTAACATTCTGAGTGTTGGGCTGACAGACTTCTGACCACAAGTTTAATACTCAATTCATCTGTCTCCAGCAACCAATAAGCTCTACACTGACTTGCTGATCTGTTAATATTTGAACTAATGACTAAATGCGTTTGAAAAGGGACAGATTTTATTACTTAAGATAGTCACATGTCCTGATGTAACCACGCATTGTTCCAAAAAATAACATTACTTCACAACAATGTTTTTTTATTTACAATATCTTACCGTGCGTTGAAACAATTAGAGGTTGACTTGGTTCGCTGTATTGGTTGTTCAGGACTACAAGAACTTGGAATTCATACAGCTGATCTCTGTGTAATTGACCTGTTTCTATTTCGTATGAAGTCACATTTGCTTGCACAGCTGATAGAACTTTCCATTCCCCAATGTCCCGCTTCCGACGATTGCCACTCATTGATTCCAAGTCGTCGTCTTTCCTTCCGTTTCCTGTAGGTATTTGTTTGTACCTCACTCTATGTTAATAGAGCAGCGACAGTAGCATAAATCTCATTTTATTTGTAAACTTATAACGTTGCAAGAACTGCTTCAAATAGCGATAAATTAATACGAAAACAACTGTTGAAGCCTATGATTTTTTCATACCAAGAGAATTTTATTTTTAATAGCTTTATTATATTTGTCAATTTTTTTTGGTCGAATGTCAATAGAAAAAAATTAGCTGTCGTCAAACACCACAAAGTAAGAGCCCTGAAGCCAGCACACTTCCAGTGATCTAAAATTATTCAGCCGAATTCCACCTTGTTCAACAAAATAGATTAAGACTCACCTTTTACATTTTGTTGTGCATCCCAGTTGGCTTTCGAGCTTACAGACTTTTGATCGATCAATGGCTCGTTAATTCCTTTCAATGAATTTCCAATTTCTCGATATTCAATAACAAAACCAATAAAATTTTTGTGGCAACACTGGCTAACCCATGTCAAGACCACGTGGCCATTTTTGTTGATGACGTGAGTAAAGTTTGAAGGGCCAGCTATTCCTTTCGTAAGAGGAGGCGAGGGAGGGAGGACAATGGCTGCAAAAATGTTTTTGTAGGGCAATGTAGACGTACAACTTCAAACAATTTTCTATGGCTTGTAAAACCATTATATATTATGTCACAAGATTAATATAGCGCAACAGAAATGTTCCTTATGTTATTTGCGGTGGACTGGCAAAGTTTAAAACCAATTACAGTAACCGAGTTAATTCTCATAAAATGCGATAGCATGGATGAAGACGGTGAATTCAAGGATGCGGAGTGGACTAAAATAGGAAAATGTTCTCTCAACTACTCGCCACAATGTGTTCTTCAAAATTACGGCTTTGCAACGAAGATAATGATGCATTTCAGAAGTCCTGGCTTTACCTTTAGTTTTAACATCGACCACATCACTAAATTCTCCACTTCCAAAGCGATTTGTTCCCACTACTGCCACTTCGTAAGTAGTGTTCGCCATCAACCGGTCAATCAACGCCGACTTTCGGTTATTAAACACTGGAAGCTTCCTCCAAGCATGATCTCCTTCACCAGTTCTTTTATACCTGCCAAAAACAAGAATTAATACACCAGAAAGTCAATTTATATCAGAGGCACTCTTATGATGTTCTAATTTGACATAGATAAAAGAACGTTGTGCATTAAGTCTACCACTACCTGTTTTTAGAGCTACAAAAAACTTTAAAAATCCCTCAAATCAAAGTAGAATAATGATCAGTGTTTCATTGAGATTACCAGCCAACCTTCCACGGTACTAATGTGATACCGAACTACTTACTTTACGAGTAGTTACTGAATCAGCCGATCTAGGCAAAGTGGTTTTGGGTGGGGTGGCCAAAGTGATTGAGACGCTGACTACCATTTAGTGGGGCTTGACAACTACAAACCAATGACCATTTTCAACTGGTTACTGTGGTTGTGGGTTTGAATGCAATTCCAAGCTTTGTTATAACATGCTGAGAGTAGAAATAACTGAAGTAAATCCTATAATCAATCCTCTTAATGCAGTAACTATTGGAAACTGCATCAAAAAATGTTTTAGAAAGCCTTGTTTGCAAATCAGCTTTAGCTTTATTCAGTAGTCTTATATCATAGCCCGTTATGAAGTAATAGCTGCCTTTTTTCCTTCGTGGGATGGAGGCGTGATGCATTACAAAAACACGATTGCATATATACAGGGTGTCTCAAAAGTAAGTATACACTTTAAAATTTGAATAACAATCTAATGGCTTATTCAAATTTGTCAAAAGTTTACAAAAATATTCTATAAACTACTAGAAACAGATTACCGTCCTAATATCTCGTTGAATTTATTTATTGACAGAATGTTAGACCTCAACGTGGAAACCACCAATTTCGAGACATTTCAGCCACCTTTTGACGCATTCTTGCCCGATACCCTGCAATAAATCTTGTGTAACTAGTCCACATGATGCTCTAATGTTTTGTTCCAACTCTAAAAGGTTTTGAGACCGTGTGGAGTAAACTTTGCTCTCAAGGAAACCCCAAAGAAAAAAGTCGCATGGGGATAAGTCAGGTGAACGAGCGGCCCATTCTAAAGGACCTCTGCACCCAATCCACCTACCGAGAAAAAACTGATTTAAGTAATCTCTGACTTTCCTGGTGTAATGTGCAGGAGCTCCATCTTGCTGAAAGTAACTGTTTTTCAACCGAAGCATTTTTTGTCAACTTTACTCCACACGGCCTCAAAACCTTTTAGAGTTGGAACAAAACATTAGAGCATCATGTGGACTAGTTACACAAGATTTATTACAGGGTATCGGGCAAGAATGCGTCAAAAGGTGGCTGAAATGTCTCGAAATTGGTGGTTTCCACGTTGAGGTCTAACATTCTGTCAATAAATAAATTCAACGAGATATTAGGACGGTAATCTGTTTCTAGTAGTTCATAGAATATTTTTGTAAACTTTTGACAAATTTGAATAAGCCATTAGATTGTTATTCAAATTTTAAAGTGTATACTTACTTTTGAGACACCCTGTATTATCTAATAAATACTTCACACCGTAACCATATTACCACAAGTAAGCGCAAAAATGTGCAGAACTGCTTAAGAAAAGTGACAATCTATTGAAATCAGTCATTAAGGGAGTTTAATCATAGTAACCGCATCATCAGGCAAGGTGATCTCGAACTGCCATCGGAAGAAAACGTGAATTCGGCTCATGTATCAGCTGAAATGGACAAGTGGCTTTTCTGAAGTAACTTGGCAGGTTTTTTTACCAGGCAGTCAGTTGTAGAGCTTTTGATACTATGATAATCAATGTTTTCACCCACGTGACTCTGGTTGTTGGAGACAAATAGTCTCGCCAGAAAATGGTGCGGACGTTTCGGAAATACAGTAGATGATCGGTGAGAACGTTATTTACAGTAAATATACCAAATGACTTGCCAGATAACGAAGTGTTGTGTTATTCCGCCATCGTAACCAGGAGTCCATTCAACTACAACTGTATCGGCATTCAATGTCGTAGCAGTGACGTTTTCAACTTTGTGCGGTGTTGTATCTTGAAATAACAAAGTACAGGTTGACCATCGCTAATCTGGAATCATTGGGACCTGGGGGTGCCGGATTATCCATTTATTATCTTAGAATACACAAACCCAGTTGCTAATCACCTCATCTCAAAATGGAAATATCCTATAAATCAGTACAAATTGGTTAATATAGAAAGGACAAGTGAAATGTTAATGAAATACAAGTAAAATGATTGGTACAGGTACAGTACAGTACAAAGCTAACACGGTGACCCGGGAAATATGAAATTACAGTACAGAGTACAGGCACTGTTTTCTAGGTCAAATTAGTGCCGGATAACTGATTGTCCGGCTAACTGACTGCCGGATTACTGATGGTCAAGCAATGGTCTGAATTATCGGACAGCAGGTAAACAAACTTCAATGCACACATAGCAGTCTGAAAAAAGTAGAGAAGAATTTAAACTAAAAATGAAATGAATAAGCGAACCCCGCTGAAGAAACAAAAAACCATTGCCTGTATTAAAATCTGTTTCATTCAAAAACAAGCTGGTAGACAGGTCGCAAACAAGAAAATATATCTGGGGACATTCTCTAAATTATGGTTCTTACTCGAGAAGTTTATCGAATCTTGAGATGCTTTTTAAATAGACTGGCCATCACCGTATGTTTCCCAAAATTTTTGATATTCTCTTTTCATTGTGGCCAATTAAAAAAAGTTTTAGGGGGAGGAAGCAAATGGGCCAAATGGTCTCTTGCTTGATTTTTGAGTGTGATTGCAGGGTCAATAGATGTGACAGACTGCTCAAACTTTTCCACCCCTAACGATGCCTTATTGTTTACGTCGCTTTTCCGATTTTTAAGAAAAACAGAGGAAGTCGCATTGGAACAGCAGCTGTCCCGTCCGAACCACTAATGCACATAAACTTGTAGCTTCACCACCAAGAACAAGCGAACTGTCATTAATAAGGAGCCGATAGCCGCCTTGTACAACATGGTAAGTGCTTCACTGTGTTTCCATTTCAAAAGTATGGACGTGGAATCATTGAAAACAAATACATCAAATTACTTTCACTCATTGCCGGGCCACATAATTCTACTTACTTCTAACAACAATAAACGAAGACGAGCTCACATCGCCGACTTCGCTGGACAGCACACATTGCCAGTGACCGTGGTGTTCCTTTCTTACCGATGCAATTGTAAGATTGCCCTGGTCGATGCAATAATTCAATTTTTCATCTCGGTTTCGAATCTGAATGAAATGTCACGTTATGCACAATATCTGAGTAAAATAATGATTAGCAGTTCATCTCAGCGACTGGATTGAATAGCAGGTTTAACAACAAACGTAGTCGAATTAACTTAATAGAAGAGATCAAAATCTTACTGCTTAAGGCGACAGATGGGCAGAGAAAGCGATTTCTTCTTGATCATTTTTAATGCTCTACTGACCGCTAGCGATGTGCAATTACCAGTCATACTTATTTTCGCAATAGTTTTTGTAATAGGAAGACGAATGTATTCTACATTCTCGTGATTACAATTTGCAGTGTATTTTTGCAGTAATATCACTCAGAAATCCATATTACTTTCATCTTTCTCCATGATATTGAAGGAGGGGAATCCCCAGTACCAGAACAAGGCGCATTGAAGCTTTCGCCAACTGCAACTGTGTATCGAGAGTTTGGTTTGGTTTTGAATTCAGGCAGTTTTTTGATCTCAAGACGAGTGCTTCCAGACATTACAGAGCCAACGTTGTTGCGCGGTGTGCAAGTGTATCGTCCCGAGTCGCTTTCTCGAAGGGAGTAAATGATCAAGTTGAGCTTTTCGTCTGTGTCATAACGTTTGCTTTGTTCCTGTAATTAATCAAATTTTGAAAGGGGAAAAATTAATTGTAAGGTCTAATACGAATGCCTTTGAGGAAAGCGGACCAAAATAATGATAAGAGAGTGATAATGGTTCGGGTTTATCAAGGGATAAGCCTTTAAAAACTTTTTTTATTTCGAAAGGCAAGCGATTCTCATACAACCCTGGCTGATATAATACAAAGAAAAATTCAAGAAACCCGCAAAGCATTCCACAACCTTTTTAAGCGTTTAAAAGTATTAACGCAAGTTTGTAGGCACATTTTAGTTTACGCTGAAGTATTTTTCATGTCTTTTATTTTTATAAGTAACTCAAGCAGCGATGAGCTCGTTTTCACAACAAACAAATCTCTCTCGCGCACGCTTGCAGAGTACACAACTGGAAAGCGACTTAACAACTTCAACCTTCTTACAATATATATCCGTCTTTCATCTTTGGTCCAATCTACCCCGTTAACTGGTGGCTCGGCCAGTGTGGGGCATGGTAGCTTGACAGTGCGGGACAGAGCACCGAAAACAACTTTGGGCATTCCCACCACTCGAGCCGCATCTAGAGACACAGTGACAGGTTAAAGCATAAAGATTTAAACCGTTTTACACAGAGAGGTCCAATCTGCGGCTCACTGCATTTTTAAACTGTACTCAAAAGTTAGGTTGAAAGAAATAAATGGTTGTATTACTAAGCCAAAAAGATAGTGAAGCCCTTTTTCTTTTGGTTCTCGGTTTTTTTTCGATGCCTTTGGTTCCAAATGCTTATACAAAACATTTTAACAAAAAAGTTTGTATTTAAGTGCCATAGTGGTCCGATAAAATACATAGATTCGTAATTTCGTCTATTAGCAAAAAGGTTGTGCATCTCTAGTTTAACATAAAAAATGAAACTTTTGCAGTTCTTTGATGCTCTTTCACCGCATTTACTTAAGATACTCCAAACAATTTTCAAGTCGGAATACATCTCGGCTTGATATTTTGTTTCCTACGTTGCTCCTATTGCCAAGGAGGAAACGTGAGATCTACTCTTATGACCTATTCGTCACGCCTTACCGATTGCAAAGCGTTTGCTTAATTACTATACCGCAAGAGTAGGTGATAGCAAAAAGCCTACTTAAACCATTTCAAAAAGTAAGATTTTTTCAGAAAGTGAATTTATCAAATTAAATTTTTTGAGGAGAGAAAAAAAATTTTTTATAAATTGATTTTTTATGAAAAGAAACTCAAAGCATCTAACATATGTCATTTTCTGCATTGTCACTCTCGGTCAACATCAAACACAAAAAGAAGTCGTACAATCTTGGCTTCTGCAATTTTTATTTTCTGCGACACAATTCGTTTCGCACCTGTTTTGAACCAGGTTTACAACACTAGGTTTGCCTTGTATTCTGCATGCTCTTTTTCAAATACCTCGCCATTATTTGATGTAAACGTCATTGGACCCTTTACAAAAGTTTGAATGTACTCGTTCAATTTAGTTACTGTTGGACATTTATATTCATAATAATGTTTATTTCAGAAAGGGGAAACTTTTCTTCCTACCTGTGATAAACTAAACAGCAATAAAAAAGCAAACATCTATTTCGCTTAATAGAACTTTGTTCTTCCGCATTGTTTAGCTCAGGGGTGGGCAAAGTGCGGCCCCCGAGAGCATTTTGTGCGGCCCGCGAACACGTTTTGAAACTTGCATATGTATGAGTTAAGATGACAAGGGGAGGAACACTTGCCGTATTACAGAGCCAAAGGCTTTAGAAGCTAACATTAAAAAAGCAACCGTTGGTTTGCACTAACGCATTTTCCGTCAAATCCAGGGGTAATGACCTTTTTTTTTCTTTTTTTTTGTTTAGAGACACCATCATTTTCACTAGTGGAAATGAGACATTGTTAGGTGATCACGCAAAATTTCAAGTGAACGCAAGCTTTTGCTTTGCGTACAGCTATTGCAAGATTTTAAGCACTGACCCTCGGCCACTTATGAATGGTGAATGCAGTCCTCGATCACTTCTTGAATCTTCAATGCGGCCCTCCCAATGCGTTCGTTAAACAGTGCGGCCCTCAGCTAGCATTCGTGACCGCGATGCGGCCCGCAAGCCAAAACAATTGCCCACCCCTGGTTTAGCCCATTGAAAGTCATGACAAAAATTGGAAAAGAAGAATATTGATAAAATCTAAAGATGCAAAGAGAAAGCCAATGCAGGCATTACTTTTTTTAACTAAAAAATATCTATAGACATATTTATAAATCACTTTTTGCGATGGCATTAATTATATTTGGCCCAAGAATTAAATTAGCAATCATTATAGCACTTTAAGACTTGATCAATAAACCTTTCTTGGGGCAAAAACACAGCACATGTTTTATGCCTTGAGATTACTCAAGGGGGCCATTATTTATCAAGAGTTTCGTAGCATATTGTCGAGTCTTAAAAACTTAATAATTTCATTTAATCAAAATAAATCGTCACATGGAGAAATACTAAAGCTAGAAACATTTATTTTAAGTCGTTTTTATAAATTACATTGTGAAAATTCAGGCTTCAATCATTAAGTGCATTGCAGCAAGCGTCTCCTAAGGGAACAGACACACGACTAATCTCTTGCCAAAAGCAGATGATATTAAAGCACTTCAAGCAAATAGATTAAAAACGCAATATATTTATAATTGAGGTCATACATGTATTGCATATTAAGTCTTTCAAAAATGAAATTCGCAATCTGTTCAGAATATAAACCGCCATAAGGCTTTATCGAGTAATCATTGGATGAAGTCTTATTCAATCTTTTTAAATTGTAGACATAGATTCTAGTCCAGCGCTTATTTTAGTGTCCAATATGCCAGCAGACAACAATTGATTTATTGATATTTTAAATAGTTCTTTACGAAGAATATTAAGTTTTGTTTTCAAAATCTACCATAAATCCACAAATGAAAGTTAGCATAAAAATGTGGCATGTTAAAACTAAAAACAGTTTGACTATGGGTGGGGTAGAACTATCTTGATGATTTTCTTTACATTCATGTTGAACTTGTTTGAGCAGAATTATCTAAAATTATTTTTAGAAAAGCATGCATTGCAAAAGTACCACTCTTTCCATTTTTGTTCAATATATGACAACGAAAACGCTTTTTATTTGGGGGTGGCGGCGGAGAGTAAAGTCTTTTCTTTTTCATTGCTTGAAAAAAGAGATGCTGAAAATCAATAAAAAACCTCTAAGAAACTTTGTCCCCTATTTTTCTCTTACATTCAACAGTCAGTGAGGTAGAAGCCCTGCTCGGTGAACCGTAACCGTTTCCCGCCTCACAGGTCACGTATCCGCGATCGCTAATTAGAACATTTTGTATGACTAAAGTTCCGTCATTTTGAAGCAAATATCTTCCGTTTTCTTCCGCCACAGCAAGTCCATTATGGAACCATCTAAAAATGATCTTATTACAACATGCTTATGACAAATTTATATTCCATTGGAGTACAATGACGTGTTGCCTGCTTTTTTTGTCAAACTGTTGGTGAATTGCCTATTTTTATTTTATATATGGAAAAAGCTTGCTTTGACAAAAAACCATACCAACTTTTCAAGTAATTCGATTCGGAATGGCTACAAACTTTGCTTTTAGAATGCAATTTAGCGTGACGAAACTTTTATACCATGACTACGTAAGACTCGATTTACTGTGGGTTTTAGACTATCTCACGGATATTTAAATAAAATCAATTTTTATTATCTTTTAGTAAAGCCGTACATTTGTAGCAAAAGCACATAATTATTTAGTAGTTTTTGAACGCTTTGCATGTAAACTAAGCTTAAAGTCTGGATCTTATGACGTCAAATGTTAATTTCACTTTTTCATAGCACAATGGCAACGCTAAAAAGCAGAATAATAGGAGTTAATGTGGCCAAACTAAAGCAGTGATTAAAGTGCGGCAATCAAGATTGTATAACGACAAAAAGCTGTATATTACTTCTACTTTCAGCAGAAAATATGCCGAGACAGACAAGCTTTTGGCAGACTGAAACTAATTCGGGGAACACTTCTGGATTGCTGTGA
The DNA here is from genome assembly GCA_963675345.1 of Trididemnum clinides. Lineage (NCBI taxonomy): Eukaryota > Metazoa > Chordata > Ascidiacea > Aplousobranchia > Didemnidae > Trididemnum > Trididemnum clinides. The sequence goes on from OY776290.1 coordinate 9,070,696, forward strand.
TATTTAACTTCTCAGCAACACAAACCTAATCGTTCAAACATGCTGGAGTTGAAAAGATTGGATGCCAAGAGTTCATCTAACCCAGAAGAGTTTGCTCAGTGTGCTTGTGAAAATATGCCTTCATGCGATGAATTACTCATTCGCCTGACAAACTTGAAACTCTTTTCCAACAAATTGTTTGTTGCTAATTAGTTAAAGCAAAAAATTGTCATCCATTTGTTTAACTCGCTCCTTCTCCGCTTAAAACAATGACAAGACAAAAATGGATAAAAATAAATTAGCTGATCATCTCTTAGAAAATGCGGTTCTCGCGAACAATAACAATTTTGAAGAACAGCTTGACTGGCCATTTTATCGCCGCAGTGATCGCCTGGTCGCACGTTCAAACCTCAGGGTGACTACGTCGTTGCGCACTTGGGAAAGCCACTGCGGTATTTCTCTTGCTAAGCTGCTCTGGTTGCAGTTCGCCGGCCAGAAGCCTTACCTATAATCTTGAAGAATGTCTGAACAAAAGTTTTTTTTTGTTTTACCGACAAAATGTTTTCTCGTAGGCAAAGAATGTTAAAAACATAATACGTTGACTCTAAGTTAATCCTTAAAATGGCTATAGGCGATTTTCGACCACATTTGCAAAGTTTTCATCTAAAAGAAGATTGCTTGTAATTGAATAGGAATTTTATTTAATTTCTCCCAGCGTCTAGTTTCAAGGTAGTTTGCAAGAAACACATCCCCTCATAAATAATGCATTCATGACAGATCAACCATATCATCGAAATTGCAAACATGTACTTTCTTGGGTTAGAAAAGTGGCGCTGCTTGTTGAGCATTTCGCTAATAGCCGACTATCTAATACCAACCAACGGCAGTCTACCTTGGTGGTATTTTGGTGGATGGCATGTTGGCGGTGTAGTTACCAGTTTGCATACACGAATAGTTTGAAATGGCTGCCGATTTTCCTTATCCTGGCCAGCATGCTTCTACTTCCTTGATTGAGTCATACTTTGAATCTAGATGCTTCAAACTGTACCTCTATCCCTAAGAATAGGAGAAAAAACAAAAGCAACAACAGCCTATACTACCTGTAATTTATTTCAGGGGGATAGCCTTGGGCACGACATTGAAAGGCAACGCTCTCTTCCTCGCGAGCTCTACCTGGCTGCGGTTTGCGGATAAATTGAGGCGGAGCTAAAAATAGACACAAGAATGAAATCACTCAATATTAATTAAATTCGCGAATGTAAATCAATGTAAACGCTAAAGGTTTTTGCCATGTTCTGTTTTACATGAGGGATTACTTATCCCCAAACCAGGTGCACAAATATTTTATTTTGATGTTCAATATTTTGTATCAATTACTTTTTATCTATGATCAAAACGTGAAGTAACTGTAATCCATACAACACAAAGATTGGAAGTATGTTTATAACCATTTCAAGAAAGGTTTTATTTAGCGCCCTCGCTCTTAAACAATCCCAAACCCCGTGATGAATTTTTGTTTTCTGTCTCACACTTACCCAATACAACTACGTTAGTTGAATGTTGTTTTGTTCCTTCAGCATTGTGAGCTCTGCATACGTATCTACCTGCATGTTCACGCAATAGTGACATGATCTTCAGTTCTCCTCTTTTGATGTCAATTCCTCTCTAAAATATGTCACAATGTTGCCACTTTCTAATAAATATAGAGCAATGTGTAGCCAAAATTTTTATAAACTTTTTTAAAATTCGAACATATTTGGTTGTGCCTTGGTAGGTCAAGGTTTACATAGCATTCATACTTAGATACAACTTCTTTCTTTGCTGGCTAAGTACACTAGTGATTTTTTTCATTTATTACGAAATAATATCATGTTATCACAATGATCATGATAAACTTATTCATCGCATCAAAAAATAATGAGCAAACAAATGATAAATGTTAACGTTACACGTCGTCACGTGATATTTTATTCAGTGTAACGATTTTGTGATTAATGTTAACTTGAAATGTTGTTTGGGATTAGTGAAAATCTTAAATCATGATGAAAAAATTTTTTCATAAGCATCGACGTGTTTAGAAGAAGGGTAAGAGGCCAACCACGCCCTCCCCTTATAAAGATGTACAAAAACTTTAAATTTGTGGAGTTTTGTATCTTAGCGTTTGTTTGATAAGTGGTGCAGCAAGACATGCATTCGATTCAGGAACAGATTTCAAATTTGCATAAAACTTGGTGCCTTTCCATATTCTATATAACCAGAGAAAGGAGATTCCCTGCTGTTATATATCGATCTACACTTAAAAAAAGATTTTAATTGACTGATTAATAGCAATTATATGGAAATTCGCTTGACGAGAAAGTGGATTGCTACATAATTGACATTTGTCAACCGATCACACTCTCTTGCAAAGTGTCAGAGGTTTCACCCGGCGTAGAGCCAATCAGAGCCAAAATTGTCGACTTCTGGCGATTGATGGAGAACTTTCCTTTCCATCCCGATACTTCATGTGCAAGCGCGCAAACTGTTAGGCTTTGGGGATGACGATCCCAAGAAGCCTATGTGGATGCAGGCATTGCCACGGTCACTTACATATTTATGACTTCAAATTTGCAAAAGGTTTTAGTAATAACTGTAGGTCTACAGAAATATTCTTTTAGCCAGAAATGTGCAGAAATTAGTACGTAACTGTAAGAAAAAGTTAAGCTTGTGTTTGTAATTATCAACTGTAGTTTTAAGCAAACCAAGATTGGCTTAAGGTTGCCACACTGCGACTTCATTAATAATTTATTACAGGCTAAAACATAAAAACTTATAGCAATTTTGAAACAAAATAACAAATAACTTGGTTTGAAAATTTTAAGATAAGTGTTTGAAGGTTCTATAATAATCAGTGGACACAATTGCTGGAAGTTTAGCTGGACCATTTAATACTCAGCAAGCGTTTTTAGCAGGATGTTACCAACCCTACTCAATTGTAATACACATTGGCATTTTGTTTTAAACTGTTGCATATTTTTCTGCAGATATCAAACAGCTTTATGGTGTATTCCTGCAGAGCGCCTTTTGGTTGATGCTTTTGCTCAAAAAATTCTAACGTTTGAAATGTCGCAAGTAGTAAATATCTGGCAGTTGCATTCCTCAAGGTAATTCGGGACTAATGGCCGAAATTCTATCCCGAAAAATGCTTTGAAGTCCATGAAAGCACCTGTCTATTTCCAATTTCATATCCATCTTTCATCCACGTGATTACTGGTTTAGGATCTCCAGTTGCGGAACAGCGGAGCAATAACGAGCGTCCAAACTTAGCTTCAATCCGTGGACGAGGAACATAATTAAAGCGTGGAGGAGCTAGAAAAAAAGATTATTAGTTATCGTTATCCTCCGATACTGGAAAAATTTGGGTAGTTCTAAGTAGAACAACTCGTGATAAGTCGAGTTTGGTGCCTTTAAGAACTGTATTGCTGACGCAGGACTGTTTTTATTACAAGAACCACAGGCAAAATAGAAAAGTCATAGTAAAGTTCCTTTCCCAAGGGTGCAATATTGCAAAACTAATATGGGAAATGACCTCAAACAAATAAGAGAAATTTTTCATTAAGCTGTATTAAATGGTTAGCAGATGTTCGAAAAAGCAAATCCCCCAATTGCATTTGGAAAACATTGAATCTTTCAGCCCTTCCCCATCTAACCAAAGCTTTCTTTTTGTGCTTTCCCTAGTTTCTTGTAAAAATGTTAAATCCAAAACAGAACCGTATTTACGAATTTCATCCAGGAAAAAACTTAAAGAATGGAAAGAAAATTTTTCTAAGTCGTATTGGTTTTCTTAAGGTTTTGAAAAGAACAATTCTCTATCAAAGTTAGTTTTTGTGCTCGTTTTGAATGAGGACGAGAATATTTGCTTTCCGGATGCTCACCTTGTTGGTTAGCTGATGGCAATATTCGTGACAATAACTGAACTCCGGTTTATTTTATATTTTACCTTGCAAATACGAAGCAAATTATCGATTTTTGAGTAAAATTTTGCATCGTGCATTGTATTCATGTATGGCCTCTCAAGTCAATTGTAAAGCAATTACATTGCTTTCGAAGACTTTCTGTTTGCTCTCTCAGCTATTTTAAGATTTTGTTCAGAAAGAGAATGCCAAAACAAACTGGCTTTCAACGAAAACTGGAAAAAATATTGAAAAGTTTGCTAAAAATACCAAAGAAACTGCTGTTTTTTTACTCTTCTACCCCCATTGCACTGCTGGTCAAGCCTACGATAAGCGTTCAAGACAAAGTACTATTGAAGTCTGCAGAAGTAAAAAATTTAGTGCACCAAGCCGTTTATCTTGGAATAAAACGGATATCTTGGTGGCTATGTTTGTTTTTAATCTATGCTTTGACGACGGATAAGCCCAAAGGGATTTCAAAATTACCATCGAAAAAAAGTAATAATCATTGAAAGGAATGTGTAAGAAACTATCCTACAGAATTGTTTGAGTTCAAGTTTTCTAAACTCGCTATCACGCCCTACTCTTGTCACTTTTTTTAACCACAAAGTCCATTGCATGAAGTACAACAACTAAATTTGGCTGAGTTAGATCACGTGACAAAGTCTGCAAACTGTGGACACGCGAGAAAGAAAAGCTATTGCGAAGCTTAGGGTTTACAAAATAATTATAGACGGAATTTCAACGTGGTCAGTTCAACCACGCAGGTTTCAAACTAGACAAATGAATTCGTTTGCACAAAAGTGCTTATCATAAAAAATTAATGCTGCCAAGTATTTCCTTCGAATAAGGTCAACTTAGCGGTTTTATAATGAATAGCTTTGCCGTTGCTGAACTTTTTGCTTATTACTTAAGCTGCAAAAACGGGAACATTAAAATCCAATAACAATAAAACTGTTAATACAAAAAATTGTTTCTTCACTTAGCAGCAGCATTGACAAAGTTTAGAAAGCGTGGTGTTAATTTTACCCTATAAACAAGTTTATTGTTTACTAAAAAAATATTTTCTGCTTGCACCCACTACAAGCGTTGGTTGGCGAATTTTATTTCAGCACATTTTTCTAAAAAACGCTCGCTGCAATGAGCATCTTTTCTACCAAATGAATGCAAACCGCACCAGCTTTCGCATGTACAATCTGCAAAGTTAAACTAGCCCTCGTAGTTATCTTTACTAAAAACCAATATTCATTAACCATTATTATTCCCGCTCCACTATTGCACCAAAAATGTCAGTACTATCCATCGTCTGCACGGCCCGAGGCCTTTTCGAGATCAGAGTCTTTTTTGGAGACCAGCCAGAATTTCGTGGCTAAATTTGGTGCTTGCTTTATTTTGACTTCATGGCAAGCCGTGCGGCTTGCAATTAAAAGCCAAAGTAAAGCAAGCACAGAGGTTAAGAGCACTTGGCCTCAGTGTAAATCAGGCTTTGTAATTAGTAGACAAGCTACTATAACCGTTTAGTTGTTTAACTTAATATCTAATTATAGTTTAAGCTGACAAACTTACCTGCCAAAACGTCATAAAATAATAAACAAGGTACGTAGATTAGAAATACAGAAATTTTTGTGCAGCTGAATGAAAACTGTTTTGCATGATAGTAAATTCCATTGCAGTTCATAATAAGATTAGCAATGGCTGCTACATTACTCACTGTTTCCATGCAGAAGCAATTTCAAGGTCAATCTATATCAAAATAAATGAAATTGAAAAACGATATCTGTTGTTGGGCAATGTCTAAGAAAAAAAGATACAAGTGTTCTTAGCACAGTCACTTGAAGACTAATTGACACTCAAGTGTCCTTGAACTAAGATCCTGCCTTCCATGAAGCTAATCAATGTTTTTTTCACACTTTCACATATACTTCAGTCGATGAAGACGTGAAAGGTTGATGGTTTTTAAAGCTTATAACAGCGTCGAAAGGAAAGAGCCAGACCGTGACCAACTTTAAAGGGAAGCAGGAAAGTAATAACCCTCAGCCTGTACAGGCAATTTTTCGTGCCAGTGATCACACTTCCATCCCTGAATAACTCATGTTTCCCGTTTCAACTAAATTTTTTGTGTGGTAAATATGTTAAAATTTGCTTTAAGGCATTTGAATCAATGAAAATCCGTATATCACGTGCAATGCAGTGAGCAGTTTTCGGTAAATTTCAACGAACATGCTCAGAGCGTCACACAACACTCACAGCGTTGCGACATCGAAATCAAAATTTCAAACAAAAATAGAAAGTTTTGAAAGAAGATGCTATAAACAATTTCTTTTTAGTTGACTTACTACAACTGACTAAATCTGGTATCATTATTGAAAAACGTTTGCTAGCATGATGCACAAAAATTTTTGAAATTGTTTTTTGTGTTGCTAATTGTGTCACAAAGAGGAAATAAATTTTGGTATCTATGGCTCAAACTGCCTGTAGACTTGAAAATTCCACTGCACTCGCACATTCAAGGTGAACACTAACTCCTTTTTGGGATACCCGGTCAAATAATTAATTTAATTTTGAATTAGCGTGTTTTTCAAAGCATTCTTAGCATTATTCAAGACTCAGGTGTGCATCACTTGCTAGAAAAAAAAACAGGAAAAGGATTTTAAATTATGTTTTTGTTCTCCAGTCAAGGAAAACTTTTGCGTTTATGCATAAAACAACGTTGTGTTTAGACTTGCTTCGGGGTTACTAGTACTGCTGGTTCAATGCATTTCTATCACAAGCTCGCAACCAAGCTGGGAAATTGACGTCAAGTAGCTTTCCCAAAGACACAAAAACGTAACCATCGTGAGGTTCGAACTCGCCATCGCTGTCGCGATGAACGATGATCCTACCCACTCGATCACTTCACCGAAATTTGTTTGGAGGGGTGGAGAAGAACACTAAAACTTTTTTCTTTCCAAGTGAGAAAACTAACTTCAGGTGTGTTTGAGATGCGAATCTCTGGAGAAACGTAAATCATTGCACAATTTGGGAAAAAAGATTCAACTCTCTGCGTGGAGCTTAGTTGTGAGCCTAAAGCTATTACTGGGAATCAGTAGCAGCTGTACATACTTTACTGAACCTTCCAACGTTTCAACTGTGATTGCTCAGAAAGGTATTTCTGAATAAAGCTTTCATCAAGAACAAAATCAAAAAATCCTATCTTGACCAAAGTACAGCAAAATTTCAGCTACAAGCCTGACTACAACCTCGAACTTTCCCTCTTTCTTTTCTTTTAAAGTATGCTCTCCTATTTGGATCGAAACAAATTTGAAATGCAATTTGGCGCAAGGGCGATTGTCTCCCGCCCGCTACCAAACGGCCTTGCTGGCAGTTCAATCTTTTTTAATTAATTCGCTCTTTATCAACCACCTCTTCGTTCTATTACAAGCTTCCTTGCCTTTACTGAATCTTCCAATCTCGTTTTCTCATAACATGACAAAGTTTTCACACGATATACTGTATAACCAACATTACCGGTTTCTATATGCAAATATTAAATTAAGCATAAGGAGGTCGATATTAAATTCAATTTAATAAGTTTTCATTTTGCAATCCATACATCGCAAAACATATCTGAATTTGGCCAGATTTGCTTTGCCCTTTTGTTCTATTGCAAATTTTGTAATGTTACTTTGATAAAGGCCCAGTAAAGTCACAGCACGGCAGAGTATGCTGCAAATAAAGTGCAATTAAATCATTTAAAAAATATTAAAATGAAGATTTAAAACGTTCACTTTCACCGTAGAAACACTGTGTAAGTAAGAAGCTATCTGTGCACACCAGGCATCGTAGGTTAAGCTATATTATAAGATATAGAGGTGTTCTTCTGAAACACCATTATGCCTTACAATTTAGTCTGGCCTTCACTCAAGAGATCATACAAAATAAATAAAAATCACAACTGCACGTTTTGTATTCACCCATTTATCTCATGATTTACGAATTAAAAAATGTGTTAAGAGAAGCTCATCTTGGCTCACTCCTTATCCTGAACTGAAGCTCTGTAATTTGATCGCAATGTAGCCAAGTAAGTTGGTGCGTCATCCACTATACAACATGACAGCGCATTGTCAGTGCTGCTTACGAGGTCTACGTGATCATGCACTAGGGAATGCAATGTGTGGAGATTTTCCAGCTTGGTTGCAGTATAAACGCTTAGTGGCAGCAGCAGTGGCAACTCCAAAGGGATTTGAATGCAAATATGTCATAGAATGTAAAGTTTTCCGTGATTTAAAGATAAAAAATATTCCTAAATTTCAAAATATGGTTTGCCAGAAGCGTGGTGGTGGATTGAGAATTTCAGGGGCGTGAGGCAAGATTTTATGAGGGGGCTCCCTGTTGATCTTATTCAATTGAAAACTGCTCGCATTTTGAAGATCTGAAGTAGAAAAAGTTCTTGCAAACTAGAATTTCAGCCTCAAACTTTCAAGCGACGTCCTTTTTATATTTGGAGATCACCTCCCTTATGCTGGGTTGAAATACACAGACTTGTTAAAAGTCAAGTTTCGCCCAAAAGTTACCGGTGAAGACCTTTTCTTTTTGGAGATCAACACTATTTTCCTGGGCCAGTTTGTTGGACTTATCAAGAAAGAGGAGCCTGAGTCAACTGCTTTACTTGCCTCACCCTAAATCCACCATCCCACGAAGCTATCATTAGTGACAGTGTCGCGTTTGACAGGTGAAAGAAAGATAAGCATACCGACAGACAGACTGATGAAAAACACCTTGCCAAAAAACGCTTTTTTTGTGCGTTTTAAAGTTTTGTACCAACAACAAAGTCAAAAAATATAACGCAACACAAATTAAAGACATTCCTTGCAAGCAGATTTCGATTTGCAAGAAAGCCAACACGCGTTTTCTATTTGCAGACAATGCATTTAGAAATCGATTGCGATAAAAGGGTTAAACTAATGGGAGAAATGTTACTTAAAAAGATTTACGAAAGTAGATAAGAGTATCGCTCGCTAGTAGATAGAGAACGCCTTTAACAACAAGTCAGCGCTTTCAAGTCGCCGGGGTTGATAAGGCAAGCTCTTTTATTTGCCCAATAATCCTTTTTTCAATCATGTATTGCTCTTGCCCTTCCCCATAATTAACTTCGTCTTTTGTCTGATATCTTTTGTTTCTATAAACAGCTATGGACATAACCCCACCAGTAATCTTTTTTCTTTATATCTGTCGTCCTGCCCCTCAACTTTAACACTGAAGTAACTCATTTTCCTCCAAAGCAGTTGGCCAATTTAAAGGTCGCCTTTGTCTTAAGCACAAGTCCAAAAGCGAATATCGATTGCCGTTGACTTGGCCACTTGCTTTTAATCTTATCTACTCTTGGTAATTATTTATCTTCGCTCACAAGAGGAAAAAACAGAAACGGTTTTGTAAAAGAAGCCAATTGCGTCGAACATCGCTTTAAGCGTTATGCGACGGCGTAATAAATTGTGAAAGACAAGACATATATCAATGGCAACGAGGAATATGTTAATTAATAAAAAGTTTGACCTTGTATAACTTTCAAACATGCTATAGAGCAGACAAAGCAACATTTCATAAGCCAACTGCTGCGTTAACGACTTAAAGGAGCGCCAGCAAATACAAAAATCGGAAAGAAAAAGCGTAAACACTATACAGATGATTAATAAGTTCTTTTTATGTTCAAAATACCAAACAACACTAACTCTCACGTTTAACCCAGAACTTCCTTTACCAATACTACCAGTTAGTCCTTTTAGTAATGTACTAATAGCAGCATCTTCTGTTATCACTGGCTATATAAATGTTATAAAATGTGCTGCTATAAAATATACAATTACAGACTGTGTTTTTGGAAAATAGTCCTTTTTCTGAACAAATACAATTTCAAGCTACAAGTTCAAGTTTATTACTTTTTCTTCCTGAGTTTATTGACGTTTAATATTTTTTGAATCTACAGCAACAGGTGCAAGGATTTAGGTTTCAAGTTGAAAAGCGATCGATACCAATCTGTGACCTTCTACACTTAGTGACAAACTCTTAGAGTAGGCTAACAGGAAGAAAAAGGCAGATTTTTTCTCGAAACGACAAATTTTTTTCCAGTTGAACCTTTCAGGACAACCTGCCACGCCTTTCCCTTTAATTGATAATGTTGCCAGCGCCTATAGAATCAGGTTCCCAAGAATTATTCAAAAAGAAAAGAGCAAGACTTAATTGAGCTATTAGTATGCCCGTGTCATCGTAAGTATTTTGTGTTCCCCTTCTGAATTCCAAATCAGTGTGCTTCTTGTATTACAAATAAGCGACGATTCCCGATTTTTTGTGCAAGCATATTTGAAACACTACTTGGAGCGCTTTCAGCATATGTTGCTGCGAAGGAAATCCAGCAACAGCACCACCTTTAAAGTCCCCTTAAACGCAAAAAACATAAATTTCATCAACAGCATCGCTACCCATCCTTTTTACCATCTCCCAACAAAACCTAAAGGCCAAAATTGACTTCACACAGCTAAGTTCATTTCAAAGAAGCAGCAGTTACCTTGCTGTTCAAAGTGCACATTGTCGTGATGTCTGTGCTTGAGATAATCTGATTTGTGAAAATCGTGAACAAACGGCATCAAATTATTCACAACCAATTTACTTTTGTGGGAAAGGATGATGATACAATTGTTCTTTTCCATGACAAACGACTGTAATTGCTTCAGCTCATAGCTATAATCACAACGTTCGTCTGAATAATTATTTTGAATTATAGCGTCGTGTTTATAAAAATATAAGTTGACGAAGCGGCAAGCAAAAAGGTTTTTAATTGCTGTTCAAGTGTAATTAACCAATGGCTGAAGAGTGATTTTTTGTTTCAATTTCATCAGTGCGGTTTTAAATTAATATCTTTATCAGTCTTCTCTTTCAATTTGTGAAGAGCACAAGAAAGTTCCTACCAAAATGTATTAACTGTAATGTAGTTTGCGCAATGATCATTGCTAGAGTAGTCCTGAATACAGAAGCGTAGTAGGAAGAGACGACGCAAGAACGCAGTGACCATATTTTTTTGGTCTAGAACACTCGCCCACGCATTTCCAATGAAACTTGTTTAAAATATTTTAACGCCGTATTTGATTATGAACAGTGGTAAAGTGCGGGACGCCGTGGCCATTTTTCACAATTTTTTGAATTTATAGTGGTATTAGTACTGATTTATTACTAAAGGTATCACAGTGATAAACAAAGAATCATGTCAACACTTACATCAAATCTTGCTCACTGCCACAAGCTGTTTTATTGGTTGTGTGTCTACGAGTGAAAATTTGTATTAGAGAACACATTCATCTTGTCAACAGCCTTTGAAAACGCTTTCATTTATAATTATTACCCTACGCATGCGTTCTTATAAAAATTGTTGCACACAAGCACATTTTCAGGGAATCCGGCCATCTGTTCTCTTTCATTCCAATCTTGTGAATAATGTACACCCATGGCTTTATACTGCAAACTTTTTTTTATTCAAATCAATTAAAGATTTTACCTTACATGTTCATCGTTTAAGACAAGCAGTCCAAATAAGTTCAACCTAGAGATTTCGATTTTTTCGCGTCTATAGATTTATAAAGGCAAAGCGAGCTTTAGCAATATTGCACAGCATATTGAATAATAGATTTTTGCATACAAGCTTCATCTTTACTGCCAACCATTCTTTTAAGAGCATAATAACCTGCAAACAGCCATAGATTGAAACTTGTGACTATATGGCGTTTCATAGCTGAAAACAGTAACAAGACTTAAGCACGTCAGTAATCTTTTGGCAAGGCAACTATGATGAATATGGGCTACAACCATTCTTTTACGAGCGAGGAGGGAGAGAAAGAGAAAGGTTTAGAATTTTACAGCCGGTCCAAAAATGGGAAAACTTCCTTCTTCCTCAAACCTTTTCCACACACAGTTTTTAAGTTTAAATCATATGAGAGGCAACCATTACGGCATATTCGTATCTTAATTGAATACAAGCGCATAAATTTTAAATGTTTGGAGCTTAGCACTCCGGCGGAAAAAGTTTTTTGGCAGGATTCCCATCTTTCAGTTGTTCTTCTGCCGTGAGTAGGTGTAGGAATCCCAGCATAAAAGAGATTCTGCGAAATTAATGTACCTCATTCTCAAACAAAAACTGTGAGGAAATAAAGTTACAATCTCGCCCCGCAGAGTGCAGTTGTATAACAGATAAACCTGCTGCAGAAACTTCAACTAACCTTCACGGAAAAATTTTGAATTGGGCACCGACTACGAATGATGAAAGTAAATTTATCTTTTACAGGATTCCAAGCTTGGATTTTGGAGGAGGCGATTACCGACAAATTATGGTACAACTACACTAAATTGTGTTTTCGGCCCCTAATATAAGTTAGAAATCAATTTTTGCAGATCGCGCTCAACAATTGTACCAAATTAATTTATCATCCCAACAACTTATTGCGCAGTCAGTAACGTCATTCGAGAAGCAATCGACTTATCTTCCCATCTTATCCTGGTCGCTGCTTGGTATACTTCTTCTACCAGCATATATTCAGTGAATGCTAGCCAATGTTTGACCTACTATGTATTATTGCCAATGTTGTTTACGAATATTGGTTAAAAAGAAGTTTAAATGAAATTGATACAGGGATTGCATATCTATTGGCTACATAGGCTACTGTGTAGAACTGTCATATTATCCTATAATGAACTAAGACGTTTGATCGCCATCGACTTCAAAGTCGGCATTAAGCGACAACTAATAGAATTAATGGAACAAAGCATTAGGTCAATGTGGAGTAAGGAAGCAAACTGCAGAAGAAATAACTGTGTATATAAAAACTGCATACCACGGCTTAGCTTTGAAGGTGGATCAAGTTTGCTAAGATCGCGTGAATTGTTTAGAATATAGCATGGCAAAATAGCAAAATTTTCTAGTTTCAAGTATAAATAGGCCATAGACATAGTTACTAAATACGCAATAAAACTAAAACATTTTAATTTTGGTGGTGTTCTTCTAGTAGACGCTTCCACCCACAGCAAATTTGTCTCTGCAAATCCTGTAAGTTTACAAAACGCAGATTAATATTTTATTTCGGCTTATTTTCAAGTTTTTTAAATGATGTGCCAACAACCGTTTTTACTGATGGTTGTATCATCACTACGTGGAAGCAACTAAGACAGACTACCAAAATTAAAAAATTCTGCATGCTTAGCGCGTTCTACCGTCAAACAAATTGATCTTTATGCCATGTTTTCATTTCTTCCTTTACTGCGTTTTCCGCTTGAAAGGAAAGAAAACGAGCAAATTTGCTTAAAGCGATCGGTGGAAAAAAATGATGAGGTCGCAGACCAGAACAATTTCCGACACCATAACGTCATAGTAACAGTTATTATTAACGCTATTATTATAATAATTACACGAAGTTGTTATCATTCAATTAACATAAAGTAATTTTTAGTTTTCTATTTGTGACATGATTGAGTTTTACTTTGTAAATCTTTTGTCTGTTTTATTTGTGGTATTGATATATAGTTTGTACTATATTAGAGAAAAATAACAATACGTGTGCATATGAGGGGAACACTCTCTCTCCTTTGGCTGATACTAAACTACGGCTAAACTCTCGTTAGATATTTAGGAAAAAAACGAACTTAGCAAATTTGTAATGTGCTTGAAATAGGGAGAAAGACCTTTTCAATCAGATTCACAGTCTCTACCCCGTTGAAAGTTTTGGATCGGCAGTGACAGCCAGCCCCACATTTATAAAAGTCGTTGCCTACTTAGATCTATCACATTTTTCTACAATACCTGCAAATCTTATCTTAAAAACAAACCAGAAAGCAAAAATAATGAATGCTGTGCATATAGCGATGGTAAAAATCAAACTTCTACCCAGTTCAATGACTTAGCGTAAAACCGCCCTCGCCTTCATGTACTAAATTCAAACTACGTTAGCAGCAGATGTAACCGAACATCAGCAAATATGGTGCGACAACTGTTGTGAATTAATCCCTGTACAAAATGTGCATTGATACTGGTGATATGAAGTCTCTTAGCAAAGTTGAAACTGTGATATCGGCTGCTTTTGTGACCCATTCCACAGAAGATTTGTATTTTGTTTATCCTAAGCTGATCAGATTAAAGCTAAAAAGTTTATATTCGACTAAAATTAATTTACAACGTTAATATCACAAAAGAAATAACAGATGATGTGTAGTGCAGGCAACATTGCTGCAAACCAGTAAACATTTTTACCGTGGTTACACGTTAGGTAAAAGCTTCTTTTAGCGTTTTATATTATTATTATGTTCTTCTTTGCTGATGAAAAACCCCAAGTGATGCGGCCAAGTCTGATCGTATCAGTTCACATATATTTTACACACCTTGCCTTTCCGCTTTCCTCATTTTTGTGTATTGCCGTTGTTCTTATTTACTTACTTTATTAAGCAAATGTAAGAGAACTGAACGAAAATAAAATGAATTGGAAGATTATTTTTATCCTTGCTTCAGGGGGAAACGGCTTGAACCACGTTGCAGAGTGATATGCAGTCCGGCTTTGGCATTGCAACTGCAGCTAATACAGTGAATTCATACCGCAAGCAGGCCAACCACGATGGAAAAGTGTTGTAATACGTATATCTCAAAAAAAAATAGGTCGACTTGAGGTTTGAACCATCACATTACATTTACATCAACCATGAAACAATTATATCAACCATCAGATTTCATCAACCATGTAATCATTGTCGTTATTAACAGCGATCCATCCCATTTAGCCACTTTGTTGAAAGAGACAGAGATTTTCTCTCTTTAATGCGTTTTATCCCAAACGCAACTTTGTTAAATAAGCAATAAGCAAGGCTTTAAAGTTTTTTAGATCACGTTCAAGAGTCCAACAGGACAAAACGCGTCCAGGGGTGGTCTCGTCACATTGGGTTTGGTACATTGTTTGCAATACACTGTAAATTGTTTTTATTATAATGTTTGTGATTTATGTCGGTGTGAATCTTCATATCTTTAAAGTTTTTGTAGTTTATGCTTGCTTCCTCTAACATGCTTCAGAAATATTGCGTAATCTTGATGGCAATTGGAGTCTAAGTTTGACCCACAATACCAAAGCTTATCGGATGTTAGCTAACTTGAAAAATGGAAATCAATATTATTAAAAGAGAAAATATTTGAGGTTAATTGTGACCCTTGGAAGAAGAGCGTTGGACTAGTTCAATAGCTTTGGTTTAAAAAGAAAAGAATACTGATTGTATTTGATATTTGATAACTAATTTTGAGCAAAAGATAAAAAATTTAATCACAAAAAATCAGGAGGCACATAAACCGAAGAATATTCATTGTTTTCCAAGACTATTACCAAAAAAGCTTTCGTGTTCTTTTTGTAACAAACAACATTTGGTACCAATCATACATAGACACAGCGACATTTATGCAACTTTTTTCTTCGACAGAACCATGCAATTTGTCGCAGATTTAACTCTGAAGACTGCGCTATTCTATACTTCTCCACCGGTCTCAGCAGTACCAACAGTTCTTTCAAAGTTTTTTATTCTTTCCCACTTTGGTTCTGTCCTTGCTTCCCTTTCATTGTTTCTTCTACTTTACATTTACTAAAATCTATGTCAAAAAGTCTTCACTTTCTCCTCTCAGGCAGTAAAAGGTCTTGGTTCACCATTTTCTATCTGGCAACAATGCGGCAGATAAATCTTCCTGATGGGTTGAATGCTTCCGCCATGAACGGTACCAAGCAATTTCTCTTCTCTCGGATTTGAAGCCTACTGTCTCATGACAAACTTGAGCTTCCTCATCACAATTGCTCTTTCCTTTCGCGTTTTCGTTTCAACCAACCCAGCTTCTTTAGGATTCTTATCTCTTCGAACTTGACAGAATTGAGGGAGCTTTTTGAAAAGAGTGAGCAACAAAAACGCAATATCATTAGACATTAGCTTAATTTCTAAAAGCATTGACCATTTTGAAATGAAGTTGTTTTCAATAACAACAAAAACTAAATACTTCAAAGGGTATTGAAAAACAAATTACAAAAAATATTTATTTACAATATACCATGGTCAACCAAGCGCAGCTATGTAAAAACAAGGATAGATGCTAAGGCAAGCTATCTGCATTAAATGGACTATCACAAGGGTGAACCCAGATACAAGGGTAAAGGAGACAATATCTTCATTTTCTTACTCCCCCTCCGGAAATACTGAAAAGGTCTGCTTTATAAAAAAATGATAAAATCAGCTTGGAACTTTATTTTACAAAACGAAAAATTGATTTCTCTAATTACTCCATCTTCACGTTTGTAATCAAAAAAACTTTAGCAAGGTAGATATTGTATTTTTTTGATAACTTTTATGAAAAAAACGAAAGCATATCGATTTTGAACAGAAAACAGAAGGAATTAATACTGAAATAAAAACAGGGTGGCAACTAGGTTTTCGATACCAAATAAAGATAGAAAATCAACATCGAACATACATTCTTAATCGATACTTCCAACCTTCACTGACTCACCCTGCAGAGACCAAGACATTTCACAAGTAAACCAACGTAAAGTTAAGTCTGCAAGAGCATGTCTAAGGTGATCTTAACGTACAAAACTTTTGCCAAAAAACTCTTTAGTTCCATTTAGCGGCAGTTGAATTTGCAATGTAAAGCAATTACAAGCTCACAGATATTTTGAGACAATACAGAGACAAATGAAAGAGGCTTAAAACTGCTTGAATTTGCGACGATAAGCAACCTCAGTGTGACCAACACATTCCACCCCCACAAAAGATGCAGAAGGTGGACCTGGCACAGCCCAAATGGATCCCACCACCAGATAGACTATATACTAGTGAAACGGCGCTTCCGCACATCGGTCAACATCGCCAGGACACGCGGCTTCCCTGGAGCGGACATCAGCAGCGACCATGAGCTCGTCATGATGACCTTTCGCTTACATCCAAAGAAGTTGAAGAAGAAACAGGGCCACACTAGAATCAAGTTTGATTTGGAGAAACTGAAAGATCCAGGCGTGGCACAAGTCTTCGAGGCCACGATTGGAGGGAAATTCGCTCCACTCATGCTACTTGACACTGACAACACAGGCACAGACACCCTTATTGACACATTCAACACAGCAGTGACTGAGACGGCCAGTGAAGTTCTCGGCAAGAAACGGATTACCAAGAAGCCTTGAGTCACGCCAGACTTATTAATGCTGTGTGATGAACGGAGAGATCTCAAGAAGACCAAGTATGAAAGTGAGGAGGGAGCTCACAAGTATAGGCAGGCAAATAAGCAAGTCAAGATGAGAATGCTCTAGGCAAAGGAAGACTGGATAAGTGATCAATGCAACAACATTGAACAAAACCTGGAAGAAAACAATGCCAAGAAGGCATACCAAGTAGTGAAAGGACTAACCAGCAGCAAGCAGAGCGGCTTAACAACATTCTCGTCAAAAACGGAAAGTTTCTGACAGAGTCTAAAGACATCTTGAACAGGTGGACAGAGCATACAGCAGATCGATACTCATATCGCACAACTGGCGACATAAAGAAGCTCAACACCTCTCTGACAACAGATACAGATAACTTCCCCGTCCTTAGAGAAGAAGTGGAGGAAGCAGTGAAGTTCCTGAAGGAAAGCAGTAGGCATTGATAACATCCCTGCAGAACTAGTGCATGTGGGGGGCAAGGCCATGATCGATACGCTACATGTAATCTGCCAAAAGATCTGAGAGGCAGGACAGTGGCCAACACAATGGACCCAGTCTTTAATGATTACCGCACCATAAGCCTGATTTTTCATCCTAGCAAAGTGATGCTTAGGATCATACTGAATAGCTTAAGACCCCACGCAGAAAAAATTACAGCTGAAGAGCAGGCAGGATTCAAGACAGGATGCAGCACAACTGAACAGATATTCAACCTCAGGATTTTGTGCCAGAGATATCTTCAACATCAACAAGATCTCTATCATGTATTTGTAGACTTTAAGAAGGCATTCAACAGAGTGTGGCATGCTGCACTCTGGGCGACAATGAACCACTACAATATCATGTTCACACCGTCCGCGTCATACGGAACCTCTACAACCAAACCAGCAGTGCTCTTTACCTCAACGGGGACATTTGAGAATGGTTCCAAACCACAGTTGGGGTGAGACAAGGATGTCTGCTCTCGCCGACTCTCTTCAATATTTTCCTTGAAAGAATTATGACGGATGCACTTGAAGAACACCAAGAAACAGTAAGCATCGGTGGCAGAACATTTACAAACCTGCGCTTTGCTGATGATATAGACGAACTTGCAGGCTCAGAACAAGAACTCGAGAACCTTGTTAGTCATCTAGATCCTCCACAGCTTACAGCACGGTAATCAGTGCAAACAAAACAAAATTGATGACAAATTGTAATAATGGAATACAACAAGACATCACCGCCAACGGAGAAAAGCTTGAAACTGTGAAGAAATTTAAATACCTCGGAGCAATGGTTTCAGATGAGGGGTCCAAGCCTGAAGTTGTAGCCAGAATTGCAATGACGGCGACAACACTGACTAAGTTGGACATCATTTGGAAGAACAAGGCTATCAAACTCTCATCAAAGATAAGACTAATGCGCTCTCTGGTAAACTCGGTTTTTCTTTATGCATGTGAAACATAGACCCTAAGAGCAGGGTTAGAGAAAAGGGTCCAGGCTTTAGAAATGAGATGTTTCAGGAGATTGCTCGGCATCTCATACAAAAACCACATCACCAATGAGGAAGTCAGAAACCGAATAAATCAAGCTAGTGGTTCCTACGAAAATCTTCTCTACACAATCAAACGGTGCAAACTGATATGGCTCGGCCACGTGATAAGAGGAGGGGACTTGCAAAGACAGTTCTACAGGGAACAGTAAGAGGAGGAAGAAAGAGAGGAAGACAAAAGAATAGATGGGAAGACAACATTGCAGAATGGACTGAACTGAAGCTGAGCGAGGCGATCAGACATGCGGAGACAGAGAGAATGGAGAGAACTGATTCATAGGTCATTTACAGCGCCCCAACCGCCACGAGATAAATGAGATGAGATGAGATATTTTGACTAGTTTATAAGCTACCGCTAGATGGCAGTAAAGACTTATTGCCAAAAACAGATAAAAAGCTGGATAGAGATACGCATTCTCCACTTCGAGCTTCCACTAGATAAGGCTTGGATTGATGGTGTCTCTTTTCTCTTGACTATATTTGTGGTAAACAATGCTTCTTTATAACATGTTTGACTGTGATTCATTTATTTTTAATCAAATCAATCACTATATCTTCTATGTTATGCGTTTCAATTTAATCAGCCAATCTGGTTATCTCGATTCCCGGATTATTGTTATATCAGTCCTGGTGTTTCGGTAGGCGAAACGGAGCAATGTCCTTAAAGTAAATTTTCTGAGCTGACTAACAAATATAGGCTTTGTTTTTTTTCTGTTTTACAAGCCTTTTGCAGAAATTGTTACCGAAAAATATGGATCTATAATACTTGTGATATTGAAGACAAAACTTAAAAGAACCTCAGATATGCTGACCGCTAGGTTTTATTAGAGAGCAATCAATACAACTTCGTGTCGTTTTTACAAAAGCAATAAAAATTGTTCATCTTGTGAATAAACGACCTATAAAAGCTCAAAAAAGGATTATAAAAATTAACCTAGTACTCAATACCAAGCACAATGCTTTACTCATTTAAGTTGATTATGCATATTCAAAGCCAACGCAGTAATCAGAAAAAAAGCACTTTTTGAGCGAGGTTTGGGGGTGAACGTAAGTCTCCATATTGGTTTTGGAAAATCAAATCGTTCCCGAGCAGACAAAACAATCTTGTCTTATGATTTTTGCTGTTGTTGCTGCTTTCACTTTTCCTTTTTTTGTATGGAGGTACGGCATGAAACGATTTTTTAGAGTCATACTTTAAACCTAATCAAATTAGAGTAGGACAAAGCGGTAGTCCATTTCGCACCAGTCATGAATATCAAATGCAGAATGATATACTCATCACCAACAAGGCAGACAGCCATTGATGGGGAGCCAGAAGTCGTCTCTTACAACATGCTGAGTGAGCAGCTTCACTAAATAGTGATTTACAAGGCAATTGAGCAGATCTCTGCTCATATACTTCTATTTAAGTTCGTGCTAAGGGGTAATTTACTTTCTCGAATTTTCAGCTGAGTAGTATTATTAGTTACATTGTTGCGTCAGCTGAGTTTACTATTATAAAGCGTAACAATCAAACAAATAGAAAATGGCCGGCTCAATGAAGTTATTCAAAGTATTAACTGTCCCAGAAAGTCGATTGCTTAACCCTACCACTAGTTGTAAGTATCGATTATTGCAGTACTTTACAAACCTTTTTCACAAAAATCAGAAGTTGAAGGCTAACGTAATTTCGTAAAAAATTAATACCCACAGTTTTTATGAAAGAATCTGTTCTCTCTTGCGTTAACTCGTCTTAATTTTGATATCTTTCACCACTTCGTTTTTGGTTTCAGTCAACAATATTCTCACCTGCTACTTCAACTCGAACAATATTTTTCAAATCTGTTGAGTTGTTTTCATGAAGAAAAGAAATGCTGCATACGTATACACCTACGTCATCACGTGTGACGTTTAATATTGTCAAATTTGCTGTGAAAACGTCATCACCTAACATCATGACTCGACCTGAAACCAAAAACAACTTTTAACTTCAGGCTTATGCCCAGGGGTGGAAAATAGGAACACCTCAGCAGTTTGATTTCGCAGAAATGTGTAGTGCGTAAAGCTTACTTTTATGGAGATTTCTTGATACCTTGACTAGAAGTTTTTTGTGTAGTCAGAAAAAAGGCGTTTGGCGTACCGGCGCAATGGCGTAGTGGTGAGAGCGCCCGCTTCGCGGTCGGTAGATCTAAATTTTCCTTCCCTCATCGAAAAGTAGTTTTCACTGGCAGTTACGCACTTGATGGAATCCCTCCATCTTTATGCGGCGGCCAGGTTGTGGGGCCGAGCAATTCTACCTGTTATAATCGGCCTACCGAAGACTCGCAAACAGGCTATGAGCTCATATGCAGTGCGTTTACAGCTCCGATGCATAATATTCGGCGCTATAGTTCAAGCGAAGAAAAAGATACGTAACTAAAAAAACTTTGAAAAGCTTAAGTTTTTCTTATACTTTTTAACAGTTTAAAAGGGTAAACTTGCGTAAAATTAATAAAATTTGCAAAATTTACCAACGAACTTCAAAAATATGAAAAATAATTGATAAGACTACCCTTCAGTTTACAATCTTTGCCAGTGATTTTTAACAAAATAAAGTAGTTTTTATCTCATATTTTTATGAATCGGATAGGCTCTATGGTGGCTTGATATGACGATAAGCCGAGTCGCAATCCCTTGGTTTCGCACATAGTTCACCAGAAATCGGTTTCTAACACACACTTAAACGGATTCCTACATTTTTTACAAGCAGAAAATATCAACAAACATTCAAATCGAACTTCCAGGAAAGCGAAACTAACTTACAAATTTTTTATTACTAGTTTGATTTTTTAGTTCACGTTACAACCTAGCATATCGAAAAAATGACGTATTGAACAAATTTTAATCTGTGAGAGTCAAAACAATTACAGCTGTTTTATATCTTGTAAAGCTGGTCAAGTATCAACAATCTTGACCATGTAATTGCAATGTAACGTTTTCAGTCCTTTTGTAGCCAAACGTAAGCAGAGTAATAGCTTTCATCTCTTGAAGATGAAGAAGGTATGATTTGCGCTTGCTTACCAACTGTACAAACCGGTGTGGTGGGTAAGAAGCTACAGCGTTTGCTTCGCAGTCTGTAGACCAGGGGTTCTTTTCCTTTGTCAAGTCATACCAAAGTCTTATAATGCCATTCACAGCTTTTCCGCTTGCCGCCCAGCACGAAAAGGATTGCGAGGAGAAAAAGCCATCAAGTTCGCTAGTTGTGTATGCGGAAAGGCATTTAACGAAAGTCTTCCGTCTTTTTGTGGCAGACAAATAATATGGCCGAGCAGTATATCAGCCGTAGTGACCCAATCTAATCAAAGACATGCAAGCAGGATGTGAGCTTATTCGCATAAGTGAATGAATGAAACACAATAGAGTATATTTGTTTCCTTTGTTTATACAAAAGCGCGAACTGTATTTGGCATATTTTCAACTAAACAAACCAGCAATTTGTACTGCACGTGCATTTGCATCGGGTGTACAAGCAAAATTTGACTAATTCATGTACAATTGTCATTCACAAAATCAAATTTAGCTTTTAAATGTCTTTTTCTCTTCAGCTTTTTGCGGCTTCAAAAATCGAAATTTGACCTTGAACTCTATAAAGCCGCCATTAAAACGCTACTTGCCGTGAATTAAATGAAATCGACAGGTTTTAATGAGCTTTAATGCATTTTCGTAATTACTTCGCGCGTTGCTAGTTTGCAGCTTCAACTATTTATGACGAAGAAGCAGCGATTCTCTCCTCATCAACTTTGGATGACAAAAACTAAAACTGTTTTGCTTTGGGAAAGGAGAAGCTTTTCATGATTAATTTTTGAAGGCGTGGCCACCCCTCAATTAAATTATGTAATTTTAGAAGTAGGATCATTGCGTATTTGCGTCATTCATTTCAGCCTGTGTCCTGAATTTTAAACCACGTGACCACTTACATAAAGTAGTACAAAAATAGTCGTAAACGAAAAGTAACAAGTTTAGGGTATACGCTCCAAAATGCTTAACAGAAGTGTCTAAATTTTACTGGAAGTTGACCCTGGGCTATTGGACTGACGAAATTCAGTGGAGTCGCAAGGCAAATATGGTTGCACAAAACTAGAAAATAGTTTTTAATTGAATTGAATTGAGTAAATCTCAACTTAGTGGTGGCATTGTAATAAATTATTAAGAAAAATCGATTGCTTTGTAAAACAAATTCTTTTTCCGACACTCAATAACAAAACAAAAAGGTTGCAAAATCACTGGAATGCAAGTTTGTGACTCAGACTCAGTATCCTGTGATTAAATGATATAGAATAGTAATATGTATATATAATGTATATGTATATATAATGTAGGATAGTTCTATGGTTTTATTACCCAACCTACAATGTATAAAAGCTGTGTTGTTGAAGAATTTTCTTACTTATAAAGTAAAATCAATAAATCTACTGCTTGTTTTAAAAGGAGAAGGGGAAGGGGAGGTTTTAAAGTTGTCAACTTAACTATACGTGTGTAAAAAATTATTTAAACCAAACAAAAAGCAGTAAGCTAATGAAATCTCCGCTCAAATCTATAGACTCTCAAGCGTGAAAATTGAGAAGTAGTTCAAAAAAATGCACTTCTGTCAATGACTGAATGTGTGATTTTGTCCAACTTGAAACATATGAAATGATCAGAGCAGATAGCTACGCCACAAAGACAGTTTAAAGGAACATAGTCACTTCTGCCTCTCTGTTTTCCCGCTTGATTGTTCATGATTCCTAAACTAAGAAAATTGTAGGCATACCTTTCATGCTGGGGTCAATGATCTGAAGTGGACGTTTCCATACTTTCATCACTATTGGCACATCGAATCGAAGCCACTGAATGACATTCGGTTGAAGGTGGCGTCGCGTGACGTCAAGGTCGCATGGCAAGGTGCAAGAAGAGCCCTCACGTGCCTTGATTGCTTCTGTACAAACGTCGTGATAGACAAAGTTTACAAACGTGCAGGCAAACTTGCTAAATCTATGAGGCAAAATTAGCAGTGCGAAGATACGGAGAACATTCTATCAATGAAAAATTCAAGAAGTTGCCTGGCACTCGGGGTTGTACGATTAAAACCCTACTAGTCGTTTTCGTCTCGCTGGAAAGGGATCCTTGACAAAAAGCTAAATAGTTAAATTAACAAAATATAGAAGTTGCTAGTAGCTAGGAGGCAATTTTCAAGACGATTTCCAACAAAGAGGGATTTGCTCCAGCTTTTTGTTCAGCATTTTTACTGTTGAGCGTTTTTACACAAGCCTGATGGGACCCAATAAGGTCCAAACCGGTCGCAGGTTATTGACATGATATAATAGATTGCTTTATGGTACCGTATGATGTTGATGATTATTTTTGAGCAAAATTTTCTATTTTACCATAGTTAAACTTTTCACGGAAACGTTTCACGGAACTTCTTGTGGTACGGTTAATTACATTGTTGTGTTTATAACCAAACGCACTCTGACAGAATTGTGAACGGCAGCAATCATGTCAAAAATAACGAATACACATTAGTCGATGGAGAAAGGTTTTTCTAAATAACTCGAAAACTTATAAGCTTTGACTATTTAGGTTTTTGTTCAATAAAAACATAAAAAGTCAAAGCAATCTGTAAGCTGATTAGAAAGCATTTTGTTTCTGGCAGTGGTATCGGCGGAATCCCTGAACATTAAAAAGCCCCTCCAACATCAATAATGCTACCCCCATATTACGCAATTAGAATAAGGATGTTCTCTCTAAAAAAGGTTTTTAAGTCTAAATTTAGTCCAATTTCTAAACTGATTGATCTCTGTGATACAAAAAAGTGTCAACTCCAGTAACAGTTTTCCCAGGTCGGAACGCCAGCCCCTTCAGAAACTCCACTTCTGTAGGCGACCATGGGCCCCAATATTCAAAAGAATAAGTTCATCTCAATTTCGAAACTGATCAAACTTTAAAAAAATAATTTAGCACCTCTCAGCGCAACCCCCTTTCTACCCCTAGGATCAGGTGACCGTTTGAGTTTACAGTATTGCAATGAATACTCCGCTAGCAATTTACTTTTTAAGACCTTGTTTATGGCGTCTCTAAAAAGTAAATCTACTATCTTGCTTCCAAGTGTTTGATAACGGAATCAATTTATTGCAAGATATTCTGTGGCAGATGTAGAAAATGAAATGAAAATCGATTTTTCTTTTCTAACAAGCCTTACTAATCACAAATTTCTTCGGCTCGGTGTAAAAATTAAAAACTTCTTTGCTTGGCCTTCTTCAGCTTCCACAATTACACAAAACAACTTGTAGCAACGATTTTAAACTTGCCAGTCCCCCTGAGGCCTGCAGATGCAGTTTAAGTAAAAATAATCAACTAAATCATAGCGTAATAATAGGCTACGTTAAAAATAAAAGGAAGGCAAAAATCAGTCCTGTGTTGCTTCAAACAAAGATAAAATTCATTGCACTATTTGGAAAGTTGGAAAACTGGTGGTACATTATCATCTAGCTCTTTCAAAACTTCTGACGAGAACTAGGCAAAGCGTTCAAGTTTAAAACTTTTGAAAGAGTTCCGTAAATTCGTCGTTGTTTTAGGCAATATTGAAATTTTGTATCACCGAACAACTACTTAAGCGCTGCATTTTCACATGCTGCTCTTTTGTTTAATTAGGCCTACTAGACTTAACCAGTAAATTATTTTTGTAAAAGACAACACCTCTACCCAAAAACTTAAATCGTACTAGATAGTATAAAAAGGCCATCGACCAGGAACACCGCAGACGTTTTAGTGTTCGTAGTTTTAATACAAAATGAGCGAAAAACGAAGATTTAAACAGCGAAGATTTCACCAAAAATCAATTTGAAAGTTTTTGCACCCCAACATCAATTCTGAATATGGTAAGCTGCCGGTTAATCCAAAGCGTGAAATAACAAAAAACAAAGTAAAACCAAACTGGTTGCAATGCAACAACAATGACATCAACAAAGTGATGCTTTTTATCCCGACCAACGTAATGAAAAGAAAATTTTGGGTAAACTAAAAATATGAAATTTGTTAATCTTTTCTTTGCAGGTCGATAAATTTTGACTTCCAATTTTGTCAACCTATATCTAAAATTTGTCAGATCACCTTTATTTTGTAGCTCGACATTGTGTAGCTGCAATAACTGAAAACACCTTTTATTCCTCGATCGGATTAAAAAAATTTGTGGGGCTACATGGTCCCCGTGCTCCCCTAGCTGCACCAATGCCACGGCATTTGCCAATTTATATTCGCATTTTTTAAAAATACTTTCTGTTTTGAATCCTAAGCTGTTCGCCCCAATATAGTTTGGTCCAATCACACAAATTGGGCGCAGCCGGAAACCAGGCTAGTAGTAAGCCCCCTTGATGTACTTTCCGAGAGAACAGTAACACATTTTGCCACACGGTTTAAGCTCACTATCATACGATTGCGACGTTGCTGTAGTAGCTTACAATTACACAAGCTAGTAATCAATGAGCTTTTTGAAGTTTGTACAATGTTAATTAAAATAAAAATGCGGCAATACGTTTATCTGAGATTAAAATTCATGATTTATTAATAAATTTTAATCTTGGAAGGAAAAGGAACAAGAATCAAATTGTAAAACAAGCAAATAAAAAAACAACAAAACACATTAAATTGAAAATTTCTAGTAACCAGGATATATTTCAACGACACTTAACAATATTCCGGTTTGGGAGCAAATAAATGAAAACTTTAGAAACCAGCATAAATTGTTTCAAAAGTGAGATGTACCAAACTGAAGTACGCATTATAAGTTACCTCATTTTGTTCAATAACAAATTAAACTGCTAAATAAACACAATCAAGTACCTTCTAGTTGCTGGTTTCCGAGTATGCAGCTGAAGTGGAGACAATAAAAACAAAGCCACAATTTCATTTGGCACAATTGAATTCCATCTACGTTTAAACACTTTTTTAAACTTTGCTCGCAACCTCTCTTACAGCATTTAAAAAACTTTCCATTTATTGTTATCAGCTTTCCCACCTTACAGCAATCCAATCTTTGCTCTAGTGCTGATTGACAGATAGGCGCAGGCTCTAGTAGTAAGAATCGCACAAATTTGAAAGGGAAGACTTTTATTGGAGCCTCGAACGTCCTATTGATTTTGTGCCAACAAGTATAGTTCGGCAATATATAAATTATTGTATTCCTATGTGCTAGGATGTTGATATATAATCTACAATTTGTTTTCCTGCTCGGAGCTGCCCATTGTGAGCTTAGTTTAAAGCTACTCATGAGAGCAGAAGCGTTGACAAGGGGGTCCAGGGGGTATCTTTGGTACCGGGCCCGGATATTTTTAGGGGGCCCAAATTTTTGAAAAGGTCGCGCGCAATGCTAGCAATAAATTAAGCCTAAACTTTCTATTTTTTCTTTTAAAAATGCATAACTTATATAATAATTTTTGGGGCATGATGACAAACGTTTTCTTCATTTTGGCCGCAAAAAATTTGCTTAAATACTTTTTTTTTAAATTTGGGTTCCCCAGAATATTTCCCGGCCCCGTGGCCGGAAACATAAAGTGCGGTTCCTGTAACTCTTAAATCACCTGACTTCCTAAGTATAACATGTTTTTAAGCCCCGAAATCTTTAACCCAGGTATTCCATATGGATCAATGAATTTGTTCATGTTCAAATCTTACAAAATCATTTCACATCAATCCTGTTCTGTTTTGTTATCTCCATTAAACAGGAAGATTGCATTTTACTTACCGATTACTGGTGACTGATAATGATACATTGCATGTTATTTCCATTTTGTTTTTTTGACTTATATCATTGCATAGACATAGATATTAGATTTTTAGCATTATATTATTTTGTAGACATAGTATTATAAATGTGCTTGATTTATTATCCCACATTAGAAATCTGATCATATGAATAGTAAAGTAGCCATACAGCAATGTCATATTCGTATCAGAGTGGAACTAGAAAAAAAGCGCGAAAAGAAAAGCAATTTCTGAGTAATTATGCCAAACACTCGTCCATTTGTAATTGGATAAAACCCAGCAACTCCAGTTTACCAGGTCCTTGTTAAAGGGGACCCTCTATTAATGTTGGTACCAAGCCCGGACTGTTCTCTCAACGGTCCTGCATGAGTCCGTGTGAATACTTAAACCAGGCATAGGCAAACTTTTTTAGGTTGACCTATTTTACATAACCGGATGATACAGGGGACAAGGTATAATTTCTCCCCAGCATCTTTGTTTTTGAAGAACAGCCTCAAAAGAGCCGATTTTAAAATTACAGATCTCTTTTTTTCGTACATCATCGTTAAAAGGCCGGAGTTTTTAAGCTGAGTACTTTTTTGCATGAGGTGATTAATCTGTGGACACAGCTATAAGTCTCACCCTTCTACGGTGTGAGCTGCTAGGCAAAGATATTAAAGCCCTGATTAGTTGATTGAGGTTTTTGTGTAGGCGACGTAGTTCGTTTAGAAAAGGCAAGGAAAACTGCTTGATTCGTTGCTATTCAAAGATTTGAAAAAACAATTTCTAAAAAATGAATTGTTTGACAACACATTTCAATTGATTTTGATCACAAATGTAACAGACATTTCGCAGGAAAAAGCCGGCAAGATGCGCGACCGCCCACACATCTTTTTTTACCGACTTGTGTCGATATTAATGACATCACTGCGAGAAGCATTGAGCTAATTCTTTCCTTGTCCCTTGTCCTTTACATCCATGTTTTGTTTCTGATTTTGCGCCTAATTATTGTAAATCAAGCAAGTAATTCGAAAAAATATATTTTCATTTTTGTTGAAGTTTTCTCTTCACGAGGTCCAAAAAAGATTTTATGTAATCTATGGTAGTCTAATTATCTTCAGATTAGGGGACAGTAATTGAACTTACTCAGATCATTTGTAACACATACATTCTTTTTTGTATCACTTCCGACTCCATATGTATGTTGCTATTTATTCACACCAAATATGAGTCTTCTGTTTCTGCTTACTCACCAGCTTGACAATATTTTCCGTCCAGCGAATCCCCAAGCATGGCGATCTCCTCCGAAGAGAGCGGATTATGATTTCAAGGTGCAATTTTTATTCTAAAAGTTGGTAGCATCTCCTCTCAAAGTTTTCAAATACTTTTGACAGGTTATCAAAATTCATTTAAACTTTTACTGACCTCCAGAAACATTTTCGCGGCACCTGAAGAGGTAACAGGTCACACATCGGAAATTGTGAGCCTATGTCAAAAAAGTTTTCGAAATAAATTACATTTTTGGCTTATCCTCCCTCTGTTAATAAAAACGTGTTTTATGACAAAGCCTACTTGGTAAAGCTATTCAACGAAGCCTTTTGGCCAAAACAGTAATTAATTTTCTGTAGACCACTAAGTACTATCAATTTCGAAATTTGAATCTGCGCTTTAGGATAAGCAGCTTTCTACATAATACGCATTATTGAGCTTAAGCAATACGAACGCTTTGTCAAATTTGTTTTTAAAGATTAGTATAAACCTATGCTCGGATTCTTCTACTGGTAATTTACTCAACGTAGTCTATGTTCAATATCAGTTTGTTTTTGCTTTGAGAAATTGAGTCGCAATCAGCAATACCAGTAACATAATGTTTGAAAAATGCAGCCTCAGCTCATTAAGTGCTGGCATTTTGATATTTTCGGAAAAGAACTCGAACATAACGATACTAGAGCACTTCATATTGATCTTCATCCAACAAACTCGCACAAGAACGACAGTGGCGTCAAACATAGAACGAGATGCCCAGGCCTGTTGTGGAAGTCTTTAGGCTATGTTCCACAAAATTACTTCTGCTAGATTTGCTCTTTGTTGTAGTCGCGAGCAAAGAAAATCGTCATGTGCCGGCGATTCTCTTGTCCATGGGCACAACAACGCAGTCATTGGCTGTCCTGCTCAAACGAATTCGCAATGTAGTCATGGGAGATTTTGTTTTACAAACCAATGTTTAAATTACTCATCTTAGAAAAACTTCTAAACCTCTTTACGAAAACCGTATTAAGAACCCCTTCAAGGCCTGTTTTTGTTGTCAAAATGTATAAAGACACCAGTTTTTTAAAGCTTAAGCCTTTTTGTTTCTGCTGGCATTTTTTAAACCTGTTTTACCTCTTAAATTTTGCCCTTTCTCTCCTGAATTAATATTTGCTTGCCAGTGGCTGATATAAAGTATTCTCTACTATGATCATAGGGCTACAACTGCGCTTTCACTAATCAAAATTAATTTATAATTTTTTCATTTAATTATATGAAGTCATCTATATATATAAAAGTGAATGTCTGTGTGTATGTGTGTGTGTGTGTGTGTTCCCTATAGGTAGAAAGGTTAAAAAGTTTACATAAAAACTAAAAGTGTATTCTTATGTAAAATTCTCCGAGGAAGACAACGGAAGTAGTTCCGAACCTCTAAGTGCCCCCCTAAGGGAGCTATGGGGGGCAGAACCCCCCTTTGAAAATTCAAATATATTCAATTTTGATGAAATTTAAACCATATGTATAAGACACTAAATTAGAAAGCTTTCCAAAATTTCAGCCTTTTTCGACTATATTAGGGGGCAGAAAGCCCCCTTAAAAATTTAAAGTTTTTGTTAGGTACCACAAACAGAAAAAAATTTGTGACAAATAAAAATCCAAATTTGACGGTAATGAGCAAGACTGTACTTTTAAAAATCCCTAGCAAATTAACCCGTCGTAGATCAGGTAAATATAACTTTTTCCAGGGAAGCCAAGTACGATGTTTTGATTTCAATCAGAAACGTCTATGGGGGGATACGAGCCTATGGGGCGATATTCGAGATGAGCATTAAGAATTATAGATATAAGAATATAATAGAAATAGGTGTAGAATTGTAGAGATTACATGTTAAAGTGAAAGCAAGTGTTGAGAAAAACTCAGAAGAAGATAAAAGATAATATCAAAGTATAAGGTACTAAGCATTTTAAAGTCTCAAAGGGTTCGTTGTTTAAGGCCAATACTCACCAAAACAAGTAGGTTATGTGACCACCTCTCTATGTGGAATGTAAACATTCTAAATTGATTTTTGATGGTTTAATGATGAGAAGAGTTAAGCAGAGACTTGCTGAAGAGTACATATCAAACCAAGTAGGTTATGTGACCAGTCTCTACATTGAATGTAAACATTCTTAATTGCTTTTTCATGGTTTACTGGTAAGAAGAGTTAAGCAGAGACTTGCTGTAAGCTATAGATGAGCAGTTCTGAGGGAGACTTGAGTGCTGTTAGAGATGTGTGTGTGGTGGTAAAGACTGGCCTTTGGCCTTTGTATATATTTAAAAATCTAAGTATGAACAGTGTTCCTATCCTTTGATACTAAACAGAGAAAACCCAATAAAAATAGTAAAAGAATATAAATTTCACTGATTTATATGTGCATTAGAGAGAGAAATATACTGCTCCAGTGATAAACATAATATTAATTTCTGATACACAAACAAAATAAATAAAACACATGCATACACCACCTATAGAAGGAAAAATTAAAGAACCCTAAAAAAAAATGAAAGTGTATTGTCACATAAACATTTCCAAGGAAGACTGTGGAAGTGATTTTTTTTTTTTCTATAGCCAAGTTTTTTCTTGTGTGTGTTTCATTCTTTCATGGTTTATTGTTACTTATGCACTCTTATGTCCTGCCCAAAATTGATTTTGTTTTTATCCTTTCCGATACAAAAATTCTTCAGTGCCATCAATTTTCGATAACAACTATTAGGATTAGTTCCCTCACCATATTCTGAATATTCAATTTTTGATAACAATAATTAAGATTAGTCCCCTCACTATATCCATACCGTCAGTGCATCATTAATATATTTTCCATAAAATCACCGAGCTACTCATTCTTCCTTGTAACTTTTATTTATTTTCTTTTATACGATTGTATGAGGAACTTGCAAAATATTGCATGATTGAATCTTGTGTAATTAGGTCAAGAAAACTTATGATCTTATTTCCATTTTGATGAAGGTCCACTTTGGGGGTCTACAGGACCCGTGTTAATTGAACACCCAAAAAACAACATCCATATTGTACTGTATGAGCTGGGAAAATTATTCTTAACAAAAAGGGATTCTACTTGGCTACCCCCTCTCACCGCCGATTGTTTTTCTTTTAATTACAATAACATTTAGGATATAATAGCATCCATTAACAAGGGACCTATTGTCATAAAATTAAGATTGCATGCACAAATAGGATTATTGCTGCCTATATTTTTGATACGTTTTCTAAAATAGGGGTCCTATCAGAGCACCCTCGACCAATTTTCTCTTTTTATTTTACTTTTTTTTAATTGCAATAATTTCTACATGCAGATTGCATGAGCTATATGATTTGGAAACAAATTGTAAAAATGGAGTCCAACTTGGCGTATACACTGCATGCACTCAGGAAAATATTGTGGGTTATGTAAGTTTGGATGCATTTTCTACAATAAGGGTCCCTGTGGGGACCTCCTCCTGTCATTTTTTTTCTTCTGATTGCAATACAATTGGGATATAAGTAGGCAACCACACTGATGAAAGTATCCAAATTTCACTTTATTTTCATCATTGTCCCCTTCCCCACCACCGCTAAGCAAGTGTTGTCAGAATAGTAATCACCGGGATAACTTACAACATCTGACCAAATGACGTAGCTTTTTTATCCTATACCCGGGCAACGCCGGGTACCTCTGCTAGTAAATTAATAATTGTGAATCTATTGTGAAATATTCTTATTCACAAATTACGTGGAAATTAGCGTGGCCCAAGCACAAGTAAAGCGGTGATATTTATAGCAGACATGCTGGCATAAAAATGATCAATCAATAACAATTACCATCAGTTGCACAAGGATCATGCACAGTGGTCGCTTGGGGAAAGGGAGGGTACTCCCTGGGAAACAAAGGGCTATTCAAATGGTTTACTCTGGACAAAGTCCTCGTGTTTCAAGTTTGATGAACCTAGGAATATTTAGAGTAAGGAATTGAATCTAAAACGTTCTGCGCCTATGTTTCTCTTTCTTGTTTGGCATTTGGCCCATTTTTACGCTATACCGATATCTATTTGGCCCATTTTCACGCTACGCGGATATCTGTGATACAGTTATATTATGTATTTTTCTAGTTTCAGTGATTTAATTCTTATTAGTTGGTGTTGAAATTACCAGCCGTGACCTACCTGGCATACAGTAGTATCTGTATTAATTGACTCAAGTATTAAAATACTCATATTTCAGCGATTTTTATTTAATTGAGGTATAAATTTTAAAAATTCGGTTTTAATGACTGGTATGTCCATCTTTGTTCTTTAGCGAGATCTTGCTTCTTGTTATACTTTAAAAAAAGAAGTAAGTATACAGAGAAAATGAAGTAAATATTTGAAATTGGAAAGGGAATTTCCCTGATTTTAACCCTATAGAAAACCTTAGATCAATTTGAAAATATCACTCGAAAAAAGTGAATTGCACATCGTTAACTAAGGAGATAAAAGCTCTTATTGAAGTTTGTTACAAGAACTCAAAAATTAAAGAAAACTGTCAAAAACTCATCGAATTCACATCAAAACGAGTGGAGGAGGTGCTAAAAAACTTTTGGCACCCTGCCCCAATAAGGCCCATCATTTTGTTTTTACACTATCACAATTACACACACAAAATCAGGCAATTACTTTTTGTTTAGTAGCATTTTAGTGTCTTTAAGGCAGTTCCAAAAGTAGCTTGCGTGCTCACACTGAGCAGAGTTTTTAAATTGTAAGCAGATTTGCTAATTTTCTTAAGAGGGCCACAAAAGAACATTATTACCTAGATAAGGCCCAGTCCTTAAAAATTAAATATTTAGTTTAATTTAGGATAGACACCTCACGCACGACTGAATGTAAAAAAGAAATTTCTGCCAACAACATTTTTTTTACATGCTATGAATTCATTTTCAAAAGAATTGCAGTACCGAATCGCTTCATTAAGTTCGTTTTTCTTCAAGAGTAAAGCACTAGAGGGAGCACTAAATGTTACAATCAGAACAAATTAGTGATCATCTTCGTGGTACCCAGATTCTCAAACTTTATCGCCTAAGTCAGAAAAAATTTTTTTTGAACGTACTGGAAAATATTAATCTCCAACACATAAACGTTAGCTTTTTGTAAAAACTTGAGAAAAGTCTTGTTTTATGCGGCCAAGATTCTTAGTACAACTTTCACTAATGATGATGATGCGAACCAACCAACAACAGCTTCAGTAGAGCGCAGTTTTCCAAAGCTATCTAAGCTGCTAGCTAAAGACTGAAATTTCTTATCAGAAAACATAACTAATTACATTAAAGCATTAATTGAACAAACCTTGGATTTTTTTAATAGAATTGCTCTATGCTTTTGTTCATTTTTCATTTCTTTGAATAAAGTCAATAAAATTACTTTTCAAAAAAAAGTCACTTTTTTAATTTTTTTCGGGTTACAAAAATTGCCCTATCTATTTCCAATTAAAAAAATCAATCAAACAAAAAATTGTGGTTTGCCGCAAGGGTAGTAGCCCATTTTTACTACCTGATACATTGAGGTAATTTTTAAGCTTCATGATAAAAATTATGCAATTTCCGCTCACAGTCTGTGGGGTTCTAATCTTAATGAGAAAACCCGTTTACTCCCATTTCATCATGTGTACGCAAAAAAGATCCGATCACAGGTAATGAGATTCGACCAATCGATGTCTGGCAAATGTGGAATTTGTTACTGATTTGGCCTCTTTCTTGAAGTTTGCGGCGTCGGCATTAATAATTTTTTTCGAGGTTAAATCCACAGCTACCTCAGAAAATGGCTTCGATATTCGACAGATAGAAAACATTCCTTACATGAGATGTAACTGCTCATCCAGGTGAATTTTATTCAAAGGAAGTAAATTTGGGTGATATTTCATCAAACAACGTAAAATGCTGTAATGATTCATAATAAAAGATATATCTGACGACTTCGGAATGCAGGAAACAAACAAATTAAACCTTATGCAAGCTGCGATTTAAGCAATGATGCGGATGAAGAAAATCAATATATTTTAACAAAAATACAGCTTTTTACCATGATCTTCCTTTCTGGTTACCTCTAATGAGTGAGAGTTTTACACTTCGAAAATTTTTCCTGAAAATCCGACGAAAAAATCTCAGCGAAAGTTGCGATTCTTCACACAATGCAGCCAGGCTGCTACGATATACCTCCATCTCTCGTCAACAATTTTTTTAAATCATTAAAAATGCAAAAGTTTCATCACCAATGCAAGAATCTCTTGTAAGCCCCAGTATTTATTGAGGTGTAAACCTTTCAAAATTGAGTTTGAAAAGCTTTAAATCAAAGCTCCACTTTTGTAAAAAGTATGAAGTCCTTCTGACTCTGCCCACAATAAGCCTTCCTGTAGCTAAAAAAATTAAAAGTTCAATGTGGAAACTCTCAAAGCCACAAATATTTGGTCGAATCTTCGTGCTTCTTTGCAATGAATTTGGAGAAGGAACTTCGAAATTGCTAAATCATACGTTACGTAAACAGACTCTCGTTTGCTTCTGTAAAAATATTCAGCAAACGCTTCGTGATTTTCATGATAACTACTGTAAAAGGAAACAAGAAGTTCATCACGAAGAAACCTAACATCGGAAGAAAATTCTTCATAAGAGAGCTAGCAAGCACTTTTTCTTGCAATGTTCAAATGCGAAAAAACGATTCATTGGGCGATAATGTTGAAGGTAAGCACGCTTTCTTGGCAATGATTTCAGGATTTTGCTAAAGCTTGTAAATTGACAATAAGCAATCTGTAGCTAGAAAAAACGTCCAATTTTTATTCATGGTCACTAGCAACTTCATTTTAGACGAGTCAAAAGCGAAAAGGATCTCTTCACTGCTAAACAAAACACAATTTTTTGTTTTGATTTATTTTGTGAATTAGTGATAACCAATCTTTGTAGAGCAAAAATATCATTGTTTTATATATATTCTGATAGCCTTACACTATTTTTTCGGCGGGGTTACAAACAAGAAAAAACCACTACCCACCAACAAACCACCATTTTTTGTTCAATTTGTTATATCAACAATCAGCGATCTGTGTATAGTAGAGCTACTACAAATTCATGAATGTAGCTTACTACAATGAATCTATTTGGGGGGAATCAAAAGCGCAAAAAAAGATCAATGTCACTCAATATATCAAAATTTTGTGATAGATTTTGCTAAGTAATGATAAGCAGTATGCATATAGTGTAAATATCAAACTTTCATGGAGTATCAATGACTATATTTTGGCGGGTCACAAGCGAAAAATGTCATTGCCCCTAATTCGACCAAAATTTTTTGTGAGATTTTGTGAATTAGCGATAACTAGTTCAAGTGTACCAGCAAATACAAAGTTTTATTTATGTACAAATGGCCCCACTTTTTAGGGATCTCACAGGATTTTTTCCACCTATCATTCTCATCAGAATTTGTAAATTTGTAATAAGCAATCCGCATCGAATAGTAATAACAGAGATTTCTTCCTTTACCAATGATTCCATTTTTTCGGGGTCATACAAAAAGGGGCTCCTACTAAACCGTCCACTACAATTGTTGTTAGATTTCGTGAATTTGTGTTAAGCCGTGTGTATTACAAAGGAAAATCAAAATTTTATCATATGCTGATAGCTCCATATTTTGGGAGTCATAGAGTATCAAAGGGGGTGGCTGCACCTTTAACCCACTTAGTTTGACCAACTTGACAAAACCAAGTTTAACTAGGTGGTGGTAATCTACCGTTTCCAATATTCAGCCCTTTCGTACAAACGACCAGGCCTAAATGCCACTGGCTCTCCTACTGCATACGAGCTCCACGTGATTACAAAAGCGAGCCAAAATCTAAGTCGGTATTTTCTCTGCTTGTTTTTTTCAAATTTATAGAGGGCAGGCCTTATTAGGACAGGGTGCCGGTACCTAAGATGGATACAGCAGTTGTCAAAACTGACTTTTTGCAATTTTCAATGTTAAGCAAACAACAAAAGCCAAAATATGAGGCTTTTATTTCTTGAGTCAATTGATATTGAGAATGGGATACGACTGCGTGTGCTGTGGTCCGCTAACCGGCCATGACCCTCCCTTCGTTGAGAACCTCTAGTTTACACCAATGGGAAACAGCTTTCTAAAAAGTTTAGAGAATTTCGTGGAAAAGAATAAGGAGAAAGAAGGAGATAAAACCTTCTATATCGATATATGCAAAAGTCTTCTGTGAATCTACGACAACTAATCGGTAGACACAAAAATTATTGCAGGGGTGGGGGGAGAAACAGGAGGCAAGTAAAAGTAATTTTATTGCGCATGTTAAAGCATTTAAGTGAATGTTTTTAAAAAAATTTTTGGAATTTTGAATAAGTAAATTTTACTCACACCATTTATAAAACGGCAAAGCGGAACAGCAGCAGCGCTATCAAGAAAAAGTCCTCAGTGTTCTCTAAATATTTTCTCAACTCGCAAACTTTTAATCATAAAATAAATTATGGATAAAAATTTTGAAATGAGAGTTGGCTAGTTCCTTCTTTCTTTCACTCTTGCTGCACAAAGTTAATTGCGTCAAACCACAGTTAAAAAAGTTCCACAGAATTTCCTTACGTTATAGGATACTGTAAATTAAAAATGTTTCAAAAATAAAACTTAAAACATTTGCAGCATGTACTAACTACTTAGTAGGCAACCAAAGTCTGAAATCCAAAATGGTTGGATGTTAAATCGAATAGGCTGAAGATCTAAGTGGACTGCTATTTGTTCAATTTGTGACAAAAATAGCTTTGTAGAAGCAATAACAGTCCCTTGCCCCAAGATGTGAAAAAACGATGGCGTATTTCTCCCTCAGCTTAAGGTATGCCAACAACTTTTTCAAATTTCTTCGGTTTGACTTTAGTTGTCAACTGTCATAAACTACCTATGAGTTACGACCTCAAAGCTTTCCAAACAAAACACCTCTCCTATATCCTAACTTGCGTTATCAATTTATTATTCTTGCTTGTACTTGCGAGCTTCAACATTTAGAACTAAAAGTTTTATTGACTTTTTCAATACTGTTCTTGTCGCTGAGCTGGCTACTCGCTGTAGATCGCGTCAGCTAACCACCCGCTGTGAAAGTGGGAATTAGATTGAACGTAAGAAAAAAGCATTTTAAGATTTCATTAGTCGAATAACATTGATATATTCAAAAGTTTTGTCGGCGAAGAGATGAGTGGGTAAGGATGAGTAATGGTTCTAACATCGGGACACTACTTTAAATGCATTGATGCAATGCTTGGACGTGTGGTTAAAACAGAACTCTAAGAAACACAAGGACAAAACCTTTTTTTGAAGGTTGTTCAATGAACATTCACGAATTGAAAGAAAAGAACCAGTGGTAATAAAAAGTTTTACTGATAGCAAACTAAAGATATGATTTTCGTTTGAGTTGAACTCACAAATAGAAAGAATACTGTGACTTTTCGTTATCAAAGCAAGAGTGCTTTATCTTTTTGGTTTTAGGAGATTGTCTCTGGACTGAAAGTTTTCCAAGGTTCCAACTGGGTGATATAGACCATGGTAGCTTACTGTTTGGCCTATCTTGCCGTATTGCACCGTCAGCTACAAAGCTCACCTCCATTAAATACTCTGGCTTAAAAATCATCTCTACAATCACTTTTTGTTTCTTCTTCACTCAAGAAACCAACTTCTTTCAGTGATGCATCTGATCATGCTTTCCAACCTAACAAGGATTGCAACGTGGTCACAGGAGCATTTAAAACCGTTTTTTTGGGGGGTAGCAAGGGCGTCGGAAGAAACTTTTCAGGGGAGTAATAACAATGTAGGCTGCTGTAATTTGTTTTCCGTTTTATTTATTCACTCTTCATATAAGCGCGTCCAACATAGGCTTTTTTAATTTTTGGGAGGCCATGGCCCCTAGACCTTTTCTACCGATGCCCTTGGAAGGGTGGGTGGAGCTTATCAGAGCGTCGAATCTAAGCAAGTGTGTGACCAACAGCCAGAAACATTCTGACAGATTTTGTGTTGAAATTGCGCTGTTGTATTTTGCCAACATGAAGACTTTTTGGAGATCAACTTTTTGAAAACGGTTGATTCGACCATCTTGCACCCAATACAAAGTTGAGAACCTTTGGTAAGACTTCATTTTTTGGTAGCAGTTATTTTGCCTATTTTGTTCTCGAAAAATGTTGAAAACATTTTTGATTGAGATCGATCTCTCCAAAGTGTTGTTGTTACACTTCTTGCTCCTGCCAAATTGTTTGGTGGCATTTTCCTCTATCCCCCATAAATACGCTACTGATTATGGTAGCCTAAAAACCTAATCTGGGAAAAGTTACTTTTTCTCAACTTTCTGTCGTTGAAAACAAATGATTATAAGTTATTGAAGTAGGGAACTTCAAAGCAATTCAGAAGAATAGTCGCTGTTCTTAGCAGTCCCGTAGCACTCCAACTTCGGGCCCCCCCCGAAGTAAGCGCAAGAGCCCCTGCGCACAGGTCATATCACTTTAGAGGTGTAAAATTGAAAAGCTGCATTAAGAAAATACACCACAATTTGTACATAAGTAAACAGGCTAATGTCAGAATAAAGCATGCCGATACCGAAGGTGCAAGTCATAAAAAATTCGGCACCGATGCCAGAGTTCAGTAGGACATTTATGCAGACACTGCGAAACGAAAGCAATGACACTGAAAAACATGAAAAAGTTTTAAAAACACAGTATCATTTAAATAGTCTGGAGCGAACCTTTTTGTTCGCAAATGCTGTTATGACATTGTCATAATCAAGAGATCGGGCGCAGTCATTTTCGATTGACAACATGGCTAATGAAGATAGTCTACTGTCTGTCATAGACGTTCTATTAAAAGTTTTGATCAGTTTCAATTTGCTGAAGCTTCTTTC
Organism: Trididemnum clinides; assembly: GCA_963675345.1. NCBI lineage: Eukaryota > Metazoa > Chordata > Ascidiacea > Aplousobranchia > Didemnidae > Trididemnum > Trididemnum clinides. The sequence continues at coordinate 9,110,279 of OY776290.1, forward strand.
AGCGCTGGCAACAGTCACGGGGCAAGTTAGTAAGATTCGAAGTGCGATGTACACATTCGGATACAATTCAAATAAATGAGTCTTTAGAAGATAGTTCAGAAAGTCTTGAGCCGTATTGAGATTGCGTTTTTTTTGTAAAATTAAAACAAACCGCTGTAGCTCAGCGCTCATTTCATCAGAATCAATGTCACCGAACTTTTTTTGGAACTCTTTACAGCAAGTAAGAAGAGCATTTTCTTGTTGCACAAGCAAAAGTTTGTCTCGTGTGTACAAAAACGAAAAGGCGGAAGAAACCTCACGTAACAAATTAAAGCGCTCCTTTATTGACATAATAGCCTGGTCTACTAATGGATAGAAAAAGTTGCTTTTAAATTTCAGTTCAGGAGTAGCTCGTTGTTCCTCTTCACCTTGGTAATCCAACAATCTTCTTTTCTTTCCACTTCTTGACGGAGGAAAAGAAGGATCAATATCCAATTCCTGTGCTATTTCAACAGCAGATGTTGCGGCACTGTCATAACCCGTTGTGCGATAGTTTTGCAAAAACTTTTCAGTTGCCTGGATTTCCGTTTCCATTGTATAAGGGGGGCTCCATACGATTGAAGAATCTTGCTTGCTTTATTGACTTGGAATAGGATATCATACCAAATAAACACCGACAAAAGAAAACTCCATTTTGATAAATGAGCTATCAACGATTTTGTTTCTGAGGCAGCTCTTCCATCTTTTCTTTCTATGGAAATGGCTTCCAAGTCTTTCAGTGCCAGCAACACCTCTTTTAAATTGTATCGAAGAGGTTTGATGCATTTAATTCTGCTTTCCCAACGAGTATCAGATTGTGACTTTATGGACAGCTCCACATGTTTCTTCAAAATTTCCCAACGCTGAGCAGAGGAAGAAAACAGCACATACAACCTTGTAAGTACTCCAAAAAATGTCAATGCTTCCGTCGATGAATTAGCACTGTCAACAACAACTAAGTTAAGGGTATGGTTTGCACAGGGCACGTAAACAGCTTTGGGATTGATGTCTAGCATTCTTGCTTGGACCCCAGAATGTTTTCCTTTCATGTTAGCACCATTATCACATTACTGACCTCGACAATCAGACAATTCGAGTTGCAGTTCGGTCGCTTTTTCTAAGAAAGCGTCCAACAAGCCTTTCCCAGTACTGTCACTTATTCTCAAGTAGCCAAAAAATGTTTCTTTAACAACAGCAGCTTCTTCATTACATAGTACATAACGGAGAATGACAGACATTTGTTCATGATGTGACATATCTGGAGTGCAGTCCAAAATCATAGAAAAATATTTTGCCAATTTCAATTGCTGTAAATTTTCTTTTTCAACTTCTGTCGCTAGCAATTCAATTAGTTCATTTTGTATGGTAGGACTCAAATAGTGATCTTTAGTGTTTTTATTCTTGATTCTGTCTTGAAGCTCTTTTAGGATCGGATCTCTTCTTGCCAAAAGCTCAAATATACCCAGAAAATTTCCATTGTGAGGAGATCCTAAGACTTCTTCAGATCCTCAAAAAGCAAGATTCCTTTCCGATAGAAACAAGGCAATGTCGATAAGTCTCTCTAAAACATTTCTCCAAAAACGTCTTTTATTGAAAAAAATATTCATCTCGCGTTTGTCGATAGTGGATGAATTTCTTATCCCTTCAGCTAGCAACATCCATTGACTGCAGCATTCTTGGTGGGAAATGCCGTTTTCATGGTCTTTCAGTTTTTTCGAAAAACCCTCCCATGTATTTATACCACTACAAAAGGGGCTTAGTGTTTTTCCAAATAGCTTACAACAAAAGCAAAAAACTTGATCTGATTCCCCACAATAAACTAGCCACGACCGTGAAACACTTTCACCATTAGGTAGCACACGTTTATAATGGTTGGAGGAAAAACGTCGCCTTGGAGTTGTGTTATTATATGGAAAATTCATTATTAGTTGATGTGGTCCACGCTTTACTATATCACATCGTTGAGCATCAGAAATACTTTCAGGCCATTTACATGAGTCATCAGGGATAGGGGTAAACTGAGATTCAGATATTTTTGATATTGAAGGTTGCGTATTGGCAGGTAAATCACAACTTACATTTTCTGGAAATTCACGATCACTTTGATGCTGATCGTCATAGTCTTCTTTTTCTTGTACACTATAGTTTTCTTCATCCCTCTCGGTACTAGTGCCAGGTCTACTCTGCTCAGTAATCTTGAAAAAATCTGTCATCTTGGGCAATTTCGCTACAGCATCTCGAGCAGTGGCTGCTTCTTTTCTCTTTTGAGCACCACTTTTTGAACGTTTCATTCTATACAATGTCAATAAAATACTTTATCTGCACTCTGCAGTGTATATATATTGTCCCGGTATTTATAGCCAAACAGAATTCCAGACCATTCTATGATTGTTGCGTAACAACGGCATTGTTACGTCAATCGAATATTCAAGATTCTACCAGAAAATCAATCGAAATATTCTAGATTCTGCAAGATAAAATGACGTTGCATTCACTTATGATGTCACAAGCCAGTTTCTTCCTATAGTTTAAATCGGTTGTAAACAAGTCTGCTGAACTGAAAATAGTCACGTAGCCAAAAAGCAATTTCAGACTAACTTGGGCCCCCAAAGTTGGCCTGGGCCCCCCCAATTGGGGGGTTTGGGGGGCGGCTGCTACGTCTCTGGTTCTTAGTGCCACTGCAGCCGTCTCGAGTGTCTGGAGAATAAAAATTCTATAAACGAAGTCTTGCTCTTTGCTGTGATGTCATCCTTCAAATTGCCAAATGGCCTATTGTAAGGGGAACCATTTTATGCTTACTTCGAAGATTTGTCCTCGTTTTCAAAAACAACATCTGATAAGATACTACTGTGCCTATTTCTAAGAAACGTGCATATTTTTAAGTTGTTCTATATGCTTGGTTTGTCTGAAAAACAAACGTTTTTTGCTAAGAATTTTTTGATGTGCATCTTTTTAGAAGTAAAAGGTACAAAATTTGATTTCAAAGCATGATCCCGATAAAAAAGTGTCTTAAATTTGAAAAATGGCAAATGCAACAACTTCTACTCGCAATCTGCAGAAACATCTAGAAGGTCTTCAACTTAAAGGTTTTCAAACTCAAGAAGAAAAAAAGGTCTTCATCTTAAGAAGAACCAAAACATCGCTTCTTAGAGTATGTCGCCATCGCACAACAGCGTGCTAGCTTTTGGGTCTACGCATCTGGTAAACCTGCCTGTTGACCATGCAGCAAACAACTCTACTTTACCGTAACAAAAAACTTGAACTACAATGCTTCTTCTGTCATTGACGAATTGCTGATCCTACAGCTTATACGTACCGGTAACAAAACTTCTGATTAGTTTTGGCGATATGTAATTGCTTTGCATGAAAAATGAAGAGAAAATTTTAAAGATTTTCTACAAGCAGAGGAGAGTTTTAGTATGCTTCATCATCAAGCAAACTCACTTTAAAAAAGTTTGAAAAAGTTTTGGAGCGGCCAATCGGCTTTGTTTTACAAAAACCAACTAAGGAAAGAATTATGCTAATACTATTGGGCAGTTAGCCTATATGAAAAGACTGTTTTGTGTTCCGATTTTATTCATAGGCATAGACTGCGCAGCTTTATACCAAAACATTTGCAGCCTAGGTGATGAAATGTGTTTACACATGTTCAACTTTAATCTCAGGTTGCTGCAATTTTTTAGTCGCTGAATGTACTAGCATTTGCGCTACCGGTTCAATGAGTCATATTGAGCAATCTTGTAGCCAAAAATCTCTGCTTTTACTCTGGTAGCATTAAAAGCCGCAGGGGCGTATCCAAGGGGGCCTCTGGGACCGCGTCCACCCCCCCCCCCCCCCGCTGAATCACTGTATAATTAATTTCTTTGTGAAAAACTTATAAATTTTTTATAACCTACGATTTGCCATTAACTTCAATATTTTATGAGATTTATGTACTCAAATTTATGACTATGATGTAACTAACGAAAAGAAGCATGTTAGGATAGAAATAAATGAACAAACCAGTCACGGTTGCAAGTTCTGCAGTGTTGGTGCCGATTTACCGAAGTTAATATAAAAACTTAGCGTACAAGCTAGCAGGGTTAAGATGGAATAATTTAGTGATAGTTCAAGCTAGTTGTTCAAAAAAGGACTTCAAACAAGTAGTTTATCACAGCAACTTTAGTGGAAGGTACAGAAGGCCTAAGCTGCTGTATAACCGGGCGTTAGCTTAGGCTAGAAGCTACAGCTTAGCTGCTAGCAATCAAATGTATAGCCAGCGAGCCGGTTAACTAAGCTACTAGACCAGTATTTAGCCTAGGATACCGGTATCAGATTAGTGAGGCAGCAAACTGAAATAAGTTTCCAAAAAATTTAAAAATATTTTTCTTTGCAAGTTTTAAGCCCAAGAAACAGGTTGTTTACATGCTTAAGGGGATTGCAAAATTTTTAAAAGAAGCGTTAAGGCATATTTAAAACCTAATCTGCCTCGAAGTGCATACGGAAAATATTTTTGTTTTTGAGTAAATAAAGATAGTAATAAGGTTATAGCCAGTTGCCATTTGATGAGCCGCTTGGCGAAATAGCTGCAATGGTTTTATTATTTTATCCTAACGTCTAGTGTTTTCAATTATATACTTGTAGCTCTAACTTGGTCGTTATCGAGCACTGTGGCGGCAACGTCAGACTTACTTTACATAATAGTAAGGTTGTACAGGGTGTCCGCAAAGTTACTGTGCAGTATGAGTGCATAAAAATGTAAAGTTTATGAGAAAACTTTTAGTCAATACAATTTTTATTTATTCATGGCTACATTTGTTTACAATACTAGAGTTTGTTTGTAATGTATGCAAATTGTTTGCAATGCAAAATGTAACTTTTTTCGTAGGGCCTGTTGAGATACAGTGCTTCCTCGATTATCCGGTCTAGTTGGGATAATACTTTCAGAAATCTGAACGGATAAGCAAAAAAACCGGATAACTGAATTCTTAATGTTTAAGTCAAGGGAACAAAAACACAACACATTCATGGTTTAAAAAATGATGGAAGTTCAACATTACAATATTCTAAGAAATTTCCCGCTCAACGATCATTTGCAACACTAGATCTATTAAAATAGGAATCAATTTTAGATTGTTGGCGGGAAGATTCACGTTTTTCAGCAGCAAACTCGCGAAATCGTACCATTGTGGAAGTGTTTGAAACTGTTGCTTCCAGCTGAATACGGAGCCACGTTAGGCAACGGTCAAACATTTACATTGCCTCTACACGAGAAAAAGACCATTTGTGCGAAAAAGAGCATTTTAGCGTTGAATGTTGTGCCCCCTTTTCTTCATCACATTCGTTCCCTTCTGCTAGTGAAACAAGATAAACTATTCCCTGCTGCTCCAAATATTCATAACCTGGCCCATCAGCATGAAACCAGCCATCAATATCAGAGGTCGTCAATTCAATGTTTGGCGCGGAAAATTGTTCTACGAAATCGTCATTCAGCCCTCTCTTTGAACTAATTGCGCTTTCTTCCACAAAAAATTCGCCGACAATACAGCATTTTAGCTTTTTTTAGTGGGATTTAGCGTAAAGTTTTCCGGAAACTATTCCTGCAACACCTAGTTAAAAGTAATCTAATTTTGAAATATTGTAGCAAAATGGAGCGACCGGATAATTGAATGCCGGTTAAACGAGGTACGGATAATCGAGGAAGTACTGTAATCGTCTTACAGACTTCTTTGGATTCTTTAATATTATTTTTTGGATCTCTATAGCGTTCTCATTTGTGGTTGAAGGCCTACCAGTTTAAGAAGCGTCTTTTACATCGCCAGTTTGGCAAAATTTCTTTATCAAACGTCCCACAGCATTACTGTGAGGCGCCTCTGCATCTGAAAGTTGCTTGAAAAATCTTTTTTGCACAGTATTTATGCATTTCCACCATTACGGAACACATGCTCAACTAAGAATGCTCGCTGCTTAATTGCCAGTACCATTAATGTATAAGGGTATTGATTTGGATATATGATAAATGACTAGTTGTTGTTATAATGACTAACTTGTTTTTATATTAGCACCTAAATATTGCGTCACAAAACCAGCCATTGTTAAAAATATTTTCTACTGCACAGTAACTTTTCGGACACCCTAAGGGCGGAGTTGGAGTCATGTCACCAAAATGTAAAATTGTAGGTGTTGGTTAGCAGTTTTAGTTCATATTTTTGTTTATAATTGAGTAAGTGTGAATAAAACAGTATTTGAATAAGCTTAATGTACCGTATTCGTATAATGTAGGACCGTACAATTCCATCGCATAAGAATAATGTGCTTTTAAGTTAAATAGTGATGTTAGTGACCACTCTACTGTAGTAATAAAAGAGTATGGGCATAAAAGAGTTTTGTGTGATTGCTCTAGCTGCCGTGCTATGGCAAAACAACAGTCTACTATATTTTAATACTTTTTAACCTCACTGACGGAGCAAGTGCCTGATTTTTTGCATCCTAATTCGTTGCATTCTTTTTGGAATACTCGTCAAGTAGGCCTGTGCCTGCTGCCTGTAGTCCCTCATCTCCAATACCATACTTCGAAAGTACTAGACATATAGCACATCTTTAAATTCCTCTTTCATATATTTGTCGGGAGTTAACATAAAATGCCACTGTACAGATTTATTAATATTGTGGCCCCTGCTTAAAATATAGACTTTGATTGATTTTATACTTGGCAACACTTTTGTCATGTAAACTGTACAGGCTAAAGCTTAATAATGTGATTTTGTAAAAAGCTGATGTGTTGCAAGAGCTTATTATAAAGTTTTGCTGTTACATAATGCTAATTACTGTTATTGTGTTTTGCTTTCTATTCTATTTGAATAAGTAAACTGATAAAGATAAATTTGTGCAATCTTTTTGAGTTAAGTTAAGTTATAAATGCAACAATTAAGCTAGTGCTGGTTGCACCAGTTGATATTTTCATCGGGAGGGAACTATATGGGTGTAATTGATTGCTTGTGTGTATGTGTTTTGTTTTGACGTTTTTTGTGATATGGACTATTGGAGTCCGAGATAAATAAAGTGTAGCGTTAAACTGTAGCACTGAGCAAACGCAGAAAACTACTGAAGGCCTAGATACACTAATATAAAGAAAATTAAAGTATTAAATGGTGAAATGTGGCAAAACGCACAGGTTGGAAGGCGAAGCCCTGCATAGGCTGATACAAGCGAAAAAGCTTGTCCCACCAAAAAAAGTTTCAACTGTCTAGATTTGAAATTGCGGCCCCTCTCCCTTTTGAAATTTCTGGATACGCCCCTGAGCCGCTTTGTCCGACTCCGGGATAAAATTAACACAATTTATTTTGTTGTCTGAGACAGGAATTTACTGGTGGTCAGTGGCAGATCGTCTTCCTCATCACCTTGCCAAGTCTTTATTTCGTGCGTTTTCTTTTTGTTTTGGTCTCCAAAAATAAATTTGGTTTTGAATATTGAACTTTGAAAATGTTAATCTTTAAAAACAAAATCTTTACCTTCAAGTTGAATTGAAAATATGTTATTCAGACTTTGCACTATCCCCCCCCTCTCCCATGAAAACTTTCTGGATTCGCTACTTCTGGTAGTCTATACAGTTAATAATATGCTAATGTAAAGAATAGAAATACCACCCTGAAAAAGAAAAGTCTTCTTTTTTTTTCTTTTTACAATTATAGACGTATAAAAAGGCGTTTTGTTGCTTAACCAGCTTCGAACGGCGAGAGGAAAATGATAAGAAAATTTCACAAAAGAAAAGACGTCACTAAATTGAAGGCATGTGAAAATATCGGATTTTCTTGATTTATCTGCTGAACTACCTGTGCGTGGGAGCGATCATGGGACTCACTAAACTCCACCAAGACTCGGATAAACCGGAGCATATTGCAACATGGGTTAGTTGTGATAAGCTAAATTATTTTCGAGAATGACGCAATTATTTAACATAAAAACAAGCGTTTTTCAATTAATAACTTGGGAACGAATTATGGAATAGCTGCTCAAAGATTTCAAGGGGTGGTGGCATAAAATCAATTTTTAGGATGGAAAGTAGGACAGGTTTTTGTTTAAGGGTTAGCAATCTGGTCACTTGAACAGGCCTAGTTTATAAACATGCCAGTGTGGGAATCGAGTTTCTGCATTGTTGTAGAGTTTCCAAAGCACATTTGACTCCACAGAACGAATGTATTTCAATCACAAACACAACGTTGAAAACACGAATCTTGATTTGAATTGACTTGAAGCGATCGAATTGAATGAATTTAATTTTGAGTTGAATCGAATGAATTTGAATTTTAGTTTTTATCGAATGCCTCAATTGAAATAACAATGCCTTTTTTAATATGCTAGGTCACTTCGCCGCACGTCAGACGGAACCACGCCTGGCCATATGGCTTCGTCACCCAATACTTTACAGCATAACATGTAACTTTGTTTATTCCTTTATGACAAGTTTTTAGGCCAAAGGATGATTTTAACATTGAGGCCACGAATGATTTATAACAACGATACATCGTACAACAACGAGCGTACGAACAGAACGAGAATGTTTATGAGTCACCCACATGATTTCAGCAAAACATCAATGATCCAAAGTCCGTATCTCGCAAGGTCGCCACACCAGTAACATCAGCGTTATTATTATGTTGAAGCCAGACAACTTGCGTTTGATCAGTTTAACGTACTCGCTTCTGTTGAAGAGGGCCTTGATGAGTGGCGGAAAAGACGAAAACAAATAAAGGACAGTGACAACAATATCATCAACCTATAACTGACTCCAAAGGATTCTATGATTTTTGGACAGCAGGTCTATGCGGTATTTTGGTGTATTGGCAGGCTAGGCAAACTCCAATTCAAGTGTGAACAGCGTTGCTCAACGTTCAGCAACTTGATCGCTGTCCTGCGAAAGAATAGAAATTCAAGTATCAAAGTAATGACATCACATTGACATTCCATTTTGTACTGTTGCCATTGGCCTTGTCACGCACTAAAATCAACCTCTTACGCGGTGAAGCAACATTTTTTCAGTAATATCGAGCAACAATTTTCTTTGCCGTCGAGAAACAGCTGCGTGGTTGCAATTCTCAGATAGAACCCTAAGCTCTTAGTTTAGACTCTTTAAGGTTCATTTTTTCATTTTGTTGTATGCTAGATATATATTGTAACAATCAGAGAAGCGAACTCAAACTCCATGAACTCGGTTTTTCTTGCCGAACTCGAAACATAGAAATTCCTGAACTCGAGTTCACTAGTTGACTAATTTTGAAAGAGGAAAACAATATTTTACAATTATGTAGATCTTCAGACTGGTCTTGGTCTTAGGGTGGTTATAAATAGGTATCGTGGGCATAGTGCAGGCAGAGTAGGCACAGTATAATCATAGTAGGCATAGCACAGGCATGATGGACATATTACAGGCATATGAATATTTTATGAATTATGCCAATTCTGCAGACGTGATAGTTTAAAAGTAGCTGCGGACATTATAGCAAAAACGAGGAGACACGGCAAGCGTGACGAGGTAGCCTAAGTTCCTTAGTGGATAATAAGGGGACCTGTGTGGCAAAAAATTTCAATGACCCAGCATTCACACAAGCTGTGATACTACCTTTTCTTATTCCGTGTGCGTCAATAATGTGACCTGGAGGACAGGTCAAAGCAACAATCTTCCTGCTTCCAATGAGTCGTTCAAAGATGCACTTTCCTTCTCTTTCCAAAGGTAAACTCTCTACCTTCTTATCACTTCTAGAGTAGTCTTCTTTGCGGTTTCTACTGCAGATAAACATTTAACCTAAAATGTCTCTCCTGTTTTGCCTTCCTCTCCCCAGGTGCGCATACTTTCAATGAGGGCTGTAACTTAGCTAACCCTTCTATTCTCGGGAAGGTTTACCTCCATCACTTCCTCTTGCTGACCTCCTATGTTCTCTTTGTGCAATGTCTCAAACCGCTCCTCCTGAATATTTTCCTCTCCCTTTCTGTACGTGTTGCTGCGAAGGCTGCTCCACGAACCTACATTTGTCTGGAAGTCTGTTATGATCTCTGATATCTTTCTTTAAGCCTTAAATCACTGTTACCTGCTATGCCAATAGCCCTGCACTATGCCTACCATACCTGTACTGCAGTATATCTACTACGCCTGCACTATCCTAGTGTTGTACCTATTACGTTTGTTATGCTTATACTAAGTCTACCATGCCTGTAGTGTGCCTACCATGCTTGCACTATGCCTGTGCTTCACTTATTGTGTCTGCACTATGCCTACTACGTCCGTACTATGCCTGTTTAGAACTACCGTTGGTCTTAAGTTCGTTTTAGTGAGGTCTTGGCCTTAACCAGGGCTACTAACTCCAACACTTGATCTTTTTTGCAGAACTCGAACTCGGAAAATTGAAAATAAAGAAATTCAACTTGGACTAGCAAATTTTTTGCGAATTTGAATAAATATCCATAGCGTTTGCAGCCCTGGTTACGACAAGCCACACTCTTCAACTCCACAATTTTGCACTGCACACATTCTTCATGCATAACTTATTGGAAGGTTGCACGCATGTGATCAAACGTCATCAACACGCGCTTTTGAAAAAAGTGGCCGACCACTTTCAGTGTTTTTGCATTGAATTGAATACGAGTGATATTCTTTTTTGCAAATCAAATGGATAAACGTGACAGCTGCTGAATGAACGTAAAATATGTTGTTTTACTGATGTTAAGGAATGAATCTGAAGTCAAAGTAAGGTAAGATGTGATAAGGTTTGCTTGTTATTGCTAATAGTTGAGCTAATTTTTTGGGCTGAACATGCAGGCTTATTTGTAGTCAAATTCTGTGAGGATTTTATATTCGATTAATCAGCGTGTTTGGGAATCAATTGTAATGTGCAACTTATACAGTATATTTAGTTGCATAAGCACACTGAACCGGCGCGATGGTGTAGTGGTTAGAGCGTCCGCTTCGCAGTCGGTAGACTTGGGGTTCATTTCCCTTGTCGAGTCATACCAAAAGACTTTAAAAAATGGTATTCACAGCTTCCCTGCTTGGCGCTCAGCACATAAGGGATAGTGTGGAGAACAAGCCGGCAAGCTTGCTTGTTGTGTCCTTGGGCAAGGCACTTAACGGGACGCCTCCGTCTTTATGTGGCAGACAGATGGTGGGGCCAAGCAGTCTACTCGTCGTGGTGGCCCAGTCTGACGAAAGACATGCAAACCGAGCATAAGCTCATACGCGTGAATGAATGTAATGAGCACACTGAAAAGTTGTAAACTTAAATTATACTGTAGCCTAAATGACAGGGCAGACTTCTGTACCATTTGTCATATGTTGGATTAGATATTGATGGATAAAATCAGAACATTTGTGTCAATAGTGCCTGCAGACATGAGTATTGATGAATCAGATGTAATTTTGTGACCTTAACTACTTCTTAAAATTTTTTTGAACTATTGCCTAGGCTGCTGGACCACGGGTAATTTAAAAACTTACGTACAGATTTAATTTTTCATGCGTATGAGTTCATGCTCTGTTTGCATGTTTTTCGACAGACTGGGCCACCACGACGGGTAGACTGCTTGGCCCCACCACCTATGTGCCACATAAAGATGGAGGCATCACGTTAAGTGCCTTGCCCAAGGGCACAGCAACAAGCCAGCTTACGGTTCCGGTGGTAATGATCTGATAATGGTTGTTTTTGTTAATGTATCGACGAGAATCTATTTAGTGTTGAGTTATTTTTAACTGAGGAGCAAATGGTATTTAGATGGCACTTCTCTTTAGGGGCAATTTTTTAAAATTGGCACACAGCACTAAGTTCAGACTAGCAAACTGAAAGACCTAATCTCAACCAAATTGGTATTGATTAAATTTATTTGTTTCCGAGGTTCCAACTAGCACTAATTATTTCAATTTTTAATTAATTTCTCATTAGTTTTCAAATAATCCCAAAAGTTAGTGTTCGCCCTATACCTTTCCAGCATAAATTACAGCTTTTGGTCGGCCACTTTTTTGGCGCCAAATGTGTGATGTCATATGCGTATTGTAATTTGACACCTGGGCGCCCCGTGTGATCATAAAAAAATCAAATGCGTTCGCACCATATCCATCAGCTACGAACTGAAATGAACGGACAAGCAAAGCTTTTGCGAGCCGCAAAATATTACACTGTTCAGCAGTATCTGGCTAATTTGTGTGATTGATGCTAAACCCCAAAAACATTTTTTTATAACACAATTAACGAAGTTAACTTTCAAAGGGTGACAACTTTGCTTCGACACTAGTATGCCAAGCGAGCAAATTTGGGGCTTTCATGCACTACTAACCTCTGAACAAAGAATTATTTGTATTGTATTGTTTATATTTATCCTCCATTCACGAGAAAGCGAATTGTATCGCTATATTTAGGACGGGATGTCCGCACTCGCTTGGGAACACTTTTATTGGCTCAATCTAAAACTAATTTAATCTATTTTTAATCGCTAGAACACAAGGGAGCTTAGATAATCGTGACAATGAATATCTAAATCGACAAAAAAGCTTGATCGCGCTCTTTATCCACCGGATATTTACAACTGAAAGTCATTATTTGTTCTGTAGCTTGCAACTGACTTGCCACGACTAGAAATTAGCAATAAGTGCCGTGAGAGCGACACAACAACTTGGAATCGAATTGTTATTTTTCGTCAAGTAGGTTTTGATCCAGTCTTCTTGAAGTTATTTTTTTCCAACTTTTTAGCTGGTGGTCTCCATTTGCTTGTTCAAAATCATGGAGAATGCCTTATCAGCTAGGATCCTTTTTGTTTTTAAGCACGATTTTTTGTGGAAAGTACTAAGTTTAATACTAAAGGTTTTGGACCCTAGTTTGAAAACCACTGCAGTTTAACTTTTTTTGATTGGCAACTGGCGTAAATCAATCTGCATTTAAATGAGTGCCAATTCCTGCTTTACTTCAGTAGGCAATGTATTCGTAAGGCATACCGGTAGTAATGTCAATTCGATAATGACTGCAAGCTCACTACCTCAGCCTCCATACGCATTTCGATAACAAATAGACTTGTGAGGGCAATCAAATGCGTACATAATTTAATCTCTAAAGTTACCATACTAAAAAAAGATTATGGCTTTACCGACGTTAATCAGTCACATCCTCTTAAACCAGTGTTTCTTAACCTTTTTCTTCCTCAGCACCCCCTTTGGTCAAGCTTAAGCAGTCCGGCACCCCCTATCATTGGCTAACACCTGATTAAGGATAAAGTAAAGACAAGTGCAGTAGGCCTACATCTTGATTATTTGTTGGTTTATTCTTCAAAACAACTTTGCAACGTTCATCATATTTCTACTCATATCGGTAAAAATACATTTGTCCAAATGTATCCTTTTTACCTTTGACCGCCTCATATGTCACCTTTCCCAGCACCCCAGGTTAAGAAACATTGTCTTAAACTGATTATTGTATGGACACAGGCGTAGTTGAGTGGGGCTGTTTATACGATCAACAAATGAAGGTGTTGAATGTTTTTTATTTACAACGGCTTTAAAACGTCAATCTCCAAAAAATATTCTCACAAATTTGTGGTGAAAACTGACGATATCCTCACAAATTTGTGAGTCGAAAAATATGGACCTCCAAAAAAAGGTAATCCGACAAATTGAAAAAATCCTAGAGTGAAAAACATATTTTTGCCCTTTCCTCAAAAAATTTGCTTACGGCTAGGCTAGTGGTTCAAAATGGTGTAGTGGGTTTACCGTTACTCTTTCCCTAATCGTCGTGCGTCTACTTACAATGCAATTACTCATTTCTTATTTATTTGGGCGAAACAAGAAAAGATAACGTCAAAGTACTTTTACATAAAACAACACGATTGCGGTAGACTGGTGCCACAAGACGATTGTAACAGGCTAATTTCTGATACCGGCACTCTTAATGCACTTACAATGAAATGATTTACCCGAAAAAGCTTTTTTCATTCAAGAGTTCGATAAAAAATTTTGGAAAACCTTGTGCAATATTAAAGGGTTAAAAATTAATTTTTAGGCAATGAAGTAATTTTTTTATACATATTTTATTTTATTTACAGAATGGTGAATTTTTCTATGCAGTTTTTAATCCTAAACAGTAACGTCAACGTTGTCAATGCTGCACGCCATGCATTCGTATCAATCAAGTAAATACGCCGGCTGTGGTTGAAAGAATGGAGGATAGAATTAGGGTCAGTTGTAACAAAACATAACAACTTCATAAGTTACAACAGGCTCTTGCGGAGCAGCCATAAAACAAGGTAGTATTTCAATATGGGTAACAAGAAAGGCGAGGTCTAAAGTCTACATCTGTAAACAGAATAAGTAAAGCCCCAACGACCAAATTTGTTGTTGCGCCCCAACAAACTCAACTTACAATCTCAGCACATCAAAGTGCCTACGACATGGTGTATAGAAAACGATGCTGTTTTTAAACTTACCACTCAACTGTACCTACTAATCAAACTACATTCGCTACTCATTACATGGTTGAAATTATATTTCTAGCTAGTTACACATAACTTTTTGTTTCAGATTATGTGAACAAATTATTAATGCTGTTGGTGTTAAGAAATTACAATACTTTTTTGACCTGCTGCACAAAATGTCTGCTTTTGGATCCTGTACTTAGTGTAACGTCAACAAGCAGTAGAAGATAATTGAGCACTGGCTCCACTATCTGAAAGTTATCAAATTAAAATAAGCAATCTATTCTTCACACTGTATAATTTTTTTGTGTGTAAATGCAATACCTAAAGACAGGTTTTTAAAATGCAAGACAAAGGTGCACTCTCGATTATGGGATTTATTGTTCTTTTTAACAAAATACAGATTGCTAATTGTTTGGTAGCAATTTTTAGCATTTTTATTACCGAGTTTTTTACACCCATGTGATGAAACCCAGTAAGGTCGAAACCGGTTGCTGGTTATTGACATCATGATATAGATTGTTGTGTGGTCCCAAAGACGCTAGTGATTATTTTTGAGTAAAATTTTATATCTTAACCTATTTTTTTAACAAACAAATACAGGGTGTCCATGAATTAAGGCAATCAACTTTCCGGTTAAATTAAGTGCATTAAATTTTTTTTTTTTTCATCAAACATTTTACCATTTCAAAACTTAAACTCTGTACTTTTTTTCAGATTAATGAAATTTTTCTAAAATTAGTATCACGATGGATGTAGATCGAAAAACAGTTATCAAGCTTCACAAAATTGGTGAAACTAATGTTAAAATTGCAAAACGGCTAAAAATGAATCGTTTTAACTGTTTGGAAAATTGTTAAGAAGTGTAAGGAGACTGGCAATACCCTCGGTAGGGAAGGGCGAGGAAGAAAACAAACTATGCGCACCCCTCAACTCATCAAAAGCACAAGGGAAAAGCTGCGACGAAATCCTCGCCAAAGTTGCAGGACATTGGCTGCAGCAGCTGGGTAAGCAAATCCACCATGCACCAAGTGTTGAGAGACGATCTAGGACGAAAACCTTTTAAGATGCTGCATCGTCATGAGCTGACAGATCGTCATGTGGCAATGAGGGCCCGAAAATACAAGAAAATTTTGTAAGGACATTCATGAAGGCACGCTGCCCAACCTGGTTTTCACAGACGAGAAGAAATTCGACGTTCAACAGGTGGTAAACCAGCTAAATGATAGAGTCTGAGCCTCCTATTGCACCACAGAAGAAATGACACCAGACGTCGAAATCCCCAGTCTGTCATGGTTTGGGCAGCTGTCACAGCAACCGGGAGATCCCCCCTTCTTTTTGTCCTATCTGGAGTCGAATTGAACTCCCAGCGGCACAGTGCGGACATTATTGAGGGTTGTTTGCTACCTTTAGCCAACCAGCACTTCCAAGGCCAACCATGGACCCTTCAACAGGATTCTGCACCCTCTCATGGCTCCAAGTTGACACAATCCTGGATTCAGAGGGAAGTTCCCTCTTTCATAAGTAAGGAAGACTGGCCGGCAAGGAGCCCAGATTTGAACCCCTTGGACTACTCCATCTGTTCCATCTTCAACGGACATGTTGGGAGACGGATTGATGGTTTTGAGGGTGTGCTTGGTGGGTATGGAATTGGCAAATACAATGTTGAGGGAAGAAGACTACTAGAGTTTTGTGATAAAAAGGAGTTGTGCGTGGCAAATATGATACATGGTTTGAAAAGGAGCAGAGAAGAATAACAAACAGTATGGATGGACAGGCACGCCGAGAGGGGGGTCAGGTGGGGTCACTTCCCGGGGACACAGGGGGCCCGGCCAGCCCGACTATGTCAATTTTTTCACGATTTTATTGAGTGCACGTCGATACGCGATGACAGTCGATAGTAGCCAATCCCAACGAAATTTAAAACTTCAGTCAACTGCTGAGGCTCGTTAGATCTCATATTAGCCAACAGAATGTAAATGGGCGTATAACTATTTTTAGACATTACTTTAAATCTGAGTGTAAGTGTGATGTGTGTTGACTGTCGATGTGTGCCATCATAGAATGAAGATGTAGGGGTTCTCTGAGCTCGGGTGAAACTTATGCGCGCGCACGCGCACGTTGCTCCATCGAATCACAAGCCAGAATTCGCTCAATCGATTGACCTCTTCGTTTCCTGACTTGATGCTGCGCTGAACAATAGAACGCCAGCAAATGTCGCTTCTGTAGTCAGTGATGTAGTCTAATATTATGTGTGCATGCAGAGTCCTTTTTTACGCGCGATCGAGCTCCGGGACAGTGATTGAGTGTTTTTCTTACCGGGCACGTGCAGAATAGCGATCTCGGGGATCGGCAAGGCAATTAGAAAGCTGTGACCATACCTGGAAGCAGGAATAGACAACAGCACAAGCCACACGGGAGCCGGAAGCAACGCACAGCAGTTGCAACAACATTTAACGTGGCAAGTGCAACCGGGTACTTTATTTTTCTTTTTCTCTTGACAGTGGCATAACGAATAAGTTGTCGTAGTTAAGCGGACTGTGGACTAAGTAGCAACTATTGCATTCTTTTACAAACTGCAAAATTTTCGCCATGTATCGTCATAAATCCGGCGCTTTAAAGCGCAAAGAAAGGGCTGAAAAAGAATCTAAGACACTCGCTCAGCAAAGATCACTGCTCAGCCTTGGTTTCACATCACAGCCTCCCAATGGCCGGTCTTGTACTGCTGACCAAAAACCGACCAAAGACCAGAATTCTGTTCAAAATACATCTGACTGCGACAACTCTGCGATTGATGATTCTACCTTTACCGCACCTACCGAGTCTGATACTGGGGCTACAGCTGTACTGGACTTGCCGCTCGCAGTTAATATCATTCGGGAGTTGCCTACCATTACCGATAGTATCGCTGTCGAAGATAACGACATCGGTCATTTAGCAGACTTTCTCACAATTGAGCAAGCAGAAGTGGCTGTGCGTAGAGGCCCAGACAAACATCCACATCAATTTCCATGCGATCATTCTGGTCACTCATTCCCACTTTCAGTGCTTCGTGCCAAACTTCACAATGGCGAAACTACACCTCGAGATTGGTTAGTGTGGAGCAAGATCAAGCAGTCGCTATACTGCTTTCCTTGCCATCTGTTCAGCAAACTTCCACAAGCTAGTCGATCAAAACTGGCGTCTGCACATGGTCATAGCGTGAACGACAGGTGGAAGAAACTGCACGATAAAATTCCTGAACATGAGCGCAGCAGCAGCCACAAGCAATGCTATATGCAATGGCGGCAGCCGCAGAGGTCATTGACTAAGGGTTCAACCATTCAAGCGCTCATGCTGGAGAACATCAAAAGTAACATGGACAAGTGGAAACAAATATTGCATCGAATACTGGATGTGACATTGTTCCTAGGCGAAAGAGGGTTGACGTTCCGTGGAAAGAGTCAACTTGTTGGTGATCCTAAGAACGGCAATTTTCTTGGCGTTTTGGAATTGATTGGCCGTTACGATCCAGTTATTGGCAACCATCTAGCAAAAGTAAAAGAGTCACAGACAGCACACGAACGCTTGCAGGTTCACTATTTGTCCGCTGACAGTCAGAACGAATTTATTCAGTGCTGTGCGCAAAAAGTACTCGATGCTATACTGCATGAAGTTGAATCAGCGAAATACTATTCAATTATTGTGGTCGCAATACCGGATTCCGCTCATGTTGAACAGACCGTTTTCATTTTGCGGTATATACATCTAAACGCTGACCAGGACACCTTCGAACTACATGAGAGATTCCTCGCATTTGTGGATTGCAACAAGAAGACGGGAAAAGATATAGCACAGCTAATCATTGACACGTTGAAAAAACATAGCATACCGCTTACGAACTGCCGAGGCCAAGGTTATGACAATGGAAGCAATATGAGTGGTTCATACAAAGGCGCTCAAGCAATTATAATGAAGAACAATCCTTTGGCAATATTCTCACCTTGTGGCTGTCATAGTTTGAACCTGTGTGGCGTACATTCAGCTGAGTGCTGTGCACAAGTGATAACATTCTTCGGAGTAGTCCAGAAATTTTACAACCTCTTCAGCAGCAGTCCGCAGAGATGGGAAATTTTGACTAGTAGTGTCGGATGCTCTCTTCATAATCCGTCAGAAACGCGCTGGTCAGCTCGTGTCGATAGTGTTAAACCTTTCGCAGCGCATTTACCAGGCATAATGACGGCACTTTCTCAAGTACAGGAACTGAATTTGACACCAGAGACTCGCTCTGATGTAGTCGGCATGATTTCATACCTATCTTCATTCGAATCAATTCTGATGGCATCGCTGTGGTTGAAGATTTTAACAGCTATCAATTTTAGAAATTTGCTGCTGCAGGCAAGAGAAGCAACTCTTGATGTCGAAGTTGCAAATATTCATGACCTCATTGGCGACTTAAAACTGCTTCGATCCAAGTGGGATGAGATATTGTCTAAGAGCAACCTTGTCGCTGAGAGCTGCGGAATTGAACAGTCCCTGTGTTTGGCAGAGACAAAACGCAAACGAAGACGACAATTTCCGGACAGAACAGTTCTCGACGACAATGATGATCAGCAGGATCCACACGAATAATTCAAGCGTTCAGTTTTCTACGTTGTGATCGACTGCGTCATTGCGAATTTAACAACACGATACGAGGCGGCAAAGAATTTGAACGAATTGTTCGGAGTTCTGTGGAAATATCGTGATATAAATATCGAAAACGTCCTCATCGCAGCCAAGAATCTGGCAGATAAATATGCTGATGATATTAACACCAATCTTTTGAATGAGCTGGAGCATCTGAAAACAATACACGTTGCAAACCTCGGTCAGAAAACTCTGTCGCCATTTGACCTGCTAAACCGTTTACACACTTTGAAAATCGATACACTGTTTCCAAACGTTGTCATTATGCTACGTATCTTCTGCACACTTCCGGTTACCGTTGCTCAAGCAGAAAGATCTTTCAGCACATTGGCCCGAGTTAAAAATGTTCTGAGATCGACAATGTGTCAAGAACGCCTAACCAGTCTTGGAATGCTGGCAGTGGAAGGTCGACTTGCAAGAACGATTGATTACAACAGTATAATTGAACTGTTTGCAAGCAGAAAAGCCCGAAAAGTTTTGTTGTAGTTTTCTCTCCATGTCGTTGTTCCACAAAACTACATTGTTATTGAGGACTTGCGTAGTTTTATCAAGAGATAGTGCATTAACGGTGGCAAAGTAAAATGAATTTAGTTTAAAACTTTTTGTATTACCTTTTTGTATGACTATGCCCAAAGTTGACTGTATTTGACAAGGGGCCCGCAATGGTGTCCTGCCCTGGGGCCCTCGGCGGCCCTGTGGGTAGAAATGAAACTGAGATTGATATTGCATTGGTTGGTAAAAACAATAGAAAGTATTTAAAAGACGTGAAAACCATCCCCTGCGAATTGCAACATCGGCTGGTGGTAACAGACATAGACAAAAGAAAGTAGTGAGGAACGAACAAACTTTTGGAAGGACGGTTTGAAAGTTGAAGGAAAACAACATGAAAGCAAAATTTCAAGAAAGAGTAAGGGAATTGATTGATGTTGACGCATCCAATCTATGGAATACTTTTAAAAATAGTAAGCTGCAAGTTTGTCATGAAGTATGTGGAAAGAAGAAAGGTAGAAAAAAAATCATGGAAATACATGGTGGTGAAATTAAGGGGTGAAGGAAGCAATACAACAAAAGAAAGTTGGATATAAGAAGATATGCAAAACTCAATCAGAGGAAAATAAGGTTAAATATAAGAAAATTAAAAATCGAACAAAGAAAGCGGTTGCTAATTCTATGAGGAAAGAAACTGAAAAGAGTTAACAAAAGTGAACAAAACACCAAATAAGATTTTTACACTGGTAACGTTCTTGAAAAAAGATGGAAAAGATATTGAAGGTGGTAGATGCATGAGAGGAAAAGACGGAAAGTTAGGTTTCAGTGAAAAAAGACAGAAAACGAATATGGAAAAATCACATGGAGGAGATTATGAATAGAGAATGATTGGGACCACGTGACAGAAGCTAGTATGGCAGAGGGACCTATTAAAAATACTACCCGAAAAGAAATGACAATAGCAATAAGTGATGAAACCAGGAAAGGCAGCTAGACCCTCTGAAGTATGTGCAGAGATGATATCTGCTAGTGGAAAAGTAGGGGGTAGTGTGATGGTGGAGCTTTGCCAACGCTTGTTAGACGGGAAAGGAATGCCAGATGAATGGCAAACAAGTGTGCTGGTCCAATTTTCAAGAGAAAGGGAGATGTAAGAAACTGCAATAATTACAGAGGAGTAAAGCTGTTAGAGCACGCCATGAAGATCGTTGAGAGAGTGCTCAAGAGAAGAATTCGAGAATTAGTAAATATTGATTCAATGCTGTTTGGTTATACGCCTGGAAGAGAAACAACAGGCGCATTGTTCGTAGTGCGAAAAATGCAAAAGGAATATAGGGATAAGAAAAAGTTGTACAGGTGTTTCGTGGATATTGAGAAGGCATTTGATAGAGTTCCAAGAAAGGTGATGGAGTGGGCAATGAAAAATAAAGGTTTACCAGAAGTAATCGTAACAGCGGTGATGAGTCTCTATCACGGGGCAAAAACGAAAGTTCGAGTGGGATCTGAGTTATCCCAGGAATTCTTGGTACAAGTTGGTGTACATCAAGGATTTGTGTTGTCGCCACTGCTTTTTGCTATTGCAGTGGATGTAATCTCGTAGAATGCAAGAGAAGGATTGAGGAATGAAATTTTGTATGCGAATGACTTGTGTTAAAAATATGGACCCAAATCCATTCCTTACCTAATTGTAAGTTTGCATAGTCCACGACGAAGCGCTAGAGAGAGTTGATGTGTTAGGCTCTCATGAGGTAGCGTGACTCGTTGCTGTACAGACTTAAGTTTAAATCTACTGAAGAGATTAATATTCGTGTGTTTTAAGATAGTGATAGGGCAAAGTGTTTTATCTGGCTTATTCTTAACTGAATCTGAAAATGTTTTAACTGACTGATTTAATTGATTGACTGACTTAATACTGATTGGACTGATACTAATAACCCAGACTGAATGTTATTAATGCTGTCGACACACTGATATGTGTTTCATGTTGTTAAGTTGATTGTGAAGTTGAACATTGAAATACTGAATACTGTCATACTGATCTACACTGAATATGTTGAATCTAAACTGTGTGTTGAATCGATTAACTCAAGCTAAAAATACTGTACTGATAAAGTGATAATAAATGAAAGCTGTCCTGTTTGGGGATTAAACTCAAATTGTGGAATAATAAATTTGCTAGTTTTTCAGTTAGGCAGATTGGAACTTCCTGTCACTATACTCTTTATTTAAGTAGAATCACCTTCCTTACCTCAGTGCTGTTACTGAGGTAGGGCAAACTTTAACAACTGGGTTTTAATGAGTGAAGGTATGGAGAATTTGAAAGAGAAGTTTTTTAAATGGAAAGAGGCATTTAAAAACAAGGAGCTGAAGGTGAACTTCAAGAAAACCAAAGTAATGGTGAGCAATTCGAAAGATGAGGTACTCCAGAGTAAAGTTGATCCATATGCCAAGTGCGGCAAGAGGAAGCTACAGATTGTTTATCAAGACTAGTTATGCACAACATTTTTGCTGAAAACAAGTTGCCCATCAACTTTACAGACATAGCCAAGCAGCAACAAAGGTGCCTTCAAACAAATACACAAACGCTATGTTTCCCTCAAGACACCACACTACAAATCAAACAAGTGGATGCATCAAATAATGTAAACACTGCCAAGCTGTTGGTAGATAACTCTTTAGAACATCAACGTATTGTAATTCCTCCCAAATTTGAAAATCAGATCATCGACCATTATCATTTCCTAAATTATCTGGATATCAAAGCTACTCAACGCTTCATGCCATGCGTCGAAAAATTAGAGATCGTGTACGAGCATGCACCAGTTGCCGAAGATCCAAGGTCTATCGCCATGTTGTTTTACCAATTGCTTCATGTAAAATGTCTACGGCGCAACTTGATACAGTGCATGCAGATTTGTGAGGACCTTTTCCAGAATGTCAAGGATTTTCCTATTTATTGCTATGCATCGACAATTTTCAAGTTTTGTAACTGCTTATCCTCTTCGCAATATCCAGACAGAATCGGTAATTATAGGTATGAATGCCTATATAAGCACTTTAGGGCACATGCGAGTGCTACGCGTTGATAATGGAGTGCAATGGACATCCAATTTATTCAAAGATTATGTAACCTTTTTAGGATATGAACTTAGTGTCAGCAATACGAGGTATCCGGAGAGCAATGGCTGAGTCGAACACGTCATAAAAAAACATCAAGGTTGCTCTCACAGCCAAATTTGATCAAAATCATTGGCTTTGCCACCTTGGTGCTTTCACTTTGTCCCTGAACACAGTGCATCGAGTAGAGCTTGATTGTTCACCAGCAGAGCTCATGTTTTTCCAAGGCTTACGACTACCTGGTAACTTCTTCACCACACCACCACCAGGATATTTACCACTGACACAAGGCATTATTTCTCAAATGAAAGCGTTTGCTGCATCACTCAGGCCAACCCCAACCAGGGTTGTACAAAGCCGGCCTATATACATACCCCCAGAACTTGAAACCTGCTCTCACGTCTTTATCAAAGTGACCCCCATTAAGCCTAATTTGACACCAACATATGCAGGTTCTTATCCGGTGTTGTCACAAACAGAGACGTTTAAAATTTTGCACAATGATAAACTTCAGCAAGTTGCATTTAATAATGTAAAACCTAGCTTTCCTCTGCAGTCCAGAACATATTTCTGCTGAATATCTATCTTTTCTTTGCGTCATCTCAGAACGATGCAATTTCAACCTCAATTGCATTTACAAAATCGTCGTCAACTGATAATGATAAAACTTCGGATCATGAGCAAACTCGAGGAAATGGGCAGTTAATCGTTACCTAAAAGCAATGACTTTAATAATTATTAACTGAACCTCAATTACGAGGAAATTTAGTGGTAAGTTTGATTTTACTCAAATTAATTTGCTGTGCGAGGCCGCAGTCCTCCACACATTTTGCATCTTCTCTGGGATGAGCAAGTCCAGTTGCTTTGTTCAATGTAGTTTTCATGTCAGAAAAAGCTTGCTTCGCTTCCGAGTTAAAAGTAATTTTGTCACTATTTTTGACTTGTCCTTGCAAATATTTAGTTAGAGGAAGAAGTATTTTGGATGCATCTTTGATAAATCTTCGTTGGAAATTTTGAAGGCCCAGTGCATGTCGCAAGTCACGAATTGTGGTAGGTTTAGTGAGGTGATCAATTGCATCTACTCCATCTTTCAAATTAAAACTCTTTAACTGGTAAGTTTGTGACCAAGAAATTCGATCTCTGACACTGCAAAGGTAGACTTGGAGATATTGAGTGGCATACCATAAGCTTGGAGGCGGTGAAATATTTGGTGCAAATGCTGTCTGTGTTCTAGTTCATCTTTAAGAGAAGATTAGAATGTCATCAATGCATGCAAAAGCAGTTTTCCGTTCCATGTAGTATGTAAAAGATAGCCATTTGAAATGTGAAGGCTGAATTCTTGATGCCCATGGGCATTTTTCGAAATTGGAATGTGCCTCGAGGACAAGAAAAAGCAGTATATTTTCTATCTGCAGCACAAACATTGATCTGCCAGTAAGCATTTTTTTAGATCTAATGCAGAGAATACATGAGAGTCATGCAAGCGGTGTGTAACGTCAGATATGCAAGGTAGGGTGAAACACTGGTTGTCGGTCTGTGCATTCATTGCACGATAATCAACGCAAAAACGAAATGCACCTGGTTTCTTTTTAGGGATCAAATGCACAGGACTTGCAAACGGAGAGCAAGAGTATTTGATAGTTTCCTGGTTTAGCATTTTGTCAATATGAGAATTAAGTTCTTTGTATTTTTGCGGACCCAATTTGCGTGCTGCATGAGAAAAGGGTAAACCCTTGACACTCTAAGTGTGTTCTACTGGAAGAAGATATTTACCTTGAAAAACTCACCAGATGTTACATGAGGAAAATGGTTTAGTATGTCATCGCAGGATAAGTTTTGATAATTTTTAGTGGCAATGAAGAAAGGTCAGGAGAGGTTGCTTAAGTGTGGTTAAATGTGACACTTTTGTTGTGAACATCAACAACATCACGTAATTTGCTTAGTAAATCAAGACCAATAATCGGGGACTGGACATTGGCAACAGCAAATGAATGATTCACATGATCGTGTGTGGTAAATCTTCAAAGTGCAACAAAAGGTCAATTGATCCACATGTTTGTAAGGGGGTGGCCATCAGTTGCCAGTAAAAAGGTTAAATGGGTGTGATCTTTTGCCTGATTCTGATAGATGGATGCTGGAAGTAAGCTTACTGGTGATGCAGAGTCGACGATGAAGTAAAGCTCATCATGTAAATCATGAAGGCATATGTAATAGTCATTACTTGGTAGGGATATTGAGGAAGGCGACGCATCCTTTATTTGTGTGCATTGTGAGAGTGTTTGACGTGGAGCCGAATTGGATGTGCTGCCTTGGTAGTTTAAAGACTTTGATTGAGATGTTGTTTGTTGCGAAAAGGTGCATCCAGAAGAACATTTGATGGTTCTCGGACCAAACGTGTTATGGTAACAACAAAATTTTGTTGAACCTAAAGTAATAGCACTAAGATGACGTGGGTAATTATGACCAGTGGTAGCAGGTGTTTGGGCATAAAATTTGTATGTACGAGGTGAATGTGCTTGGTGCCTGTAAGGTGAGGAAACAGCAGCATGATACTGACAAGGGACAGTATATTGTTCAGCGTTGTGGCAAAACATATAACGCTGTTGTTTAACAACATGATATAATTTGGAGTTGAGATTTTGTAGAGTCTTGATAAGTTCATCAGTTAATTTATGGTCTTGTGTCATGTATCCTGAAGAGTGAATGTTATGTTCTGTTGCTGTTTTGTTTTGTTGTGAGTGACTGCTGATAGCACTAGCTAGACAGTATTGCTTTCGATTGCTGATTAAGGCATCAGCTTTCTGTGCCAAATCATCCAATATGGGGTTATCCAATATAGTTAGCATGTTCCTGGCATATGCTGGTAATCTTGAAAGAAATTCTCGGCGTATAGTATGCTCAAGTAGTGGGTTAGCCTCAAGATGTCCCAAAATTCGTCTTAGTTGTGCCAAAAGTTCAGAAGGTAATTTGTCACCTAATTCAGGAACTTGGGATAAATCTTGTATAGACTGGTCAATAGTCCAGCGATATGTGTGATATAAAGCCACTTTAAGTTAAGTGTAATCATTAGCCCCTTGGGATAACACATATTGCATGCGATGTTGATGATTATAATTAAGTGATTGCAGCAGCTCATCAAACAGTTCAGAGCTGGATAAATTATTATATCGATACACTGATTGAAATCGCTGAAAGAAAAAGTCAATGTTTTCAGGATCACAAAGTAGTTGCATGGTAGATGGTTGAATGAGACTGAAACTAAAGTTGATGATGGTATGTATAATCAGCGAGATATCAGAACACTTGAATAAGTTAAAAGAAAGTTTTAAATTTTATTTCCACGAAGAAATGAACGCTATGCAACAGAAAATATGGATTATGAACCCCTTTCAGTCTGCCATAACGACTGGGATATCAACAAAAGCTGATGATGAACTTATCGATTTATCTGAAGACTCTTCCTTGGAAATGAATTTCAGCACAAGAAAATAGGAACAGCTTTGGGTGTCTCTTCAAACCTTCCACTCATTTCCACCAAGTCATTAAAAGTACTTATTGCATTCGCATCATCTTATAAATGCGAAGCTAGATTTTCAGCAATGGTTGGGATTAAAAGCACATTTCAAAATAAATTGCAACTCTCAAATTCTTTACGCCTGAAACTATCGCAAATAGAAATCAATATCAAGTCCATTATAGAAAGTAGTAAGAAATAGGCTCATCCTTTTCACTAGCCTCACTGAAAATATAATTTGAAAAGATTAAAGTTGTTTTCTTCATCAATGCTTCATTAATATTAATATTAGTTTATTTAATTTGTGTTTCATATTCTTTTATAAAAATAGGCTCATCCCTCTCAAAGACCTTATTGAATATGTAATTTCTAAAAAAAATTGTTTTTTCATTAATGTTTTTACCCAATGAAGTTAAGTGGGTCGCCATAAACTGTGAACATAAATAGTGGGTTGCAACTCTGAAAAGTTGGGGAACCACTGCCATAAAGTATCAGAATCAGGAAATCTGTAAAAATTTTCCAAAAACTACTTTCTCTGACTTCCCTTACCAGCTAATAGAGCTGCCAAGCTACTCTATATGATTGCATCATGTGACATCATCATTTCATGGTGATATTCATAATTGTCAGAGCTTGCCAAACATCACTGGTTGAAGTCGAGAGAAGCCAGTAGCAAAATGACAGCGTTCAAACCAGTATGACTTTTTTGGTTGATGTTAACTTCGTTGGCAAAAGTGGAATTGCTCTTTTTAAGGAATTCTATTTTATTCCCACATCAAAGGTAATAGCCTGACGCATTTTTATTTGCTTGGTAAAGCGCGTCGCTAAAGAACTTGTTTTTATTGGAGTTGTTGTTTTTATTAGTTGATGCTACATTGGTGTTGCATTTTATATTAGATGAAGATAAGCGCAATAAAGTTTTTGCTGCAAATTGATCGACTTTTATCCGGCAATATTTGAATTTGAAACTATTTTGTTTTGTCCTTTTCAAATGTTGGAGATGTGGAAACTAGAAGTTTGTTTCCTTCAAGTATTGAATTCATGTGCTCTTGGATTGAAGGTCTGACTCTTTTCCATCAGATGCATGTAAAAAGTTTAGACAATCATCACGTTTGACGGTTGTTTGCTGAAGACAAGGTACGAGGTGTGTTTGAAAAATATCGGGACTGTAAGCTTTGCACAAACAACACTTGCAACAGTGATAAAAGCTTTGTTTCTTAAGATGGTGCAATGTCTTGTGGTCGTAAAAATGTAGTTTCAGCATTCTGTGACAACCATATGCTTTTTTACAGGCTTTTCTTGAAAGGTGCTTTACTGTAGTTCGTTTTGGGATAATTTATTTAATAAATATTTTTTTCTTTTTTTTTCTTCTTTTGTTAACAAATAATGAGCATTGAACAAAGAATCAACTTGAAGTTTCTCATTCGACTTGGAAAAACTCCAACTGAAACATTCAATTCACTCCAAGAAGTTTACGGAGATGCTACGATGTCAAGAACTCGGATTTTTGAGTGGCACAAGAGGTTCAGAAAGGGAAGAGAGGATGTGGAAGATGATCCTAGGAGTGGAAGGCCAACAACAAGCAGAACAAACGAAAATGTTGAGCGTGTGAGAGAAAAAGTGCGCAGTGACCACTGCCTTACTGTTAGAATGATAGCAGATGAGTTGAACATAAATAGTGAGAGGGTGTGGAGGATCATCACAGAAGATCTGGGGATGAGGAAGGTTTGTGCGAAAATGGTACCAAGGTTGCTGAATGATGGGCAAAAGGAAAATCGTGTGCAAGTGTGTCAAGACATCCTGAAACAACTTGAAATTACACCACATCTGCTGAGTAGAGTTGTTACCGGTGATGAGTCGTGGATCTTCGAGTACGATCCACTCACCAAACGCCAGAGCCTTGAATGGAAGAGTGCATCCTCACCAAGACCCAAGAAAGCAAGGCTGTTTAAGTCCAAAATTAAGGTGATGCTGATTGTTTTCTTTGATGTTCATGGAATTGTTCATCTAGAATTCTTGCCACAGGGCCAAACCATTAACCAGAATGTTTACAAAGACATCTTGCCACGTTTGATGCGTTCGGTAAGGGAGAAAAGAAGAGAATTGTGGGAGACAAAGTCATGGCTGCTTCATCATGACAATGCTCCTGCTCACAATGCCTTAAGCATACGACAATTTCTTGCAGAAAATAACATTACCGTGCTGGAGCAACCACCCTACTTGCCAGATCTGGTTCCCTGTGATTTTTTTCTTGTTTCCTAAGCTCAAGGGAGTCATTAAAGGAACCCGTTTTCAAGACTCAAAAGCCATAACAACAGCCGTAACAAAGGAACTACGAGCCCAATGGAATCTTTCCAGAAGTGCATAGAAGCATGGCGGCAGAGATTAGAAAAGTGCATTCGAGCTCAAGGAGATTACTTTGAAGGGGACAACTTGTAATTTTTACGTGGCATTTCAAATAAAATAATTATCTACACAGTCCCGTTACTTTTCAAACATCCCTCGTAAGTATGTTTCAGTTGCATTTTGTGATGATAAAGTAAACAGAATACTGGAACTAGTGGCTTACTTAAATTCCTTTGCATTATTCGAGCTATTGACATCTCTTATGAGCTGATCTGTTGTAACTTTGATAAAAAACTATTTGTAATTCGACAGAGATGATAATTTTTTCGTACTTTGGTGTGATAATGGCAACTGAAGTGAAATTTGCTGAAATGAATATAGGGTGCTTGGTTCAGAATAATTGCAAAATTTACATTGAGCATTGTAATTAACTAAACTTGTTGAAAAATTAGAGTTTATTTGTTGAAAAATTTAATGTTTAAAGCTTGGTGGACAATTAAAAAGACCTGTGTATCAGTATGATGTTAAACATTTCACCTAACTTTCAAAGCACCACTTTTTGACTAAGCTGATTGTCCATAAATAGTTAAAGCATTCTGGTGGTAATTAGATTCTCTTGAGAAATTGTCAAAGATTTTGGATAGTTAGGTAATGGTACATTAAGGTAAAACTTTGATAAAGTGCATTTATAACAAAAATGGTTTTGGCATTTCAACTTGTAAAGCATTTTTTACGTACATTAAGAAGTTGAATGAGTTGCCGCCCTCCCATTGCTGTATTAGTCGATTCAAATAAGTTTCCATAGATGTCACCTACAACACTGCTGAACATGAGCCTCAAACCTGCCTCACCATTTGAGGAATTCCTAAAGCGTGACGGGATGTGAAGATTGCAAAAAACAAATCAACTACCTGCCTGCCTGCATGGCGTGTCATTTTCGGTGGGATTGGCGCGATTGCAAAAGCATCAAAAATAGACTGCAGCAAAATATAATGCTTCAATCTGTAACTAAGCTTTACGAAAAGAGTTTGGTGGTTTGATATCCATTCTTTCTGCATGCAAGAAATATGATAGGTTTTTTAAACGCTCCTCTACCCAAAATGTCTTTGACCTCATGCCCCTTAAAGCACACTTCAAAAATCTAAATAGTTATTCTTGAGTGAAGCTGGTTGAACATGCAAGTGTATACGGTGCTTCCTCGATTATAAATACCTTGTTTAACTGGCATTCAATTATCCAGTCGCTCTATTTTGCGGCAACATTTCAAAATTAGATCGCTTTTAACTAGATGTTGCAGGAATAGTTTCCAAGAAAATTTACGCTAAATCCCACTAAAAAAAGCTAAAATACTGTATTGTTGTTGGCCGACCTATATGATGCATCAACACAATGCAACAATGTAATTTATTACGTCACCATTAAAACACACAGGGACTGCTTTTGTGCAGTGGAATAAGCTGTCGAGTTGTAAATACAGTACAGACTGTGCTGGTAAGCCTAATTGTTGTTAAAGTTTTGAGATAGCTTCATATTCAAAAGGCAATGTGAAACATAAAAGAACTGTTTTATCTGTTGAAGACAAGCTGAAGGTGTGTGATATGATACGAAGAAAAATTTCTAAAACTGATATCATGTTGAAATACGACATTGGCAAGCCAACTGTCAATGACATTTGCAAGAGGAAAGAACGCTTAACCTCTTCAAGACGGAACACGTACATGTACGTCAAATTTTATTTTGCATTCGAAGATGGGGAACATGTATGCACGTCCACATGTTTTGCTTTAACTCTTTCGCTCCCGCGATCATCGATTGATGATCTCGTGTTTTCAGTGTTTTCCTCAAATTTTTTAAAATTGAGTTACAAAATTAGTTTAATAAAAAATCGATTTGTGACTTTATTTTTCATCCGATTTTCATAAAATTTTCAAAAGATCACGCTTATTTCCTCACGCATTGGAAGATGTATAATTTGTTCCCTAATTCTTGGATTTTTATACCCAAAAACGGTTAAAACGACCAACAACCCAGTTGCAGACGTCAAAATAGGCCAAATTCTCAGCACGTGCCAATTACACTAAAATCAAATTGAGATTACATCTTTACCACAATACCAAACCCTTCATCATTAACACAGTCTGAAAACTACTCTTTTGGGGCATCATTTCACAAAATTTCAAGCGATAATAATCAATTTTACGTTTTTGAATTTCCAAATTTTTTAGGGGTCTCAAAACCCCTCCAAACAAATTTGAGTGATAAGTAGATAAAAGTAAATTTAGTGCGTAAAAAATATCATATGTTGCTAAATACCGGTCTCATTTGAAAGCTTAGGAAATTTGCTTTCCAGCAATATATAACTTTAAATAGTCTAGACTAAGTGGTATATGATATTTACTGATCAAAAATGGGTACTGTACATCATGTCAGTTCAAAACCCCAACAATTTTTGACTTACCTTTACCAAATTATAATTTTTAGAAAAACTACACCCTATAAAACGATAAAATAAATTGCAAATGTTTCACCACTAAAGTCGTCATTTTGTATCAAGTTTTCAAAGAGACAAGAAGCGAAATACAAGTTTAAAAGCTAGCAGAAGTTTGGCTTCTCTAAATCAAAGCTTGCCGTATCCCCCTTGTTTCTCAAGAAATGGGAAGGGTGTAAACAAGCTTCTATTTCATTATCAGTGACAGCATATTCTATTTAAACTTAATATTTTTTGAATCTTGAAGAAATTCCCTGTTCAAAAATACATAATGTTACATGGTTTATGTTAACCTGTAGCAGATAATAACTGATCATATTTTAGGTACTGAATTTAACTACCAAAATTTGGTACCGGTCGATACCGGTCAAAAAAAAGTCATGTGCCTCAGAAAATTGCAAATTGTAGAAAACCTAGGCTTTTAGGTAAGTTTTGATTGATGTACCTTGAAAGCTTATTTCCTTAGCATCCTCTTGCGACCATTTCTAAAGAAATTGGTTGAAAATAAAATCTGTAGTGATCTTTGAGTTGAGGGTACCTCTTTAATTTTAAAGACAACTACCCCCCAGTTGGGGGGGGGTTAATTTGCATAAAATTTGCATATTCAAAAAAAATGTTTTTTTTTCTATTTGAAATCCTCAAGAAATGTAGATTTCAACGATATATCACACTTAATGTAGAAGTAGACAGCTGAGTAATGATTTACAAACAAACTTGAGGTACATAATTCTGGTTAATTATGATTGATTATGACAGTTTTTCGCGCTGCCACCTTACGGACATTTTTTTTCGCTTTTCACGCGGGAGCAAAAGAGTTAAAGGATGGCTGTCATTAATAAACGTTGCAACCGCTATGTCGTGTAACAGTAATCTAGTTACTAAAAGGGGGATTTCCCTGCTTCGTTTAGCTCGAAAATAAGAAAAAAAATGCTAGAATGAACGCAGTACTCTTATTAGTCTATCAAAGCTCTGAGAGGCAGGGACAAATGTTGCGAAATTACAGGGTAGGGAAAATAAAGGTCACTTAGGAGTTTCAAAGAGAGCAGAAGAGGGTAGTAAACAAGTCCTATATAGCTGCAAGCTGCAAACTGTAACATAAAACGTAGCGCTGAAATTACAAATGATGAAGCTGTAGCCCCGATGGACTTGGTTAGCTCAGGATCGTCAAGTGAAAGTTCACATCTAGCAATTCTTAGCAAAGATCACAGTGAGGATGCTTGCAGTCTTGATTTATTTGTATTAGGTTAAGCAGCTACCTCGGGCACTAGCACTCCAGGAAACTTTGCTTTTACATGGAAGAATCAAGACAATGCTCCTAAAATTCATCCATTTTCAGGTACTCTGGAGTGAAAGCAAATTTAAGCAGCAACAGTAGCATACTTGATATCTTTCAAGCTTTTATTCTTACTGAAATGATAGACTTGATTGCAGATGAAACCAATCGTTATGTTGCTTCAAAATCATTGTAACGTCGTATCTAGTTCTTGCGAGCATCGAACCCGGGATATTTCAGGTACTGTTCCACACATACCAAGACTACAATCAAGTAATTACTTACGCTTTAAACACCACATTTAGTGAGTAATCATTGGAACGTTTTTTCTATTGCCTAATTAACTTTGGTGTGAATCAATTTAATGTAAGGACATCAGTTTCAGTTTTAGTTCATACTTGTATGTTTAGCAGTAACATCAAAGAAATGCTGGTTCAAAAGTAAACGGTACGTAAGTCTTGTGCTTTGTGTTGGATTGTTTGGGTTTGAATCTTGTTTATGTTTTTAAAAACCGCTTCTGTTCATCTGCCTTGCTTGTTTACGTGAAAGAGACACACAATAAATTCGCCGTCCTGTTGAGGGTGAACAGGTGCATTTTGTTACAGTCCTATTTAGCATATTGGGCTATCCAGGAGACACTTAAAGTATCTTACAACCATCAAGACGTAATCCACTCAAAAAACGACATGATAAAGAGTGGAAAATGTAACAAGTGATGAAATAAAGGTTGTTCTAGGATTATGTATCCTTATGGGTGTTGTACAAAAACCAGTGATAAAGCTGTTTTGGTCTACAAAAGCTATATTAGCAACACCATTTTATTCAGAAGTGTTGCCTAGGGACCGTTTTTCGCAAATAATGCAGATGATGATGGTACTAAGACTTTTCAAAATTCGGCATGTTGTGGAAACTATCATTTCAAATTTCAGAGAAACGTGTACTCCTTGCCAAAACATTGCTACTGATGAATCACTGCTGAAGTTTCATGGCAGACTAGGATTCAAACAATATAATCCATCCAAAAGAGCTAGGTTTGGCATAAAGGTTTACAAAGTATGCCAAAGTTCAGGAACTGCTGCAGGCTACACATGGAACATGAAGATATATTGAGGTCAAGATCGAACTGATTATGGATTACCAGCAAGCAATAAAGTGGTGCTAGATCTCAGTAACCAGCTTTTAGGAAGAGTCTACAACATATATTTGAACAATTGGTATTCCAACCCTGGTCTGTTTGTTCAGCTATTACAAGCAGAAACAAACGTTTGCAGCACAGTCAGGCTAAACCGTAAAAGAATGCCTTGAGATTTTTCTAAGAAAAAGTTGAAACGTGGAGAAATAGCATTTTGTTCAAGTACTGATGGATTACTGGCTCTGAAATGGCAAGATAAAAAGGTGAAAATGCTGTCTTCAATGCACACAGCAGAGATGGTAAATACACAGAAAAAGCATAGAAATGGTGAAGATAATATAATCAAACCTCAACGTGTTTTATCTTACGAGGGAATGGGTGGGGTTGATAGATCTGATTAGCGAGCCAGCACTTATCACTGTGTGAGAAAATGTGTAAAATGGTAAAAAAAAGCTGTTTTTCTTCGTTTTGGAAATGTGCATTGTGAATTTTAATCTTTTGCACGTTGAATTTACTGGAACAAGGCTCACGCTACTTGATTTTTGGTTGAAACTGGTGGCAGCTCTACTTGAATCTTCTGCCCTTCCAGCTTACAACAGAAGCGGACGTCCCCAGCCTTGATAGTCCAGCTCACTTGCTTGGAAGGCATTTTCCTAGCTATTTACCTGCAACAGAGACAAAAGAAAGACCACAGTGTCGAAGCGCTGTCTGCTCATCGAAAGGAAACTAAAAGGATACGCGATATCAATGTGAAACCTGTTCTGTGTGCTTGTGTGCTGTACCATGCTTCAAGGATTACCACACCAAAAGTGACTTCACACGATGAACTAATTTGAATGGTCTTACATGGTTGAATAATAAACTATTTTGATTCTGATGCATGACGTTGAACTTTGTGTAACTGTATTTTATTGATTGTATTCGTTGTTGTAACTGTAATTCTTAATAGCATTATCTCAGCTGCTATGAACTACGTTATGACGTTAATTACTATGACGTCATAATTGACGTATTCACCTGGCTGTAGCTAAACAGCTGTACTGATTAGTATTTTAGTACCATTAACGACGTCATTCATGAGGTCACGAATATGATGTGCGTCATCACCCAAGACAACAGTGTCACTTACCATTATGTGCATTCACTGCTACCCTAAAGTGCTCCAAGACGCGTAATGGTAAAAAAAACGTAATATAATATGAAAAAATGAAAGTTGAAAAAAATACCGTCTCAAGATCTAAAAGAAAATCCCTATTCGAAGTGGTTAAAGAACTTCAAGATTGCAAAATGTAAATTAGGAACATCAAAGTCTGTTAAAGTCACCAAAGCCATGAAAGTTGAAATGTGTTTCAAATTGGACAGTGCTCTTTGTCTGTGGTTCTGACAGCAACGTGAAAACGGTATTCCAGTGACTGGTCCGATTCTCTGAGAAAAAGGCCACTGAATTTCACCGCCTTCTCTACGCTGAAAGTCCTAAGCCTTTTAACGCAAGTTATGGTTATTAATGGCGCTTTCGCAATCGCTTGGAATTAAGTCTTGCCATTGCGGGAGATAAAGTGCTGATATTGTTTCTGTTGACCAATTTGTCAGTTCCTTCAATAAACTTACAGATGGCTACTCCTTAGATCAAGCTTTTAATTGTAAAGAGCTGGCTTTTTTACACAATGCTTTCTGGACGCACTTTGACTACGACGCACAGTGATCCGCTGGGACCAAAAAAAAACTAGAGCGTGTAACAATTAATGCTTGTTCTAATGCAAGCGGTTCGATTGAGCTGCCGTTGTTGTTTATCGTCGTTGCTTTTGTGGAACTGAAGGCAAAGAATCCACGTTGCTTTTGTTGAATTGACAAATCAACACTAATCGTTGTGTATCGATGCCAGAAAAATCCTTGAGTTAATACAGTCACATTCAAGGACTGGTTTTAAAACTGCTTCGTACCTAACGTCAAGATAAAACTAGCTCAATAACGACAGGAACCAAAAGCACTTTTGCTGTTAGATAACTGCTCAGCTCATTCTGGCGAGGATGAACTAGT
Source organism: Trididemnum clinides (assembly GCA_963675345.1). Classification (NCBI taxonomy): domain Eukaryota; kingdom Metazoa; phylum Chordata; class Ascidiacea; order Aplousobranchia; family Didemnidae; genus Trididemnum; species Trididemnum clinides. The sequence goes on from OY776290.1 coordinate 9,145,782, forward strand.
ATCCAATGACGGTCAAATTCTTGCTTTAAGTTTCTACCGCCTAATATCACTTCGCTCATACAACAAATGGACCAGGGCGTTTTTTAGTGCCTGAAGAGAATCTATCGGAAGTCTGTGTTAAAAAAGCTGGTTTCTCAGACAAAGTATGATATGCTGGCTTTTCTGAAGAAAATTGATAAGCTGACGGTTGTAGAAAAGATCGCATACGCTTGGGCACAAATAAGTCCCAAGGCGTTGAGGAAATCTTGGCATAAATTCATTCCACTCGGCGAATCTTCTGTAGAGGAAAACGCAATTAGTTTAGAGCAGTGGTTCCTAACCTGGGGTCCACGGACCCCTTGGGGGTCCGTGGAATGGTTTAAGGGGGTCCGTGAATGCCTTGATGAATTTTAGCACAACTGTAAGCAATTAGGCTACCTGCGCAAGGTCAACATGGATGCAAAAGTGAAAAGTCATTAATGAATCAATAGCCGATAGATAACTTCAGTAGCCATTATGACATCGCAATGTATATCAACAATTAGAATTACTCCGTAGTTAACTTCGTCCAAACTCACAGCATGGTTTCAGTAACCAAATGTTGTTTTATTGCAGAAGCAGCACATGGCAGTGAATGATATTATCAGCTACAAGACTATTATTATTATTAAGATTTAGCGAAAGATTTAATATTGTTAGGATTTAGCTAACTGAAATGGCAAAAAAGCGAAAGTATAATAACGATTATATATCATATGGTTTCACTTTTACAACGGAACGAGATGGTACAGAAAACCCTCAATGTTTCCTGTGTGGTAAAGTTCTTGCAAACAGTAGCATGAAGCCAGCGAAATTAAAGGAACACCTCAGCACTATTCACCCACGAAATGTTTCCGACAGCCCCCAAGCATTTCGCAATAAAAAGGCTCGGTTTGAAAAAAGTGGAACTTTGGTAAAACACGACTTTGTTCCAACTCAAAAGCCTTTGGTTGAAGCATCTTACAAAGTGGCTTATCGAATTGCCAAGGAGAAAAAGCCACATACGATTGCAGAAACACTGATAAAACCTTGTGCCTTAGAAATGATTGAGCTAGTTTGTGGTTCAGAACAGAGGAAAAAAATCGAAGCTATACCAATGTCAAACAATGTTATTAAGTCTCGAATAGCTGATATTGCAGAAAATATTCTTAAGCAAGTCATGGAAGAGTTGGCAGCATCACCATTTGCATTTAGTATGCAGCTTGACGAAAGCACTGATGTTTCCCAATGCAGCCAGCTTTTGGTTTTTGTGCGCTATGCTCACGGTGAGAAAATCAAAGAGGAATTTTTATTTTGTGAGCCTCTGTTGGAAACTACAAAGGCAATCGATGTATTTCGAATGGTAAAAGAATTTTTTGAAAAACAAAATTTCGATTGGAAAAAGAAACTCGGCTCGATATGTACTGATGGAGCACCAGCTATGCTCGGGAACAAATCTGGGTTTGCTGCTTTAGTCAAAAACGAAGTTCCTCACGTGGTTGTCACTCACTGCTTCCTGCACAGGTACGCCTTAGCAGCAAAAACTTTACCAGCAAGTCTCAAAGACGTTCTGTCAATATGTGTGAAAATCGTTAATTTCATCAGAAGCAGAGCTGTAAACCACCGTATTTTCAAAGCGTTATGTCAAGAACTAGGGTCAGATAACGAGGTACTTTTGTACCACTCGGAGGTACGCTGGCTTTCTAGAGGTGAAGTTTTGAAACGAATGCAGGAGCTTAAACACGAAGTGTCAATCTTTCTGAAAAACAAAGGAAGTCCCTTTTCTGAAAAATTTGACTGTAAAAGCTTTTCATACGGCATGGCCTACTTAGCCGATATTTTCGGTCACATTAACAACGTTAATCGTGCCATTCAAGGGCCAGGTGTTACAATATTTGATGCAACTGAAAAGCTGAAAGCATTTTTGGGCAAATTGCCACTTTGGAAGCGTAGAATGGAAGCGGGTAATTATGCAAATTTCCCAATGTTAGAAGATCTTTTCTTGACGAATGAAACTCAAAGAGAATGTGAACTTTTTCTCTCTATGAGGGAACAATTTTGTGCACACTTGGATACACTGCAAATCTCGTTTAAAGGTTATTTCAATATGGATAACCTGTTGAAAGAAGGTGAAACATGGATTCGAAATCCTTTCCTCGTTGACTTAAACAGCATTTGCGACGAAGATCTCAACAAAGATGACCTTATTGATTTGAGAGCAAACGAGCTATTACGCATAGAATTTAATTCTAAAACAGGGGAACAATTTTGGTGCTCACAACGACAAACCTACCCATCCCTGGCGAAGCAAGCATGTAATGCTCTGATTCCATTTGTAACCACTTACCTTTGCGAGGCAGGCTTTTCGGCTCTTGTGACCATAAAAACAAAACACCGAAATCGTTTGGATGTTAAAGATGATATGCGTGTTGCATTGTCAAAAACTCAGCCACAGTTCAGTCTTTTGGTTCAGGAAAAGCAACAGCAGCCGTCTCATTAAATTGTATATAATGTAGCGTTAGGTTACTCATATAAGCACATGGTAATCGTGGTTTATCTCGTATAATTCATCCAACTTTTGTTTTCGCAACTTTTCGGCTTTCATTCGATTAAAATTTGTTGTAAAAACTACTGGTCGTTAAAATTTCACTTAGTAGCTTAGTAGCATATCGCCAGCATAACTGGTATGTTAAACGAGTTCCAGGAAAATTTTATAGCTTGGGGTCCGCAGGCTTGATAATTTTGTTATAGGGGTCCATGACTAGAGAAAGGTTGGGAACCACTGGTTTAGAGAGTGTGCTGAATGACGATTTTGTAGAACAATATGCCACACTAAACATTGAATTGACGATCTCTGATATTGATGGCTGGTTTCACACTGATGGCTCAGGCCATGAGATTTGGATGAGCAATGAAAAGTTGATCTTGTTTTGGAAACAGAAGGGAACGAATGTGATGAAGAGAATCTAGAGAATACAGAACATTCAACGCAAAAAGCGAAATGCCCTTTTTCTCATGCAGAGGCAATGCAAATGTTTGACTATTGCCTAACGTGGCTCCGTGTGCAGTCGGAGGCAACAGTTTCAAACACTTCCACATTGGTACGACCACGAGAGTTAGCTCGTGAAAAACGCGAATCTTTCCGAAAACATTCTAAAATTGATTCATTTTTTAGTAGATCTACTGTTGCAAGTGATAGTTAAGCGGGAAATTTCTTGGAATATTGTAATGTTGAACTTCTATCACTTTTTAAACCATAAATGTGTAGTGTTTTTGTTTGTTTCTGTTCCTTTTGACTTAGACGTTAAGAATTCAGTTATCCATTTTTTTTTCCTTACCCGTTCAAATTTCTGAAAGTATTGTCCTAACTAGACCGGATAATCGAGGAAGCACTGTAAACACTTAGCCAAATAGAGATGATCCACCCATCAATTTTACAAAGTTGCATTTATCATTTGATAACATAAAGTAAAATTCAAAAAGTTCGTTATTGAAGTACTACGTTCAGTTTTAATGATTTAAAAAATTGCCATAAACTTCTTTTGCTAAAGTCATTCTATCAAGCTTAAACATATTGAGATGCAGCCAGATATCATTAATATTCTTTATTTCCATTACTGTTGAAAGCAGCCCATACTTAGTTTTAATGCGACAATTGGCTCTTAGGTTTACAAAACCAGCTTATCATTAGTTTATTTCTCAAGATCCAAAAACTTCCTGATAGTCACAAGTTCACAACATTAGCTGAAGATATCCAGCAAGATTAGGAACTTTACGAGTTTGAAATATGTTTTGACAAACAAACTGAATAAAATATGACCATGTCACATGATCATTTTACATATTGACTAGTCAATAAATTATAGAAAAACATTACTTGTCTAACCAACAGACCCGAGACTGCTTTAGATAGCGGCTCTCAGGCAAAACCATTCAATCCAGATAGCAGAACTCAAGTTGTTTTGGCTACAATTAAATTCTTTAAAATATTGAAAGAATTTCCGTCAGGATGCAAATTCACCACCACACCATTATCATGCCGACGAGCACGTAAAAAGCCAAATTCATCAATCCCAACAACGGTACAGAGAAGTGTTGAACCATCTAATTCAATGCTAACTTCAGAATTGCTGAAACAACACAAACTGTTAAATTATAACACAGTTTTTGGAACACCACTTAAAACAAAAAACAGTCATTTCAACTGAAAAATATTCTTTGACCAAAGAAACACAATTATAAGTAGCCTTAAGTTCATGCATAGCACAATCTTTCTAATTTCACCGTCGGCCAAACTCGTAGTTCAGATTTTGTTTAATGAATTTATCAAAAAGAAGTTGAACGATGAAAAAGATGAGATATTTCTTTGATGGTATAGATCAGTGGTCAGCAATCTGCAGCTCTTTCATCATACAACTGTAGCTCAGCGTAATTTGGAAAAATCTATACTGCAAAGATGTTTAACTTTGTTTTGAGGCCAAGTGGGCAAATCATCACTTTCAAAAGGTTTATCTCAAAAAAACAAGTATTCCACTGAGATGAAAGTAGCTAAAATAATCTTTCCAGGGTTGAACAAATCCCAATAGCCCCTCGGGCATATAGTTTCCAGCCACTGGTTTAGATGAGTAGAAAATGTTGTTACTAAAGAATATCGACCATTTTACTGTGCATTAACCAAAGAACAAATAAACATTAGCATTTCTAGATAGAGGAGTAGATACAGTAAAAACACAACTCATCAAACCGCAGTACCTGTGTAGCCAGTATTTGTAGTATATTTTGGTAAAAGGTTCTGACCCACAGTTTTGAAATTGATCAATCAACAGTTCAAGACAAGACAGAGTTCTGGCAATTGATTCCTCACAAGTCATTTGACGTTTAAGTCCATAATCATCTGTTAAAATAAAAAACAATTTTTCTTTCTTGATACAGTAATTACAATCATAAGCGCCCTTTTGAGAATCTATCTAGTCAGAAGTTTTATTCTGTTTGTCAAATATTTAAGCCAGTGAGAATTATACAGGGTGTCCATAAAATCCCAGAACTATTACAAATATTTATTGCTGAAAAAGCACAAAACGTATTGTACTGCAGTTTTTTGTAGAATATTTTACATGGCTTCAGTTTTTTGCAGTATTAAACTTATGTGGGTTTGAATTAACACTAATTGTGATTTAGTATTATTTAATATTTGCATTGTATTGATTTAAAAAAACTATGACGATACCAAAAGAGAAGGCCAAATATGTGTGGTGGTATGCTAAACTAAATCACCAATTACCGTTGTGCAGCAATTCCGACAGAAATACGAAAGAGATCCTCCTTTCAAATCCTGCACAATGAGATGGGTCAAAAACTTTTAGGAAAGGGGTATTGTTATGAATTTGCCTCGAAGTGGACAACCAAATGTGAGTGAAAAAGTTGTTGACAATGTGCAAACTGTGTTTCAGCATTTCATGAAGTGTTATGAAAATAGACTGGAGGCAAACTCGAAGATATGCTCTGAAAGTAAACTTGAAGCTATGAAAACTATTCTACAAAAAACCGCAGCACTCTTCGTTTTGTGTTTTTTTCAGCAATAAATATTTGTAATGGTACCATGATTTTATGGACACTGTATGTTAGCATAACAGTAAATCGTTGTACTGTTTAAGCCAACGCACTAAGAAACCAAGGCTGTTGAGTTACTTCAAGACTAGGGTTGGCATTTGAACCTGAGAACCTTCTGTTACTCAACTTACATTTACTAGATTAAGTAATTTAATGCAATTTTTAACTAGCACATGCCCACAACATCCACCAACGTAATGCATTAGATGAAGAGTTAGGGCTAGAGACATGGTTATATTACAAGATAGGGGTACATCACTGACCTATACTATTTGAATGGACCCTTTCAATACCAAAGTTGAGCAAGTGAAAATACCCCATCCATCTTTTCAGTGTAGAAAATTGATTCAATAGCAAAATTTTAGTCAGTGCTACAATACCAACCAATAGCGCAATTTCAGTTAGGGTCGCAATACCTCACACACTATCATGATACCGTAAAATCACAATCATCAATATACCTTTAAAAATATCGTTCACACATGCAGTTGGTTTGTTATTTGATATGTTCACTCCACAACCTATGTAAAAAGATAATTTCTAAAAATCATCATAGTATTTTTATTCAAGAGTAATTATGGAAGTACGGGGGACACCAAGAACAGGATACTACAGTTTCACTGCCACATTGCTGCCTGATCTGAATGATACCACAAGCTCACACAACCATTTGCTACAAGAATATATCACTACTGTCATTGAGCAAAATCAAGGAATTTTGTTAGCCTTATTTTGCCAGAAAAGAAAGATGAGCAAATCTTAAATAATCCAGCTCCAGTCGTGGTGCACATTATACTGCTATCCAATTTACACAAATTTGAAGATACAATCAAAGAATCAATTAACTCTCACAAAAACAAATTGGCAATGAGGCCATGCCAATCATATAGCAGCAACACTAAAAGCTCTACTCATATAGCAAACATTAATAATGGTAGAGTGTATCATGAAAGGCAGCCCAAAATCTCGGCATCTGCTCAAATTATAATTGTAGAAGAGTGGCCAACCAGACAATTTTAACATTTTATTGGAATATCGACAAATTTGGGAATGCGCCCTTACTTCAGAAATGTTTGCACAAGTTGAACTGTCCAGCACAATAACTTCTACTTACCAATGGTAGCTATGCATGCATCTTGAAAAATAGTGGATTTTACAACTACACCACCAAGTTTTATTGAATCACCAAAATAAATATCGTTTGGCCATTTCACTCTTAAGTTTACATGCTGTCAAAACATTTCATTAAATTACATTTCAAAATACCACCATAGTCAAAACTGACACAAAATTTGAAAATTTAAGCCCTGCTTGTGGTTGCTTGTTAACCGATGTCTGATGCAAAAATAAGTTGACAAAACTACTTATGTACATCAAAATTATTTAACCTTGTTAGACAAGGAAAAACTGAAATAGAGATTGTTGTTATCAGACCAAGTCAATATTATAAAATATAGCTCAACACATGTTACTGGGTGCAAAGTGTTTGAAACTACTAAAATTGCAGCACTGCGCCTCTTAAATTATGTCTAATTTTTGCAGTAAACATTATTTTACTATTACATGAATAGGGTTTATGTTCCTAATACAGTGTATGCCAAAAAATAATCACCAGCTCTTGCACTCGACTATGATGAGTAAACGGGCTTTTCTTACTATACCGAGAAAACAAATATGCATTGCAGAAGCTTTTGAAGCTATAACTATGTGCCCAAACACCATCAACACTGCAGCAACCACATAGCACATAGTGTAGTCAAATAACAATTTCTAATTGTAATTACCTCTAATTCGGGTATATTTCTAATGCCAAGAACCACTGCAACTGATGCTATATGTTGTAAAAAAGGCAAGGCATTTCCAAGGTGTGAATTAATCGGAATACGCACCACTATTGTAAACATGGCACAGCCCATTGGACTTAGCCACTTGTTACCACCTCTGCCTGCACAATACAAAAAAAATCCTTCCACAACAACTTCAAACATTTTAAAATTACATCATAACTCTCATTTATATCCTCAATATTCAACAGCAAAAAATGATATATAAAAAATTACAACAAAGAGAAGAAATAGGGTGCTAAATTTGGTTTATACGCAAACAATATCAAAGATACCAAAAGGCTCTGAAAATGTGTTCTTGCTTTTTTGCATGAAAAATGTTGACTCTCTATGGTGTGGAATTCAATTGCTTTTTATTAAACCTCATATACATTGTAAGCACTATTGTTATTTATCATTTTCACTATAAGTAAACTTAGCAATTCACAAGTCATATCAGCCTGGAAAGCTGAAGGCCACATTTCGAGGTCCATAAACGAATTTCAAGAGAACTTTTAGAAATTAGTAAGCAAAGATAAATTTTCTGATTAAAAATGTTCTCATTGTTACGAAATATGTTGAGTCCAAATATAGAAATCGCATGGCAGACAAAACACTGAAAAATTGCCTCCACCTCGCTACCACTGACAGTTGCATTGACATCAAGCAATAGTATCTACGAAGCCTGACTACAGAAATCCCACTAACTTTCCTAATAAATTGTTCATTTGTCTTTGTACTTGTTTTAGTTTAAAATATTTGCACCAATTGCTTTATTCATAATTTTGAGATTTCCTCGATAATAAGTTAGTTGTAAAGTGGCCTGCAACAGAGCGAGTGAACTGTAAAACGGCTCGCCCCCAAAACTAGTCAGACCACTCTGCTATACATAGTGAAGTTATTCGTAGCATTCAGCTTCACATTTTATACCACACTGCTTCTTGAGCAGTTTTGTTTGAAATTTGATTAAAAGAAACAAGAAGCATATCAAAATTTATTGCATTTCATTTACAAAACAATAGCAACTGCATGCGTTACAGTCTTTACCTTGTCCTTTAGTTTGTTGCTTTGCTATGGCAACTGGACCTAAATCTTCAAAAAGCTTGGATAGAAATCTGTAAAAGCATGCACTTAATCGTGATAATTTTGTTACACAAAGCCAAAACAAGTAACACAATTATACTTTTCTAGTGTGGTACGTAAAATCAAAAGTACAGTTTCTAGACTTTCAAGACGTCCAAAAATACTGATATGAAAAACACCAAATGCAGTAAAACCTATACGGGATTGTGACCACATGAAAAAAAATGCAGTAAAAACTTTTCAGCAGTTTGCCAATTGCGTAAAAATTACTGAAATTCCATTCAGCACAATGATAAGGCTTGATCAGCCACTCAAAATACAATGCAAGCCTAAAGCAAGCATGACACTGAATCTGGTTGGTTACAGCAATGTTACAGTAATGGTTAGTTACGTGCCATTGCCTGATGAACAGATCTAGAGTGAACAGCTTCGAGTTTGCATTAAATGGAGAAGCTTCTCTTTTTGGTATGGGTCAATGATTTCCAAACTTTTTTTAAATCTTGACGGCAGACTCCTTGCAATTTTTCTTTGATTTTCAGGCCCCTATATAACTTAAAACTAATTAAAAAATATGTAACACAGTTTAGTAAAATAGGTGCACTTGCTTTGCTTTAATCAATTCATGTATTTTGGATTGGGTTTTGGAAAGAGCAATTCTTATGTAATGGGTCACATTCAGTCTGTTTCACAATTTGATTTTCAAATGGAGTAGACTCGATAAAGCTGTCTCACACTTGCAGGTTGTTGCAAATGGCATGCGCACTTTTGCAGCCACCTTTTCAAGATTGAGATAAATCTGCGTCTTTTCTATCCATAAGTCACTGGAATACATTTTATATTGCTGACTACAAGTCACTGCAATTCATTTTGTGGAGCAGACTACAAGTCACTGTAATTTATTTTAAGGTGTAGACTACAGGTCACTGTAATTCATTTTATGGAGCAGACTGTTTGCACTTCCACCATTAACCCTATCTAGAAACTTTTCTTGAATTTGATTGTTTGTTGAAGGTGAATCGTTCACTTTTGAGTCCAAACAGAGTGTTGATGAAATGATAAAATTTAACATATACCAATAAATTTGGAAAATAATAAAAATTTCTTTACTGAAAATAGAAACAAGGTGTCTTATCACTGAGGATATTGTCCCTAATTGGAGTCCATTTTCATCACAAAATTCATTAAGCTGAGGAAAAGGAGTGTTTTTTTGTTTAATTTGGAATGCCAGAGATAGTTTCTTACTAAAGCCCTAACTTTTCAAGGCAATGGAGGATGTAAATTTCTTTTTATTGCAGTGCCAGGTTGAGATAGTTAATGGATTCAAATATGTCCAACAAAAATGACAAGAATATCAAAAAGCAATCATCAGAAAACCTTTTACACATTTCTGGTTTTACCTTGCATAGAAATTTGTGTATTTTTTTCCACAAAAGAAAAACTCTCTTCAGCACTTTCCCTGATGAAAGCCTTCTAACACGCATATGCAGAAAAGACTTTCAAACTTAAAAACGCTTTCTTTGGATAATTTGGCAAAAAGTTGTGAATCAATTGCATTCACTTTTACGAAGTTCACCATTTGATTACATTGTTAAAATCTTAAAATAGCTCATGGGGCATTGTTTTGACTATTAACGCTTGATGGTGAATAATGCAGTGTGTACCAATAGAATTTAGGGATTTTTCTGTCACCAAAGTATGAAAACCAGAATGGTAACTAAGCATTTCGGGAGCACCATTAGTGCAAATAGCAATAATGTGCTTCCATTGTAGAACGTACTTCTGAAAAACTCTATAAACTTTACTACTTATGTCTTTCAATGCTGTTTTTGCATCAAAGTTTTTACAAAACCAGAATTCATCTTCAAATACTGTTATGAATTAAAACATACATATGCACAAAGTTGAGTTAGGTTAGGAGCATCTTTTGTTTCATGAAGCTGGATCAAAAAAAGTTCAACTTAGAATTTTGTACCTGGGTAACCACTTATGACAGAAGGTTACTGGGCAGCTCAGCAATTCACCTTCTGAAAGTATTTTTTGAGTCTACTTTTTGACAAGTTCGAAACTTTCCAGAGATTTAACATGATAAGCTTGCAGCAGAGCAAGATCACCTGTTCATTGACGTTGAGGGGGTTTTGGCGATAGCAATCTCTTAAAGCCTTATTGGAGACTTTGAAATCTGCTGTATTTTACTTCAAAAACCTTCCCAAGCTATCAATTCTGGTTTTTTTAACTTTGATCAAGGCTTTTGAAAAGTCAACAGCTTTGTTTTTTAAACTGAGATGATGTGTCTTTAAGTGTCACTTTAACTTTAAGGGTTCAGTGAAGAGCTTGCCAACACTTTATGGTAAGTGTGGTTTCTCACCTCTAGCTGCATTTACCATGATAAACCCCAATTATACTAACTAGTCGTCACATCTGAATTTCCTTTTAGGAGGCATTGCAAAATTATTTTACAAAGCTGAACATATAAACATTATACATAAAAAGCAAAATCAAATCTGTTTACAGATTGCACCAAATTTTGCAGACATACCACCTGATGAGCTTCAAGGTGAAACAGACTGTTGTGGTTTTAGTGTTTATTCTACAGTTGTACTAATAGAAATTAAAGGCAAAATCAGACAATTAAAAAAGTGCCTCTACCAATACTAAAACTCTCTATCTAAAATAACTTTTAACACAAAAATGTAAAACAGCAATTTAGAACAAAGCACAACAAATATCCCAAGCTACATAAGATAATTAGTATATCTTAATAAACTGCTTTCTCCCTCCTTTACCAACACATGTGAGAAAAAACTGAGCACAACGTCTGCCTTACACGCCAGTTCAATTAATTGAGCTTTTAGTTTTACTGTCATTAGATGACATTTAACTCTACAGCATTCACTGGCTCACACTACATTACATTGCATTGTGTTACACTCGTGAGAAAAAATGGCCTTCTATTGCTGAGGTGACATCAGTACAAGTAATGCAGTGCAAGCGACTGTAATAAGAAAGTTAAACAGGCCAGTGTCTCAAGCAGTAATTGCATACAAAAGTGTATTTGCCAAAATTAGTTAGCAGCAAGAGTATCAGCGCATGATAAAATTAACAAGCTATTTGCCATGTAATTTGTTTCTTTTGCAGACCCCCTGAAACTGCTTCACAGACTCCAAGAAATTTGCAAACCACACTTTGGAAACTACTAGTCTAGGTTTATCGTGTTACTATGCACATAGTTCAAAAATGGTATTAATAGATCTGTCCGTCGTTCAGCAGCAGGAATAAAGAGGATAAAATGAGAAATAAGTTTACTCACTTGTAAATAAAAACAGAGTGCAATGGGCTTTTATGGGCAAAGCATGCTACCATCGTCAGCATCAAAACAACCACACAAAAAGTAAGGGGCCAAGTGCTATTGCACATACCTAAAGTCACTATGCTACTAAAACTCATTACCTAAAATAGTGTAGTTGCCCTTCCTTGTAGCATCACAAAACAAATCACTCCCAAAGGCACTGCTAGAAGTGTGCCTCTTTTCTGGCAACACTATGTAGAGTATTCTTTTACAAAAATATTCCTGCATTGGTAATGGACTTTTCAATTTGGGAGATACTTTTTAAAACCTTTCTAGGTGTCACGACTTCAAGATCGACCCTGGCTACCGCGGGGTAACTTTGAGTATTAATGCACAAGCTTTCATTATAGGGCTGTAAGTTTAATGCCTGGAAGAGCTATTGTGCAATGCATTTGGAAAGGCACTATACGGAAATATCTTTGCTTGGTTACAGGCTTGAGACAAGAATCACTAGTTTTTAAGTAAGCAGAAAAGAATAGCTCTGAATAAGTCTAACTACCTGATGACTGCATGTCTCACACGTTTGCAAAGCAGAAATGGTAATGAAACTCTTGTTAAGTCGAAATTACAAGCATTGCCAGCTGCAAGTTTTTTTGGTGAGACGAGAGCTAAGCCATGAAATATGTTGGACAACCTTTTGGGGGGGATCAATGTATTTGAAAATGGCTATTCTCCCATCTTTGACTCAAAAGCAAAAGCTTTATTTTTGTTAAACCAACTTTAAAAACAAGACTATTTTTCGATTTTCAGCTAAAATGCCTTGATTTTTGATTGGATTTAACAAATTTAGAGGGGCTATGGCCCCTGGGGGCACCCTAGCAATGCCTATGACCGGGATTAAAAAACTACAACACCAACCGATTAATATCGAAATTCTTTAGAACACATATTGGTGACAAAAATGTTTTGTTTTGCACAGATACTAAGTATGCTACTTTAACTTACATTAGACAAAACAGACATTACATGTTGACAAGAAAAAATAACATAAAAACAGCTTAACACCTTGCAATCACAATTTTAAAAACTAACAGAGCGACTGTTGAGAGCCATAGCCTTATCAGCTTTTCAGCAGCTATAGCGCTTACTCTTGCTGTTACCACTATACTAAAAGCTTGAGAACTTGTGCAGGAAACACTTCTTGGGTTTGATGCGTGTACATCTGCCTCATAGCTCTTGCTAAGAGCCATGTGCCATGGCCGGAAAAAAACTCTTTATAAGATTTAGTCTATAACTGGCTAGCAGGATAAATTGCCACATTAAGTCTTTTGACAAACGGCACAACGGCAATAAATTTCTAGCATTTTCAATGAAAAGTAAGCACTATATTATACTGAACCACATTTCTGATAATCTTACATGTTTTATTTCTCAAAATGTTCATTGCTCAAAAACATCTACAGCATGCAATTCTCAACACCACATAGGCTGCTGTAGTGAGCACTAAAGAGTTATACTATTTAGATGGCTTTGTTGAACTTCCATAAAGTGAAAAATGGTATGTGCTGGCTACCTGAGATGTTATTTCTAAAATGCAACAATATTAACGAATTAAAAATGCAGCAGAAATAAAAGAAAAGTTGAAAAACGCAGTCTTTTTCATATGATCAAAAAGTTATACCGCAATACCTTGTCAACATACCTGGATGGCTCAGTTTTATGGCTATCTTTTTCCAAGCGTTCTTCATCCTCTTCTTGTCACTAACCCTTTTTATCTTTTTGATTACATAGGCTTAAGCATAAACAATAACTGACTAAAAATTCATGAAGTACCATTTAAAATTAAGTTAAGATTGCACATTAAGGCTACATTCAAATAAGTTTACAGCAAATGGAATGTCAAAAATATTGGTAACTACAGTATACCCTCACCCATTTGCAGCCCTGCATAATCGTGGATTTTACTCTCAAAATTTTTTTTTAATAATTTTGACAATTTTGTGAATTTCTTTGGTTGTTTTTTGGCAGAAAAAAACTCATTTTTAATTTACCCATTACTATGGACATATTATACTACATTATTACGGTTTTTAATTTATTACTACCACATACTATTGTATTTATGATTAAGACTGTCTTTAGAATGTGTTTGAGAAAACTTTTTTAACATACAGTATATCATATGACACATGGGTGTTTTAAAACTGTATCAATAATTTGCAGATTTGCAGAATTTGCAGGAGGGGAAGGAACGTAACCCCTGCAAATAGAATGGGGATACCGTAACTGAAAATAAAATTGTGAAATTTGCAAAAAAACAGAACCACACTTTACATTTAAATGATTACATGCAAAGCAATGAAACCACTAAGTTAATGAAGACTTAAAAAACCTGAAGGTAAAACAATCTCACAATAGAACACTACGTTAAAGAAGACTTGTAATTCCAACAACACAAAAATCTTGTGACTGAGCTTACGTGATCAAGAAAAGTTCATTTTTTTGAACAATGCTGGAATGTGTAAGAGATGAGAAAATTTGCTTCTATAACAGCAATGGTTTGTCTACTTTTTCAGTGTGAATGCTACTATGTATGTTATTGAGCTGTAAACTGTAACCGTAACATAACCAGATTCAGTGTGAAACAGCCTTAAGAATAATGCATGCACAAATATATGCTGTAAATAATTGAATAATATCTCTATGCAAAAACCAAAGAAAACCAAGAGTTAAAAATAAATTGCATCGTACCCGTCAAATATTGTCATTGTAGTTGGCAAAACATCACCATAAACAACAACTTTTCCATATCTCTTACTTGAAAGATTGCGCTTGTAAGCTAGCCAGTCAAAAGAGTGTTTTTCATAAATAGAATAATTGCTATTAAAAGCATCAGCAAATAAAACATCCACCTGTGATTTAGATTCATAGCAAGACAAAAGATCTACAAAACAAAGAGATATCAATAACCGAAAAAGACTAATTTTAGGTATCACAAAACAAGAGTGGTATATTGCTGATGTCTAGAGGAACTAAATTGTTTTTACAACAGACACTACAATTGCTTTGTTCTTCACCAACAAATGAGCATATGTTGAATTACACCAACAACGCTTTACATAGTTTGGATCCAAATTCCATAATGTGCTCTGAACTCTACATAGAATATTGCTGTCGCATCAGAGCAACTAATCTATTAGAATCTAACACTCCCAATTCCTCTGTATCTTTAACAAAATCATTTGCCAAACAAACACAATTAAACAATGAAGTAGTGGAATGATTGGAAGAAGTCCTTTGTACATAACATTCCATACAGTCAATCAACAAAAACAAGAAAAAAAAGTAGTCAGCTCACCTTTAGCATAACTAGCAGGTAAAAACTGTACTCCTTGAGCTTTAAAAGGAGCATTTAAAGCATTGCTTCCATAAACACTAAAAAATAATAAAATTTGTAGGTAAATGTAAGATAACAGGATAAGTGTACAGATGTGCCAATGCTATATTTAAAAATAACTAGCAAACAAGCATTACCAGGCATATTTATATGATAATTTAGCAACTTTAGACAATTTTAGTGGTTGGCATCAAAATAGACATTGCTCATGTGTTTGAATATGCCATTTACCGTCTGATTTTGTGTCAAGCACGTCAATAATCGAGTGATGCACCCTTTTCCTGTCACATGTAGATAATGATTGCAGCAAGTTTTGAATTTACGAATCACTAACTTTGCAGCCAATAAATCTTCAGCTCCAACTTCATTCGAATACCAGCTCTCCAAAAATTAATACACGGAGAAAAGGCCTACCACCAAATATTACCACAACTATACTTTTAAATAAAACATCATACTTCAGCAAGAATTTCAACTGTAAAGATGATTCTGTAGCAAACAGGTAGGCTTGATGTTGAAGCATTTCATAATCAGTAGCAACATCATTAAAACCTTTCACGCCCCATTTACTTTCCAATCCCAAACGGAAAAACAAGTAAGACAAGATTTGTTGCTTTTGAGGATCCTTAAGACTGCCAACCTCAAGTAAAGGCAGCTACATGAAACAAAAGAGTCACAATTGCTTAAAAACTTTTAAGATAGAATTGAGCATAACATACTACATTTTTAAATTAGTTTTTCCTGCTTGCGATAAGCCACTGAGTCAAAGCTCAAAGATAACCTTTAATCCATAAAAATTTTCATGTTGTCAAACTGCAGCATACTATTGCAGCTAGCAAAATAAAGAAAAACCAAAATCTTACCGTTGAAAAAATACTATTGTTTTGGCCATTGCAATAACAAGCAACTGATTTTATCTCATGATTGGCACCAACTGACATCAAATTGTCTTCCTCATTTTTAATATTGATAACTTGTTTGAGTAAACCCTTTATATCAACTTCAATTTTTCTAGCATTTGGATTTTGCAGTGTCAAAATCAGCTTTCCAGATAGTGGTAAATTTTTGGGCAATTGTTCAATCTGAACCAGACCACAAATTGTTGGCAAAAAAGATAATACCTTTCCTCCAAGACTTAAATATTTTTGCAACACAATACTTATGTTGTCTAGTTGGTATCGTATTGATAGACTGGAGTTCAACACCACAACAGCTTTTGTGCTTTCCATCCATGGATCTGCCACTAATTTAGATGGTGAAATCGGATATACTGTGTATCCATTTGGAGCAAGGCATTGCTCAATGTAATCTACATACTTTTGAATGTCTGTTGCATCAAAGCCTAAAACAAGTACGTTAGGTGGTTTCAAACACACCTTATCAGCTTTGCCATGTGAAAACAAAGCTGTCTTTTTATAAAAGTTGCTAAAATAAGCATTTGATAAACCCAAGCGATTTTTGACAAACAAGTGACTGTACATTTCCCCAACTAACTTTAATAGACTGGAAGATATTTTGCAAAGTTTCAGAGAAAAGAATTGACACAGTTTATGATTTTTACAATGGCAATAAGCTTATTTCAAAGCATGTTCTTTTTTGGATGAAGCAGTTTTTATATCCAGTATCAATTTGTCTTGCTTTTCTTTACAAGCAGCTAATGCATCAGTTTTTGTAGTTGAAAAAAATACTAAACTTCCAGGCTGTTGCTTGTAAACTTTCCTATGAGCAGTTTTCAATTCACCCTGTAAAATTTCTTGTACTCTTAGTTCACTTTGCATTGACATATTATTAGCCCTGAATAAAAAAATCAGTTAGCATCAATTTTTGAACAACAGGTGTTTAAAGTGTGTTGTAAAAGGAAACACCTTTTTTGCTTACTATACATATTTTGAGCCTCACTCTGGCGCAAAATGATAATTGGAGTTCAATATAAAGCAACTTGTCATTGTTTTGCTTATTTATAATTTGAGCACAATAAATGAGTAATTTTACTCAGTCAAAATTTTGAATATGCATTGTTTAGCTGAATTTTAATTTGCATTTATTGCTTAGGTTTTTTTGTCAATAAGCATCTTGATCCTGTGATCCGTAAACCCTTATGTTATTCTTAGGGCCGCTAAAGTCAATAAAGTCAAAATTTTTTCAGGACCTTCTTACATGATCAAACGTGTACTAACCTTCATTTCAGGTGTTCAGGAGTCTATTTTGGTAGATTTTAGAAGTCAAAATAAGGTCAAAATTTTGCATAAAGTCAAAACTTGTCAAAATTCTCTTCATCAAAAATTTCCTTACAAAAACAAACAAATTTACATTTTTTTGAATTTTTCAGCTGCTATTAAAATTTTATGCACAGTTTTATTTGATTTTAAACTTCTCAAATAGTTGCAATTGTAAAAATGCATGCAGGAATTGAGAAGGAAATAGCACTTATTATGCATGAAATCATCATTGTTGATGCATAAACACATAATTGTTAGACAATTAATCTATTCCTATAAAACCTTTGTGCTCTTTACCTATGGTCTTTTTTAGTCATAGCTTGCAAAGCAAAGAATGCCTAAACAAGCCAAATCTTCTACAGTGAAAGTTACGCAAATTTGCCAGGAATATTCAGATGAGTTTTCAGCAACTCCTGCCTGCAATTTGCGATGCAATCTTTGCGATGTGTTAATCATATGCGACAAAAAGTTTTTTGTGGAAAGCCACCGAAAAAGTAAGCAACACCAAGGAAAATTGGAGACGAAGAGCAAATGCCAAAGTAAGCAAACTTTTTTACAACTTGATCAAGTAAACTTCAAGGAACAGGTTGTCTCTTCATTCTTAGCTGCAGATATCCCACTTCATAAAATGAACCATTCTTCTTTAAAGTCTCTGTTTGCTACAATGGGAAAAGTATTGCCTTCGAAGACTGCAGCCTAGGCATGTGCTGCTAAATTAGCATCCCAAAAAGAAGAACAAATTCAAGAATTACTTCGTGACAAAAAAATTTTTTTAATTGTGGATGAAGCAGAGATTGCTAAACAAAAGTATATTAGTGTGCTTGTTGGCAGCTTAGATGCCCCAAATCAGACCTTCCTCGTTGATTACCATCAACTTGACAGCGGTAGCAATGTTAATAGCAGTATTATCCTGCACACTGTGGATGACATATTGCGACAACTTGAAATAAAATGCGAGAATTTTTCATTGTTCTTGACTGATGCTGTTCAGTATATATCATTGGCTCAAAAAACATTAAAGGAATTATACCCTTCTATGATGCATGTCACCTACATTGCGCACTTACTACATACTACGCATTGCGTGTGCATGCTCATTTTTAAAATATTGATGAAATAATAGCAACGATCAAGGTAGCAACAATCAAAAACAAAGATCGCAAGAAAGATTTTTATGATGCTGGTCTGCCATCTCCTCCTGACCCAGTAATTACAAGATGGGCATCTTGGCTTAGAGCTGCCTTATATTACAGTGAGAACCTTCCAGCTGTTTGTACCATTGACAACAATTGGACAAGTGCAGACCTCTTAGTCAGCAGAGCAAAAGATGCTATCAATGTGGAAGATTTGGTGCCAGACTTGGTTAAAATAAATCAATGCTGGACTCTAGCAGCCAACGTAGAGTTCTTAAAAGTGCCTGCATGATAATCCAAAGAATACTGACTGCTGAGGAGTATACAATTCGATGACGATCCGTGCGCAATTAAAAATTACATTAAAAAATGACTATTCAACTCTGACTTAGAAACAATAATAAACTGTATCAACTTGACAATTGACCCAACAAGCCACGCACTATTTCAAAAAGCCCAGCCAACCTCTGCTGCTGTTGATAGGTCATTTTCTATGCTCAGTAAATTACTGAGAAAAGACAGAGATTTTGATGTTAAGAATGTAAAAAAATATATGATGCTGTATTACAATAAAAAGTCCTGGTAATTATACTGTGTGGCTTTCCTTAAAAACATCATAGACAGACTGTTAATGTACAGTACAGTTGCGATAACAATGCATTTTTTGTATTACACACTAATTGATAGTGGCACACACAATGGCTCGTTATCCTAGGTTTTGATGTCATGCGTCGCTTTGTTGCATTAGCTTCAAGACTGAGTGATTGAGAAAATGTTTAAAGTAGGCTACCTTCTTCTTTAAAAACTTATGTAAAGTGCAGATTATAAAACATTTTTATTCAAAAAAGTGCAACAAGACATAAATAATGAGGGAAAGCAATTAGGTCAAAATAAAGTCAAAATTTTGCTAAAACAAAGTCAAAAATATATTTTTTTAGGTCAAAAAAAATGGCCCTAGTTATTCCGTTATTTGATGGCGATACTTAGCAGCCATTACAAAGTTCATGTTTTTCCTGAGAGATGCAACATAATGTTTGAGAGCCATTACTTTGAAGAAAAGCCAATTTATTGGGCACATGCCAACATCAACATAGTCCTAGGTGTATGACCAACATAGTCCTAGGTGTATGACTTAAAACTACAACCTGCGGCAGGGTTTAAGTGCCTTGAGACATAAAGGAGCTGTCTCTTAGCTGTCGTTGCTCCCAGGTCACCCTTGGGCAAGGTGTAGCACCAGATAGCCTCCCTTGTTAGGGTTACAACTTGACAGTTTTTTTATTGTATCTAGCAACAGTTTGTACATACTGTATATGCTTTTCTTCATGTGTGTTTTTTTATTTATCTGGTATCTTACAGGTGTGATGGCCATGCCATTATCTTCACATTTAATCTAAATTCTTTTCATGTGCATGTATTAACGTATATTGTTTTGCCATCATCTCCTTTTTTTGTCCACTGCTGTCAAATTTGTTTCTATGTATGTTGATTTGAGCAAAAATAAAATAAAATTGATTGATTGATCACACCAATGCACATGTTTTCATGCAACATCACAGGCTTTTTCCTCAAGCTTTACTGACACTTATGAAATCGACAAATATTAAATTTAAGGCAGTGGCTATTTTGCCGTCGACGGCAATTTACCCTCAAAGACTATTTTGCCGTGAGTTATTTGTGATTGGTCAATCTTAATGACGTACTAAACATGTGACTTTTGGTCATTTCTGATTGGTCAATTTTAAAAATCAATTTAAAAAATTTTGCACCCCCAGGTCTCTATCCCCTACTCTGTGCACTCTCTTCCAGTGTACACTGCCCGTACATTTACATACCAGGCCTGCCCCTTTGATGTACACTACCTTTCTTTTAATGCCCTGCCAGCTGAGATTTGAACCCGCAACCATGGTATCTCAAGACCAGCACACTATCCACTACACCACAGTGTCACTATAGCGTAATAATAGGGCAGTGGCTATTTCGCCGTCGACGGCAATTTGCCCTTGGAATCTATTTTGCCGTGATCATTCATGTGTGCTTATATAGCCAAATTTGCTATTATCGCATCAGTGACTCTGTGGTGTAGTGGATAGAGCGCTGGTCTTGGGATACCAAGGTATCGGGTTCGAATCTCAGCTGGCCAGGGCTTGAAAAGAAAGGCAGTGTACACTGAAGGGGCAGGCCCGGTATGTAAATGTACGGGGCAGTGTACACTGCAAGGGAGTGTGCAGGGTGGGGGATAAAGACCGGTGCAAAATTTTTTTAATTGGTTTTTAAAATTGACCAATCAGAGACAACCAAAAGTCACATGTTTAGTACGTCATTAAGATTGACCAATCACAAACAACTCATGGCAAAATAGTCTCTGAGGGTAAATTGCCGTCGACGGCAAAATAGCCACTGCCTAATAATAGCAAATACGGCTATATAAACACACGTGAATGATTACGGCAAAATAGATTCCAAGGGCAAATTGCCGTCGACGGCAAAATAACCACTGCCTAAATTTAAACATAGGAAAAACAGTTTTGCAGAATATATGAGATGATAAGTCCGCAAGAAAAGTAAGATGCCAAGTTGCAGAATCTGGTGACTCTATTGCCCAATCGCTTCTACTCAAAATCAAACTCCTATAGCCTCTCATTATTCTACTGCAAATACAATTAAACAAAAAATGATGACTGTGAGAATGCTGCAAATAACTTTAACATCTATGTGGTTCAAAGTAAAGCGCACAATATTAGAACCTGCAATAAAAAATTCAAAAGATATGTAACCTACAGATTGTGGAAGTTGCAATTATTTCCAGTAGGAATGGTAGCGTTCCGTTACATATAGGGTCTCGTGTAATACATAGGATCAGTGGTGGGATTCAGCCGGTTCGCACCGGTTCTGTAGAACCGTCTCACGGAATTTTATCAGCGAACCGGTTGGCATTACTGGTTACTGTCAATGGATTTTTGCATCTTATCTGACACACCGATTTTTGAGATCAAGTAGCTCACGTGTTTTTTTCAAAATGTGCAATGGTCAAGTTCGCACGTAACAGTTACACAATGTGTTAATTTTTATAATTGTAGTAATTTTCCTTTTGTGATTGTTTGTCTGAATATTGAATTGTTGCGTCATAAGTACAAGTCATGAGACGACTACTGCTTTTTAGTGTGCTTGTTAGCAGTGATGGGATTGAGCCGGTTCGCACTATTCACTGGAACCTGGGGTTGCATCAGGTTATTGCAACTACTTTAATCTCAAGCATAGGTTGTTGTTGTTGTTGTTGTTGTTATTGTTTACCCAACCCCTTCCGAGGATGGGAGCATCGCGGAGGACCATGGAGCCCCAGAAGCCGAGCAACTCCCCAGGGTCTGGACCAGAGATCGTTGAGAGATAAAGAGTCGCCAAACAGTGAGCGGCGCAAAGAGTCCGTAGCTGGACAGTGCAGAATGAGATGAGAGGTGTCCTAGGACGAGTGTCCGCAAGCGCTGCAGGAAGGATTCTCGATTCTGCCAATCCTAGAGAGATATGAACCTAAAAGAAGGCTGTGTCCGTTGCAGCGTAGACGAGAGAGAACACAGCGAGCTTGACGAGGGAGCACACGTTCCTCGGTGAAAATAGAGGGAACCTGTGTGTCAAAGAATTTCGATTAGGTAGTACGCCTCCAGTCCGAGAAAAGACGAGAGTGGATACAAGAGATAAGAGGAGAGAGACTACAAGGGATAGCAGAGGACGGAAGTAGCGCTCCCCGTCTGGCCAGCTCATCAACCTCGTCGTTCCTTGGGAGCAACGAATGTCCGGGGACCCATTGTGTCCAGAGAGAACGGGAGGAGAGAGAAGACAGCTCCTGCCAGATCTGCCACAGAGTTTGAGATAAGAGGAAAGACGGAGGAGAGGACAGGGTGGCGAGGACAGAACGAGAGTCAGACAGGAGGAGAAAAGAAGAGAAATGGCAGACTTGCTGGTGTTGCCGAGACCAGCAAAGAGCGTGCAGAATAGCGCAGGCTTTAGCAGAGAAACTTGAGCATACTGGGCCTGCTGAAAAGGAAACAGTGGCCTCAGTACCACAGAGAGAGTAGTTGGCAAGTACGCCGGAGCCGCCCTTGCCAAAAGGAAAAGGAACAAAGCCGTCTGTCCAGAGCACCAGATCATGAGGGGGGAGAGAGTCGAGGTGGGTAAGAGCCGCACCTTGACGAGGAGAGGGAGATTAGAGCACGAGCATGGAGTGAAAAGGGTGGACTCCACAGTGGAGGAAGGCATATTTCAAGGAGGAAATGGAGGCCAAGCAAGAAGAGCGTCCCTAGGAGAAGAAGAAGGACGCATGAGCGGGTGAGTGGACGCAAAAGCTCTCCAGGACGATCTGCAGAGTCTTGGTTTCGCTCCTAGTCTGGCCAAACCTGAAATAGAAAAAGAGGTTGGGGGAAGAAGATCCCGCTCATGAGATAAAAGGGTGAAATGAGTCAGGGTGAGATGCAGGGGAGGTAGAGAAGCCTCGGTGAGTAGTAGAGGGATAGGGGGAGGACGAGAGGCAGCCGGTGATGGTGCGACTGGCCGCTCGGTGGAGGCGTTCCAACTTGATGATATTGGTAGCGCTTAGGAAAGGAAACCATCCCGGTGAAGCGTGGGTGAGAAGGGACCGAAGAAAAGATTTATACAGAACAGAGAGGGACTCCGTAGAGGGGCCCCATGAGGAAGCAGAGATACAGCCTAAAACCTTGAGACGTGGGAAAAACTTGACCTTCAGCGAAAATACATGCTTAGAAAAGGAAAGAGTGCGATCAAAGGTGACCCCAAGAAAAGTTGGAGTTGCATTGAAACGGAAGCGGGAGTTGAGTTGGAGGAGGTTGGGGTGGAGGTTAGCTTGATGGGGATCCACTGAGAAGAACGAGGCCTCACATTTGCTCGGATTGAGAGGAAGACACCAGTACTCAGACCAGCGCTTCAATCGAAACAGAGCTCCTTGTGTGACCTCCACCGCAGTGGGGACCGAGGGTGAGGAGGACCAAATGGCCAGATCGTCAGCGTAAAGAGAGCAGCTGACGGAAGAAGGCAGAGAGGCCGGAAGATCATTAATGAAGAGAGAGAAAAGTACAGGGCCAAGAACAGATCCTTGTGGAATACCTCGATGGACTCGAAAGGAACGGCTTTTGTGATTTTGAAAGACCACACAAGCGCGCCTATCAAAAAGGAAAGATTGAGTCCAACGAGCAAAGCAAGGAGGGAGGCCAGTCGAAATGAGTTTATGGAAAAGGGCGGGATGCCAGACAGAGTCAAAAGCTTTGGAGAAATCGATAGTAGACAGGATCGTCCGAGAGCCTGGCCTGGGTTTGTTAAACCCATCCGAAATAGACTGAGAAAGGTACAGAATTTGATTGAGTGTAGACCGTCCAGGGCGGGAACCGGCCTCACGGAGAGAGAAAATGAAATCAGACTTCAGAAAGAAGAGAAGACGGGATAGAATAATGCGTTCAAACAGCTTTGATACGCAGGAGGTGAGAGAGATAGGTCGGAAGGAAGCAGGAGAGTGGAAAGGTGTTTTCCCATCTTGTGAATGAAAATAATGGTAGATGTCTTTGGATGCAAAGAAAAGAATACAAAGTCCAGGAGAGATTGAAGATGTAAAGAGGAAAATCCATGCCAGAGCGAGGAAGGTGCTTTAGCATGGGATAGGCAACTTTGTCTGGGCCAGTGGCAGTGGAGAAGGAGAGGTTGGAAGCAGCCGCAAAAAATTCAGCGGGAAAGAAAGGAGAGTAGAAAGACGAGTGAGACTCCTCAGGGCACGTGGCTCGGCGGAGCTCAGAGAAGTAGCCTCCGGCTCTGCTACGCAGAGCCTTTGGCTAAGAAACAGAAAAGTGGGTTCTCAGGTAGGCGGCGTAGACCGAAGCCGATTCCCTCGGAGAGGAACAGTTTGGGAAGTTAGGAGAGAAGGAAGACGAGGAAGAAGAGCCAGCGACAGAGCGAAGAAAAGAGTTTACAGATTTAGGGTTAGATTTAGGTGAAAGAGAAGAGTCTTTGATAGTCGTCTGCCATGCCTCAGCCTTGGCTTTGGCAATGACTGGCGAGGCACGTCGAGAAGCGGAAATGTAAGCCTGGCGATTTTCATCACTTCTGTGAGCGGCCGTGAAAGCCTTGCATCCTTCACTAACCGCACCTTCCACCTTAGCAGACTACCAGGCTTTAGGATAGCGTTTGATGCGGCTGAAAGGAATGGAAGATTTGGCCGCATTCAGTGTCAGAGAAGTAAAGAAAGCAGTAGCAGAGGAAAAAGAAAGAGACGAGTATTCCTCTGCGGAAGAACAGTGGGAATCAAAGTGGAAGGCAAAGTCATCTCAGCAAGCTTTCTGAAAATTGAAGGAAGGGGGCGCTCGTTGGGGCGAAAGACCGGGGAGAGAGAGAGACAGATAGAAGAATTGGTAGGTGATCAAAACCCAGGTCCTGAAGCACTTCCCAGGAACAGGAAAGGGTGAGAGAGGAGGGAGCGAAGGAAATGTCAGAAGAGGTGCAACTGCCAGAGGAGCGATGGAGAAGAATAGGCATGTTAGAGTCATTGAGGGAAAGGAGGTCAGAATAGATGACCCAGTCGAATACTTCCTCCCCGCGGGGGTCGGAAGTACCTTTTGAGTCCCAGAGGGGGTGATGGGAGTCGAAGTCCTCCAGAAGGAGGAGATTTCTGGAGGAGGAAAGAATGGAGAGAAAAAAGGAGTCGGTTCTGCCATCCGACGGAGAAGAGCGAATTGGGGAGCCTACACATCAAAACATGACAGCGAGGAGGAGTTGTTAAGAGAGATATTGACCCCTACGTAATCAGAGTAGGGATAGAGCGAAGAAAGAGAGAAGGTAGAAAGTTCAGAAAAGGATAAGCCCTGCCTGACGAAAATCATGATGCCGCCGCTAGCGTGCGTGGCATCACGAGAGAGAATGCCAGACCGGGAGTGGGTGCGATCAGATCGCATAGCAGAGAATCCAGGAATCCGGAAAGAGGAACATGAGTTAAGATTGGATTCCTGGATACAAATAGGGTCAACGAGGTGGGACGAAAGAAAGTGTAGCAGTTCAGTGCTCCTGGCTCGAAGACCTCCAGCATTCCATTGAAGAACCCTCAGAGAGTCAGGGCGGAGAGAAAGCAGGAGGCGTAGAAGGACAGCGGTGGTGAGGGTGCAGAGGGAAAAGATACAAAATGGGTAGAAGGGGGATGAGAGGTTTGAAGACGAGAGTAGGGCGAGAGGGCAGCATCAGCAGAGAGGGGGCTAGATTGAACAGGGGAGGTATGCAGGTCGGAGGAGTCCGAGGAGGAAGTCATAGTGTTACGAGCAGGAATGCAGCAGGGGGGCAGCTCCAAGAGTGAGAGCTGTCAAAAGCTCTAAATTTGGAGAGGGAAAGTTGTGAGCACCTTAGATGGATCCATTTGGAGCAGGTACAGCATTGCACTGACCTGCCCCGCCAGGTCACATTTCCAGCGCACGCTGAGCAAAGAAGGATGGGGCCAGGGTTGGGATGAACGTTACCTCTCATCAAGAGAAGGAGAAGAATGAGGAGACGAGGACGGGCAAGAGAAAGGCAAGAGAAGAGAGAAAAGAGGCCACCGATTTTAAAGAACCTGCGTGCTGCCCTTTTGCGGTTGTTTAGGGGGCAGCATAGCAAAAAAATGAAGGGGAGTGCCCTGTGTAACTGGGACCCTCGGGAAGGCCAACAACCATTTCGACCCAACCCAAACGGGATCGGGGACCGCACCACCACGTTGAGGCGGCTGTTGATTGGTTGTTTATTGTAGTCCTGTTAAGGCTTAATTCCATCACTATTTGCTATTCTAATCATTCTACTCTACTATATTTTGCATCCAAATTAAGTGTGAGTTTGGCTATTTGTTTATAATTGTTTAATTATTCTAGAAAAGCTGTAGCAGTATCGACGACATTCCTACATGATCAATCGGATTTTTTTGCGTTTGAATTAAATTTGGTTACATCATCAAGAGTGCGTTTGATGCCGCGATTGAGATTGCGCTGTTCACTAAAGCCTATCCCCAAATCGTGTGACTAAGATAGCAGTAGTCACACCAATACTTCGCTGTCATTTGAAGTTTCCTCTTCCACACTTTTCTTCTCATAGTTTTTGTTTCTTTCTTTGGTCCTAGTCTTTGGAGATTTTGCTTCAACTCTTTAAATCTAAACTTCTGGTATCGCTGCTCATAGAGCATCTTAATCTTTTTTACTTTTGGGCTATCAATAATAATTCTGGTTTTTGTTCGCTTTCTTTGGAATTTGTTCATAGGCGTCAGTCCCATGAGGAATGGGGAATGCATCTCTCCGATATTTTTTGAGGGGGATGTCAATGCTATTGTTCCTCCCCAATAATTTAGCCTTAATATCAAGCTGTTTACTTTAATGTAATTCAAAAGAATCGGCCACAGTTAGCGAGTGGGATTTTTGAGCGGGGCACTTTGATATAAAAGTTGACGCAGGTCAACAGCGCAAATGGGATACTCGACCATGCAAAATCATTTTTTAACTACAATTTTAACACGGTTAATTCTTTTATGATTGATTGAAAAATTTGAACTATTTGGGCGTGGAGACTTCATTGTTCAAAAATGAACAATGCATTGCGATGTGTAAGTCATAATGGAGAGAACTTTCATAAATACAGCATTGCGTGTATGAAACAAGGTGAAAGTGTAATAAAGTATATTTGATTAGCGTGAGTACAAGAAAGGTGTGAATGATCAAACCAACTCACTCTCAAAACTAAAAATAGTTCAGTTTTTTGCTATCGAGCCAATTGTTACAATATTGGCAATGTGTAACGCTCTAAATCTGTAGACTTTGCGTAGCCCGTGCGTGAGTTGAACCCGCGTTGTGTCGTTGCTGTGTTCGTTGCACTGGTGGTATCGTTGCTTATCATCGGTAATTAATCGTTGGATTTGCAAGGTTGACCCTCAAGCGATTGAGATTGCAGTTGTAACTGCCTTCCTATCACGCTCTTGCATTATTCTCAAAGCAGACCAGCTGTAGGAAGGATCGTATACCTAGTTTTGTAAACCTGTGCATTTGAGTTGGAAAACTATCTTAAAGGAGAAGCTACGTAGTCGGTCGATTTGGCAGTAGAGAGCTCAATGATAGAATCAGAGCAATAAAATAAAATGAAATTTATTCCAGTTAAAAACATCTCAACAGTCTGTTTCACCTAAGGCGGCTCGTCAGAAGGTAGTTCTAAAACACAACACTGGCATAAGATGAAATCCAAAATTAATAAATAAATAGAAATTAAAATTAAATTATATTTTATAGAAGGCTCGAAACTCAGGGGAAGGTAAGCTCTACAGATTTGCCTTACTCAAGCGCTGCTGACGAGCCGCCTTAGATGAAACAGACTGTTGAGGTGTTTTTAACTGGAATAAATTTCATTTTATTTTAAAGGAGAAGCTTGTAGGTACCAACGTAGAGGAAATTTGGGTAAGTTGTTCTCTTTTGTCGATCGTTATCGTGTTGAAGATGTCGTAGAGAAGAAGCAATTGGGAATTGAAATAGTTTGAAACCGACGTCGACGCCAACTCCGTTGCCGCGCTACGCTACTCCTTTTGTTTATATAACAATTCGCAATGTTTATAATTTTTATTCTCAGTTTCTGTGCATCGCCAATACAATTCGTATCAAAGGATTTGTGCAAGAAAGGTCAGGTAACGGCAGTGCGAAGAAAGACAAACGCACACGTTTCGTCTGTTTTACTCTTTGAGATCTGTCTCGAATTCGGAGATCACCCAAGGGTCTCTGTGCTATGAACTCGTTACAATAATAGCGACATAGGAGAAGAAGATACTTAGGACGACTCACAATGCTTGCAAGTTGAAACTGCATCGTGCCGTCATGTAGCGGGAGTAGCCACGATCCTTACAGACTATCTTCATCTACTGCGTTGGAGTCTTCAACCAAAGATAACAGTAGAAGGAAAACAACAGTAGCATCGTTTGAGAGCGATTTACTTATAGAAAATTTTGATTGCTGCATTACCATTTCTGAATTGTTGTCCCAAACAGCATTCTATTCAAAGCCAAATCAACCTGATGCAAATGAAATGCCGGTGAAAAAAAAAATTAAGCAGTCGATTTCAAAGTAAATGGTAAGTTGCATGTCTTTGGATTCATCACAGTCCTACTCCGCAAAGCGTCCTATTTTGGACCTACATGAAAGCAGATGAAAGAGGGTAACTTTGCACTTATTCGAAGTAGGACCCTAAATTTTGGTCAAACAGTTTTAAAAAATTGAAGAAAGTAGTTAAGACATTTAAAGATCATCAACTTTCTGACGCTTATCGGACTGCTGTTACAAGACTAGAAGCATCATCAAGACGCCTTCTGTATGCACAGCATAAAACATCTTACTGAAAGAAGGCAAAAAAATCCAAGCACTTGCTAGACATGAGAATATTTTCGTCATTAACATTTCTTTTATGCCAAGGTTTGACTCTTTAAAGTCCTAGATAAGCATCGGGAAAAATTTTCAACTCTTAAAATCGCTAGCCGAACATGACCAGGAGCAGTGTAACTTTATGCAAAGATCAACGAAGTGTACGTCACACCAACGTTACTATATACTGCAACGATCAAGAAGATTAGCGACAACATTTTAAGAAAATTATCGAATAATATCAGTAAAGTGAAATATTTTGCTATTATGGTAGATGGTAGCAAAGATATTACTGCAAAAAGCAAGAATCAATTTGTATTCGGCATGTTTACGCAATGATAATCGTTCATAAAAAATTCATGGGTCTCTGGATGTAATGCATTTCTAATACAGTACACTAGGCAACACAGAGCAAATGATACTAAATAACACAACAAACCCTGTAAACCAGTGGTTCTTAAACTTTTTCGTATGTTTTACCCTTTTAACAAAGATGATTATCAGATTTACCCCTAATATATAAAATGGTGCTCATTTATTAAAAAACTAAAGAAACAAATTACATCAGTTATATTTAATGCGACGGATGCCCTTGCTTTTTGGCAACGAGTTGTTCAATATCTGGTAAAGTAGTAGATAATGCACAACGAATATCAGATTGAATATGAAGTCGGTTTCTTGCTTTGGATTTGATAGTAAGCAATGCAGAGAAGCCGCATTCGCATAAGTAAGTTGAAGAAAACGGAACCAGAATATTCAGAGCTTGAATACCTATCCTTGGATAGCAATGTTGCATTTTAACCCAAAACTCCTCTAGTTTACAAGATTGACACTCATCTTTTGCAAAAGAATCGTTTGTTAATTCTATAAATTCTTCTTGGATTGCTTCAGGAACATCTTCCACTTTATGTACAAAAGGATTTCTTGCTACTTTCATCAAAATGCTACCAGTATTTATCTCGGGAAAATATCGTTCAAATTCATCCTGCAAGTTTCGAAGATGGCTGATAATGTCCTCCTTCAAGTTTTGATTGAAATCATTTCCAGTTATCTCAGTCAAGCGGTGAAATGATGCAAAGTTATTATTTTCTGCTCGTTGCCTCCAAAGATTGAGCTTTACCACAAACGCATTGATGGCATTACTGTGTACGATTATGTTAGTTCCTGGGCCTTGCAGTTTCTTGTTTAGTTGATTAAATGCTTCAAATATGTCAGCAAGGTAAGCTAAGTGTGTAGAAAATCCGTCTCCACCAAATGCCAACAAAAGATCGTGTTTTTGTTTTGCAAGTAAAAACAATTTGACTTCTTCTCTTAGTTCGAAAATACGAGAGATCATGCTCCCTTTTGACAGCCAGCGAACTTGAGTGTGATATAAAAATGCACTATGATCAGCATCCATATCTTTACAAAGCTGGCTGAAGAGTCGAGTGTTGAGTGCTGAACTTTTTACATAATTAACGACTTTAATTACCACAGACATATGTTCGTGAAGTCTTCTCGGAATGGTTTTTGAAACAAGCGCCGCTTTGTAAATCATGCAATGTGTTCCTTGAATTGCTGGATTTTTCTGCTTTACCACGGAAATCAATCCAGATTGTGCACCAATCATGGCTGGAGCGCCATCAGTGCACACCCCAACTAGCTTACTCCAACTCAATTAGGTTTTGTCAAAAAAGTCAATCAGCGTTTGAAAAACATCGACTACCTTTGATGTTCTTTCCAAAGGTTGACAGAACAGAAATTCCTCATTAATCCTCTCATCTACAATATATCTGACATAGACAAGTAGCTGTAAAAGATTGGATATATCGGTGCTTTCATTCAGCTGAAGAGCAAAAACAGGAGAGGAGTCAATCTTCGATAACACTTTGCTTTTAATATCATCCGACATTTCATGGATTCGGGATTTTATTGTGTCATTAGACAGTGATATTTGTTTCATTGTTTGAGATGCTTTTTCTCCCGGCATCAACTTCACACTTTCCAGTATGCAAGTTTTCAGAAGGGTTTCACCAATTTTGTGTGGCTTTTTATTTTTTGCCACATGTAAAGCAACGGCATATGATGCATGTACAGCGGCTTTGTTAGTTCGCCAAAACATTCCAGTTTGGTCTAGTTTTTGTCTTTTCAGACTGGACAGTTTGACTCAAAAAAGGACCGGTTTTTGCTCATCATACTTGGAGGAGCATTTGCTAGGTGTTGTTTTAAAGGAGCAGGTTTCATGGTACTGTTTGAAAATGTTTTCATGCACACACCACACTGAGGAATTTAAAGACCATCCTCAAGAAGATATGTAAATCCAAAATCCAAATAATTGTCCTGGTACTTTCTCTTCTTTTGTGACATGCTATTTTAAGACTAAATTTTATGCTGCGAATAAATAAAAGTAATAACTTGAATCTCAAAACAAAGAAAGGTTGAACAGCTAGGCTAGGCAACGAAGAAAAGCTATAGTTTCTTGGTTGCTAAGCTGAATTGTCCCTACTTATTAATAAATGATCAAACAGTAAATGACGTAACAATGAGGCAACTAAGAGACAAGGATGTTTCCAATTCAAATCACAAATCGTAGCGCTAACAAGTATCAATTAGCGAAGCATAACGTTACCGACGCTAACAAAGTACAGCGTTTGTTACTCATTTACCCCTGAAACGAGGAAATTTACCCCCAGGGGTAAATTTACCCCAGATTAAGAAATGCTGCTGTAAACTAACGTTCAACGTAACTTAGCAAGTTTAATTTTTGCTTAATGGCGGTGCATTAGAAGTTTGTGTAAAGTATTGGCAATTTATCTAATTTTTTTATCTTCCTGAATAATTTTAATAGATATACGTCACTGAATATGCTTCATCATGGCACTGCTTCGAGCAGTGAAAAAATTTGCGAGTGAGAAACAAAAACATTTTTCTCATTTAAAACTGTTGACCTGGGAATGGAATCTCAAGCTGTAGGGCTAGCATCTCCTGATGCTTGGGAATATGATGGATCTTTTGTAGAAAGCCGCCGCCACTAATGCAAAAATGTGAGATTTGAAAAAAACACTCCCGCCACGTACTATAGATTGCGCTCTCCACGTTTTAAGAACTGCAGATTGCGCCTAACCCTAACCCTAGGTCGATAATTATTAATTTTTTATTTTGAGCGAGCGGTTGTGGGGGTGTTTTTTTGGCGAGGCTTTCTACAAAAGATCCAATATGATTTCGCTGAAAAACAAATTAGAGTAACATCACCCATTTCATCACCACAAGCAAGATTAGCAGTTGGCGAACAGTTTATGGTTGTTGCCAAGCACGAATTATGGTGTGCTGCAACACCAGCTAATTGGTGTTGACAGCTTATCGATCGGCATGGATCGTTGTTTCGAGACTCTCCTAGTCATATTTCCTACGATCTGTGACCGCTGATAATGCAAAATTTTTATCAGGAAAGATATCTCTATTGTAATAAAATATGTCAGTCAATATGTCAGTAAAACCAGCCAATATATTTTCTGGGTGTCAAAACTAAAATATATGCAGCATTGACCACTAACGGAAAGTTGTACATTGTTATATTTTGATCTGGTTCGCTTCTAATCCATGTGTCAACTGTTTTCTTGAAATAAGATTTCAGAGGTCCAAATACATTTTATCAAGAGGCTGCAACCGGTAGGATATAAGTAATGAAAGTACAACTATTGCAATCCCAAAGTGTTTTGCAGTGTCAACAGCATTGAAAGATAAATGAGATTCATGATTATTGCAAACCAATAAAATAGGGATAGTTATTAAACAATGCGCAATTTTAGCCGGGTATTCTTTGCAGATGCAAAAAATATCTTTGTCAATCCAAGCTGATGGCGAAGCAGCTCCTTTTAACTAGTTTTTATGGTGCACACAGAGCAAAATGAAAACAGGAGGGATAAAATTGCCAGTAGCACTAATAGTCCTCACCAAAGCTACCGATTGGCTCCATTCTCTTGACGTTATGGAACCAACTTGCTTTGTCCTGCTTCGCTAATTATCGCTTTGTGAGACTGAACTGTTGTCATCTCACATTCATCAACGTTGTAGATATTTTCCGCAGAAAAGTGGTTCCTGTAAAATATTACATAATAATCTTTAGTTTGATTTGTACCAAAAGAATTTCTTTTTTTGACGATATAGTACCTACTTGACATAACTTTAAATGTGGTTAACCATAAAATAAACCTCACCTATGCATGTCGCTTAAGAGATTATCAAAATATTTCCAAACATTTTGCTCCAAGAAAGCTGCAGCTTGAGCCAGAGAAGTCCCTTCAGCTGTACGACTAACAAAGAATTTCGTTCATCGAAGGATAAAAACCACTCAAGACCTGAAGTATACAAAGTTGTCTGCAGACCTGCATCGACACAGATGTAAAATTAATTAAGCCTATTCGCTTTATTTACATATGTGTTAATGATAATTCGTGAGACAACAATGGAAGCGTTAAACAACGATAGGACAACAGATATTTTAACATCCCACCCATCCCTGATAGTGCATGAACAATTAAATTGGTTTGGAGTTTCCATGTGCTGCTATTCGCCACAAACCAACAAAGATGATTATTTTTAAGTGTCTTTTCCAAGGGCACAGAATTCCGACATCCAGTGCAAACGTTAAACTTTCAACCTTGCGATTACAAGGAAGTGACCAAGCAGATGCAGCAGGCAACCAACACATTACGAATTGGGTTTGATTGTTTGTTATAAACTATATAAAGAAAGGTACAACCAAGTACTGTATTTAATGCTGTAAATTTAAGACTATGAGCCAAATTTAAGAAGATCGGAATAAAATTATTCGTACGATGACTTTACAAGAGGTTTGTTTTTCCTGACAAAATAATATGGTGTCAAAAATATATCTTGCTCACCTGCTTTCCTGTTTTTCATTATTAAATTGCTGAGTGTTTTCACTTAGTTTTGAACTGCGAATTCACATGAAAGCTTTCTGCACTTAGTTTGTGATAATCCGTGAAACTGAGAAGCTTAATATTTAATATGCTCAGCAATTTTCATAGACTGTAAAAATTTGTAAAAAAAACTCTTGATAACTGTGTATGTTTTCCTTTTCTTGACTGCGCTTAGAAATATATCTACCCGAGATTACGCGGGCTATTTCGAATTCTCTAACAATTTTTCCAACAAATATTCCGCTTTTAACTTTTTTTGCTGCTTCATCCGTCACTAATTGCGATATTTCTCCTTGTTTCCCTTTCTTCTGGTATTTCAGAGACATATTTAATTTCCTGAAAAGCTGACGTTTATTGGCTAAAGTTAAGCCTTGGGATCAAGTTGCCTCCACGAGCTATGATTAATTTCCCCCTTTTTCGCCATGAAAACAAAGATCATGTCTGACAATTTGCCTAAGATACTAGAAGGACATGTATGCGTTACAAAGAACACTTAGCAAATGCTATATTCTACCAAAGTGTTTGCTCTTAGTTGAAACACTTAACGTTGAAACTAGTTAATACAACATGTAGCTCTTACGTGGCTCAAAAACAGCCTACCTTGATTTCTTCGAACCGCAAAAGCGAAAGAAGCTTACGTTCTGTGTGCAACCAGAAGGCATTGTTATACAACACTTGATGTCGCATCTTTAATCCTAGCAATATTTTTAAAAAGTTATATGGAATGATCATCTTATCACATGGCTCAACTTACCTGACTAACCTCTACTAGGAAAACAGTTTGACACTTTTGGCAACCACAGCCTATTTCTATGAATACATGAGTTGCTAGTTGCTAGCCAGCAATTTTCAAGGTGATCTCCTATCAAAAGGGATCTGCCTCCAGCATCAAAGTACAATAGAAAAATTTGCTCAAAAATGATCACCAGCATCATACGGTACCATACAGCAATCCATTACATCATGTCAATAACCCGCGACCGGTTTCGACCTTATTGGGTCTCATCAGGCGGGTGTAAAAAACACTCAATAATAAATATGCTAAAAAAAACAAATTTGCCATTGGGTGCAAAAAAAATCCAATGTAAAAACAATATGATACAGCAATACCTATATCATGGGAGTCACATTCAAGGACACACACACATGACATGGACAACAAGTCACATCGGTAAGCCCTAATAGGGGTGCAGGATCATTGTCAAGACTTATCAATAATACATGAGTTGCTAGTTGCTAGCCAGCAATTTTCAAGGTGATCTCCTATCAAAAGGGATCTGCCTCCAGCATCAAAGTACAATAGAAAAATTTGCTCAAAAATGATCACCAGCATCATACGGTACCATACAGCAATCCATTACATCATGTCAATAACCCTGTTGTATGGTACCGTATGATGCTGGTGATCATTTTTGAGCAAATTTTTCTATTGTACTATTTCTATGAAGTAGTAAAAAGTTTTGCTCCCAATTCACTTCAAAAGAATTCGTCGGTTCACGCAAAGATTTACGGTTGAACGTTTTGCGCTCCTTTTCCATTTTTTCCTTATTGTACAAAGGAGCAAAATATGAAGAAATATACAGAAGTGGATTTTGAATTCGCTATGTTTTGTTCATAACCATGATAAACGTGTAGTGATTTGGTACTCAAACACTACACGTTACAATGAATCCTTTAGGAACGTCATGCTCCGCCGTCCACAATTTCACATGTGCTTTGTGTACGATTAGTTGTGAAGAAAAGTTAAAGGTCGGAGTCAACAATACTGTAGCTAGACCAAGTATTTTTCTCGCTAACGATTTTATTTGAATAAGATTTTGTTGCAATGTGTTAACATTTGTGTAAATATATATTACAATTGGCTTTCGATTTGTGCATTTGCTGAGAAATTCCTACAAACGTCTTTGCCCGTGTCATGTCAACCATAAGCCAAATAAATTTTAGGAAAAGTCAAATACGTTCAATCACTTGTTGTTGTTGATACCCGACCCCTTCAGAGGGATGAAGGCATGGCGGGAGACCTTGGGGCCCCAGAAGCCGGGCAACCCCATAGGGCCTTGACCAGAGATCGTAGAGACAGAGAGTCGCCAAAGAGCGAGCGGCGCCAAGAGTCCATTGCGGGACAGTGCAGAATGAGATTAGAGGTGTTCTGGTGCTGGCAGATGACCCGAGGCGCTGCATAATGGATTTTCGATACTGCCAATTCTAGAGAGATAAGAGTTTTTAAAAGAAGGCTGTGTCCGTTGCAGGGGAGACGAGAGAAAACACAGCGAGGGTGACAACGGAACACAAGCAGGATTGCCAGTTGTTACTTTTGAGAACAAATTGTTACCTTTGCTCGTAAGTTTAAAATTTGTTACTTTTGCTACGACGCTTCCAAAAATTGTTACGATTTCACTTGATTATTAACATATATTTTAGTTTTAATAATTCAGAGTTAGGTCAGTAGGTATATATTAATCTGTGAAATCATAGTCACCAAATATACAATATATTTGACATCACAAATGCAGCTGGCACTGTACGTTACCGAAGCAGTGCAGTGTATCAAAGGAGAATCTTTCGTAAGCAGATAATCACGTTGCCATTGCGAGTTTTAAGCACTCAACAATCGCTGTTGTAGACAGTGAACCGACTGACTGAAACCGAGATGTGGATAGCCGGTGCTATCCGTGAAGGAAATTACATCTGCAATAGAACTTCCTCAAACTCAATCCTTGTATAAAGCATCCAAATCATGTCTTTGTTTTTATTTTGATTAAAGTATTTGATCGTAATCTAACATTCACTATTAACACATAGGTTAATAAAATATCAAAAAATTAAAGGAAATTGCAGAAAACATTTTTAACATCACGACGAAAGTAAGACACAGGTTAGCCTATCGATAAGCGTTAGTTTGACTAAAAGCAGTTTCCAGTCGCATATTCTGCAGAGTGATGAAGTATGCGCTGGTGCAGTTTTGCTAGTTAAAGTCACGTTCTTGACCAAAATCCCTACACTCAATATAAGTGTCAACTTTGTATGATAGTAGTGTTTTAAATTTGGGTTTACTCTGAGGCCAAGGGCAGTTTATCTCGACGGGCCGCGGCTTGCAATTAAGTCCAAACAAAGAGATTAACCCCGCTTGGCCTCAGAATACATCGGACAATTGGTTCTTACGTCTGCGTAAAATTAAAGTAAAAGCCATCCAAAGTACTTTTCATCAAGCCGTAGTTCTCAATAACACTGAACAACTAATGAAACGAGCGAGCATAGGAATGCATTTCACCAATGTTAGAATTAATGACATGGTGAGTTGGCCAACGAATTCTAGCCTAACGCCAATTAAGAGACCAAAAAATACATGTAAATAAACAGGGATTGTTGTTTAACCACCCGGTAGAGAACACACCAAAACTAGAAAACAATCCTAAAATATCCTTTTAAAACAGTGATTTTCAACCTGCGTGCCGTGAAGCATTACTGAGGGTGTCGCGAGTTTTGGTTTCATCCTTTCTGAATCAAAGGTCACATGGGCCAGAGTTCCCAATATGTTTTTAGTGTATTAGATAATTTCTACCATTATGTATTAATCTCTTATCTTTCAATAATGCAATAAATGTGCTGTTTAAGTACCAAAGGTATTCTTTTCTGAATTCTGCAGCGTAGAATCGTCGATTTCTACTGCCATGCAGTAATGCGCGTGCGTGAATGATATCTGAAAGGAAGTATTGCATAAGTGGCCAGCCAATGCCACCATCCAGCAGTCTGTCAGACGTGCTCAGGAATGTAGGAGGTATAGAGCTGCAAAGCTTATTTCGACCTAACACTGATGTGATATCTATAGTAATTTCCTTTTTTTAAGCGAATACTACCGGACGTTTTTTGGCATTTCAAGGAACATTTTTAAATAACGCATATCTGAAAATTTTTTCTTTTCTAAGGTTTTCCCAAATTATGAAAATAATCTGACGACTTTCGGGAAGAAAGGAGTTTCATTGTCTACTAAAAAATGCACTTTCGAATGCCAAAAAATGCCAGCCCATTTTTTCACTTGACAATACCCTTTTTTTCCGAGCTTTTTAGAAATGGATAAATTTGCTATAAAAAAAGGGAAAGTTAGAAAATGATGACAATGAAGGAAGTGCTGAATTTTGATAAAAAAAAACAGGGGAATGGCAGTGTTACTTCTAAATCAGTTGTGCGCCAGTACCAAGAAAACTACTTGTCCTTCGCATCCATTTCATCTGCAGAAGAACGCCGTCCTTTGTGTGTTGTCTGTGGCGAGAAGCTGGCAAACCAAGCTATGGTTCCAAGTTGAAGACACCTTCACATAAAGTACTCGGATTTATGCGAGATATTCATAGAATATTTAAAGTCTTACAGCTAATCAAGCACGCCGGTCTCAACCATTAACCAAACTCCCAACTATTTCTGACAGAGCTCAAAAAGCAAGTTATGCTGTTGCAGAAATCGTTGCCAAAAAGAAGAAATCACATACAATTGCAGAATCGGTATTACGAGCATGCTGTAAAATTGTAAATAATATGTTTGGCTGAAAATATAAAAGAGGTTTTGAAAATCCCTACATCAGATAACAACATGGCATTACTGAAAAAGCTCAACTCGGTTTTATGAACTACAGATTTTTTTTTTGACGTCAGAAGAGTCTGAGCTGGCTGACCTGCTCAGTAATGAAATCTGGTGCAATTCCTGGATTATAAAACATAGCAGCCAGAAATACGACTTTATAGCACCAGGCTTCATTACTGAACACACTAAATAAGAATATGCAAGGCAAAAATGAAAATATCCTAAAATGTACTGACAAAGTTAGCTCCTTCAAGGAAAAACTGACATTGTGGGGAGCCAGAATAAAAAAAGAAATCAAAGTTGAAATGTTTGAACTCACAAAAAATTGTAGACTGGACAAAACCATGTCAGCTTAATACAAAGTTTGTCACTACTGAGTAAAAACATTGAAAAGCATTTCCCATCACTTGATGCATCTTCCTTAGACTGGGTGAGAGATCCGTTTGTGTTGAATGCGTGCGATCAGCAGGATTAACTATTGTCGAAGAGGATGAGCTGACGAAAAACAGAAATGACAGAGGACTGAAACTGAAGCACCTATCGGTAGATGTCATTCTGGTTATCCCTCCAAAAGGAATACCCATCATAACAAAGAAGGCAGTTGAAGTACTTTTTTCCTTCACAGCATCATATCTGCGTGAGGCAGACTTCTTTGCTATGAACGCAGTGAAAAGCAATACCAGGGTCACGGCTTCGGACACTGGAGGACCTGAAAGTACACCTGTCGGCCATTCGACCTTGGACGAGAAACACGAGACAACATCAAGCACAGGTTTCCCACTAATATGTTCCTGCTAGCGAAGATTTTCTTGTTTTCAATTACGTTTGCATTTGAATACCTCAATAAAATCTATGCCCAAAAGCTTCATATTGTTTCTTAATAAATGGCAACTTTTCCAAGGAGATCTTCATTCAGTGCAATAACAACCAACATGTAAAAAACTTTCAAATTCTATTGAAAATAATAATCAACAATAAACTTTAGGAAATCAAATTAACAAATTATTAGTTTTTTAACCCATAAACACGAATCATCCCTGTTCTTTCAAAAATTTAAGTAACCAAATGTTTCCTTAAATACTAATCATGCGCCCTGATCATTTTATTGCCTTGCTCACCGTTCCGCGAGATGAAAAAGATTGAAAATCACTGTTCTAGAAGCTGTACTCACATAGAACTTTGCGGAAAAATCTCACGAAAAATATACTGCAGACATACATACAAGTGCTCATTTGGCATAGTGGGTAGTAAAAGACACAATTACTCGGACGTTATTGTAAGCGCTAGATGAAGATAGAGAGGCTTAGAAGTTAGCAAAGCAAGTTTCCTGCGTCGATAATCTATTGGCTTTTTGTATCTGAAAACAAAACAATTGTTTTAGAATTAACGGACTTCGAAATCGATCTTTTCACTGCATCCTTCTCGCGCATGCAAGATCGATCAAACGGTTAGATCATTATTAGTTGGACATCACAAAAATATAAATGAAAAATACGTTGTCTACAAGTGCTAATATGAGAGCAGATAAGAATGGAATGCGCTTAAAGTAGAACATTAAGCTCGCACTATGTAAACCCAATTTCTTGACATCATTTAGTGCTCTGTGACGACGGTCTGCAAGTGCTGACAGTAAAGCCTCGGTCGTTACTTCAAATTTTCGATTGGGCCTGTCAAGGGCTTATGTCCGATGATGATTCCTCTTTGTGACGGAGTCCGGTATAAAATCGAATACCCAGCCCACGCACAACCCCGATCAAATAAGCGGACGCGTCATGACCAGGTTAAAAGAGTCAGTTTGTTTCAACCCATCATGACTGCAGACTACGCACTGGCAGTCGCACTGCAGACAATAAGGGAGAAGAGCATTGGTGATGTCCAGTCGTCTTGGGTTACACGCTGCGTGAAAACTGAGCAGCTTAACTAGCGTAACCCGATCAGGCACAAGATTAGAATTCAGGTCTGGTTAATTTATTGCGTTATGACATGAAGCATTACGTGACGACGATGTTGCTGTTGTGTTTACTTCCACTCTTCTTTTCAATGAAGGCACGGCATGAACGCTTATCGAGATTCACACCGCAAACCCAATCAAAATTCAAGCTATGCCAAAGCCGCAGTGCATTTCAAACAATTTTATGAATACACACACCGCATACTGGCAGCTTCACCGCCAACCAAACACACAATCATTGTTGGACGAATATAAGTCGCCTTTTGCGTAAGTGGTGGCATAGCTCGGTGATGCACGAGAAACAACAACATTGCGTCGTGTTTGAGTTAAGCGTCTACCAACCAGTAACTTACAATTCAATGACGCATGGTCCTGGTTTTAGTTCATCAACTTCCATAAAAGCATAACACTTGGTGGCGGTAGAACGTCGCTTTGGTTTGTAATAGCGCATATCAAAAAATACAGCGGTTCCTGAAAGAGCGCAAGTTTACACGAAGATGCAAAGCTATAACCAAGCCTTTGCATGAGGTTGGCTATTGATAGTCGCAGTGTTCTCTGGGTACCCAAAGTTAGAAACCTCGTTTTGAATATTGAAATACAACTAACAGCAGATTACAAGATCCTGGAAGTGCTTTGCAATCGCGACAAGCCTTTGTTTCAGTTCTTCAAACTTAACACATTACTACAGCTAACGATCGCGAAGTATTTGAGTGAAGACTGATCTTATTCCGATTCAATTATCTGCTCTGTCGAAAATTAATTACTACCTAAATAACCGGCACGGTGGTTCGCAATCAATGCACCTCGGTTTAATTTCCTAGTCGAGTCATATCGACTATAAAAATCGTATTCACAACTTTCCTGCTTGGCACTGAGCAGGAAAGGAACAGTCTTTACCAACAACCAGAAAATTTGCTTGTTGTGTCCTTGGGTAGAGCACTCACCGTGATACCTTTTTCTTTATGTGGCAGACAGGAGCCGGGTCCATGCATTCAACCAGTCGTTGTGACCCAGTATGACGAAAGACTACAAACACAGCATGAACACATACGCGAGAAGAACCACCTAACTACACATCGGTACCTGTGCGCATTTCTTCTATTGCCATTTGTAATTCGACGCTAACATTAAAGTGCAGGTATGTATCGTCACGTGATGAAGGGTAAGGAGTTTGCTGGGAGAGACACTGATCGATTCCAGTTCGATCTAAAACACACGTAGACAGTTCATGGAGACTGAAAGATGAAGAAGAACTATTAAGGTTTCTACAATGCTAATTTTGTTTAAAAAAAAAGAACCGCTTCACAAGATAATTAAAAATACAACGACATATACATTAATAATACTTCCCAAGAACAAGCGAATCTAAATTAATTGAGCGAGTGAAATGAAAAGTTAGGTTTTGGAGAAAAGTCTAACGGTAAATGATTGGATAAAAACTTCATATTAACATTTGATCGCTTGCACGCATAAAACTGGCTCTATGATATCATAATACGTCTGGAACGATCAACACAAATCTTCGCTACCGAAGATCATAATATGAAGATGTTTTCAAAAATTGCAACCTTTTTGCAAAATCAGTTTATTAAAAAACTGATTTGTAACCTCATTTCTCAACTGATTTTTAAACTTTTTTCAACAAATTAAAGGATATTTCAATGCGATTCCGATAGTGTATAATACGTACAATTAATATTAGCTTTTATACTGAAAAAACTGAACTTTAAGACTTGTGGTGTAACTTTTTACCCCTCCAAAAAAGTGGTAAGCTCAGTAAAAACAG
The DNA here is from genome assembly GCA_963675345.1 of Trididemnum clinides. Taxonomy (NCBI): domain Eukaryota; kingdom Metazoa; phylum Chordata; class Ascidiacea; order Aplousobranchia; family Didemnidae; genus Trididemnum; species Trididemnum clinides. The sequence continues at coordinate 9,187,958 of OY776290.1, forward strand.
GTAATTTTAATACAAAAACGTTATTGTAAGGTACTAGCAATTACTGTCCATTGAAAGCTTAAGAAATTTGCTTTCCAGCAATATGTGACTCCAATTACTTGGGGTTAAAGATTAGTTTATGATGGCAGATGAAAAGTTGGTTGCCATACATGATGTTTCATTTTTAGTTGAACAATTATCCTATTTCACCTAATAAACTTGCAATTGTTACACAAAGTTAGTTCCTTGGTACAGTTTGACTACTTTTCCTCACAAGCATGGTTCTTTTGCAATATCTGTCGACGTTTTCAAAAAGATCCATCAAAAAGTGAAGTCTCGAAATGTTTATGAAATGTAGTCTATCGATTAAAAACAAACAAAATTTTGGTGCCTACAGTTCACAAAATTGCAATTTCTAGAAAAACTAAGTCCTTTGGTACATTTTGTCTATTCTTTCTCGATAGCATGGATCTTTGGCATGATCCATGAAATTATTCAGAAGACTCATCGAAAAATAAAGTCTACAAGATTTAAAGTGTAGCCAACTCCAAGCAAAACACTTGGTGATCACCCAAGAAAAAGACGATTGCTTAAAGGTAGTCCTTTTTTATCAATTGCAACGAAATGTAATTGTCGAGCTACATATGATCTGAATGCTGAAGCAATTTCCTTTGCGACTGGGCAAGGCTGGTGCAGCACCAGCTGATTTGATCTCCTCTCATTTGGACATTATTAATGGGGGCCCCGCTATTGTTATAAATGAACTGTGAGTACTTCATTTCGGGTTAGTTTGCTCTTTGCATGGCGGCGTTTATGTCAGGGCCAATGAACATGCATGCAGTCATAGACGTTCGTCCATGTTAATTTGCCTACAGTAACGAAAAAGTGGTAAGTAGCGATCCATATTTTTAATGGCTCAAAACGCATTGTGAGATCACAATCTTAAATGACATCGCAATGCTTGCCACTATGTAGTAAAAACAACAGAACGCAGCAAAATTATCCACTATCCATTTGAGAACGAACAAAAATGGTAAAACCCATTACTGATATTTGTAATTGCAAGGATATCGGTACAAAACACTATCTTCATTTAACAGTAGGGAAGTCTGGATTAGGGGCCCACAGTTAAATGTAATAAAATCCCATATTTAAGAAAAGATCAAAATTAAATAATAATAGCATCAATTTGTAACACTGGATTAAGAGGGAATGCTTTTGTTTGAAAAGAGCTTAATAGGCGCCTATTGCGATAGGTTATATGACTTAGGGCAAAGGCATGGCCCCTTTTCATAATATGGCCGAATTAAAGCAAACAGCGCAGGCAAAAATCTTAATGTCACAAATAATAATACAAAAGTAGGCCCACAAAATCGTCAAATAAGCCTACCACTAAATAGCTCATTTCTTTATGAATCAAAACGACCACCATTTGGGCGACGCCATCAATTTTGACTATGTTTCACCCCCCCTTACACTCTTAAAAATTACGAATGGTAGTTTGTTTCATCATTCCTTCTTTTTGAATACTTCCAGTCTTGATTAATAGGCCAACATGATTAGCATTACATGCACAGGAACTATGGCTTATAGTTAGTAAAACATTTCGTTGTGGTTCCAACAAATGTTTGTACGGTGAAGCTGGCGCAGCTGCATTAACTGATACGTTTTACATCGGCATGGGTGATAGTATAGCCTGCCGGGGTTAAATCGCACCATGTTTAGGAGAAACATGTTTTCTATTTTGCTTGATAATAGCTTTATAGATCTACCCGGATCAAAACTGAAAATTTGGGAAAAGCAAGGACTCATTTAACTTCTATGAGCATATTTAAGCAAGAAAAAACGAATATCAATCATAATGCGTAGCCAGCAGGGGCTTGAAAAAGTTTTGAGGCGAAATCAAAATTACCAACGTCACTGTGTTAAATCGCACCATATGCAAGATATTAACGGTATTTTGCTTTTTAATAGCTTTATAGAGCTACCGGAGTCAAACCAAACATTTGGGGAAAAGCAAGGACACTTTCAACTCCCCAGGGCTCAAGCAGGGAGAAAAGAACATGCTACATAATGCGTAGCCGGCTAGGACTTGAGAAAGTTTAAGGGGAAATCAAAAGAAAACAGCGTCACTGTATGAAATCGCACCACATGAAAGACATTTTTGCCGTTCTGCTTTAGAATAGCTTAATATTAAAAATGTGATCCCTACTTCCAAACTATGGAAAACACATGGCTCTCTTGGGTTCGTGCCAGCAATGAACAGAGGCCATAGACCTAAGGCATAGCCAGGATCTTGAAATGAGATATTCTATCAGGAAAAGTCGTGAACATCTTATGTGCAGAAAACACATAAACGTTTGGTAACTTTTCATACAAGAGCCTGATAGGTAAAGCCGGCTGATCAGATACTCTCAACCCCAACGTTACTGATGGGGGCTGTTCGGGTGACGCCGTCATATATACTATAAAGTAAGGATTTTTTTATGGTGGTATACTGCCTGTTATAGTATTTATGTCATTTATGTCCACACTCTACAGTCTACATCATTGTAATAAAATCCCAAGTTTAAAAAAAAATCAACATAAAACCATAACCTCAAAAATTTGTGAAACTGAATATAAAGAGAGCAATAGCCGCTTTTGTCGCCATGCCGGAAACAAGAATAGCGCAGCCAAATTAGGAACTTAATACCACAAGTATAAATAGGAAAGGGACAGCATCAATTGGCAAAATAGGCTTATCATTAAATAGTGTTTTTCTTTAATTGTGAAAGCAACCACCATTTTGCCGCTACAACCAGTTTTGAATATGTACAATCCCTGCTCCCTCACAAGTATTAACAATATAATTTGTGGCAACGTTTTTGTGAGCATTGCCAGTCATGATTAAGAGAATATGATGATCACAATTTCGTGTAGAAGAATTGTGAAAGTGCATAAAATTCATTAACTTTTCGCTACTGCTCACACAAGAGCCCGGTGGGTGAAGCCGGCGCAGCCAGTTGGACTGAAATACTAAACCCCGCTTTTGCTGATGGAGGGCCCCTGCCGGGCGACACCGGAAAAGCCGGCTAGTATCTAAATAAAAGGAAATCCATAGCGGTTGTACAAACCCCTTTCGGTTCTGGGCGAAAAAACAATTAAGTCGCTTCTGCAAGATCGCTCAAATATTTGACAGCTCAAACGACATCCTAACACGTAGGAAGAAAAATCAAACACCAACTGTTAATCGGCAACCGCACGAACGGAACAGAATAAGTTGACTAAACTAGTTGACACACAAGGCGTGGTATTCACAACTATTTAAGCGTTGCTATTGTCAATGGAAATCAGACCATTGAAAATCTTTCAAGAGTGATCAAAGGCCGTTGAAAGCGCCTTGAATATGCTGTAAAAATAGCGATAAAATTTACATGTTTATTGATATGCTGACTATGGTATTATGACACAGGATTCTATTATCAATTGGGGTATGCTAATAATCTTCCTGGCCTAACCGCTTAGCCGAATCTTACTTCTTGCTACTAAGCGACAAACACCGCTGCCGACATAATACCAACTTCAGCACTATGCAGGCACAAACAGCAGCCGCATACCACCGCGAAATATTAGTGAATATCTTGGAAAAATCTTTTAGCTGAAAGATTTTTTCGCCAACGCGCGAATTTGTTTCAGCAATCCAGCTATCGATGACTGTCTCGAAAAACGCTTGTGCTCAGCCAGCTTTTCGAAGCTATCATGAAGTTTGATACCACCAAAATACCACATCTTACCTTTACAAGACACGACAAAGAAAGGGTCAATATATTCACTCGCATCTTTCAAGCCGATCTTCACAATGTTGACGGTCACCAAACGAATGCCAGGTCGCAACGGTAGTTTAGGTAAAAGAGAATTGACTGAAAATAAATTGAAATCACTTATTCCTAAAATTAAAATGGAAGTTACGTCGGACATAAGCGACAAAGTTAGCGTTGCCGTTGACTCAGATAGAGGTGCTGGAAATCGTTACAGGCATACTGAATCCAGAACACTCCAAAAGAAAAGATGAATAATTCTCATTTCCCAGAATCTGGAGATGCAGTAAAATCCATTCACTGAAATTATTATCTAATTGATAATTGGTATTTGTAAGGAAGGTCATCAGTAATTTGAGCGCTGTGTTCCTCCACCAAAGCCTGGTTTGAAATCGAGTGTGTAGTGGTAGACATACACTGACACAGCACGACTAAGCTAGCGAAAACGCGAGAAAGAAAGACGTATAATGCAATTAGCAGCTCGTATTTTTTGGAAAAGAAAACAATCAAAAATTTTTATTCGTATTCATGAATTTATAAAAGTCGAAAGCGTTTTGACATTCACGATGTTTTGCGAATAATGTTAAAAGTAGCTTACTAATCGCAATACTTGAAATAAAATAAACCTATGTTTTGACTAGCATTCGACTAAACTAGCCAAAGCGAACGGGGTCCGATGTTATGGACATGCTTTGAAGAAGGATAATGATGATATGTTAAGAAGAACGTTAATTTTAAAAGTGGTTTGAAGAAGAGGGCGTGGGCGACCAAGATGACATGGAGAAGGCAACTAGAAAAACAGATTGGATTAAAAAAAGGAAAATGCCCTCAACAGAATGAAGTGGCACAATACTGTGCATGAACTTTCGAGAAACATTAGGTGAATTCAGTCACTTTCGTTATTATACATAAAACCGGATTTAAAAGCATCTGATCTCTGCCCTTGGTTGGTTCGCCCCACTTCTTCCTTGGGATGGAGGAGCGGCGCGAACAGCAATCCAGGTTCACGCCATCAACCTACTGGAATTTGGCTAGGAAAAAAGTGGCAGCCCATTTCGAACCAATCATGGATGCAAAATGCCGACTGTTAGCCCCACCACCAACAAGGCGGACTGCCATTAATGGGTACCCAAAAGTCGCCTCTTACGACATGCTGGGTGAGCAGCTTCACTATTCTAACCCTGTGAAGCACGGGTTGATCTCTGTCCTCGTTCTATTGGTTGAGTTGTCACCACTGAAAGTGCGTGGGTGTGCCGATATGAAGAGTCTGAAGTCAACGTAAGTGCAGGCATCAGCACAACTGATGCTTAGTAACGCCTCACCAATAGAACGAAGAGGGGTAAGATATAGGTTTGTTTTAATGTCCACGGTTGGTAAACAGCTACATCAATAACTTTCAATAAATAAAGCATTAGCTTTCGCCATACTTTTGCTGGTGAATGTAATAGCCTCTTCCGTTTCATCAATTAACACTGGTTCGGGCGATGGAGTGGTGATAGCGTTTCGTAATCTGTGATTTTAAAGCAAAACAATTACAATGCCGTTAAAATTTCGAAAAAAGGCGTTTTCAAATATTTGACAGGCCACACACTAGGCAGCAAACAAACTAAGTTAAATAACATAACAAACAAATAAAAACCGCTACAACTTGTCATCATCTACTTGTTTATAATGCTTAATTGTGGTACAGTTGTATTTGCACCAGCAATCAGTCTGCCATGAAGTTCCTCAAATCGCTTTATGTCGATTGTATTTTCAAAAATAAAGCTTTGCTTTAAGGCCCTTTTCAATAATTCAACAACCCTTCAACGGGCGTGTCCAAGTATTGTTTGAATAATCACGATTTTTTTATTTTCAGCATTCTGGGGTTTACCGCAAGAATACTGCAAAAATGAAATCAAGGCGATTCTGAAGTTATGTTGCTGGAAGCCAAATACCATTGAAACAAATATTTTGATTCAATTGAAATTTATTGTTTAAAACGCTCAAAGCAACCGCTTATTGGAATTCTAGTAATTTTTACGGATATAACAATATTGTATCAAATTCCAAGCGCCATTGTTTGTTTTTAATTACAAACAGGAAACATGCTTGGCTTTGAAATTGATACACAGCAAAAATTTCGTGCAAGAATAACAAGCTCAGCTGGCAGTTTTCAAGGTTAAGGCCACTTTTCGCTTATCTAAAGTCTTGATGGATCACATAAAAGATTTTTCATCAAAATTCAACAGGTTAATGTTTATGGGCCATTGCCACGATAAAGACCTTTTTTTGAAGACTGACTTTTTGAAAGCAATCATTTTTAGTAGAAATGGGTCGCAAACCAATCTTGAGAACCTCTTGTTGGAAAAAAAATCTTTTTGGTGGTCAACTGCTTTAAAGCGTATGTGACCACTTTTACAATCCAACTCGCTTCTTTGTCCATTTTCAAAATCATAACTTTTTTTTGGGACCAACATTCTAAACTCAAACTTCGTGTCAGACAATTTCTCAAAGGTTAGCGGCGACCGCATTTTGGATCCACCTAGTCTATACAACGGCTTTACATGTTCTGCGTTCACAAGCCACAAACAACTAAATGTATGCGTTATGTCCAAATCGTATTTATACTGAATTCAGATTTTCAACCAGCGATTTCAAGCAACTACTGCACATGCGATCATCAGGCATTCTTATTCTACATTTTATACGGCTTGGCTTGCACTTATAATAAAAGAAATATCATTTTTTATAACGTTCGACTCTATGTACTCAACAAGTAAATGCTGTATTTTTCGTATTAATTATTTATCCAAGTAATAATTTGTCTGAATGGAATCTCGAAGTATTGGGATAATAGGCGTATATTCGGTTACAGTTTGTTGCACTATCCAACATGTGCCGGCCAATTAATAAACTTTACATACTGCCTTCCCAAAATGAATGATGGCAATGACATCAGCTCTTGCGATCTTCAAATCACCAGCCACAGTGGCCATTGGGTCGTACACGTACAGCAGTGATCCGCGTATAGATTAAACGTTAACGTAATTTTGAAACACTACCCTACGTGACATGTACCTATGAGTTCTCCATAGCCGCCACTTTTTCCCAGGTCGAGCTTATTTTGCACACGGCTAACTGGGCTTGCTTTTCGTTTCTTATATGACCACTCACGCTAAAAGAAGATTTGACGCAAAACAAATGCGCGTGTACTGGCGAGGTATGATTTAGAGCTTTTTACGAAATTCCCCATAGCTTCACACCGTCGTATGACAGGCCATAAACCTATTAAGAAAGCTCATATTGTTGATTGCTTCCGAAGCGGAAGGAGTAAGCAAAATGTCATCTATGTTGCTTCAATTGATATCAATCTTTACATTACGTTTAGAGATGCAAGAAAAACACAGATGCAATAACGTGAATTGTGCAAGGTCAAATATAGTGACCAAAATTTAGTTTATACGAATATTGCAAACAGTTGTTAAAAACACAAGGAAAATTCAAAACACAAAAAATAATAAAAATCATATCAGTAAAAACAAAAATGCAATACAGAAAACATTGTGTTCTTTGTCTTCGTATGGGCAAGATCTTTCATTTTTGGAGAAGCTTCTCAGATTATGAGCTTCTCATTAGCCCTTTTTGCTAGTATTTAGTTAGACTGGGCCACCACGACGAGTAGACTGCTGGGCCCCGCCACCTGTCTGCCGCATAAAAGAAGAGGTATCCCGTTAAGTGCCTTACCCAAGGACACAACAAGCGATCTTGCCGACTTGTTCTCCCCGCTATCTCTTTTGTGCTGAGCGCCAAGCAGGGAAGCTGTGAATACAATTTTTTTGAAGTCTTTGGTATGACTCGGTGGCAGCAACAAACATTGCGTCTATGAAGGTGGAAAAAAAGTTTAATCACTCAAGAACAGAGGTGTGCGACCTTGTTTACAGACGGGCCAATTTCGCAATTGTGGAAGAGTACACCAGCCAGTCAGAACTTTTAAAGTAAACATTAATGTATGACTGTGTTTTGTATGTAAAGATGACAGGTCGAAGATCCTTTTTTATTGAGATCAATGTTTGGAAAGAGACCCTAAAGCCAATTCCTGGCACTAGACAAACTTGAAAGACCTTTTCTCTTTGGAAATCATTTTCACAGTGACTTGTATGGTAATTTTTGTCACTAGTGGAGCTAGTAATAAAAACTCGGAAGAGTTACTGTGAAAATGATATGATTTTCCTGCCACAAGGAAAAGAAAATCATATCATGCATTTATAACATTACACCAACTAAAATATTTTTTACCAACAAATGTTTTTACTCACCTTACGGTGTCAATTTGTGCAATAAGATCAGAAGGAATTTTTTTCACTGAAGATGTTGATAAACTTTGAAAAACTGTAAACAAATTGTAGACAAAGACCAATCACCATTATAGCAATACTTCTCATAAAAAAGATTCTAGTGGCCACCATGAAAAAAGTATCAAAATATTTTTGATTAGAACTTAAATAATTCGTCAATTTTTTTTTATTTTTGCCAGATCTTTTTACATCATTTTTCTGCACAGCTTTAGGCCATCACAGGTGATGTAGCATATGTTTATTGTCTGCAGCAAGGGCTCAGAAACTGGGATAGGTTATTCCAAAAGAGATAAAATCGAAAATGTCAGGGGTAAAATGCACAAGCGTACACGTATTAATTTTATAAAGTTGATCTTCAAAAATATGGTCTTTCATCGAAAAAGATGTAAAATTCCAAAACAACATTTTCAAGAATTCTACTTAAAAAACTCAAAAATGGTCAAAACAATTACTTAAAAAAATAATCTTTAAAAAAAGGTCTTTACTATGCATCTAGAATCTTGATCCAGATAGGGTATCTTTTTCAAGGCTTGAACATTTATGGAGAAACTACATTTTTTCTTGAAATAAATTTGGGGTGATATCCAAAAAAGTTTTGTTACTCAGTGAACAGAATCCTTTTAAAACAAACTTAGAATGCATTCACTTTTCTACAGATACTCTACTATACTTGCAAAGATGTTCAACATACCTGGGTCAAGTCTTCGCACATCTGCTAATGAAAGTTCATTTTGGCTTGTGACTGAATGTAATAACTTTCCTCGACATTCAGCACATGATGCAATTTTGAGCAAAGTTTTCTGAAAATCAGTAAGAACGAAAGCTTTTTGATATTCAGAATTTTTGTCACCCAAACATATAATTTAGGAAACCTATGCAGAATGAGATTGCTTGTAATGCAATGCATTTGGCATGACAAAAAATTAGTTCCTAACCATTTGAAAATTATACATTGTGTCAATAGAAAAAAATATTTCCAATTTGAATGAATTGTTGATCTATATGCATATGCTCAATTGAAAGACACCAAAATCCTCGCATAGCAACTAAGCTAAAGATTTTAGGTCGATCCTTGACATTGAAAGAGCTAAGCAAGCAATTGTAACATATTATTTTGTATATCTTTTACTTTAATCCTTTGCTCACAGAAAAATCGTTTGTTGGTGATACTGACTGCTGAAACATTGAGCTGTTCTGTCTTGTTTTAAAAGTTGCAAATGTTACTGAAGCAGGATTTCTAAAGCAGTGAAACTAACAAGAGCAAGTTGTTGTGAAGTCACTTTTTCACAAGCACACCTATAACAATTGGAACAGCTTAGGATATTTTGACTTACAAAACTAAGGCCTTTTTTTCCTATAAAAGTCAAAACACCAGTTTTCACCAAAATTTTAACAAACAAAGGGTGTGCCTCAAAAAATGATGGAAAATTTCGCTTTCAAAAAGCTGATCTCCAGAAAGATAATGACCTTCAATTACACAAACAGACCCACACCTTGCTGAACAACAAGCAAGAGTCTCAATGTGTTTAGTTGTCTGGTAGATTGCCAAGTTTTTTTCAAATGTAACGATTATTGCATCAAAAAAAGGTTGAGAACCACCATGCTACAGTACTCCATTCTATAAAACACTAGAAACAAAGACGTTCTTAACACAAAGACTAAGATTCTAAGAATATTACATTTGTTTAAAGCTTTTAATTACTAGACCATGATTTGACTCCATACATAGCAATCATAACACTGAAAAAAATTCCTTACTTTTGTGTCCTCATCCCAAGAACTTGTAGCAATGCTTGATCGGATTTGTTTTGCTAACCTGTAAAAAATGCATTAATGTCACCAACCATGAAAAAATGAATAACATTTATAATTTTAGATTATATCAATTTAGCATCATATTTTTTTGCAAAGCATTGCTTTGACTTAAATAAACATCAACATATAGATATTTACTTTGAATATTCAGTTGTTGCTTCAACTAGCTGGCCCCATGAATCAAAGTCAGTGCTTTTCTTGAAAATCTGATGCCATTTTTTAATCTGTTTATCTTTCTGTTCCATAACTAATTACAATCAGTATTACCACAGCAAAATAAGGTGTAGGAACAGCTCAATGTATTTTCCAGTTTCAGGTCAGTCCTTTAAGACCTAGCAAAAAGAAGATCAGCTACATTTAAAAATGGAAGGTCTCATTGAAAAACTGTAAAATGGACAAGAAAAGAACACAGGATTAAAAGTTATTCAACTTATCTCACAAAAGAGCAACAATGAGTGTAAATGTCCACAAGTTCTTACAGTTTTTATGACAGCATTGGTATAAGCATAGTTTGGACCCAAAAGCAAGCTTGAAAGTAAACAGTGATTTTGCTTGGCTAAGCAACATACAATATAAAAGTTTCAAGGATTTTAATAATAGGAGCTTAAATGTTTGTACAGCATCTCTGTTTTATAATTATCACTTCTGCCATGTCATAATGCACAGTTACATCATCATAAAACTGTGCTATACATATGTAAAAACAAATTATTGCAAGCAAAACCATAGGCTGAGTGATTTCAGTAAAAGTTTTTGCAAATTGTCGTTTGATTGTAAGATAATTACAGTATATCCTCGCATATAAGCCTATCTCGCATATAAGACAACTCTAGAAAAACAACCTTAAAACAGTAAATTTATAAAAATTTGCATATAAACCAACCCTATAAATCGTAACAAGCCATACGCACCTATCACAGCAAAAGGTTGCAGAAGAGAATTTACGAAATGATAACCATTATTGTTGTGTTTTATTTTTATTAATAATAGTAAGAAGTATCTCAAAAAATACATCAAATTCATCATCATTATCATTGTCGGACTCCCCGAAGAGATCTTTCCAGTCCTTCAATGTAAATTGTAAATGCGTAGACCATCTTATCTTGAGAACAAAGAGTGCGATCAGAGTTTTTGTTTGTTTTATTTGCCATATTTATCCTCCATTCAAGAGAAAGCGAATTGTATCGCTATACTTTGGACGGGAAGTCCGCACTCGCTTGGGAGTTGCCTTTTTCGAGGTTTATGGGCCACCTGTCTTCCACATAAAGGTGGGGCGTCCCGTTAAGTGCCTTGCCCAAGGACACAACAAGCGAACTTGCCGGCTTGTTCTCCACAACCTCCCCTAAATGCTGAGCGCCAAGCAGGGAAGCTGCGGATGCCATTTTTTAAAGTCTTCTGGTATGACTCGACAAGGGGAATGAACCCCAGGTCTACCGACTGCGAAGCGGACGCTCTAACCACTACGCCATCGCGTCGGTTATGTACATATAAGTCAACTCCTTAGTTTGGCAACTTTTTTATTGAGTTTTAAACTCGGCTTATATGCGAGGATATACAGTAACCTTTACCCTTTTTACAGTGTTATAAAAACACAAAACCAAACTTGCAAAATTATAAATTATCAAATTTGCTTTATTGCATAAATATTCCCTTAATAAAAAAAATTTTCTACATCTATGATAAATAGTTATTCTTGGTTTCAGTCAGTCTTGGTAAATCAACTGGCCAGTAAATGAGTGTGCATGTACAAATCAGGGACTAGGCTACACTAAAACAGAGAAATACACAAAATTACAGAAATCCATATTGAATTGTGGAATTACTGAATCACAGAAATTCATATTAAACATGAAATTATGGAAATTCATTTAAAAGGAATTACTGTCTTATAGAAATATAGAAAAACTATCAACCAAAACAAGTAAGGAAATCCCACAAACATGAAAATTAAATAAAGTCGATTAAAGCTAAAAGTATAACCACCCAATGGAATAAAGGCAATGCCTATTTTGCTGTAAGACATTTGTGATCAGACAGTTTTAATGACATACCAGTATTAAACATATGACTTTTGGTTGTTCCTGATAGGTCAATTTCAATGTCAAATTAAAAAAGGCAGTGGCTATTTTGCTGTCAACGGCATTTCACCTTAAGAGGCTATTTTGCCATAAGATATTTGTGACTGGTCAATATTAATGGTGTATCAGTGTATTACACAAGTGACTTTTGGTCGTTTCTGATTGGTCAATTTTAATAAATTAAAAAAATTTGCACCCCCTTGTCTACACTCTCACACACGGTGCACTCCTAGTATACACTACCCCATATGTTCACATACTGGGCACTCCCCTCTACAGTGTACACTGCCTTGGTGTAAGTACCCTGCAAGCTAACTGGCAGGCATAACTATCGAACTCATAACCATCACATTTTAAAGCAGCTGCACTATCCAGTACACCACACTATTACTGCTGGAAATCTAGCAAATATGGCTATATAAACGCACATGAATGATGACAGAAAAACAGCCTCCAAGGTAAAATGCAGTGGATGGCAAAATATCCACTTCGTTGTGTAAAATTTAATAATTGGCATAAATTTATCTAGGCAATTACATAATTTTTGGTATTTCTGCAATTTCCAAAATTTAATTGATGTTTTTCAATATTTCCTAAAAAAATTTGTAAATTTGCATATTCTAATGCTGTCTCTATTCAGCCCCTTCTCCAGTGTTCTGTTTTTAGTGTTTCATTCTTTCAAACTCCATCTAAAAACTCCAGTCTAGGATAAGGTTATAGATTGGCTTACTAGAAACTTTTGATCTGCAAACAAAAAAGGCTATGTCTTAATCTGATGTAAAGCAGGTTATTCTGTTACTTATCTGATACCAGTATACGATACCTATGTGTGTGAGAAAACTAATTTGCATCCCATGGAGTTTTTACCAACCATTCATTCATGCAATCTAATTGAGGTTTTCGGCTAAGGAGCTTTCATTAAAAAACTAATTCAACAGAAGATACACACAACCTCGTCCAACATGACTAATCAAATAAATTTCTTTCACCGATTTATAAACCTTCAAGTCTAAACCATGAAGGTGTGACTAATAATACATCAAGTTCAAGTTGCATACTTTTTAGGATCCCGCAGAGGAGTCAAAATTCGGATATAAGCGTTTTTGTACTTGCCTAACACGTGCCATCTCGCAGTAGCCTATATATTGCAACTTTTGGTTTTAATTAGCTCCTCTGTATATGTGTGAGAGTTTTTAGTACAGCACTTACATAAATGTTCCTGCGAGACAAAGTATGTTACCAGGGATGTATGTTACTACCAGCTAAAGCAATTTTATTCCTGTTAGCATTTGAACATTTTGTGACAGAGACTCGTTATCTGGACTGGTATGTTCGTCGGTTTGCTGCTAAACATTCACGATTGTAACTATTTTTACAAAAAATTTGAAATTTTGAGCTTGTTGTTTTGAGTACAAAAATAAAAAGCGTTTTGAGACACCAAAACTAATGAAATTTCATCTGAGTAGAGAGCTTCTCGTCATACTGTATATTTCATATTGTAAATACAGTAGATTCCGCTTAATTGGGCCGCCGGTTAATCGGGTCAGCCGTTTAATTGGGCCAAATTGTGAAGAATGAAACCCAATCAAATATAATGCACTATGTTATATCCGCATAATCGGGCCACCATTTCGCTTAATCGGGCCACAGCTGTAGCCAGACATTCATTTGTGTAATTGCAAAACTACCTTTGTAATGCAATAGACCTCGATATCACAAAGCCAACTTTATTATGTAACAATTGAACAACACAAACGCAATTTATTTTGTCATTTTATGTTTTTGGACATCGTAATTGTTGTGTTTTGTTGCAAATTGTGTGAAGTCCTCAGCAGAAATGCCGCAAAAAGATTTACCAATTGCTGAAAAGATTTTTGTTTTAAAAAAAATTAGAGAGCAACCTCCAAACACTAGTCATCGCCAGCTAGCTGAGATAACTGGTGTACCAAAGGACAACCCTGGCACTGATACTGCAAGACTTCGGATAATCGGGTAAGCCGCTTTATCGGGCAAAATGGTGCTCGTCCCGATGTGACCCGATTAAGCGGAATCTACTGTACTTGAAATAAACTTCACTTTATTTGTTTAATTTACGCTTATAATTTGCTATATTTTGTTTCGTTTTTTGTTGTTTTTGTTTTATTTGCCATATTTTATCCTCCATTCAAGAGAAAGCGAATTGTATCGCTATACTTTGGACGGGAAGTCCGCACTCGCTTGGGAGTTGCCTTTTTCGAGGTTTTTGGGCCACCTGTCTTCCACATAAAGGTGGGGCGTCCCGTTAAGTGCCTTGCCCAAGGACACAACAAGCGAACTTGCCGGCTTGTTCTCTACATTCTCCCCTAAATGCCAAGCGCCAAGCTGGGAAGCCGTGGATGCCATTTTTTTAAAGTCTTCTGGTATGACTCGACAAGGGGAATGAACCCCAGGTCTACCAACTGCGAAGCGGACGCTATAACCACTACGCCATCGCGTCGGTTAACGCATTTATTTCCTCCTCCTGCAAATTATTCGGTATGGCCACGGGCTTCTGCAAATCGCTTTTCGGGAGTAATATTTGCCGACTCCTGATCTAGAGATATCATATTTACTCAATCATCAGTTAATTCTATTGACGTTGCGATTCCGATACTTCATTTTTTGCAGATTCGTTTTCAAGCGCACAAATTTACAAGAGATCTGGATGTCCATTGCCGTGCTGTAATTCAGGCCAATGCGGGAATGTTGATGGTGACTGAGGTTCTTGAGGAACTTAATTTGTAGGATAGATTTTCCACCGCTAATACACGGCTACTAACGTTGCCCAATTTAGCTGAAAACACAATCTTACAGTTTTACTTGCTTGCTTTTAACAGTTTTATCTCACCGGATGTCCAAAAAAAATGTATACACATTAAAAATAATTGTAAACGCAGTGTTTTATTAGAATTTTATTATTTTAAATATGTAAAAATATTTACAAATAACAGTTTATTGTTTACAAATAACAGTTTATTGTTTTTTTCACAGCATTTTGACTACATTTTAAATCATTGTAAATAACCAATAACTAAACTGTTTGTGTTTTTTTGTGGATTCAACCCCTGAACAAAAGAATGACAGTCAGACTTAACTTCGAAGAAAGAAAATTTATTTTAAAACACTGGTTGTAAACAGTAGGTCTATCTCTTTGAAATTCTCTCCTAAATTGTCTTTGCACTACAACTGCATTTTCACACTTCCAGTAGTATTTTAGAATAAATTTTCTTTCTTCGAAGTTAAGTCTGACTGTCATTCTTTTGTTCAGGGGTTGAATCCACAAAAAAACACAAACAGTTTAGTTATTGGTTATTTACAATGATTTAAAATGTAGTCAAAATGCTGTGAAAAAAACAATAAACTGTTATTTGTAAACAATAAACTGTTATTTGTAAATATTTTTACATATTTAAAATAACAAAATTCTAATAAAACACTGCGTTTACAATTATTTTTAATGTGTATACATTTTTTTGGGACACCTTGTATATTTGCTGCTTGTTATTTGCTAAGTTGAAAAATTCATCTCATAGATTTTAAGCGAAATGAAACTGGATGTAATGTAGCGCAACGGCAGGCATCTGGCCGTAGTCCGGGTTAAAATCAGTGCACTCCGTATGCGATTAGTCACTTCTATCAAGATATTTAGTAACATAGATTGCATTCCATTTATAACCTGACAATGCTGTTGGTGACTTTCGGTTTGTGGTTTGTAGTATCTTCGTGCTCATAGGACACTTAGTAGTTAGAAGACGTCACTGCGAAAGCTGCGCATGTATGCATCGAAGTTGCAACAGTACCACTCTAAATTCGATTATCACGCTTAAATCTTTGAAGATGCTAATACCTGATTTAGTGGTCCACTGCTGTTTCAAATTGGCATGACTTAAAGTGTTGTGTGGTAGAATGTTTATTAACTCTTACATGCAAATGCAGTGTTTTTATTTAATATATGCTTCATTTTTTGATTGAAAATGTAATTAATTTATAAGAGTTCAAAAGCGAGCATTAGCCTAATAAAAGGCTAAGAATTGCTTCTTTGACATCCTACCAAATTTCGGTCGCTACACTGCGATTGAACAAGTTGTGTTATATTCTGGACTACATCTTCTTTCATTTTGATTTTTTAATGCATGTCCCTTCAGTTTATTATTGTTGTACCTTGGCTTAGTAAATTTTAATAAATCGCTGCTTTTTGACGATTTCCATAAGTATATATGAATTAAGCTTTAGTTATCGACCATTTCATATTACTCTTTTGCAAAGAATAAGTGAAAACTCTAACGTTTTCGTCTAGCTCTCATCAGGAGTTATCGCTAGAATGAAGCCTGGTGTTGATGGCGAGGTATTTATAGCGAACGAAGCTGGTGAGAATGGCGGAACGTTCTGATTGGTAGACAACCAGACGTTTCGTCGAGTCCGAATCAATGACGTAATTTTAATGTGTAGACGAATTCTTTTTGGCGGCAAAGCTCCGGTTTAAGCATTTTGATGAAAGTCGCTTCCAAGGTAGATAAATGAAAAAGTGTTCTTCCTTTAGCCAAAATAGAAAATTGGTTGTCATCATAGTGAGCGGCGCATTTTTTATTGTTGAGGAGGTGTTGTCCAATTGCCGAAGTACAGGTATGGTTGGATTGGGATAAGTCACAATTTGTTTGAGCTTGATTTCTTATTGCTTTCGGTATATGCTGTTTTATTATATCCTGCAGTCTTTGAGATGTGCGGCCTACGTACCGACAATCACAGCGGCACACGTAGTGGTAAACGACCATACTTTGTTGCTTGGTAGGCACGACATCTTTGCGGACCGTTGGAAGCATCTTTCTTGTGGAAAACGCTACACGAAGCTTTACTGCACCAAAACATGAGCTGACAGCAGTTTTGCATTGATTTTCAAATTTTGTGGAGATATTGCCAATCCATGGTAGTTTAAGGTAAACTGGACATTGTTCCGGTCCTTCTTTTGGCGGTAATTTAAACTGTTCAATCTTCCTTTTTATTCTCGAATTAATTACATTTTCTGGATAACCATTGGAGTAGAGAATCGATCGAATGAAATCTATTTCCTGGGGTAATTTTGAAGGCGAACAAATTTCCAAAGCTCGGTGGACAAGAGTTCCAATAAGATTGTTTTTTCTGCTTTTGAGTCCAAACGAATCCCAGCGATTGTACTGGCCGGAAAATGAAGGTTTTTGGTAAACGGAAGTTAAAAATTTTTTGTTACTTTTTTCCACAAGCACATCCAAAAAAGGTAATTTGCCATTGACTTCTTTCTCATGCGTGAAATTGAGGGACTGATGCAGTGAATTGAGTTGCTTTAAGAAAAGATTGCAATTGAGCTCATCCTCAAACATGGCAAAGGTGTCATCCACATATCTGAAATAGATTAAAGGTTAATTGTTGTCAATAAATAATTTTTCTTCTTGATATCCGACGAAGATATTCGCTAGGGCTGGACCAAGTGGACTGCCCATAGCAACACCATCAATTTGTTTATATATTTTGTTATTAAAACTGAATTCAACAGAAGTAGTTGCAATGTTCATAAGTTCAATAAAAACGTCTTTATCCATGATTGGAGGAGTCAAACTAGCGATAACTCCTGATGAGAGCTAGACGAAAACGTTAGAGTTTTCACTTATTCTTTGCAAAAGAGTAATATGAAATGGTCGATAACTAAAGCTTTATTCAAATTTTGTACCACTTCTCATCTTTATATATGAATTAGTAAACATAGATGTTGTATTGTTTTTGGACTCTCATTGCATTTAGCCAGATAAGGGCACACCCAACCAAAAAAGCAAACTTTGTTTACAGTTGGTCCGGGGATGGAGGCGGTTGACTTTGGTGCCGTTAATCCGCTAAACCACCTTAAGCTTAAATGCTTATGGAATATAACCTACGCTGTACACCCCAAATTATGGCATCCCCGCCTTTTTACATTTTTCACAATCTCAGTGATATTTTGTACGACAAATGGCCATTTGAAAAGTTTCTCTCCTATTGCCAAACTTTCTCTGGACAGATGCCGCAAAAAAACTTAGCCTACTATCGTTTATGAAATAACGGTTTGACTTCAAGTTGGCTTTAAGTAAAAACAGTAGTGTCTTTCCAGTGAATTTAGGGAAAGTTTACAAGTCTACTATCATTTCAAAGTATTTGTAAAAACTACGAAATATTAGATATGTAAATTAAAGATTTAGCGGAAGGATGCCCATTAGTCTACTGTTCTCTTTCTTTTTCCTTTTTCTCTTCAGCAAATTTTACTTGCCTCAGAATTAGTTGTAACACGTACGGTTGTTTTTTATATAAATCGCTTCGTTTTTTCCGGCCGCCACTTTCCACAGACAACAAGGCTGAATCGCTGGACGCTGTAACCTTTTTTAAAGGCAAAATGCAATGCAGCGTGATGACAGCAGGATCTTGTCAGGAATTACAAATGATTTAAACTGCGAACTGATCGACCTCCGGAAGCAACTGCTCAGCAGCGCCGTGACATGTGATATTGTTTCAGCATCAATTTCGTCGATGCCATTCCGCTAAATTATCACTTGGTAATAAGTGACGTTATTTAACTACTCTGATTTGGGAGCACGTACGAAAAAAGCAACCAAGTTTGTTTCAAACCGTCATCTCAAGTCCTTCTGGAAATGCCAGGCGAATACGTCTTTACGTCAGAAAAAGCGGTTGTGACATAAGCCACAAGTCATTGAGTGGGCTTATTGGCAACAAGTTTGAGTTAAATGCACGACGGAATTGCGAAGACGTTTTGTTGCAAAGACAATCTGATGTGACTCGTTCATTGCTGCAAATCAAAAGTAACCAGCCAACTCGTGGTTTGATTGGATGGATGTTAAATAATAATAGGATTGTCGTCTGCAATCGAAGGCCGTCGATCAGTAATATTTTTCAACCCAAGCAAAACATCGTCCACTTCATACTCATCACGCAACCACCGAAGAAATTTGTAACTTTTACTCTTTTCGTCCAATAATAATTACGCTCTGTGCGTTGTATGTATGTGTCGCCTTAGTTTAAAATTCTTGTCTTCATCATTATCCAGCTTCATTGCCTCAGTCATTCAAACTTTTGATTTTCCATTTCCTGTATGTCCCATTTTTTGGCTCCATTATTAAGTTTTGTTATGGCAATCTTGCTGTATAAAAGGCATCACCAGAAAAAGTGTTAAAATGCTGAACCCCCGAAATCAGGGGTTCTTAACCGGGGCTACCTATACCCCTTGGTGGTACAAAGCACCAAAGCAGGGAGTACGAGATGAGGCGTCGGAATAATGGTTATTTTAAACTATTTGTTAAAATTTTATTTTCAATGTTATTTGAAATAAGAAAACATTTTCCAAAGCCTTTTTTATCATCTGTATTTCTGAATGATTTTTTGTCATAAGAAAGAGTTGCTGTGACGTAATAAATTGCTTCTTGTTTGTTCGGACAAAATTGGTTTTGCACTGAATTGGTTTTGTCGTGAACAATTTTATGGTTAATAAATATACACCGGTAACATGCTACACTGTGTTTTATTTCATTGTTAGAATCTGTATCTACCGGTAACTTTGTAGGTGTTTGTTCGATAGGTCTAGGGGTACAAAAACTTTTCACAAAATTTTAAGGGGTACGAGCGCCAAAAAGGTTAAGAAACACTGCTCTAGATCATTGTTGTTTTTTTTAGAGTTTCCGTCTACGACATAATGTCGAATTAGATTTACAAAACGAAATGTGGGTGTTTTCTCCAATAAAATTTCTTTTATCAAAATTAGATAAATATGACTTTCAAACGTGATTCAATTTTTTAACATTTTGATCGCATCTATGGGCTTATGTGTACATTGGGTTTGAGTGTGCAAGTCTATTTTTACTTGGGAAAATATATTGCTAACGGCAGAGTACGAATGTCAGGTCATAATTTTAACCAACGGCTTTGGTCTATATGGTATCCATCACTCTCCCAGTAATTATATTCAACAACTAAGGTCAAATACGTGTCTACTTTTGCCGATCACCTCTAACCTTGCTAGAGATAGGATCTGAGAATATTTGCTACGTAGGCTACTGCCAATATTAACGAACTAGCTCAACGTTCCAAATTTCAAGTTAAGTAATTGGTATCGTTGATGTCTGATGGCAAATCGACGAACAAGCTAGTTCAGCAAAAATCTTTTTTATAGAGCATTCGAAGGCAATTATAATTACATGCAGCTCAGCTTAGCTGTTTTGTTCAGCATTTTTTGTGCGGTACCATAGGCTACCGGCGATCTGCTCAAGATTTTAAAGAGGTTGGAGATTAGATCACTCATCGGTTTTTCTTTACCCCCAGCTAATCATGAGTTTATTTACTTACAATGTCGTGGCCCGGCTAGGGGATAAATGCATGCATGCAGGATTGCTGAGAAAATGATTTAAACCAGACAAAAAAATGTGGAAATACCAATCACTACATGGTAAACCTACCTATTTTTGTTAAAGGTTTGCGGGATTCTAGCCAACATTAAATTGACTATCTACATACATAACCAATAGATTTCCGGGTCAAATCGGAGTTGTTGATGATTGGTTTCAAAATCCATTTAGAAAATAGAAGATCAACTAAAATTTGCAACATTTAGAGTGAAATAAAAGACGTCGATCTTTTTTTAAAACGACAAAAGTAATTTGGCCGCAAACTCGAAGGCACTAATTAAAAATTTTTGGTGAAACTTTTAGATCTGAACATTTTTTATGGTGTGCAAATAAAGCAGTCGCTCAAAAAAATCCCTTTACACGGGAACCAAGTATCAAAAAATAAGGAACAAAAATTGTTATTGGTGCGCGCGTCAAACAAAAGCGAGGGAATCCATGGTGAGCAATTAAGAAATAAATCAAATTTTTTGTCCTAATTTGTTAATAATTTACATATTTTGTTGATTTCATTGTCATTTTCTGTTTGTTTAGTTCGTTGTTTATTGTTCTTTACCTATTTTGCTACTTTTGGGTTTCTTCTTTATAGGTGCTAGGTGCTATTATAGAAACCGCTAAATGAACTTACAAGTTGATTGGTGCTTCATAACTATTTAGACCAGAACACAGGAGCTGCGCCCCCCCTATGACCGAAAAAAGTTACTGTATTTTCAAAAGTAACGATTACAAAGCATCGACCTCCAAAAAGGCTCTATAAATAAACTTGCGGTACAGATAGACAAAATTGGGGATCGGAAGATATCCATCTCCAAAAAAAGTTGTAGGAACACAAAAACCAAAAAAATATAATTTTGGTACTCTAAAAAAATTTGTTGCTCGCAACTTTAACATTATGATACATGGAATTTTTTCAAATCTGGCTTTTAAATCAATCTTTTTTGACCATTCAAAACTTTTTTACGTGCTATATCAGGGAATTGTGGTGATAATAATTTTCAGCCGCCTTGTAAATCAAACCACTCATTTTATTTTTTTCCCCATTTCAACCTGCTTTCTAAGAACATTTATTTAGTTATTTGAGGCCGAGTTTCATGATCTCCAACCAAAAGCAAGAACAATCTTCCTCGCGCAAGAAAGAGAAAACATGAGAGGATGCGTGGACGCAAAGATTCTCCAGTACGATTTGGAGAATCTTGATTTCACTCTAAGACTGCGTTTGCACATAGCAGTTTTCGCAATCAGGAAAAAAGTTCTTACCGATTATTAGATCAAGTATTAAGACAAGGATTTGCTACTTAGTGCTGAGTACACAGAGAGCGTCGCTTTGTTTGGAAACAGTATTAAGAAGCGAAACCTTGTCTGAAAATCTGCTCTAGATATCGGTAGGAAGTTTGGTTCCAGATTGCGAAGTCTGCGGTAAGCCTATGCGAACGCAGCCCAAGTCTGGCCAAACCGAAAACGGGGAAACGAGGTTCGAAGGCAAAGGGCTCGCTCATAAGATGACAAGGCAATATGAGTCAGAATGACTCGTAGTGAAGGTAAAGACGCCTGAGAGGGGAGAAGAGGTAAAGGGGAATACTTTATAGAAGTACAAAGAAGTATTAAATTTTGAAATGCGAATTTGTCAAAACTGCTAATTTTCTAGGTCTCTTCACATTGACAGATAAACAGTTTTGAATTCTAATCGTTTTCGCACGATCTTTAGCGACAACGCTGGACAACAGCAAACGCCAGGCTTGGCCTTGTTATGTAGTCTTACTCTTGTAAATGCAGCAGAAATGAGTATGAATTTGGATTAAATTTGGATTTGGACCAAATCAGGTACATTTAAGAAATTTGTCGGAATTTGAATTTGAAAATTCTCTATTGTTGGACTTGAGGCTTTGAAAATGAGCAGTGTGTGTATTACTTCTGTACAGTAGATAGAGATAAGCAGGTTTTGTTTGGCCAGTTTTCTATAAACTTTTCAACCAACTACAGTTTTAGTTAATTGATTTAATTTGTGATTATTGATTAAATCTAGACGATTTCAGACGTTCAAGTCGAAGTTATTATATTTTTAAAGATGTTTTTTGCTGGTTTATGTCATTTGTTTACGATCTTGAAAAAATCTGACTCTATTCAGGTTATTGTTAATCGTTGTGTGATTAATAGTTTTTGACCGACTAACTTGGTTGAAAAATTGTTTTTTGGCTTGGAAGTTTGCATAGTTTGCAGAATATTACAAAATTTTCAAAAAATGTGCTCCATTCTTATATTGCTTTTTGTAGTTACGTTTAAAACAAGTTGTACTAGGCTCTTTCAAACACTTCAGTAAAAAATCATTGCTCGAGTACTTCTTGGATCACTACTATTTTATACGCCACTGATGCAGTCCCATGTAATCCCTTTCCTCTCGAGCTAAAGACGTACTCTCTCCTAAGTTCTTCCTAACACAGGCCCCCCTCAGCTGTGATGTACGCAGGGGGTCCTATGCGCGCCCCCTCAAAAACAGTAAAATGCCAATCATATCGATTATTTGCCCAAAACCATCCTAGCGCCTCCTCAAAATATTGTGAAAAGTGATTGTTGCACTTGTTTTAGTTTGGCGCTTTGGACGTTCGATCTCAAAAAAAAAAGTTAACAATGTATTCATCGTTCGCCAATTTCCAAAATCAAATGTCTCGCGCCGCCTCTCTCCTTAGTATCCATTAAAGAACTTATACTTTCGTCATAAGCTCGCTGTATTCTCTGATCTTCTCTGCAACGGAGATAGCCTTGGTTTAAAAATTCTCTCTCGAATAATGACAGAATTGAGTTATTCATGCAGCACCTGCTGCCACTGGGCTCTGTACGCTTCATCTAATCTTTTCCTGTTTTGTCCAGCTACGAACTCTGTGCGTTGCTTGCTCTTCGGCGACTACTTTTCTATATGCATCTCTGGCCTAGACCTTATAATGCGTTTTTGATTGATACCTCCGTAGTTCCCTTCGTAGCTTCTGTTAGTATGATAAGCAGTTTAATGAGATATTATAGTCCACACTTCATTGGAGACATTTCCCTCAAGTTTAATATGAACCGAACCGAAGATTTATGAGCTGAGTAAAGGAATGAGTGAAATATAACTGTCAGTGAAAAATAAAAAAGATAAATCAAGGTAAACATTTTTTGTTGCAGCGGCTCCTTGTGGCAAAAGCCAAAAAAATAGAAAATATTAGTAATGACTGATCCATCTTATATGTAGAAGCAATATAATTGTGGTGCTTTACCATTTTCTAACATCGTAATTCATAACCACAAAAAATACACCTGACGTTAATCAATGCTGTTGGTATTGTCGGAACCACTTACTTGGATTGTTTGCTCGTTAATAATTTATCGGATGTTTTGCTTAAATTCATTCGTGCGTTAATTTTGTATTTTACCTTTAAGTTGCGTTACATCACCTCATTTTAATTTACCTTTCTGATTATTTTGCCTTTTTAATCACTTCGCAGTTTTTGTGCACCGTCGGCAAATTAGCAGGTGATGTAGTTTAGTTTTGCATTTTTTAATCAGTTTGGAGATTTGCGTCTTGTGAGCTTTGAAACTTTTCTGCACTTTCGGTTGTTTAAAAAAAGAGTTTGTGGCTGGCAAAGAGTTAATTACATATCGTTCCAAAACTATTTTTGTGGTTTATTATCTACTCGGAGACATAAGATAACGAACTAACCCGCTACAGTATAATGGTTTAAACTTCAATCAGTTTCTCGGTGTTGCAAAGTAACTAGGCAAAACAGAGAGTCCCAACTTATATGAATTTCTGACGCACTAATCTAATTTACAAAATTAAACGACGCACTCCATAAAATGACCTCAAAAAAAGCTCTAAAAAAGATCATTAAGTCAAAAATAAGGACAAAAAAGTCCTCCAAGGTTTTAAAAAACTTGATCTCCAAATAAAAGTCTTTACTTCAGTTAGGGACAACAATAGCAAAAAAGTCGCTCTACAAAACTTGTAAAGCTCGTAGCTATAAAGATATTAAAACTAATTAAGATACCTAGAGCAAGAGAAATTGAAACAAAACTGAACTGAAGACAATAATAACAGCAGTTCTCCATCACAAAGTCAAGTCGTATAATCGTTTCTTAAAAGATTTTAACTACAACGTTTCGCTAACACTCTAAAAGCATCTTTAGTCAATTAGCTCCGACATTATACAGTGATGTCATAAGAGTGATAGACTAGCTGAGTTGAAGATCTCAGTTCTGAATAAGGTTTAATGGCAAAGTTAGGTTTTTAAAATGTAACCACTTAAAATTTCTGAACACACTGTGCTGTTAATACATATGAAATACAATTTTCATAATTTATGTTTCTGTTTTGATAACAGCACAAAACTTGACAAAATGTGAGGTCAACTAGCTCTCGACATCGACATTAAGACCGTCCATCAACGTGCAACGCTAGATGCGAATGACGTCAGCGCCTCGAGTCACCAAGCATTCTCACAACTAGCATCGCCCCGACGTTGAACGTACCCCCCGGGCAAGTTGTCTACTATCTGAGAACGGACCTCACATTATGTTAATCATTGGCATACATATAAATTAAAAAACTACAATAAACTTTCAATTTGTGGTACCTAACAAGCGTTTATTTATGCATTTATCATGATAAGCAGAATACAAATATCTTAGCTTTAATTTAAAGCTGATGTTCGGAAAAAAAAGCTCTTCACCTCTGACTGCAAAACATCTGAAAAGTTTCTGCCGAATAAACTGTATTGCAATATTGCAGTGCACAGTCATAGGCGTAGGAAGTGGGGGGTCCGGGAGGGCACTGGCCCCCCCTGCTTGTAAAAATGCATTGATTTCGCGACAAAATTTCGGGCAATTTTTGATTTTTCGGGCAATTTGAGTAAGTGTTTTTATATTTTCTACTCCTTTTACTTTCAATCATTTCCAAGTATAGGGTTAGCAAATCTGGTAAAGCAAAAAAAGGGATGACCACCAAAAAAAAAAAAGGTGATCACTTGTTTGGCCTCACGTTTTGTGACATGTTTAGGTCGAAAATGATGGAAAAGGTGCAGGGAAACAGACGATGACCTTTTTTTTTTTTTTTTTTTTTTGGGAGATCTTATTGCAGTGACAAATTTGCCCCCCAAATTGGTTTGAGCTCATACGCCCATGTGCATAGTAGCTTATGATTAACTTTAATAGATTATAACTTCTTTTTGGAAAAGAAAAAACGATGCTTTACAACAAAGTAAAACTCAAAAACGTTTGAAATAAATCTTTACTGCTTTTTTTGCAGTCTATTTGATGTTTTGACATGTGTTCCAGTTAATTCTTTAGCACCACCAAGTTTTACTGTTTATATACAACAACAAAATCAAACCAAAAGCGTGACTATTATAGCATTTGATTAATTTTTCTAATAATTCAAACTTGATTATTCGTTGTTTTCAGGCTAGCAACTACTGTATGTTAACTTCAAATGAATCAACATTTTTTGAATTGTAACAAATAAGACATTGCAAAATTTTTATGGAAAATGTCTACTACAGTTGATAAGGAAAGCGCTTTTGCAAACTCTTCAAAAAGATTCATTGTTAATCTTAGTTTGACAAAAGACATATTCCGTAATTATTCCGAAACCTTATAAACCGGTGCAAACGTTCTTCCCATAATTTTATTCCTAAAATTTATGTTACGCTCTCCTTTGTAACCGGGAGCTTCATGAGAATTATATCTAAAATAGCATAAAATCTGTTAATCACAAAAATATCAAGACTAACCTAAACAGTAATACAAGTTGATTAAATTTTAACAAAAAGACTGATGATGCTTAATAGCGAAACCGATTTGCTTGAATAAAGTGGGAGCAGATTCTACTTGAATAAACACGCATAATGCTATTTGAATAAGAATCAATTTGATTCTGTTTGAATTAAAACACTGATGATGCTAATCAACAACGCAATCGATTTGCTATAATAAAATGGTAACATTATGAGCATTTGCTGCAATAAAAGGTAAATGTCCAACAGGTTTGCTCTAAAACTTTAAGTTCGTTGATATTTATGCCGGTGCCGATGTTCGTTTTCACTTGTGTGGAGATTCTCCCGAAATCGTTATGATTAACTTTATACCACATAGAAGGGAAAAAATCTCACACAGCTTAAGTGAAAGATCAATTTTTGCATTTATGGAACAAAAGTCAAAAAATATCAACCAAAAATTGCTTTTTCACCACGTTGCGTCAAGGAAGACGTTTTTGCGAAGATCAAGCCACAGAGAAAGAATATGCTACGATTTACTACTCACACAGCCAGCCGGTCGCATTAATTCCTTAATTAAAGAAATCAGTTCGTATGTGTGCAAACAAAGAGGATTGTGAGGCAGATTTTTTAACAAGTGATAGACGAAGTCGAATCTATCAAGAAACCTCATAGCAAATCCAATTTGATACATATCAGCAAATCCAATTTGATACCTCACAGTTTGATCAAATTATCAACAGAAAATTAATCAATCGGAAAAGGGAAAAAAAATAAAAAGATAAAAAACTCAAGTAAAATTTATAATTTTTCGTAAAGTTGGGCTGTCAATAAGAGCTACGAAAAATCAACGTGTTGGTGCGATCCCCAGCCCCGTTTGGGTTGGGTCGAAATGGCTGTTGGCCTTCCCGAGGGTCCCAGTTACTCCGGGCACTCCCCTTCATTTTTTCGCTATGCTGCCCCCTGAACGACCGCAGAAAGGCAGCACACAGCTTCTTTAAAATCGGTCGCCTGTTTTCTCTTTTTCTTTTCTACTGCCCCTCTCTTGCCCTTCTTCGTCTCCTCATTCACCTCCTTCTCTTGATGAGCGGTAACGTTCATCCAAACCCGGGCCCCATCTTTCCCTGCTCTGTGTGCGCTGAAAATGTGACCTGGCGGGGCAAGTCAGTGTAATGCTGCGCTTGCTCCAAATGGGTACGTCTAAGGCGCTCACAACTTTCCTTATCCCAATTCAGAGTTCTAGGCAGCTCTCACTCTTGGAGCTGTCCCCCCGCCGAATCACTGTGACTCCCTCTTTAGACTCCTCCGACATGTATACCTCCACTGTGCAATCTATCCCCGCCTCTGCTAACGCTGCTCTCTCGCCCCACCCACGTCTCCAAACTTCTTATCCCCCATCTGCCCATTCTATATCTTCTCCCTCTGCCTCTCCACCACCGTCGCTTGCTCCTGGTATTTCTTCTGCGCCTCCTGCTTTCACTCCCCCCTGACTCTCTCAGGGTTCTTCAATGAAATGCTGGAGATCTTCGAGCCAGGAGCACTGAACTACTTCGCTTTCTTTCGTCCCATCCTGTCGACCTTATCTGCACTCAGGAATCCAATCTTAACTCCTCTTCCTCTTTTCGAATTCCTGGGTTCTCTGCTTTGCGATTTGATCGCACCCACTCCCGGTCTGGCATTCTCTCCTCCGATACCACGCACGCTAGCGGCGGCGTTGTCATTTTCGTCAGGCAGGGCCTATCCTTTTCTGAACTTCCTACCTCCTCTCTCTCTTCGCTTGATCCTTACTCTGATTATGTAGGAATCAACATCTCTCTTAACAACTCCTCCTCGCTCTCTTTTCTCAATGTGTATGTCCCCCTATTCGCTCCTCCCCAACGGATGGCAGAACCGACTCCTTTTCTCCCTTCATCCTTCCCTCCTCCAGAAATCTCTTCATTCTTGGGGGACTTCAATTGCCATTGCCCCCTCTGGGACTCAAGAGGTACCTCAGACCCCCGCAGGGAGGAAGTATTCGACTGGGTCATTTCCTCTGACCTCTTCCCCCTCAATGACCCTGACATACCCACCCTTCTCCATCGCTCCTCTGGCAGTTGCTCTTCCCCTGACATCTCCTTTGCTCCCTCCTCTCTTGCTCTTTCCTGCTCCTGGGAGGTACTACAGGACCTTGGTTCTGACTATCTACCAATTCTTTTATCTATCCCTCTCTCTCCGGTCTTTCGCCCCAACGAACGTCCCCCTTCCTTCAATTTTCAGAAAGCTCGTTGAGATGGATTTGTCTCCTATTTTGACTCTCACTGTCCTTCAGCAGAGGAATACTCGCCTCTTTCTCTTTCCTCTGCTACTGCTCTCTTTACCTCTGTGACTTTGAATGCGGCCAAATCTTCCATTCCTTTCGGCCGCATCAAACGCCCCTCCTAAAGCCTGGTGGTCTGCTGAGGTGGAAGAAGCGGTTAGTGAAAGACGCAAGGCTTTCGCTGCCGCTCACAGAAGTGATGAAGATCGCCAGGCTTACATCTCCGCTTCTCGACGCGCCTCGTCAGTGATCGCCAAGGCCAAGACTGAGGCATGGCAGACGACTTGCTCTTCTATCTCACCTAGGTCTAACCCTAAATCTGTACACTCTCTCCTTCGCTCTATCGCTGGCTCTTCTTCCTCGTGACATGTTCCAT
The DNA here is from genome assembly GCA_963675345.1 of Trididemnum clinides. Taxonomy (NCBI): domain Eukaryota; kingdom Metazoa; phylum Chordata; class Ascidiacea; order Aplousobranchia; family Didemnidae; genus Trididemnum; species Trididemnum clinides. The sequence continues at coordinate 9,216,809 of OY776290.1, forward strand.
TATTCCCATTCACAAGATAGGAAAGCCTCTCGACTCTCCTGCTTCCTTCAGGCCTATCTCTCTCACCTCCTGCGTATCAAAGCTGTTTGAACGCATCATTCTATCCCGTCTACTCTTCTTTCTGAAATCTAATTCCATTCTTTCTCCCCGCCAGGCCGGTTTCCGCCCTGCATGGTCTACACTCGATCAAATTCTTTACCTTTCTCAGTCTATTTCGGATGGGTTTAACAAACACAGGCCGGACTCTCAGACGATCCTGTCTACTATCGATTTCTCCAAAGCTTTTGACTCTGTCTGGCATCCCGCCCTTTTCCATAAACTCATTTCGACTGGCCTTCCTCCTTGCTTTGCTCGTTGGACTCAATCTTTCCTTTCCGATAGGCGCGCTTGTGTGGTCTTTCAAAATCACACAAGTTGTTCCTTTGGAGTCCGTCGAGGTGTTCCACAAGGATCCGTTCTTGGCCCTGTACTTTTCTCTCTCTTCATTAATGATCTTCCGGCCTCTCTGCCTTCTTCCGTCAGCTGCTTTCTTTACGCTGACGATCTGGCCATTTGGTCTTCCTCCCTCTCGATCCCCACTGCGTTAGAGGCCACACAAGGAGCTCTGTTTCGATTGGAGCGCTGGTCTGAGCACTGGTGTCTTCCTCTCAATCCGAGCAAATGTGAGGCCTCGTTCTTCTCAGTGGATCCCCACCAAGCTAATCTCCAGCCCAACCTCCTCCAACTCGGCTTCCGCCTCCGTTTCAATCCAACTCCAACTTTTCTTGGGGTCATCTTCGATCGCACTCTTTCCTTTTCTAAGATGTATTTTCGCTGAAGGCCAAGTTTTTCCCACGTTTCAAGGTTTTACGCTGTATCTCTGCTTTCACATGGGGCCCCTCTACGGAGTCCCTCTATCTTCTGTACAAATCTTTTCTTCGGTCCCTTCTCACTTACGCTTCACCCGGATGGTTTCCTTTCCTAAGCGCTACCAATCTTACCAAATTAGAACGCCTCCACCGAGCGGCTAGTCGCACCATCACCGGCTGCCTCTCGTCTTCTCCTATCCCTCTTCTTCTCTCCGAGGCTTCTCTACCTTCCCTACATCTCACCCTGACTCATTTCACCCTTTTTTCTTATGAGCGGGCTCTTCGTCTCCCAACCTCTTTTTCTATTTCAGGTTTGGCCAGACTAGGAGTGAAACCAAGACTCTGCAGATCGTCCTGGAGAGCTTTTGCGTCCACTCATCCCCTCATGCTTCCTTCTACCTCTTTTAGGGAGGCTCTTGTTGCTTGGCCTCCCTTTCCTCCTTGGAATCTGCCTTTCTTCACGGTGGAGTCCACCCTTTCCACTCCATGCTCGTGCTCTGATCCCCTCATTCTCGCCAAGGTGCGGCTCTCACCCAACTTGACTCTCTCCCCCCTCCTGATCTGGTGCTTTGGACAGACGGCTCTGTTCCTTTTCCTCTTGGCAAGGGCGGCTCCGGCGTTCTTGCCAACTGCTTTCTCTGTGGCACTGAGGCCACTGTTTCCTTTTCAGCAGGCCCAGTATGCTCAAGTTTTTCCGCTGAAGCCTGCGCCATTCTGCACGCTCTTTGCTGGTCTCGGCAGCACCAACAAGTCTGTCATTTCTCTTCTCTTCTCCTATTATCTGACTCTCGTTCTGTCCTCGCCACCCTGTCCTCTCCTCCATCTTTCCTCTTATCCCAAACTCTGTGGCAGATCTGGCAGGAACTTTCTTCTCTCTCCTCCTGTTCTATCAGGCTACAATGGGTCCCCGGACACTCATTTCTACCGGGGAACGACGCGGCTGATGAGCTTGCCAAACGGGGAGCACTACTTGCGCCCTCCGCTATCCCTTGTAGTCTCTCTCCTCTTATCTCGGACTGGAGGTCTACTGTCTCATCTAAATTCTTTGACACTCAGGTTCCCTCAATTTCGACCGAGGAACGTGTGCTCCCTCGTCATGCTCGCTGTGTTCTCTCTCGTCTACGCTGCAACGGACACAGCCTTCTTTTAGGTTCATCTCTCTCTAGGATTGGCAGAACGGAGAATCCTTCCTGCAGCACCTGTGGACACTCGTCCTGGGACACCTCTCATTTCATTCCGCACTGTCCAGCTACGGACTCTTTGCGCCGCTCACTGTTTGGCGACTCTCTGTCTCTGTGCGACCTCTGGTCCAGACCCTGGGGAGTTGCTCCACTTCTGGGGCTCCATGGTCTTCCGCCATGCCCCCATCCCTCGGAAGGGGTCGGGTAAACAGCAACAACAACAAAATTTAATCAACAGGCTTGAAAATTTGACTTTATAGTTTACTTGGAAGATAATTTTTCTCGCACTAGCATCCGGACAAAAACAACGCGACGGCGGAAAATCAAACCAATAACATATCGGTTGAGAGTTCAATGGACATCCTCTATGGCACAAGTCATCATCAGCAAGAGCGCACAGTTGATACTTTGTAACGCTACTTTTTACTCGAGTACTTCTTGAATCACTGTTATATTATACACCGCTGATGCAGTCCCATGTAATTCCTTTTCTCTCGAGCTAAAAGCGTGCTCTCACCAAAGTTCTTCCTTACACAGGCCCCCCTCAGAAGCAGCAAAATGTTTACCTTATCGATTAGCCAAAAATTTTTGTCACGTCCCCCTCAAGATATTGTGGAACGTGATTGTCGCACAAGTTTAGCGCTCGATGTCAGCAATGCATTCATCGTTCGCCCAGCTCCTCAAGAAATTTTTGCGTGCGCCTTTGCCTCTTTTTGACCATTGAAGAACTTGGGCTTTCGTGACAAGCTCGCTGCAACCGACATAGCCCTTGTTTAAAAATTCTCTCGAATAATGATAGAATTCAGTCATTTATGCAGCGCCTGTTGCCACCCGACACTTTACGCTTCTACCAATCTTTCTCCACTAACGGACTCCTTGCTTTGCTTGCTCTTCGGCGACCACTCTTCTATATGCATCTCTAGCCTAAACCTTGTAGAGTCGCCTACTTTTTGGAGCTCCATGGCCTACCTCCATCCTATATTCCCCCGAAAGGGGTCAGGTAACAGCAACTGTTTTACACAACCTGAAAAATGATCTTTTTAAAAATATTTAAAAACTTTTCAACCTATATCATAATAACATCGTATGATCAAAGGTTGAGGTTCGCGCTGCAGACTTAAACCTAATCCAAGATCACGCTAGACTTACAAATTTTCCTCAATTCGTATTGAAAACCAGCTCTCTACGTTAATAAAGTTTATAAAATCTTGTTTGTGGACCCACTAATCAGATGGTAAAATCGAGAGATTGACCATCAGCGCAAATGCCAAACAATATTTTTCAATACCAGTAAGTCAAAGAGCACTTGCACAAGCCTTTGTTTGAAGCGCCTTCCGCCGGGACCAGGTCGATCTTACGCTAGCCGATTTTTTCAACTCAAAAAACAAGACAACATCTAAAGGCAAACCACATTGATTGCTGCAAAACTGCAACACAAATAAGCAACACCGACCAGAAACATCACCATCATTTCTACAATGCATACGAGCCACATTATTGCACTCTAGAAGCTTCAACTACACAAAGAAACCAATATATTGATGCCGGCCTTCCCCAGAAATTTCCACAAGCCGGCGGTGGACTGTTTCTTCTTCGTTGCTGAAATATGCTCATGGAGACGTCAGCCAAAATAAAGAACACTACGACGTATACTTGTAGTGTATATGGGAAAACCGGCCAACAGCATAGATAAATTTACAAAAATTTGGGCGTTTTGAACACGATAATAAATAAATATATATCTACTGTCTTCAGCTCAATCAGAGCAGAAATTCATTCGCAGTTTAACGCAGTAGCTTTTAACAACGTAGTCTCATGGCACGACAATATGAATGGCAAGTCTTCCTAACTTGGGAACAAATCCTACAACTTTGGACTTGTACAGTTGGCCGCAGCCTACGCTACAAACAGTAGCTGAATCAGCCGACCTATCTATCGAATTCTTTTGTGACAAAAATGGACATTTTTTAAATCCACAATTTTGATAGACTTGCTCAAGAGATGTATTTGGCACTAGTTGGACCCAGTTGCGTTTTACAAAACTACCAAATCTAATAGGTAGCGCAAAACTTTGGTAGCAGTGTAGGAACAACAAAGTCAGTTAAAAAACGAATTTGTTTCAACTTTCAACTTAATGCGAAGCTAGATTCACAAGCGGACACACCAAAGATTTTAGTGATATTCCATACTGGGTAAAGTGCATGCACTTAGGTACCCGTCTCCATGCAGTACAAATAGATTGTAAGCGTACAGCTTTTTGACGTTACAGCCGTACGTGAAAAAATAAAAAGCTTCATGTACGTCCCAAAGACGTTTTATTAATTACTACAAAACAACTAGTAGCACAAGCTTAGTAAGGGCTATAGCTATTAGCTAGGGTAGTATGGGTGTGTGCGTGGTCTTCACACTCCAGATTCTGCCGGACACGAATCGTTTCCATGTAGAGGCATCAGAGGATTTTGCTTACCATTCTAAAACATAAAAATACAACTTTATATATTAATCAAGGTCTCAAAACAATATAATGAAATGGCAAGTCGTCCGCCTTCCCTATCCTGCACCAATCGCTTCCACTACTGAACGAGTAAATTTCCAAAGTTACGACTTGAATACATGTAATGGCATCAAGATACATGTAATGCGAGATTTATCACATGTTCCTATAGTAATTTGAAGTTAACATCACAATTATTTTTTCAAGTGAACATGTATTTGAGAAAATTTCATCACTGAAGGTGGCATCAAATTGTTTGTATCACTTACGACTCTCTGACCCCGCAAGAAACACGAGTTAACCACCAGCATCTTGAAGTTACCGAACAAAGAGTCGATAAATTGTTTGCAGCTTGTACAAGATCACATAAGCGCCAAGGTAAAATTTGAAACCTGTTTCTATGTAATACGGAGTACTGCATAGATGGCGTCGTGGAGATGCAATAAAAAAATAACGATCAATATCCTAACATCAACACTGAAAGTTAAATTGAAAACTGGCACGATCCATTACGGCCAACATATCGATGGCGTAGCTATTCATTATGCAGTAGTAATAACTCACCGTTGGTTGAGCCATAGGTATTGTGTTGTTTAATGGAGGTGGCTGGTCCTGACGAGAACCTGGAAAAATTTTACTTTAGATGACTATCTTATTATGCATAAAAGTACTAAGTAGAACAGCAAGTGTTTCCGGCATATTTCCATCGCTATAGTAACGGAACCACAGTTCTCCGACAGCAGAGTAAGAAAATAGTTTCAATGCAAATAATCTAATGACTTACTTGGTCTTGATCTTCGACTTTGGTCATATATTCGACGGTCGTCCACCGCAAATGGCGGGGCTGGCTGGCCCATCTGCTGGCCACCCTTTCTGTGCGACAGCGGAGGGAATGATGGAGGTCTCAATGGAAAAGGACCAAGAGGTCTGACCATAGGATGATTGTCTAATGGTCGCTCTGCGCGAGTAGGCATCGGCCGAGGAGCGAAAGGTGAGTGGCGCATTGGGCCATCACGACGAGGAGACGCAGGTCGGTCTCTCATGGGGCCATCTATGATCATTGGTGGTCGGTCTCGACCAGAATAGCTGTTGTCCATCATATCATTCAAATACATATCAGGTCCGGGAGCATCCATTGGAGGTCGAAATGATGACAAATTCATGGGCGGAGGTCCATACATAGGTGGAGGACCATCATTAGGGAAACCTTGTGGTGGTCCACGAGGATTGAAGTCTGGTCGATGAGGAGAAGCATTTGAAGGATTCAGACCTCGTCTCGGCCCCATTGGCCGATGGGGCAACCCATCACCTGTTTCAAATGGTTTAGAAGCGCCAAAGTCGTGTGGAGGTCTGCCATCGACTACATGTGAAGGCCGATCAGGATGACCTTCACTGTGCATGCTCCCAGTGGGACTACGTCTTCCTCCCAACCGGACAGAAGGAGACAATGGAGGAGGACCTGCAAATAAATATCACTAAATCAATATCAAACTTATAACGTAGAATTTAATACTATTCGCTGGTTGCATAAAATTGTAAGTCAGCTTCGAAAGGTAGTTCTTGGCAAAAGCGTCTCCTGACTCACTCATCAGTGGCAATATCACGTCTTGTATCTCAATAGTTTGGAGATGAGCAAAACGTATAGCCTCCAAGTCGTAATACCATGCATTTTGCACCGCAGCCGTCGATGTTTCCAAGCAGCACATTTTAGCGCTCAATCTATTGACACTAGAATTACTGGAGCGGTCATTTTGACCGTTTTTGATTTGTAATCGTTTATAACTCTGAATAGGTGCGTGCAATAACACTGAAACTTCCAGACTTTTCCTAAATCTTGGATAACGCTTAGCACAGTGGTTCCCAAGCTTTATAAAGGCTCACACCCCTAAAATATCTCAATATGTTCTCGCACCCTTAAAATATTTTAACATGTCCCGGGCTGGGGCGATTTCAAAGGCTAGGCTGAAATTGCGTGGGTTGATCTTTTTTTTTGAGATCAGCATCGTTTCGGGTTGAATTGAAGGCCGCGCACAGCTTTTTGGCCAAAGTCGGGACGCTCAGTGTTGGATCGCGCCCTGTCGGTGGGGTGGATCTCCAAAAAATAAAAAGGTCACCACCATTTTCTCTCTTTTTGGAGATCCACTCCATCGTCAGGGCGCGATCTAAACCTGAGCGTCCAACTTTAGCCAAAAAGCTGTTTTGGGGAAGAAACCAAACAAATGATCAAGATGTATCGCACTTGTCTTTACTTTATCTGAATGATCATCTCGCACCCCCAGGGGGTGCGAGCACCCCTGGTTGGGAACCCCTGGCTTAGCATGTTGGTTTTTATTGCATCGCAAGGAGCACAGGGTGGGATGGAAATGGATTTACCTTAAATTACCGCCAACGGTCATTTTGACCGTGCAGAAATAACTAATTTTTTCATTTAAAAATCCTCTTTGTAATTACGAGTCTCTTTGTTGTGCTATTGTATCGAAACAATCTTGCAACAATAACTGCACTAAAAGATAAAAGTTACATACCAGTTCGTAGGATAAATATATTTGTCGACATAGGGGTAAAAGTACGAGGACTGATGGCTAAAGCCTCCGCACTGTTTTCAGTCCTGTTATAGAAATTTCAAGTCAGGGGAAAATATTCACTTTTGAAAAGAATATTTCCGAAAAAAGGTCTTCACCTTTATTTGGAGCAGATAAAAAAACGCCTCCCTGAAAATATTGATCTTCAAAAGAAACCCAAGTCTTCAACCTTTCTTTGAGACAGAATGCTGTCACCCCTCTATTCATGCAAAAGTAAGTGTTACGCTTACGTTTATATCTCACGCTTTGATCAGAGGCTGGCATAATTAGACTCGGTTCGGCTTACTTGGAGAAAGATTTTTTCAAATAAATCGAATTTAGAGACTGCAATTAATAATTTGCAGAAAACTGATTCAACATCATGAAAATTTGTCGACTTTGGCAGTGAGACAGTAACGATGCGAGTAGGCTACTACAACGCAAGCGCTAGGTGATAGTTATTAGGCATTTTACATCTCACACAGCGGAATTTCATTTGGATTAGTTGCTAAGACGAAGCAAAATTGAAATGCATCAAATTTTCTTCAAAATCGAAAGGCAGATTAGAAACTCCAAACGTACTAACAGAAACGAAGCTAAAAAAAATTTGAAGGCCAACAATTTATTTCCTAGATTAGGACCTGTACAGTTTATTCCAAGACATAATGGAGCTAACGATTTGTCAAAACTCTCACTTACAATAATTCAAAACACTATTAGATATAACACAACAGTTAAAAAAAACTTTATGACCAAAATAATGCCTAGTTCTTAAGCAATTCTTAGCAACTGAGCAAACGGTCATTTTGAACGCTCGCGGTAATTTTAGGTAGGTAGAAATGATGGTAATCCTAGTGTTAAAAGCGTGCAGCAAGCCTGCCAAAATTTATCTTTGTATTTTTCGCATGACCGTGGATTTAGGCCGTGAAGAGTTGCCAGCATTTCATGACCCCATGGCCTCTCCCGAGCAACCCAGTGCAAAAGAGCAACATTCACTACCACATGCGTCTGTGTTTTTACACCATTTTTGACGGACTACGCATCACTTTTTACTGAGAGACCCTAGCAAGTAATGGGCAAAATAAAACTTACCGAAAGAGGCATTGTGGGGCAATGGCCTGGGACTCATTCCTCTGTTCTTCATAGTCAATTGCATATGAAGATCGCTTGCCCTGTAACACAACTCGTCAACGAAAAGAAAACATCTTATAGTAGTTAAAGCTTACACATGAACAAATTCTGACATGACCCTCGTTTTGCATTAAGATGGATTTACCATAAACGCGTAAATGGCAAAAGTGGAAAAAGCCATACCACGGCTTTCTTCGTCATAACCTTGCTCACCAGCCGTTTCAAACAAAAATCAGTCTTCTCCCCCCGAAAGTTACTAAGAATATTCGCCAAAGCAAATAATGCAGCATATCATCCCACGTAGTCGCATGAAATAAAAAAAAACAAGTTTATGAACCATATATCGATTCAGCCGAATCAACAATACAGCAAATCAAGATTTTAACCGGTTCTGATCTCACCAAAAGACCATTAGCTTCCTGTCGGGCACAGCTAAATTAACCTAAGCGGTTAGATTTTAAAAATAGGCCGCCTACGTCTTTCCACACAAGGCTTTGATTGAAACAGGTTTGTATTGGCCACACTACCAGTGAATGCCGGAAAATTTATTCAAATACGTTCAAGGGTTAAGGGTCAACAAGTCGATATTACCAATGCAGCAACCCTAAGCGAGTCGCGAATTGCAAAGCGATTTTATTGGCAACAAGCCACAAAATATGAAGTTTATAATTAGGCGGACGTTTCAACGCTTTTTTCAAGTCACACGAATCATCATTTAGGCAAAAAATGTTATGATGCTGTTATGATAAATTTCATATTTTGTGTTTTTTTTAGTTTATCACATACACTTACTCTAATCGCAGTTGGTTAACTTCTCGGTTAGCCACATCTAATTTGCTTTCAAACTGCCGGCTAGCAATCTAAAACATGTTGAAAACTTATCAGCAGCAATACAGAAACACAGCTTAGAGATTAGACATGGTTAGATGCAGTCAGCTCATTGTCTAGCTCAGCATCAGATTTCACTGGCAATCCCGCATTCAATGCCGGATGCTTTCCACGCTTTAACCAAGGTTTTTTAACTTCGAGCGATGTGCATTTAGTATAAAATATATAAATTACACCCTACAATATTCAGCGTTAAACAAAAGATGAATGCAAAGTACAGGTTTACTCCCTACAACATTGAGATGCAGTAGCAAGAAGCAGTGGAATAGCAACACCAGTCGTCTTCCTACCAATACCAGCTTACTACGAACAATAGAAACTGGATGGAAAAAAAGGCAACCAATTCTTCCAGTTAGTCTAACTAGAAACCTTTTGCTTTTAAATTTATTAATTATGGACTTAGCTGTCTAGCATAACTCATAAAAAAAACATCCGTGTTTTGTTAATGGCTTCTTACCCAGTTGTCGTGAGATTTTTTCTCTAAATCTTTGATCTCTTTTTTTAACTGTTTTTCCAGCTCTTGGAATTCTTTCTTTTGATCGCGGTTCCTCTTTTTAAACATCTCTACTTCTTCGTTCAATTCTTTCTTTTTTCCACACTCTGCCTCCAATTCTGATTCCTTCATCTCTCGCACTGTCTTCTCTTTACCTAATTTCCTGAAAAAGAAATTTGCATGACAACAATACAGTAAACCGCACAGACTGTGCTTTTTATTCTAAAAGCTGAAACTAGAACTGGATTTAACAGCCGTGGATTAACTTTTCTAAAACTACTACATTGAAAACTAATGATGACAATATGAGCAGATTTACTATTTTAAACTAGGCGGTGTTATAAACAAAAATATTTCAAAACTTCGTTTCCTATCGAATTAACTCATTTCGAAATCGAAGCAATGTCGTTTCGTTACGCACTCGAAACCAAACTGTGAAAGGTTGGAATCATTTCTGTAACAAACATGCTTTACACGAGAGCCGCATTGAACACACAAAGCGGCCATTAACCATCGTCACATGAATTTTCGAAGGAGGATGATGAAAAAATATCAAAATATTTCGTTCCGAACTGTTTTTCCTATAATAAAATTTTATTTCGTTTCGAACCGCTTTTTATAGAGTAAAATTTCCATTCGTTTCGCCCTAGTAAAACTCGTTTCAAACACTTATATTTTAAACCAGAAAAACGCCCACCAATCATCACCATATACTGCGTTTTTGATCGATACCACCGTAGCTTCTGTTAGTATGATGAGCAGTTAAACAAAATATTGTGGTCCACAATTAATTGGGGACATTTCCCTCAACTTTTCAGAAAACAGAGCGAACCGAAGATTTATGAGCTGAGTAAAGGAATGAGTGAAATACAACTGTCAGTGAACACTATAAAAGATAAATCAAGGTAAACACTTTTTTTCATGCAGGGGCTCCTTGTGGGAAAAACCAAAAAAATAGAAAAGATTTAATAATCACCGATTCATCTTGTATGTAAAAGCAATACAGTTATGGTGCTTCACCACTTCTTATCATAATTCATATCCACCAATACCACACCTGACGATAGCTTGATTATTAGTAATTTTAATTAATGCTGTTCGTATAATGGTTTAAAACAGGGAGTCTTAATCTTTTTATAGTCGTGGCCTACTTTTGTTTTGAAAATATTCCGTGACTCGCTTCTCAAAGCTCTGCTTAAATTAGTTATAATCAACTGCTTTACAAAACCAAGAAATTTGCAAGAAATACAGAATAACTTTATAATGTGAATTACAAAGAATAACATTCTAATAATAACTCACACATAACGCAACTGCTAATGCGAAGCTTGAGATTGTTTGTTCTTTGAAAGTAGAGATATTCGAGGTTCAATGTACAAATTAAGTCATTTTCCACATTTATGGTATGTTTAGATTTTGTTTTCATTGCAACAAGACCTGAAAAAGCGGCTTTCCATAAGGAAGTTGACCCAAATGGAAGCAGCTTGCTCATCATATATTTGGCCACTCGAGGATATGAAGCACTAGCATTACACCAGAATGTTGTTAACTCAAAATTCTTAAATGCAATCTTCATGGTCGAGTCATTTTTTAAATCAATAAATTCTTCTTGAAGATGCACGAGAAGGCAAGAGAAGTTTGCATTGATCGGATTTCTCACTATTTTCAGATTTTCATTCATAAGTATGCGCTCTGAAAAGTAGTGATTTAGTTCTTTTTCCAATTTGCACTTATGCTCTGCGACCATGACAAAAACGTCTTTCATGACATGCATTTTCCACAACTCTAATTTCTCCACGAAAGCATTAAGTGAGTCATAGAGATTTATGATAGTGGTATTACTCTCTTGCATGGATAAATTCAGGATATTTAATTTTTCGAAGATATCCGCTAAGAAAGCCAAGCGTTCTACGAAAGAAGGATCATTGAAGTTGCAAATTTTTGTCTGCGCCTGCCGAAGAACTCTGCTAATTCTTCTTGCAGTTGAAACACTCTGGATAGCAGTTAAGTTTTGAAAGCCAGCGCGCATCTGTATGGTATAAAAGTGTGGTATAGTCGGCTAACATGCCCTTACAAAGTTTTGAAAACACCCTTGTGTTTAACGCACTCTTTTTCATAAAGTTTACCATTTTGATAGCAATATTTAATGCTAATTATAGGTCTGAAGGGAGAGTTCGACTTGCCAGAGCTTGGCGGTGTATCATGCAGTGACGTTGCACCAGGAGCGAGTTCTTTCACCCTTTTCCCTAAACCTGATCGTGCACCAATCATTGCAGGGGCTGCGCCTGTACGAACAGAACATAGATTCTCCCACTTAAGTCCCATTTTTAGAATTAATCATCCACTTTTTGTAGCATATCAGCTGCTTGTGTTGTACTTTGTAGAGGAGAACAAAAGAGAATGGCTCCCGTTATGCTGGTAACGGAAGCCCATCACAGAAAAACCATTACATGCGAAACATGTGAAATGTCGGTAGATTCGTTCAATTATTTTTAGAATTAATCATCCACTTTTTGTAGCATATCAGCTGCTTGTGTTGTACTTTGTAGAGGAGAACAAAAGAGAATGGCTCCCGTTATGCTGGTAACGGAAGCCCATCGCAGAAAAACCATTACATGCGAAACATGTGAAATGTCGGTAGATTCGTTCAATTGAATAGAAAACATACCATGAAGGCTGGGCATGAACTTTGAAATTAACTGAGAAGAAATGTCATCCGCCATTTCGGTTATACGAAGTCGTATCGTATCATTCGAAAGAGATATTACTTCTTTTTACTACTATGTTTTCTCAACACTCGCTCTACCATTTTTAAAGCACATGGTTTTACAAGAGTTTCAGCTAGTGTGGGGCTTCTTTTGTTTTGCGATGGTAAGTGCAACTTCAGAAGAAGCTTCAACAAGTGAAATATTTTCCTTGTAAAAAGTTCCACTAGAATCCTATTTAGCACGTTTCAGTGCATTTCGTTTCCTTTCAAAAAAGGCCACACCTTTGTCCTTATATTCAAGATGGATTTTTAACAAATGATTCAAATATTTACTTGGACGCAGTGGATCGTTTCTAAGGACTTGGTAGCAAATAACACCTTGCCCTTTCTGGGCATCTTTGTCAATAAAAGTGTGTAAAACCGTTGAATATAATCATCAACCATCCTCTTTTACTCATACTTCGGCTAAAATTAATTGTTGAAAATCTGATCAAAAACAACTCAAAATGCTCCTGTGGCCCACCGGTTAAGAACCCCAGGTTTGAAGTTCAATCAGTTTCTTGGTGTTGCAAAGTAACTAGGTAAAACAGAGAGTCCCAACTTATATATGAATTTCTGACGCACTAATCTAATTTACAAAATTAAACGTCGCACTCCATAACTTGACCTCAAAAAAAGCTCTAAAAAGGTCATCAAGTCAAAAATAGGGACAAAAAAGCCCTCCAAGGTTTTAAAAAACTTGGTCTCCGAAAAAAGTCTTCACTTTTGTTTGGGGTAGAAAATAGCAAAAAAGTTGCTATGAAAACTTGATATCAAAAAAATTTTAAAGTTTGATTTCAGAAAAAAAGCCTTTCACTCGTAAAGGGCCGCGAATACTAGTAGACTTGGATTTTTGTTAAACTCATGTTCGCCAAAAATAAGGTTTGGAGACCACAGAAATAACGGCTTGTAAACCAATGAAGTCTTCTGGTAAGTACTGAGGAGCAATTTGTTGGTGGAAAGCTCGTAGCTATAAAGATATTAAAACTAATTAAGATACCTAGAGCAAGAGAAATTGAAACAAAACTGAACTGAAGACAATAATAACAGCAGTTCTCCATCACAAAGTCAAGTCGTATAATCGCATTCGAAATTCAGAGCATAAAAATGGAAGTTTCTTAAAAGATTTTCACTACAACGTTTCGCTAACACACTAAAAGCATCTTCAGTCAATTAGCTCCGACATTATACAGTGATGTCATAAGAGCGATGGACTAGCTGAATTGAAGATCTCAGTTCGGAATAAAGTTTAATGGCAAAATTAGGTTTTTAAAATGTAACCACTTAAAATTTCTGAACACATTGTCCTGTTGATACATATGAAATACAATTTTCATAATTTATGTTTCTGTTTTGATAACAGCAAAACTTGACAAAATGTGAAGTCAACTAGTTCTCGACAGCGACATTAAGACCGTACATGAACGTGCAACGCTAGAGCGAATAACGCCAGTGCCACCACGCAACTGGCATTCGTCAATGCCAGGGCCACGAGTCACCGAGCATTAACCACAACTAGCACCGCCACGACATTTACGACTCACCGCCTGGGTTGTCAACTATCTCTGAGAAAGTACCTCACATGCAATTTTTTATCATTGGCATAGATATAAATTAAAAGACTACAATAAACTTTCAGTTTGTGGTACCTAACAAGCGTTCATTTATGCATTGATCATGATAAGTAGAATACAAATATCTTAGCTTTAATTTAAAGCTGATGTCCGGAAAAAAAGCTCTTCACCTCTGACTGCAAAAAATCTGCAAAGTTTCTGCCGAATAAACTGTATTGCAATATTGCAGTGCACAGTAGCTTATGATTAACTTTGATAGATTATAACTTCTTTTTGGAAAAGAAAAAACGATGCTTTACAACAAAGTAAAACTCAAAAACGTTTGAAATAAATCTTTACTGTTTTTTTTTTGCAGTCTATTTGATGTTTTGACATGTGTTCCAGTTCATTCTTTAGCACCACCAAGTTTTACTGTTTATATACAACAACAAAATCAAACCAAAAGCGTGACTATTATAGCATTTGATCAATTTTTCTAATAATTCAAACTTGATTATTCGTTGTTTTCAGGCTAGCAACTACTGTATGTTAACTTCAAATGAATCAACATTTTTTGAATTGTAACAAATAAGACATTGCAGAATTTTTATGGAAAATGTCTACTACAGTTGATAAGGAAAGCGCTTTTGCAAACTCTTCAAAAAGATTCATTGTTAATCTAATTATTCCGAAACCTTATAAACCGGTGCAAACGTTCTTCCCATAATTTTATTCCTAAAATTTATGTTACGCTCTCCTTTGTAACCGGGAGCTTCATGAGAATTATATCTAAAATAGCATAAAATCTGTTAATCACAAAAATATCAAGACTAACCTAAACAGTAATACAAGTTGATTAAATTTTAACAAAAAGACTGATGATGCTTAATAGCGAAACCGATTTGCTTGAATGAAGTGGGAGCAGATTCTACTTGAATAAACACGCATAATGCTATTTGAATAAGAATCAATTTGATTCTGTTTGAATTAAAACACTGATGATGCTAATCAACAACGCAATCGATTTGCTATAATAAAATGGTAACATTATGAGCATTTGCTGCAATAAAAGGTAAACGTCTAACAGGTTTGCTCTAAAAGTTCGTTGCATTAATTCCTTAATTAAAGAAATCATTTCGTAGGTATGCAAACAAAGAGGATTGGGGGGCAGACTTTTAACAAGCGATAGACGAAGTCGAATCTATCAAAAAGAAACTTCAATAATAATATATTAGCAAATCCAATCTGATACCTCACAGTCTGATCAAATTAGTTGGTATCAGTTTCCCGAACCTATTAGTTGAATTTTGGATCCAGTTGGTATCAGAGTAGCTTTGAAAGTACATTACACTTTATTCAAATTGTTTCCCAAACCAATAGACGATATGGACAATTACATGGCTTGATGTGAGAAATTTCTTTCCGAAATTGCAATGGTCAGTCTGTTAAGTCAAGCGAGACGTAATGTTAAAGCCAAAAAACGGGGTCATGTTGATGCAGTTAACACTTTCAAGTCAAAATATCAGCACTGAGTCAACATATTTTAGATTTCAATCATTGATTAAATGATCTCTTTTGTACATAATACCACGTTGTACTTGTGCCAACCTCTGGTAGGTTTTATCACGTAACAATGTGTTTTTTGTAACGTAATAGCCACTTTTGTTCTGTTTAGTAATATAGGCTATGCGATATTTTTATGATTAACAGTTTATATGCTACTTTAGATATAACATCTATCTTATTCTGATGCGGTTTCCAGGTTACCAAAGGGAGCGAAACGCAAATTTTACAAATAAAATTGTCGAGAAAACGTTCGATTTATTTGTAAGATTTATAGACTTGACAAACGGAAAACGCCTGCTATATTAAATTATTCAGAAAATCATTAATAAAATCATCGAACACTGTTGTCCTAGTCTCTAAATAGCAACTGCCCATACAAAAGATCTCGAGTTTCTCCACAAAAAACTTAATGCGACTTGATAATACTACGCTTATGGCCACTCAGAATAGCACATACAAGCTTCACTGTATTTTTCAAGAGCGACGAGACGTCAACAGGTGCTAATCAACTGGTACAGTTTAGTCAAATATCAACCTTGCTTATGGTAGTTGTTCTCACCGCGCACTCACTGACCAGCAGACAACGCCAAGACTTTCGTAAGAATACAACGCGTACTTTTTCCAAGTCACGAAGCATTTTCTATTTCGAAAGGACCTTGCAAACAACTACTTGCGGGAGACACACAAAGCAACAAACAATTAAGAACTTTCAAACTTGTGGTACCTAGAAATATTTATTAAACTTTTTTCTGCGTATTACTCACGTGTTTTTACCACCACAAAAACGCTAGTTTTAATTTATCCACTACTTTTTCTCTGTGCGTACAGAAAATGCGGAACGTCGTTAACAAACCGTCTTTGATCCAGACCCAAAAGACTCAACAACAGCTTAGTGCCTACAGAAAGTTTAAGACCACCACCGATTTTTCTCTTATTCAGTTAATAGCATATCTATGTTGCGTCTAATATATTTTTTTTGCATCAGGCATCAACATGGCATTCATGTTTTTAAAGTTCATTTGAAGTAGTTTCCACATACATTAGTTCATGTTCAGTGCTTTGCATGTCCTCCATCGCTGGTGATCACTTACTTCAAACGCCTTGGCATACTGTGGATCCGACTCCAGCAGTGCTCTTTTGACAACTACACCCATACCTCTTTTATCACTCTTTATTAACTCTTTAGTATTTGATGGTTGCTTTTCTGCATGTTTATCCTTAATTTTCATCCACAAGATTGAGGTCGGGGATGTCACATTGCTATTTCAGGCCCTTGATTTGTTTTTTTGTGAGAAAATTTGTCATAACTGTAAATCGGTAGCACCAAGCACCGTCCTGCATAAAGATCGTACATTAGTGGAAATTCATGTGCATTTTCAGTTTATCCCTTAACAGTTCAACGTATCGGAGACTGTACCATTTATTGTTGACTAAAGAGGAGGGTCCAGCAACAACATTTGTCAAAACTGCGCCTCAAATCATCGTACTTTGAGGATGTTTTATCGTAGAAACTGAATATTTTTCATCGTAACGCTTCCCTGATAGTCTGCAAACGTGTCTTCTGATTACAAATTACTGAAAAGTCGTCTCATCAAACAACTTGACATTACCGCGTCGAGCTAAAATCCAGTACTGGCGTTTCTTTGCAAAGGCCAGGCGCTCGGCCTTTATGATCCGTGCCAGTAGCGGTTTCTTTGCAGGATTGCAAAATTTTTGGCTGAATTTTGATGAAAGTCGCCTTGAAACATTCATAGCATTCAATCCAACCTCTAACCATTAACGCAACTCGAATTTTCTTAACATATTGACGACCTTGTGACTATCTGTTTCATCAGGTGGTCGACTTGAGCGAGTTCTTCTGGGTCTTCCACTTCTCTTCAGGTCCTTACACAACGAGTATAGTTGAAATTTCATGATCGCCTGATGAACTGCTGTCTTTCTGAACTTGATTTTGATAGATATCTGCCGTTTTGATAACTCTTCACCTCGTAGCGTGACCATTTGAGCTCTCTGAACCTCACTTAGGGACTTCCTGCGAACAGATTTCACTTCCTCAAATTTCATAAATTACATCAAAAATCCACTCACGTGTGCACCAATAGCAATGAAACAATACGCCTATGGAGTCTAAAATCAAAACAACAACTATGATGCAATCGCAAGAAATTTCATTATCTTCATGGTTAGTTTTTAAACTTTTAGTAGGAACTGTAAATCATGTATCTAACCTGACAAGGGATAGCAATTTTAAAGAAGCCATCAAAGCTCGGTGACGTGTTGGATGGAAAATAGACACAGAAACAAAGTGAAATGCACAATAAAGAATATTTCAATTCAATGGTTAACTTCTTTGCTGTTGAACAACTAACATCTGGAACGTCTTTAGTAGTTTTGGCAATGAGATAAATTTGAAAACCATCGAATTCTACCTAGTCTTGAGAGTTTAATCAATGTTTTTTATGCTTTTGTTGTTAATACTGAACAAAAAAAATTGCTAACAATCCAAATCTATAAATGTAAACAAATGCTTGTAATGAAAAAATATAAACAAACAAGAAATATTTTACGATGCTTGTTAAAAAGTATATTAAACAAAATAGAATTAAAAGCATGCTGTCGTAGTTACAACTGAATCGCAACTGGCTCCTCAAAAGATCAATATTGACGTGATGTGGTGGTAGTTGTTACGGGCTCTGAACCGGAAGATCCGGAGTTCAAAATCTAAAAGCCACCAGTGATATTCGTCAGGAAGGGCGTCAAGAATTTTGAAGTGCCACGATGCACCAGCAAAAAGTCTGGTTCGAGAGTGTTTAGTAGTAGGCGCGCAACTGAGCCTGTGATATGTAGGAAAAAATGAGATAAAGAAAGTGGACAGCCCTGATACGTTTAAAGGTTAGTTAAACGTATCGCCTACAAGACGTGCTATGCTAAGAGCGAAATGACATCAAGGCCACGTTACTGCAGCAGGTATTCGTCCATGCCAGCACACGGAGTAGCATAACACTAACGCCACATAAAAACTGATAACTTCTAATTTGTGGTATTTACGACGTGTATTGCAAACCTTTTACAGCCAAAGAGCCATTTAGACCCGGTTATCAGAAAAAAAAATGGGAGCCACAAATTCTTTTATGACTGTAAAATAAAGACATTTCCATACATAAAGGCCGAAGACATTAACACAAAAAAAACGAGCTCAAAAGAACTCTAAAGTTAAAATGAATAATGCACTTTCAAACTTTAGTAGTAAGCATTAAAAATACTGGGCTAGGAAAGGACGGGTGGAGGGGGAGGGCTCACCCGACCAATTTTTACAAATCTCCTCGCCCTTCTTTATGTAACCACACCCAGTATATATTGTTTACATATATCTACGCTTTGTATAAACAACTATAGTCTGTCTTATTTAAGTAAGAACACAACTTCTAAACATTTGTTCTCTTAAACAAAAGTAATAACAATAAAAACAAGCCCGATTGAAGGCGATGGATAACATGCTTTTTTTCCTTTAAATTTACAAAATCATTTCCCAATCGATTCTTGCATTGTGATAATTGCAGACTGCAACCACTCTTTGAATTTATCACCTTGTAAACTTTGTTATGATCTTCCTTAAAAAGGTTAAGTGAGACAGTGCGTTTTTAAGTAAATCTGTGGCTAAAACTTACCGTTTACGCTCAAACGCTAACATCACCTCCACCATGCAAAAGGCTGTTTTGAAGAGTCCACTCTCCCTTGAGGAGTGGTATTCGGCGTGACTAAGTTCACTGTCATGTATACAATGAAGTGGTTTTTTCAGCCACACCGGCAATTTTAGTTCAACAAAAACAAGCCCTTTGCTAGTCATAAAAGTTTCCACCTCTCGCACATATCCAGCAAAACATTCACCTCTGGACAGCCATCCGTCTTGAACACACAGCAAGATATCAAGATTACTACGTGCTCTCCACTTAATTCAATAATGAACAGAACTGACAATGATTTAAACCAGTGGTTTCCAACCGGGGAGGAATTTTACCTTCATAGGGGAAGAATTTCCACATTTTAGACTTGGTCAATATTCGTGTTTCAGAATTATTCCATGCATTTTATTAAAATTAGTTCAGTGGTTCCCAACGAGGGAGGTATTCCTTCCCGGAAGGATTTCTATCGATTTAGGGAAAGAATTTCCACATTTTAAAGTTCATATGATTTCAATTTTGTTGTATTTTTTAGTACACCATTTGTGTTTCAGGATTATTCCATAAATTTTCTCAACTTAGTTGTTTTGCAATGCGATGCCAGGAATATATTCTCACATAGTGTGCTCACAACAGTGTTGAAAAATGTATTTTGAAAATGTACTACATTCAAAAAAATGTACGTGTATTAAAAAAAAAAATATTCTTACAGGAGTATTGAAAAATGTATTCTAAAAAGGTTTCGTATTAAAAAAATGTACTTGTATGTATTCTCACAGGAGTGCTGAAAAATCCCAAGGGCAGTGGAAAAACTTTGCTGAAAGAAACACTTTTTATTTTTTCACTGGCATTTTTACTCGATATTGAAACCATTTTTAGAAACTATATAAGAGGCTGCATTGCAAGTATGCCTGCAAAAAAAATAGATCGCTATTTCAAATGAAGGGAAAATGATCCTTCGATGCAAGGTAACCTCCAGAAAAAAGGTCTTCAAGCTATTACAAACAAAACCGATCCCACTAAAATTTATTTCAATGGGATTCAGAATTTTCTGTAATTCACAAAATTTAAAAGAAATCACTTTAAAAGTCTGTCATTTTTACAAGAGCACTTCTGCCACTTTCGTTTCGCAATCCTTGCGCACACATCATCATTACTCAAAAATCAAAGGTTTTCTTTTGCTCAGTTGCTTATCAAGAAGCATACAATTTTATCGTTTCTCCATTGAGACGTCACATGACGTTTGCCCACTGTTTTATGCCATGTCCTGCTCGTGCATTGTAGAGTGTACAGTGTTATATTTTTATTTGAGCATGATGTTAAAAATTTAAGGATAATAAGAAGATGCTAGATGTCCTTGAACGCAGAATCACACTCGCAGGTGATTGAAGTGTTGGAAAAAACCCACTATTCGATGGCTACTGTTGGCGCAGCCAGCTCTACTGAAGAAGCAATTTAGGCATTTCTATTTGGCCCAGATTGCATTATGGGATGGTGGAAAAAATTTGGATGGAGGAATTTTCATGTCATGGCTACGAGAATCTTGATCAAGTGTCTCTCTCCAAAGTATGTCAGTCTTCCGAGGTGATATATACAAGACGGTGGTGTAATTGAGAAAACTCTTCCTCGGTTTAAGTGGTTATCTTACTGCATATCGTCCATACAATTCATACAATTTGTCATCGCCGGTTTGCCTTCGACATTCCACTGAGCTGACAACTTTCTTTTTGATCTTGGTTAGGGCAATGCAGACTAATATTTGATTTTTTCTATTGGTAGAGTTGAGGTTATTAGTTGTTGAGGGCTGATAAGAGTTTTGCGGCGGGCAAGATGTTTACTATACTGGTCAGATATATTCCGCTGTTGAGTACCACAAGGTGGGTGCATAGGCGTTGCTAGCGGTTGGCTACAGAAGCCATGGATCCCTCAAAGTTTTTGACCTTGATTATGAAATGTAGGCATTTTTGGCCAAAAATAGGAAAATAAATTGGTTCAAAAAGTTGATTTCTAAAACAATAAGATTTCATTTTGATAATGGCCAAAGATAGGAAAATAAACACTTTCAAAAAGTTGGTTTCCAACAAAAAAAATCACCCAACAAACTTCTATTTTTAGTCTACTCAAAATAGGCTTCGCCACTGAGCGAGAGCTGTCGATTTGAAAAGATATGGCTAGGCATCCAACTTCGTCGAGGTAAGTTTTCTGATCAGGTGATTCCTTGCACCAACCTTTGCTATGGCGTTGACAACTGTCGTTTCAAATAAAATGCTACGATTCAGTGTTACACTAAGGTATACTGGATTGGAAAAGTATAAAAAAGAATAAAATGAAGGCAAAAAGCCCCGCGTTTTTTTTATTTACTTTGAAAAGGGAGGAATTAAAGGTTTTAAAAACGTGAAAGGAGGAATGTATCAAAAAAGGTTGAGAACCACTGATTTAAACCTTTAGCCATTATTTAAGTGCGTGGGTCGTAGAATCACACAAAAACTCTGCTATATAGCATACATTTTTCCAACCCACTACGAGTTGCAGTACCAGAACAAAAGTGCCGCAGGTTGCTGCCCCTGGTGTAGGTCTTGAACTCCAGGTATTTCATTTTTACACATAACTTTCTAACTTTTAGTTACCATAAACGTAAAATATTTTTAAGCTTGAAAACACATTTCGCATTATTTATCGCAAATCTAGGCAATTAAGAGCTGCAATTTGTGCTTCTGTATTAATATTGCATTTTTCCTGACTAAAACATGAAATTTGACAAGATTAATCTCCATCTTGAAGATGACGTCACGATTAAAAATATATTTTTAAAACCCAGTACCGTATCTCCACTCAGAGGAAAATGATTTCAGGCCCAGACCATAGCCAGTAGTCAATTGACTACTTTGGAAAAAGTGCACCCTTAAAGGGTCAAGATGGCGTCATAATTAGCACTGTTTGGAAAATTTGATTCCTAAAAAGCAGTGAGCATACAGGCACCATGAAACCTTTTCAAGTACACATTAAAAACCAGATTCTCCAGTTTTACAACAAAAATTTGGGCGATTTACCTTACAATAGCATTTCATTAAACCGTCATTTTTCAAGCGCAAAATTTTCTGCTAACTTATTTCAACTCGCTTTTAGCTCTGTCATTGTTACGTCACAATAATATGGCATCTGCTGCCGAGCCTTTCACTATATAATGCGGATTTTAACGATTATTTTTAAACTACAACCGCATATAAACAAGTATTTCTTTATCTATTTCAAGCCCACCTTTGACACGATTGGAGATTAAAGTCGGTACACCTAATTCTTATCAACAACGTCTGCAGGTTCTCTTTTTTACAATTGAAACCATTTTTATATACCAGCATCAAACATTTAAAAATGTACAAAGTAATGCAGCGTTGAAAAATTATGTTGAATTTTCTTAAAGCGAACTATGGTGTGAGCGAAAACGATATTACAGGGATAGAATAAGGTCCAAGAATTTTCCAAAGGAAGAGTAAGGCTTGTCGTCCTTTTTTTTTATGAGTAATGCAAGGGATAGGTCATAATGTTGAGAAGTTATTTTGGCGCCCAATCGCACTTTTACTTGATGCCTTTGGTACTTAATGAAATAAACACATCAGCAGGCTGCTTCCGAGTAAAACCAGTCAACCTTGCGGTAAGAGAAAACGGGGGCGGGGTAAAAAAGCCTAGCGTAAAGAAGCGTAACCAGTAGGCTAAGAGTACACGTGCAGTTTCTGTAAAAAACCGTTAGTTACTGCAAAAACTTAGGAGTTTGCTGGGTTTAAAGGATACTTTGGATGGACTAGCCAGGGCGACTGGAGTGCGATAGTAGGGGCATGTTTGAGAAGGGATAATGGTGATGTTTTGAGAAGAGCGTTGGATTTAGAAGAGGCGGGAAAAAGAGGGCGTAGGCGGCCGAATATGACGTGGAAGAGACAAGTGGAGGAGCATATCAATCAGATTGGAATGAAAGGAAGGATGCTATTGACAGAGTGAAGTGGCGTAATGGTGTTTACGAACTGTCGAGAAGTACGAGGTGAATCTGGCCACCTGCGTTAACGTGGACAAAATCGGATTTAAAAACGAGATATTTCTCTCTCTCTCTCTCTCACAAAACGGATGGGGATTCTTACCGGGTGACGCACGCAAGTAATTAAATAAGCCTTGGGTTTCTAACCAATGGGTAGTGGCTTACTGATAGATTGCAGATGGGAAATTAGGAACCACCTTAAGGCAAAGGTTGCCAGATGGGGACTTCTTACGTATGAGCTCCTGCTCGACGTGTAGCTTTTCGTCTTTCTTTCCAAATAGTCTCACAATGCTTTAATGGGTGTTTCCTTATTTCTGCGGTAATGCTTTTTTTGAAGATCAACCTCCTATGCAGTGCGCCGTCAGTTTTTATACGAATTTATGCGTTCTAAAAATTTTATACAGGGGATTGAATACACAGCTAAACTAGTAACATAATTTAAATTTGATTGGAGATTTAGTCAAAGCTGAAAATTGACGAAAAAAGTGGGAAGCACTGGAATAAACTAAACAAATAGCAAGGTTAACTGACCACTTGGTAACCACCTGGGATAGACTAAAGCGCTCTAATTAAGTCCAATTCAATTATATACATATAGTAATTCGATAACACGCAAATAAATCCTCACCCTTGCATTTCCACATCTCGTTTGGCATAATATTCCTCTACAACATTTAGTTTGGTTTGATTAACTTGAGCATCCCTTTCAGCTTTTTCCTGCAACCCTTTTCTGAATTCACATTCTGCATGAAGTTCAACATACTTCGCTGAAAAAAAAACGCAACAGTCACTGCATGTGAGTGCTAACTATCACGTGTTTCACTAAGTTAAAACCGCGTTGTGTTTTATCGGATTACAATTTACAACAGAGAAGCTGCTCATCCAGCATTTCTCCGTAAACGCCACTGCTGGTCACACATCTTCGTAGTCCACTCTTGTTACTATAAAAAAGGGGAAAGCAGTTTGCAATTGACATTTATGACTGATGCAAAATAGACTACCATTAAATAGTTAATATAACTTGTCCTGCTTAGCCGAATTGTGGTGAGAGACATAACGAAACAGGTCTGTCCGCATCTGTCATACGTTTTACTGACCAGGGCCTTTCACAGCCTGTTGTCTTTAAAGACATTGGTTTTGGTAGCTCTGTCGACAGCCGTTTTAACTATCTGTGTGCACAAGGAGACGTTCTGTCTTTTATCACTACTTCAGCTAGGCATGACAAGTTACTACTCTAGCCACGTATGTATGAGCAATTTTTAACCTGCTCCCCCTGCAGGCAGCGGGGGATACATATAATATTGGAAAACGTTTTCTTTGGGCTACTTCATTTGAGTGCAAATAATCTCATCTTTATAGTCTTCTGCAACGAGATATCGAGTCATAAGAACCATGGTTGCTGATCTCGATTCTCGTTGACGGAGGTGCCCTAAAGAGATCAAATACATCGAAACAGCCCCGTTGGCATCTGTCATACATAGACTGCCATTATTTCTTATCCAGGTTACGACCGAAATTGTGGGGTGAATAATATGAATTGCAGTTTCGCGTTATGTCTCCATTCTGAAAAAGAATAGGGGCAAACACAGCAAGCTATTTATCAAGCAATACCAGAGTCAAACGTCCACCATTAGCTCACGTTCGCCTTGCTAATGATGGGGGTGCCAACCAGTATTAAACAAGATTTCGAAATGGACCGCCATTTTTTCCCAACAACACCATAATGCTTGATTGATTAACTTTGCTACGTAGAGAAAGAAAAAATAATTCGCAAGATTATAATTGGAGAAGTCGTACTAATGGGAAATAAGTGTGTACAATGAAACGACTACTGCAGAGTGCAGTCCCCTGACAAGTAGTATCCATTCGTCCAGTAATTTTTGAAATTAGATAACTTTTCGTTACGATGGAGGCTCAAGCAAGTAAACACGCACAAACCAAGTCAAGCAATAAAAATATGAATGTCAGTTTTGAAAAAAAAAACAGTTCGTTTAAATGCAGCATGAATACAATCTAGCACCCTTACGATCATAATTAGCAGGCTAAAGATGGTGACTATACAAGAGCCGCCAATTATAAATAGCTCAGTGAGCAGCTTCATTGTTCAGGCAAGAGTCTTGGCAACGTACATGTCTTTTCAATCGATGCATGCCGCAGGATAAACCTGAGCGCAAGATTGAAACTGAGAAACGAAATATTAGAAAAGAACAATATACTGGATTGATCTACCAACATCATATGTTGGAATACGAAAAAAAAACTTCTAAACCCAAAGAAAACATGCGCAGCGCAAATTAAAACTACAAAAGGGCTCGAAAATACCTCTCAAACAGCTATTTCTACATTCACAGCAAAAGACCCACAAATCATTAAGACACCATACCATCGCTCTCTTCTCGAGCTTTCTTTTCTGCTTGAAGTTCAATTTGCACTCTTTCTCTCTCCATTTCTGTTTGTTTCATCAGTTTTCGCACTTCTGCGACATCAGTCAAATTTTTCATTAACTCTTTCTGTTTCAAAAAAATTTATAAATTTGTGGTGTATACTGGCGAAAAAAAGTATTGCCAAAACTCAGAAACAGGGTAAAAAATTATCTGAGTTTCAGAGTATATAACTCGAAATTTAATAATTGTCAAGTAAGGTATACGGAATTAAAGCTGGCTTAATAATAATTAATCACAGCTGGTCGCAAACGCAGATGATAAGTGGTAAATACAAACCAACCCAACGACCTACACCCATCAACTGCCGCCTCAACATAGTGGTGCAGTCCCCGACCCGTTTAGGTTGGGTCAAAATGGCTGTTTGCCTACCCGAGGGTCCCAGTTACCCTGGGCACTCCCTGCCTTCTTTCACTGTGGAGTCCACACTTTCCTCTCCTTGCTCCCGCTCTGATCCCTCTCTCACTCGCCAAGGTGTGGCTCTCGCTCACCTTGACTCTCTCCCCCTTGCGATCTGATGCTCTGGACTGACGGCTCTGTTCCTTTTCCTTTTGGCAAAGGCAGCTCTGACGTACTTGCCAACTGCTCTCTCTCTCTCTGTGGCACTAAGGCCACCCTTTCCTTCTCAGCAGGCCTAGTATGCTCAAATTTTTCTGCTGAAGCCTGGACCATTCCGCAAGCTCTTGGCTGGTCTCAGCAGCACCAACAAGTCTGCCATTTCTCTTCTCTTCTTCTATCTGACTCTAGTTCTGTCTTCACACCCTGTCCTCTCCTCCATCTTTACGTTTAGCTCAATCTCTCTAGCAGATCTGGCAGGAACTGTCTTCTCTCTCCTCCCGTTCTATCAGGCTATAATGGGTCCCCGGACACTAGAGTCTCCCGGAGAATGACGCAGCTGATGAGCTGGCCAGATGGGGAGCACTGCTTGCACCTTCTGCAATCCCTTGTAGTCTCTCTCCTCTTTTTTCAGACTGGAGGGCTACTGTCTCATCGAAATTCTTGACACACAAGTTCCCTTGATTTCCACCGAGAAACTTGTGCTCCCTCGTCATGCTCGCTGTGTTCTCTCTCGTTTACACTGCAACAGACACAGCCTTCTGTTAACCTCTTATCAATCTAGGATTGGCAGAATCGAGAATCCTTCCTGCAGCGTCTGCGAACACTCGTCCCAGAACACCTCTTATCTCATTCTGCACTGTCCAGCTATGGACTCTTTGCACCGCTCGTTCTTTGGCAACTCTCCATCTATATACGACCACTGGTCCAGGCGCTGGAGAGTTGCCCGGCTTCTGGGGCTCCATGGTCTTCCGCCATGCCCCCATCCCACAGAAGGGATCGGGTAACAACAACAACCTTCAACCTGCTCCATATTAGTAAGATACCAATCAGCTATAGCATCAATAAGCTGGCTAAGGTAATTTGATAACAGGCAAACAGGAATATGAAGACTAAGGCAATTAAAAAATATTAAAACTCATAACTTATCGAACCTGTTTCTCCACTACCTCCTCCCCTTCCAGCTCTTCATCTTCACCCACTAATTGTCGCACTCCCTGCAAAATACAACCAATTGGTGAAAGCTTGGTAGCACATCTAGAAAAAGTTATGTACTAATCAGTGATGAGGCTTCATTGAAGATTCGGCACTCTGCATGAAAATAAAAATGCAAACGAGAGCTCTTACACGAGTACTTTTACAAAGTTCTACCTACTGAAAATAATTTTTAAGAAATATTTGCTATTTTCAAATAAATCTATATGTTTGAAGTAGTATACACATCGCTGATTAGTGACCCTTTCAAAGCTTTGGCAACCAAGCATACCAAGAACTAATAGTTGTTGATTAGCACACATCTTTCATAAATTGGGGGCAAAGATAAAATGATGATTCAAGCTTTGACTGCAGAGAGAGCAAAACTAACCTGAAATTGCAGTAAGCAATCTTTTAGAACCTCTGTTTCTTGGTTAGCAGTAACTTTTTCTTCGCCCACAGCAGCAAGTTGATCTTCTAAATGCCGAACCATCTCATTCATGTCTTCCAATTTTTTTAAAGCTTTCGTTAACTCAATTTCTTGCTTTTTTTGCTTCTCCTCTTTTTTGCTCAATCGTTGCTGGGAAGAAACAACAATCAATTATCAACTCTACGTTGTCGTAGTGCAAGTTAAGCAGCCACGTGTGAGACTTTACCTGCTTTTGAACAAACTAACATGGACACAAACAATACACTATACCGTAAGTAATTTTTACATTGAGATCAACACTGAAAAAACTTGAAGAATTTTCTCAAACTACACAATGAATAGACGTTGAAAAAGCGATTTTTATGTAGTCGCAGTCGATTTCACGCCATTTTTCCACATTTCGCAGGCTCAGACGTGCTGATTCAATGTATGTCTACCACTTCACACTTGCTTTGGAACCAGACTTTGTGCTGGAACAACATAGCACTTTAAATTCCGGATGCCCTTCCTGACGAATACCGATGGTGTTTCTATAGTTTTGACCTCGAGACCTTTTGCTTCGAAGCCAGCAACACTACCACTGAAATTTAGAAAACTATGACTGACGCCATTTTTAACTATTTAAAAATAATCATGTTGTTAAATAGCAATAAACGAATATTGCAAAGTTGGAAGTAAAACCGCAACATAATAATCATATTGAAAAATAGCTCCTACGAATAAATAAATAGATTTTTTATTTCACTATAAAAACAAAGCGAACAATTTTGCAAACATACTGGTACTTGGTACAAGCACCTACAATCAACAGCAGCAACAGTGACAGGAACAGCTATCCGCAACTGCCCATTAGTGACGGAATAAAACGAAATCAATTGGCAATCCTACCTCAAATGACTTCAACTGCGTTTTCAGGTTTTCTTCCTCCTGTTTAGCCTTGTCATACATGTCTTTGTTTGCAGAAAGACTGCTTTGAAGATTAGCATTATGAGATCTGGTTTCCACCAGAACTACTTCCGAGTCTTTAATCTACAAGACATACAACGCTTATCCTGCAGATAGTAATTATGTCCGAAATAAAAATATTTTTGCTAGAAAACCCTTTACAAGATACATGATTAGTTGTTTTGTGATGCTATACTCAACACCGGTACTTCGAAACTGCACCAATCAAACTAAAAAAGCAAAACTGCAGCAATGATTTAACTGCATTTTTCACAATGCACAGAACAATTATACAGGGTGGGCCGTAAGTCCCGCACCAAAAAATCACGTGGCTTGTAATGTGAAACAACGTAAAACTAATGGGGTGAATATCTTTTCCTTTCTTTTGATGTATAATAAATGTTCTTTCATAGAGCAATTTACCATTGTTTGAATGTATCAGTCATTATATCTGTCAAATTTAATTATAATCAAAAGTTTTTTTAGGTATGATTTGCAGTTAAAATTTTTTTCCTTTAATTTTCAAATATGCCTTTAACAATAAACGAGCGAGTTGAGTTGGTACTTATGATCACTTTGAGCATTTGTGATTGTATCAGCGTGTATAACGTGTCATTAATTCCTTAGATAAGCTTGTTTGAAATATAATAACGTTTATATAATCAAAATTGTCTTAAATGTTTTGGTGCGCGACTTACGGCCCACCCTGTATATTATAATTTCATAGTTACAGCATATAAATAATATCACTGGGCAGATCTTTAACTATTTATTGAACGTGTTACAACGTTAACATGCTATCTAGAAGGAAGGCGTATTTGAAAGGAAAATTTAGCCCACATAGAAAAATAGGAAACCATACTGTTATTTGAAGCATCGCTGCTTCTTTCAAAAACCTGGCTACCATTTATAGAGAATTTTATACAAAATCGATCTCCACAGCTAAATTTTTAGTACTAATTTATCAAGTTTTGACATATAGCAACTAACCTGATTAGACAAAGCCAGATTTTCTGCACTAGCCCTTTTCAGTTCCTCTTGAGAAGTATTGTAATTGCTGTTGATTTCATCCAATTTTTGCTGCAATTAAAAAAGGACAATTGAGTAAGTAAACTACAGACGCCAAAACAACCAACGTAGTACTTTCATGATCTCTAACTCTTCAGCGAGATGAAGGGAACTGGCCTTTTCCTTCTTGCTGTTTTCATTCATTTTTGTCATCTACAAAACAAGCTTGATATCCTTTGTACGTTTCAAAAAGGCAATACGCTGTGCAACATAAAATCAAAAAGCTTTTAATTACTCCCATTTGAATAAGGTATAAAGTTATGCGATCTAAATTCTGTGAAATAAGCTGGAAAAGTTGGCCACCAAACTGACATGACCAACGTCTCTGATCTAAACTGGTAAAATGATGAAACTCGTCGTTATATTGTCAATTTTATGGTATCCCACACCAGTTTAGAAAATTTTGACAGAAAACAATATTGATAATAACTAAAATCAAAATGGATAATTTTAAGGATAATAAATAATTAATTTGCCTGCGTTGTTCACCACAAACACTTACTTCCACTCGTAAATCTTCTAATTCATTTTCAGAACCCAATTTTTCTTTCATCATTTTTACTATTTGACTACGAAGTTCTTCCACATTCATGTCATAAGCTAGTTCTTTTCTAAGGCGTTTTGCAGCATTGGAACGCCACATCAAAATCCAACAGATTATTACACCAAGAACAGCAGTTAATAGAATAGCAGGCCACGACACACCCAGAACACCATCACAATATTCTTTGGGTAGCAAGGACACCCACTAAAAAAAATACAATATTCAATTTCAAACTAAAATAGCACTAAACTTGCTTCCTACATACAGACAAGAAAGGGTTCCTATTTCCTAGACGCCCACAAGTCAGAACTAATCTCGAACTATTGAATACCGAAACATGAAACTGGGCACGACTGATCACAATTCTAGGGAAAGTGTCAGTGACATCTTCAGCACAAATAAATTTTCTGAGATTCATTTATCATGACAAAAGAAAGGAATTATCGCCAGCAACCCGCTTATCAATTAAAAAAAACATGACACTTTTTGAGAGTAAGATGGCATTAACATTAACTTATTTGAGGATAGGTTTCTATTTGATGCGATGGCATTGTGGTTAAAGCGTCTGCTTTGCAGTCAGTAAACCTGGATTTCATTCCCTTGTTGAGTCATACGTAAATACAATATAACTTAACAGGGCAGTTGCTGCAACCCTTCTAAAAAGAAAATCAGCTTAAAATAAAAGAAAAAAAAATAGCTTTGTTCCTACATTGTTTTTACTTAATATGAGGTAAACTTGCTGCATTTGCCACATAGCATTAGGTACATATTAAGCATTTATTTTTACTGATATAAAATCTAAATTAAAAACCTACTTTACACACGTATGCATTAATATGAATTAAACAGCAAATGATCTGCTGGAGATTGAAAATGATTTTAATACAGTATCACAAAAATTGGACCAATCTGATGACAAATCCCAAGCTATGTTTAATTCCCCATTTTAAACAACTTACAAGATTTAATTTTTCCAGTGCTCTTTGTGAGCACTTTTGGAAGACTACTGCTAGTTCAATTTCACTTGCTCCCGTCATTATGATTGTAAAAATTTTACTTACAAGGCAGCATAAGCAAAACACAAAAAAACTAGGCCTAATCAACTTAAAACTATTTTAAAAATAAAAACAAAACATCAAATTAGTTTGTTTTGCAATCAGTTGTAGCAAGTCTGATTTGTGAAAAGCTACGCAATGAAAACTGCAACTTCATTCAATAGATTTTATTAATCTCGGTTCTGATGATGACTGATTGCAGTAATAGACTAGTTGATAAAAAAAGGTTGCATATCACCATGTCTCTAAAAAAGTCATCTTTTTGGTGCCAGTATTTAAATGCAAAGCATGAAATGGAATCTACTACCTAAAAAAAATTCATATTACGAAAAACTTTCTACAGGAATAACGAATTTCACATAAAAACCTGCATTCAGCTAAGAATCAAGCTGATGCTAGCTGATTTTGTTTTAATCCTCGTGCACAAGCATTCTTGTAAAACTAAACGATGTATATATATATATTAATTCTACAGTTTCACTACACGTGTACAATATATTATTCACAATTATTGAAAAAATAGACCAGTTTGCCTACAAGTCTACATAGCTAATACCCAGTCTACTTAAAATGTTAACAATGCTCCATGTACTTGACAATTTTTTACATAAGGGTAAATTTTTGCAATTTCTTAGCTCAGGTAGACTGAAAGAAAAGTATGCAAGCCAGTTTAGAAATTCCTTAAGGTTTTTTATAACTTGAAACATTCCAAAAATTTTTTAGTTGAGGATTAGATTAAATGTACTAGTTTTTTAGTAGTTGCAAACACAAGCTTTTTCACTACCACTTAAATTTGAAGACCTTTGATTATGGTTGTACAAGGAAATTTAAGACAAAGTGCACCAGTTGTATGGAAGTAGGTGTCTTGCTATGAATCCAAAAAATAACAAGTTTTAAAGAATTGGCACTAAAGAAACTACAGTGCTTATGTACATCAACATGAGCCATAACATACAGAAAGCATGTGTTAAATAATATAGCCAAAAAGTACCAGTAATTTTTGTTTGTTACCCCCGGTTGCCATCTTGGATTAAATAGGACTTAAAATGCTATGGTTATGGATTTGAATGTTCACTGGGTACTTGGACAAAGGCAACGTGCACTAAAGGGGGAGGCCTAGTATGTGAATGTACAGTGGAGAGTACACTGGGGATGCGATTCTGCCCAATACATCCAAGTTGGCAGCCTAGGGTAACAAACAAAAATGCTCAAAATTTTTTTGCTTTATAAAACAGCTTTTATCTAAATCAGCTGCCAAAATTTCACAATATCTAATGTCTGTTAAACTTGTTAATCCCCATGACAGTCAAGCTTAATTGCAATGCTTTTTGCAAACAACTTAATGACAAATCTGTGCTTTCAGTTGATCAGAATTAAAGATGGGTTTTGAAAGCGACTTCTTGGATTACATTTGATTAAGTACTGCCGTGATACAACCAAACCTAAAAATCAAGAAAGTCATGCTTTTAGAATATTGACTTTGTTGTAACCTATTATTGTTCAACAAGGAAATAACTAAATTAACTTTTTTTAGCTTTGCCTTGAACCTGCTAACAGTATGCGCAACAATTATTTTATCATGTATGATTATTAGCTTCACAGAATTTAAAAAACTAAAGTCTATAATGTCTAAAATGACATTGCCAAGTTTTGCAATACCGTGGCAGAGTAATTAAGCCTAGATCTTCAAAAAAGTTTTTAAGTCAAGCCAGATACTACACTTTGCATACCGAAGTATTCTTAAACACAAATGCATGCTTAGATCAAGGCACATCTGAACAAAATAGCAGATGTAAATAAACATAGCAAAGTTTTCCAAAGAAAACGCAATTTATGGCATTAAATTTTGTACCTTCATTAATGTGTTCTTTATTGGTTAGGCTGGTTGGTAGCACCTAATTTTTAGTTTGTAGCCAGTAATTTTGACA
Source organism: Trididemnum clinides (assembly GCA_963675345.1). Classification (NCBI taxonomy): domain Eukaryota; kingdom Metazoa; phylum Chordata; class Ascidiacea; order Aplousobranchia; family Didemnidae; genus Trididemnum; species Trididemnum clinides. Next base: position 9,249,918 of record OY776290.1, read on the forward strand.
TACACGAACTTTACAAAAAGTTAGAGCTTACCTTTCCCTATTTTTCAGGTGGTTATAAATAGGCATAGTACCAGTAGCCTATAATGCTACGTTTAATTTTGCTTATTAAGTTGATATTGCACATTTACATTCCACCAAATATTTGCCTAGTAAATTTAACTAAAGAGTTTTTTAATGCACAAATGTACTCATTCAGCTTACTTAGAAATGTATAACGGTTAGACTGACATAACAAGAGCCTATATCCAAAACCATAGCTTAAATTTATTAGCCTAGAATCCTAAAATCTTGACCATAACCCAAACCAACTGCAAAATATCCAATGGTTGAAGGCAATTATAATGCACACTTTACTGCTTTGACCAGTTTCTCAACAAAAAAGGTTGCTACTGCAAGATCAACCGAATGCCATTACAATCTAATGAACACTCTCAGCAGTGCGCTACAAACAACCTCAGCGATTACTCAAACCATGTATAAAGAAACGTCGCTCAAACAGCGTGCTCATTGAGGCGAAAAATTATTACGAACGAGCTTCTACGTTTTCCGCTAACCTTTGTTCCTAATCTCTGGTTACAAAACAACACTCACCTTCAGAAAGTCATTACCAAGATTGACATGGTTTTGACTGTGACTAGTCTACAAACCATTAGATGGACATCACACACCCCGCAAGATCACTAAAAAATTTTCTCACCGCATATTCTGTACACCTATGGATGATGGGACACCGACTGGTTAAAATAGCCAAAAACAGTTAATTACGCACTTTTAAAAAGTTAGTGTGGATAAAAACAATCTTCGTCTTTGATTTGAGCGGAAAATAGAAAAAAAGTCACACAGTTAACCTCCAAAAATTGTCTTTTACGTTTGAAGCCAAAAATTACTTAACAATGTTGGCGTGCGGAAAAATATTTGGTTCTTTTATTTGAGCTGTTTACCACTACTATAAATCTGTAACGAGATCCGAAATGTGGCCACATGGATTGGTTCGTAGTCTTAGGAAAAATGGTCGTGCGTTCTAACCTCACCATGGCTATGCGGTCGTACGTTTTAGAAAGGCACCTTCTAATTACCTACAACCGCAATGCTAGTTTTCGCAGGTAACGGCACGGCAAATAAAGGCTGGTTTCCATTAGGCGGAAATTGCAAGCGTAGCGTAAAAAATTTTGTTTCTTCATTTAATTTTATACATGGAGCGAGAACGTGCACTCTTTAAAACCAAATAGAGAATCAAAGAATTTTTCACGCAACGCCTGCAGTTTACGCCTAATGTAAACCAGCCTAAAAACTTAAAACTTTGGCTATTTTAATTGTTGCTGATGCCATCCAACAACAGCCTACATTGGTCGAGCCACAAAACCTATAACTTTATTTTTTTTAATTTGATCAAATTAAGGTTTCTTCCAAGAAAATAGCAAAGTGCGCTCACGGGTAGCTTACATTATCTTTTACGATTTCTCCTTAATAATGTTAATTTCACTTTTGCTTTACCTTAACACAAAGTTAAGAATCTGTTACTACCTTTTATGAAATAAATATGCAGTTGTTGTTACCCGATCCCTTCCGACGAATGGGGGCATGGCAGAGGACCTTGCAGCTCCAGAAGCCGGACAACTCCCAAGAGCCTAAATCAGAGGTCGCAGAGACAAAGAGTCGCCAAAGTACGAGCGGTGCAAAGGGTCCGTAGCTGGACTGTGCAGAATGAGATGAGAGGTGTCCTGGGACGAGTGTCCGCAGGTGCTGCATAAGGGATTCTCGATTTTGCCTATCCTAAAGAGATAAGAACTTAACTGAAGGCTGTGTCCGTTGCAGCGTAGACAAGAGAGAACACAGCGAGCATGACGAGGGAGCACAAGTTCCTCGGTGGAAATCGAGGAAACCTGCGTGTGAAAAAATTTAGATGTGACAGTACGCCTCCAGTCCGAGAAAAAAAAAGAGTGGATACGAGAGATGAGAGAGACTACAAGGCATTGCAGAGGGCACGAGTAGTGCTCCTCGTCTGGCCAGCTCATCAGCCGCGTCGTTTTCCAGGAGAAACGAGTGTCTGGGGACCCATTGTAGCCTGATAGAACAGGAAGAGAGAGAAGACAGTTCCTGTCAGATCTGCCAGAGACTTTGGAGTAAAAGAAAAGATAGAAGAGAGGACAGAACGAGAGTCAGATAGAAGAGAAATGGCAGACTTGTTGGTGCTGCCGAGACCAGCAAAGAGCTTGAAGAATGGCGCGGGCTTCAGCGGAAAAACTTGAGCATACTGGGCATGCTGAAAAGGAAACAGTGGCCTCAGTGCCATAGAGAGAGAGCAGTTGGCAAGTACGCCAGAGCCGCCCTTGCCAAAAGGAAAAGGAACAGAGCCGTCTGTCTAGAGTACCAGATGGTAAGGTGGGAGAGAGTCAAGGTGGGCGAGAGCCGCATCAGAGCAAGAGCATGGAGATGAAAGCGTGGACCTCACAGTGAAGGAGGGTAGATTTCAAGGAGGAAAGGAAGGGCAAGCAAGAAGAGGCTCCCTAGGAAGTAAGCATGAGCGGGTGAGTGGACGCAAAAGCTCTCCAGGACGATCTTCACAGTCTTGGTTTCACTCCAAGTCTGGCGAAACCGGAAATGGAATAGGAGGTTGGGAGACGAAGAGTCCGCTTATAAGATGAAAGGGTGAAATGAGTCAGGGTGACTCGTAGGGGAGGTAAAGAAGCCTCGGAAAGAAGAAGTGGGATAAAGGAAGACAAGAGGCAGCCAGAGATGGCGCGACTGGCCGCTCGATGGAGGCGTTCCAATTTGGTGATATCGGTAACGCTCAGGAAAAGAAACCATTTGGGTGAGGCATATGTGAGCAGGGACCGAAGAAAAGATATATACACAGGAGAGAGAGTGACTCCTTAGGGGGACTCCATGAGGAAGCATAGATACAGTCTAAAGCCTTGAGACGAAGAAAAAACTTGGCCTACAACGAAGATATATGTTTAGAAAACGAAAGAGTGCGGTCGAAGGTGACTCCAAAATAAGTTGGAGTAAGATTGAAGCGGAGGGAGGAGTTGAGTAGGTGGAGGTTGGGCTGAAGGTTAGCTTGGTGGGGATTCACTAAGAAGAACGAGGCCTCACATTTGGTTGGATTGAGAGGAACACACCAGTACTCAGACCAGCGCTCCAATCAAAACAGAGCTCCTTGTGTGGCCTCCATCGCAGTAAGGACCAAGAGGGAGAAGGACCAAATGGCCAGATCGTCAGCGTAAAGAGAGCAGCTGACGGAAGAAGGCAGAGAAGCAGGGAGATCAATGATGAAGAAATAGAAAAGTACAGAGCCGAGAACAGATCCTTGCGGAACATCTCGACGGACTCAAAAGGAATTTTTGTAATTTTGATAAACCACGCAAGCGCGCCTAGCTTGCGTGGTTTATCACGCAATAACCCACGCAAAGGAAAAAATTCAGAAAAGAAAGATTGAGTCAAACGAGCAAAGCAAGGAAGGAGGCCAGCCGAAATGAGTTTATGGAAAAGGACTGGGTGCCAGACCGAGTCGAAAGCTTTCGAGAAATCAGTAGATAAAATATATATCGCGATAATTATTGGAAAAATTACAAAAACATTCATTAAAATAGTACGGAAAAAATTGACGACTAAAATGTTTATCTAGACACGTTTTTGGTGACCAAAATTAGCGCGCACATCAACTGATAATTTTTCTATCTACATTACGCTAATACGATTGGCAGATTTTTAGTTTTCTTTTTCAGAAAAGCATATTATGTAATTCGCATTTTTCTCCAAATTTATGTAAAACTGCGTTATTTTAAAAAATAACATGATCAAGTTTCCCTTCAAGCAGAATATTTCTTAATTGTTAAAAAAAGTTCTGAATTGCAGACTTGCAGGGAAAAAAATAGTCGCTTTTTTCATGCAAGGATAGCACGGTAATATCACCTTTTCTGCGATTCCTACAGGACCCACAAGTAAACCAACTACAATCAAGTACGCTCAGAAGTGCCATTAAAACATTTTTCAAATGAGGCAATAGTTGTAAATATCGTCTTCTTCCGTTATGTTTATGTCATATAATCTGAATTATTTGTTGATAATAATTTAATGTGAAAACAACTCGATGATCTGGAAAACTCTTTTCACTAATAAAATATTGATTGACTGTTGAAGCAACAGGTTCACATGTTAGCTGCTCCACAGCACACCTGCCCCAGTTTCGGCAGCTCCTAATTAGGCAAGTGGCGAAGAATTTCCAGATTTAAACCTGAATGTCATGAGATAAGATTTGGTGTGTTAAATGTGAAAGTCTATGTGGAAGGAAAACAGAAGTGTAGCAAGAAATAAGGAAGAGAAGAGTTGATGTGTGCTGCATAAAGGAAATAAGGTGGAAGGGCCAAGGAGCTAGTTTTGTGGGAACTTCGGGACAAAGAAAATGATGCAAGATCTGGAGGGAATGCAATCTTGGCAAAAGAGGAAATAACTGGAAACGTTGTGAAAGTCAGAAAAAAAAAGCGACCGAGTGATGGTAAGTAGAGAAGTGACACAAAAAATATGTGAGTATGGACCACGAAGCGGAAGACCAGACACAGAGAAAGTTCGTTCTTGTGATGAAGTAACGAGTGAGTGGGACTTTGGGAGTTCTACTGAAATCATCATTTCTTCGGGGGTTTTCAGCGGACATGTGGAAAAATGTGCTGAGGGTATTGAAGGTGGGCTGGGGGAAATAGTATCGGGAAAAGAAAAGCGGAAGAAAGATTGCTGGAGTTCTGTGATGAAAAAGAGCTGTGCGTGGCAAACACATAGTTTTATAAGACAAACAATTCACTTATAGTGCAGGTGAATGTAAAACCGAAATTGATTTTTGCGCTCATGGGAGGAAAAATACAGAAAGTATGTAAGGATGTGAAAGTGATTCTACAGGAACTTCAGCACAGGCTGGTGGTCGTAGATCTGAATAAAAAGATTCTAAAAAAGATTGTGAGAAAGGAACGGATCGTAAGAAGGATGCGGAAGTTAAATGAAAACCGAACAAGAGTAAAATTCTACAAAAAAAGCAAAAGAACTAGTAAGCACAGACGCATCTGATTTATGGAAAACTTTAAGGATGCAGTTCTAAAAGCATGTAAAGTGTGGGCAAACAAGAAATCTAGGAGAGATCAAGAAAACATGTGGTGGTGGAATGAGGAGGTATAGGATACCAAAGTAAAAAGAAGGCAGCACTTAAAGAACTGTGCAGGTTCTCATCAGAAGAAAATAAGACCCAATACAAACGTTTAAGAAATCAAACGAGGAAAGTTGTTGCCAGTACTATGAACAAGGAAGCTGAACAGGAGTTTAATTTATATCATACCGGTAATTCTAACAGTGTTTTCTGCTTCCTAAGAATGAAAAAGGAAGGGATCTTGAAAGTAGAAATGCTTTACAAGAGACGGATGGTTGGGTTTCACTAAAAAAGACAGGGCAAAAATTTGGAATGAACACAGGGAAAAGATCATGAAATAAAGAATGAATGGAATCAGATGGTGGAAACTAATATAGTAGAAGGACCGGTGGAAAGAGTTACTTGCAAAGAAACCGTGGGAGCAATGCAAAAGATGAAGTCAGGAAAAGCAACTGGACCACCTGAAGTAAGAGTGGAGATGATAGTTGCAAATGTCGAAATTGGACAAAAGTGATGGCAGACCTGTGTCACTGCGTATTGGATGTAGAACAATGCCTGATAGGTGGAAAACTAGTGTGATTGTGCCTATCTTTACTGAAAAGAGTGATGTGATGAGCTGTGCATCATAAAGAGTAAAACTCCAAGAAAATGCAATGAAGTTTGTTGAAAGAGTACTGGAGAAGCGAATACAAACACTGATCAGTTTGAATAAAATGCAGTTTAGATTTATGCCACGAAAAGGAACAGTGGATGCAATATTTATTGTGAGGAGAATGCAGGAAGAATATAAAAAACAAAAAACAAGAAGTTGTATAAGTGTTTTGCTGACATGGAAAAATCTTTTGATAGAGTGCCAAGAAAAGTGATGGGGTGGGCCATGAGATAGAAGGGTTTATCAGAAGTAATAGTTTTAGCAGTTATGAGCTTGTATGATGGTGCAAAGACAAGAGTGAAAGTGGGATCCGCATATTCAGAGGAATTTGAAGTAAAGGTTGGTGTACATTAAGGATCTGTGCTGTGGCCACTATTGGTTGCGATAGTTGTGGACGCTATTACTGAAAAAGCAAGAAGGGCTAAGGTTGTTCTCATAAGCGAAATCATGGAAGACTTAAAGATTTTGGAATCGGAAGGATGCAACGGAAGGTAAAGGTTTGAAGGTCAACATCAGAAAAACAAACGTGATGGTATGCAGGTCGGAAGGAAAACTGTTCAAAAGCAAGATAGATCCATGTGGAGTTTGTGGGAGAAGAGTGATGGTCAATTCAGTGTTGTGCACGAAAGGTTAAAACTGGGTTCATGGCAGATGCGAAAAAACAAAGAATTACCGATAAATTGGCAATGCGTTTTGTTTGCTCGAGATGTATAGGAATAATGGAAGGAACGGTAGATTCGTTCGAGAAGTTGTGCGATGAAATGGAAACAGTGAATGGATTTTGTTATTTGGAAGACAGACTAAATTCTAGTGGTGGTTGTGAAGCGGCAGTCACAGCTAGAGTAAGAACTGGCTGGGTAAGATTCAAGAAATGTGGAGAGTTGTTACTTGAAAATAGGTTCCTCTGAACATAAATAGTAAAGTTGATCATTGTTGCTTAAGATCAGCAACACTATATGAAAGCGAGGCGTGGTGTATAAAAGAAAATAAAAAAGCAAATTTAAGGAGAACGGAGCGAGCTATAATGCGAGCCATGTGCGGTCGGAAAGTTGTAGACAAAAAAAAGACTGAAGAACAGGTGGACATGCTGGGGTTGAAGGAAACTGTACGTCAACAACAGCGAATGGAGTTAGATGGTATGGACATGTGCTGAGGAGGGATGACAATAGCGTTTTGAGAGTTGCTCTAGATTTTCGAGTGGCGAGAGAAAGCGAAAACGACCAAAGACCTGGAAGAAACAAATGGAAGAGACAGAAAAAATTGGTTTAACGAAGGAGGATGCCTGGAATCGAGCAAAGTGGAAAAATGTGTGCGAACAATTGCGGAAAGACTGGGGTGAATCCGCCATTTCCGCTAAGGGGTCAATACCGAATAAAAACTGAACTACTACTACTACTATTATAGCGTATAATAAAGCTTTCATACTTGAAAGCAAATTTAATTTATTATCATTATTATTATTTCAAAGTATATCTAGGAGTGTAACGAAAGAGTTCAAGATAGTGAAGCCTCTTCCAGAGCGCTGCGATGTAATGAGTGTGGAACTTGTCATCGAAGAACTGTGAATTGAGTGCTCAGAGCGTTTTGTTGCATGCACAATAGACGTTTGTTTTCACGCTCAACGTTTCGCCATCAAACTATGTCTTGCACCGACCGCAAGGACATGAATGGGTAGAAAGACCGTAAGGTCAATTGGAAGTCTCCCGAACTCAGTACATCTCCTGTTTGACGCGTGCCAACAAAAACAGATTAATTACTGGAGTGGGCTTCAGGTATCCAGCGACTGTGTAAAGGGTATCATTGATAACCGACTTCACCATCTTGACGAAAAAAATTTAGCTGTGTTTCATAGCACGATAAAAACACTAGTTCGCAGTGTTTGTGCTGATGTGCCCCAGTTAGCCTCGTCGAGAGTGCATCGAAATGTCATCCTTAAGCGCATTGAAGAAAGGTACTCCTTAAAAGTGAGGGCTAAATACGGAGATAGTCCCCGCTATTTGGGAATACCACATTAGATTTGGAACTTTTTCATGGTAAGCTTGGGTCTGAAAAGAATAGATGTCTATCTTGCTTATACAGAGCCTACTTCGGTGTTAGAAAAAGCATTCAGATGTAGTTAAGCGTCATTTCTGTGCTCTCCCAAGTAGATTTGCTACACAAGATAGTCAGGTCATCTGCAAAACCATATTGCTTCGATTGATTATGGAATGTCGCTGATGTACATACCGAAAACACGAGGATTGACCCTTACGGCATTACGTTCTTCAGTCTGCGTGGGCGACTTTCCTGGCCTAACTCGGGTATAATTTGAATCGACAATTCCTGATGGTATCCGAAACGGTAGCAATTTTTTCCGTCAATAATTGAGCACAGAGGCTTGAGTCGTAAACCCTGATGCCATACAGTGCCACAAGATGAAGTTAAATCGATAAAAGCAGCTGCTATTTTCCGGTGATTTTTGTATTCATGTTCTACGATTGATGTCAGCAGCAACGCTTGACCGCCAGTAGATCTGCCTGATCCAAATCCAGTCTATAATTCCGATTAAGTATCTTCCACATACGATTTCATCCGGAACAGCACTATTCGCTCAAGTAATTTGAGAGGAACAAAAGGGGAAGTAGGACGGTAGCTTCTCGCTTCATCAGTTTTTTTTTTTTGGTCAACAAACTACCACAATATTAGCCGCTTTCCATGCTTCAAAAACGGCAGCAGCGGAGGCTTTTATAAAAAAAGAAAACCATTTAAACAAGCTTTGGCCAAGTTTTGAAGAAACTCTGGATGAATTTTATCTGGCCCGGGAGCCTTGCGTGCTTTGAGCTATTTAAGAACTAATTTACACTCATGCTTTTTTGGCCGCAAAGCCCAGCATCTGCCGTGGGCGTCTTACATGTTTGTTTGAACGCCTTTCGTAAGTCGAATAAGTGCTGCTGGTCATAATTTCGATACTTCCTAGCTCTCACTATTTATCTCTTTTAACCATACCACTATGCCTAAAAAGTGATGAAGATTTTTTCTAGAGACACCAAACAACTTTTCACAAAAAAAAAGCTGGAAGTTTTGGTCACCCTATTTCTTTCGTACTGAGCGTCGAGAATTGTAGGCGTAAATGCCGTTTTTATAATCTTCGGTATGATTCGACAAGAGCATTTAATCAGGTGTACCGACCGCAAAATAGACGCTCTAAACACTACGCCACCGAGCCGGTCAAAATAACTTTAACTGAAAAAAAATAAGAGGTCAAGTTAAAGCAATACGCAAAGACAAATCTGTGGAACGTGAACGTGTTTTTTCTAAATCAAACAACGAGCTAAATTTCGATCCCTTTGGTACTTGAAGCAATATTTTATACATAATTTCGCTCATACGTACAGTACATTCAGCTTTTTAGTAAACAATGCGATCGAAGAAGCGAAAAGAATATAAATTAAACTTGTTTGCAAACTTTGAAGTTTCCAGTATTGATGGCACAAGTGCACAGTATACTTTTGCAAACACGCAAAAACTAAAATCGTCGAGAAGTACCTTTCTACAGACCACAACGCAAAATCACGGCGAGTGCTTGGCTCGAATACTAACGTCTTACTGCGTTTACCTAATATTATAGTTGATAGTTAAGTTTTAGTGATTATAACGATTTCAGGGGAATCTCCACGCAAGTAAAAAAACGACTCCGCAATAAATATCAACAAACTTAAAACTTTAGGGCAATACTGTGGACGGAACTAGTCAATAATGTTTGCATATATTAAAACAAAGCAATTTCGCCATTAAGTTAGCATGATCAGTGATCTTTTCTAAATTAATAGCGAGATCGATTTAAATTAATAAAATGTGAGCATTATTATTGACTGATTCCGTCTACAGCTTTGCTCTAAAGTTTTACGTTTAAGAAGTATTGCAATAACTATTAGTCTCGAAACAATGTGCATGGCTGCGCTGTCTTTGAGAAATTCTCAAGTAATGATAATTCTCTCAGTTTGGGTGCATTGCCAGCAGCGGAAATATGCTGGGCCAGCAGTATTTACCACTTCGAAGCAAAACCAAGGAAAATGATCTTCCAGTGCACAGCCAGTGAAATGTGTATATCAATAACTTTCACCCACTAAATAAAAATGAACTTACTAATTCAAGCAGAGGAGTGAATATGTAAAGAAGATCTTGCGGAAGTTTGCTGACGAGAAATAATAGCTTAGCTAATTTGCTATCAATATCTTCTTCAACCTACATACATTAATTCAACAATTAACAGTTACGCTTAAACAAATTAAAGTAGGGAAACTGATCACCCACTATGTCGCTGAGAACCAGATAATGGCTACATACAAATGGCAATCCGTGAAACAACCAGTTTGCAACCGGCATTTAAGACTGGTTTGCAATGGATATTGACGGTGTAACTCTTTCCTTTAAGCTAGTGGTAATGTGTTTATTTCCTAGATCGAGTATGCAGCGTTGGCTTAGGTAAGTGTTTCTCAATTAGTGATGGTGCAAATTAGATTTCCATTACTTGCAGATGACTCTAAAAAAAAACGACCAAAAAAAAGGTTCACGAGCAAGGTGAGGAAAATGACGGCGATCACGTAATTAAAGGGCAGGCAAACCAACTCCGAATGTCACTACTTCGTGGTGAACACTCTTGAAAGGAAGATAATTTAGGTTGAGAACATTTTTAGAAATACTCCTGATTTTACATAAGCTTTAGACTTTGGGTGACACTTTTGGAAACTGACCAAGATGTCACGAACTATAATGGGAGATGTGAAAACGGGCTTTCCTACTGCAGGGCTTGTTAGGTTCAATGAATTGAGAACCGCTGGCCGAGCTGATTTGTTGCACGTTTAAGAGGTAATATCACCTTGAGTGAAAACAGTTTAAGGAAGGAGTGGCAATAAATCCTAGAGGCAAATGACTAACCAATTTGACCGACAAAAAAATTATAGCAGCCATAATTATGACGTGTTGATGCAGTTACATTAACATCGTCAAATAATTGCGCAAGTCATTTTTATGACTTTAACATTCTCAGTTCATAAAGAAACGATGCTTGGCTTTAAAAATCATACGTAGTCAAGTTTAGAAGTAATCAAGCTCAGACAAATTGTAAAAAGTTGTCAAAAGCTGGGCGTTACCGTTTCATAATAGTTTACCTTGAAAATTTTCGATTTCATTAAAAAATGACTGCGACAATTATTTTACTAAAGTGGCAACACGTCGTGCATTGTAGTTTTGAAGATAACGCAACAACAGCGTAACTATTCACATTGAAAGCAAAGCAAATCTAAGCCATACCACCTCAATAGAACTGTCAAAAATAGCTTCGTGTGCACTGCCCGACTCTAGTATCTCTTCATCATTGTCATCAGATAAATTAGTTATTTGCTCTTTGCCTAATAAAAAACAATAATAAAACAATAGCGATAGTGTTCACAATATTATGTAAGCTTGCTTCAACTTGCACTCTCTACAAGCACAGGCTGGAGAAGTTTTTGCATCTTCTATTGGCCAAGCAGAGTAAGTTGCGGATAGCGTATTTTGATAATAAAACTAACAGCAAATATAGTACATAAATGCTCGCTTATTCTGAACTTCGGGTTTTTTTCTAAACTTCTCAAACCCCACAGACCCATCAATTCTTTTCTGCTTAAAGTCTCGCTCAATTTCGCTTTACTATGTCTAAAGTCTACTCTCTATTTTTGATACCCTTCTCCTTTAAGCGTTATGAAAAATTTGGCTAGAACTCATTTTCTTTTCCTACCGTCGTTCACATTTGGCTGCGATTTGTCCCTAGGCACTTCTTTCACGAAGATATGTCAGAATCTCTCTATAGAATTTGATTTGATGCTCAATTCATAACAGTCTTTCTCCCCAATAAGGTCTTTTACGCGTTTCTTTTTTATCTACACTGGAGGCACACTGTCCATAAAATTCTTAGATACATAAATTATTAAGTCTTTGCTGGAAAACTTATGTTGTTGCTAGCTGAGCCCTTCCATGTACATTCGCCGCAGCATACATACAGGGGCTCCAAAAAAAATGTAATTACTTTGATTGGCCATAAAAAATTAATTTCGGCTAGCACGGACTTTTCCTTTTCAGGTTATGTAATCGATTAGATTGGATTTGTAAACCTGTTTCTGTTTTTTCTATTTTTCAGATTTTGTTCAAGTTGTATAGTAATATATCAAAACATAGTATAGAAAATGTATACGAAAGAACAGAAGTTACAAATTATCCAACTCTGGTATGAAACCAGGTCACCCGCAGTAGTCCGCCGCCGATTCAATACATCCAGGGTTACAAATCCAAGTCTGACTGCGCAGCTCTTACATATTTGAAAATACAGAGAATCGTGCAGCATCTTCAAAACGAGAAAACCCCGCATAAAGTCAACAAGAGAAGGAAGAAGTGGTCGGCAATCGGCCATTACGCCTGAAAAGCGGGAGAAGTCCGTAAGTCAGTGAACAAGAGCCCGAAGAACCATACCAAATCCGTGCACAAGAGCTGGCTATGTCTCCAACTACACTTTTGAGAGTCATGAGGAAAGATCTGAAACTGTTCCTATTTCGAGTTTCAACGCACCATGTGCTGCAGCAACAGGACAAAGAGAAGAGAATCGAGATGTGCAACTGGTTGAATGAAAAGCTTGAGCAAACTCCCAGCTGGCTCAATCACATTTGGAATAGTGATAAAGCACACTTTCGTCTCAGTGGGGGGTTAATAACCACAAAAACGTGTTTTGGGGAGAAAGTAGCCTGGAAGAAATCAGTGAGAAGTACCTCCAAGGTCCGAAGGTCACTGCGTTTGTGGCCTTCAATGAAAAGCACGGTTTGCTGGGACCTTACTGATTCGAAGAAAATGGGCGCACCGTTACCATCAACAGTGAGCATCCTATCGCTATTCTTGACCAATTTCATGGTGACCTGACTCAGAAACTAATCCAAGGACAGTTGAGACTGGCTTGTTTCAGGCAGGATGGCGCTAGACCTCACACAGCCCATGCATCATAGCATTAACTAAGGGGATTTTTCCAGAATCGTCTGATGAGCCTCAACACAGATCATAAATGGGCTTCCCACAGTCCAGACCTAAATCCACTTGATTTCTGGTTTTGGGGAGCAGCAACAGGAAAGATTTACGCTAACAGACCTCAAACACTAGCTGACCTAACGCCAAATGTGGCAAATTATGCAGCTGAAGTAACCAACGACACATGGAAAAAAGTGGGCAAAAATTTCTGCATACACGTGAAAGCATGTTTCAACAGAAACGGGGGTCATGTTGAAAATGCAGACAACAAGAAGTTTGTTTGACTTTCAAATAAAATCCAACCTAATCGACTAAATGTATTTTGTGTTTCAAGTTTGTTGTGCAAAATATGTGCAAATAAAAGCAAATTGAAGTAGTTACATTTTTTTGGGGCACCCTGTAGTTACATCGTACATCATTTCAATGACGAGGTGGCAAAAAAGGTTTCTTGTGCAATATGAAGCGCTTGTGATCACCTGACCCACCATCTGTCTTTCATTTTCTTCTACCTGCCTGCTGCTGGCTCTTTTAACATTCCGTAAAAAAAGGCGCCAGTAAAGAGCCAATATTAATTGTGAAGTAACATAAAAAAAAATTTCAATTTGAAATCAGATGGAGAGAGCTCGTTCCACAAACAAAATTAATTAATTAACAAAATTGCAAAACCTCTCCTAGGGAGGCTCTCCTTGCTTGCCCTCTCTTTCCTCCTTGGAATCTGCCTTCTTTCACTGTGGAGTCCACCCTTTCCACTCCATGCTCTTGCTCTGATCCCCCTCTCCCTTACCAAGGTTCTGCTCTCGCTTACCTTGACTCTCTCCCCCTTCATGATCTGGTACACTGGACAAACGGCTCTGTTCCTTTTCCTTTTGGCAAAGACGGCTGCGGCATACTTACCAACTGCTCTCTCTGTGGCACTGAGACCACTCTTTCCCTTTCAGCATGCCCAGTATGCTCAAGTTTTTCCGCTGAAGCCTGCGCCATTCTTCAAGCTCTTTGCTGGTCTCGGCAGCACCAACAAGTCTGTCATTTCTCTTCTCTTCTCCTTCTATCTGACTCTTGTTCTGTCCTCGCCGCCCTGTCCTCTCTTCCGTCTTTTCTTTTACCTCAAAGTCTCTGGGAGATCTGGCAGGAACTGTCTTCTCTCTCCTCCCGTTCTATCAGGCTACAATGGGTCCCCGGACACTCGTTTCTCCTGGGAAACGACGCGGCTGATGAGCTGGCCAGATGGGGAGCACTACTTGCACCCTTTGCAATGCTTTGTAGTCTCTCTCTCCTATTAACTCTTGTATCCACTCTTTTCTTTTCTCACACTGGAGGTGTACTGTCGCATCAAAATTTTTTCACACGCAGGCTCCCTCAATTTCCACCGAGGAACTTGTGCTCCCTCGTCATGCTCGCTGTGTTCTCTCTCGTTTACACTGCAACAGACACAGCCTTCTGTTAAGTTCTTATCAATCTAGGATTGGCAGAACTGAAATTTCTTCCTGCAGCACCTGCGGACACTCGTCCCAGGACACCTCTCATCTCATTCTGCACAGTCCAGCTACAGACTCTTTGCACCGCTCACTCTTTGGCGACTCTTTATCTCTCTATGACCTCTGGTCTAGGCCCTGGGAAGTTGCTCGGCTAATGGGGCTCCATAGTCTTCTCCCATGCCCCCATCCCTGGAAAAAGGTCGAGTAATCAACAACAACAAAATTACTACAATAAATGTCAATACCTTTGCTGTCAGAGATGGTTGTAGAGGAAGAAACTGTAACTTTATCATCAGATTCAATAGCAGTTGGACTAATTTCATCTTCTTTATCGGCTTTAGACATGCTTTTATCAACTTCTGACGTTCCAATTGTAGTCTCGTTTTCTAGTAATTTCTCTGGTTGCACCGTTACAGCATTTTCAGCATCAGTTTCTTTTATCGCAAGTACTTCTTTATCTTTGCCTTTAGCAATGAGCACTGAGGTGGTTTCAGAATCTGAAAAAAATTTTACTTTTTTACGTAAAAGATGTCTTCTGGCGCTAGCAGTGTGTTCTAGTACAGCACACCCTTGCAGAAAAAAATCTATCTTTAACCCTTTTTTATTATAATTTGACATCCGAAGCGGTTTTGGAAAGCGTCATCTTAAAATTGAAAAGTAGGCTACACCAAATTCGATGTTGATTTATGAAGAAAAATTTTTTCAACATTCATTTGTTTCAACTGTTCTAAAAATAATGTTACAAAGAGGCAGACCATCCGCTGTTAGCAACTTGCACGTGAACCTTCAACTAGGTTCGTAATGCATAAACTGGAATGTTACAAATTGGAAAATTTGCCCCCCAAAGTCCAACAACTGAGAACCAATGCTGTATTCAAGCTTGCGCAACTTTTTTTTTTCGTTTTTGGAGGTCAACTAATGTTAAGAGCCTGTTGTTGTTATTGTTGTGGTTAACCCTCCTCTTCCTAGGGATGGAGGTATGCCATGAACGGCAATCCAGGTTTATGCCGTCAACTTAATTGATTTTAGGCTAGGGTGAAGGTAGCAGCTTATTTCGAACCAGTTATGAATGACTAGTAGCCCTACCACCGACAAGGCGGACTGCCATTAGTATGTACCCAAGAGTCGCTTCTTACGACATGCTGGGTAAGCACCTTCACAATTGTCAACCGGTAAAGTATGGGTACGCCACCTGTCTGCCACATGAAGATGGAGGCATCCTGTTAAGATACTTGCTCAAGGACACAACAAGCAAACTCGCCAGCCTATTCTCCACACTATCCCTTTTTTATACTGAGCGCCAAGCAGGGAAGCTGTGAATACTATTTTAAAGTTTTTTGGTGTGACTCGACTTTAGAAATAAACCCCAGATTTACCGATTGCGAAGCGGACGCTCTAACCACTACACCATCGTGCCTCTAATTAAGACCCTTGAGTGCAGCAACATAAATTTTTGCGGGACGTACGTTGCCCAGGCCTAGTGAAAATGATAAACAGATACATTAAGTTGCACATTACACTTAAAAGATGTCAGTTTTATTCATGCTTTATTTGCGAATCTTTAGTCAGACTGGGCCATCACGACAGGTTGTCTGCTTGGGCCCACTACCTGTAAAGATGGAGGTATCCTGTTAAGTGCCTACCCAGGGCACAACAAGCAAACTTGCCTGCTTTTTCTCCACACTATCTCTTTCATGCTACCCACCAAGTAAAGAAGCTGTGCATATATTTTTTAAAGTCTTTTGATATGACTAGACAAGCGAATTGAATCCTTGTCACATTTACCTACAGCAAAGTTGTGGGTCTAATTACAACACCACTGCGTCGGTAATAATTAACAGTGTTGATTTGTGTTACTAACAACTTTTAATTGATGATACACGCACGCACGCACGAAAGAAAAGAAAGCCTTTTTAGAAGATGTGCAAAACGTATTAGAAGCACTGGCTTCATTAATTCAAAGCTGCTCGAAAGCAATTCACAGCTCTCTTTTACATAATTATTTTTCTCAACACATATTTAAACAAAATACCTGTATCCATCTGACCGATTTCTTCATCCCAGGTTTCTTTTTTTTTTTTGTCATCAAATGACTCATCCCAGCTGATAATTTTTCCTTCATGAAGTCGGTTGTACGAGTCACTAGGAGGAGTGAGCGTCGGATCTGGAGATTCATTGTTGTTTTCGTCATTTATATGTTCTAACATAGTTTCCTTGTTTTTTTGCATTTGAGTAGCTGTAACATAATGATGCACGAATCAATATAAATTAAAAGCAATCCTTTTTATCAAAATCACCGTGGTGTAATGGTAATGTTGCGGGCTTCGGAGTGAAAGGTCTAGAGGTCAAAACTCTATAGAAACACCATAGGTATTTGTCAGAAAGGGCATCAAAAATTTAAAGTGCTACTTTGCTCCAGCGCAAAGTCTGTTTCGAAAGAAAGTGTGTAATGATAGACATAGATTGAATCAGCACGCCTGAGCCAGCAAAATGTAAGAAAAATGACGTAAAATCGACACACACCACACCTGGAATTCAAGAGACTTTAAGATGACCAATCTTCTCCATTTTCAAACACTTTTTAGATGAATTTTTATGATAGTCGAATTAAAATGAAGAAGTCTTTATTCCATATAAATGCAAAAAGAGCTTTCTAATTTTAAAATTTTTTTTCTGATTATCAAATTCAATGTCTGTAATTTTCAGCCAAAAAAGCAAACAAACTTCAAACCATACTAACAATAACAAATGCAATACCAAATCTCTTACCAATCACAAGACAAAAAATAACAACCACAATAAAACAAAACTTTTCATTAGCATTGTCAACAAAAAGCACCACCTCCGAGCAAAAAAATATTCTACAGTACAAAACCATTACCATCTACTACCAAAATATATAACGTACCACAAAATTACGATCACAGGCTATAGATATGCAAATTGCATATAAACTTTTAGTAGTTTTTTAAAAAGCAATCACAGCAACCTAAAAAATAATCTTCTTTGAAAATAACAATCAGGCTATTTGGCAACCTAGATGAAAACAAATAACAGGTTTGACAATACAACCAGGTAGCTCCGAAAAAGTTTCTTCTAGGAAAGCTGAAAAAAAGTTCTTTGTTGCCTTTCTTTCACCTCGAGTCCTTCTTGCTTCCTATGCAAGCTGACCAATTCACGTATGCACCTAACTACTGACCCTTTTTAACAGAATAATCGCCCAGTTACATATTTCTCGAGTGATTAATCACAAAGACTCAAGAAGCTCTAGCGACCCTTTTCCACTTTTTGTATAGGCTGTGGTCACTTCAGTACCTCCCTGAAAATCCCTATGGCTCAACATATCCTTTTCATTTCTCTTTTTCAAGCTATTACCTTAATTCTCTTTCCCACATGACACTACCTTCCACCTACAGAAGACTCGCTTCCAGACGGCAAGTTTTGTGATTTGGCCAAACAATTCTTACCTTGATTTTTTTGCATAAATATTAGATTGTTACAAAAATAATGACCTCTTGAAATACTCGAGTTTTAAGAAGTCATTTTAACACAGAAATTGTACTTTATTTTAGATGAATATAAGCGTATATAGTAATTAATGTGTTCCCAATAATATTTTGTAACTTATTTTGAGACAGTATTTTTAAAGAATAAAAGACCTCATTGATGAATATATCACAACGTGAAATTCGTCTCCCTATACTGCATGAGTTCAAACTTTGGCACAATACCTCTGAAACTTCTGCCAATATAAACAGAGCATGGGGAGATGGATCCACAAATGATGGACAGTATGAAGGAGGTTCCAGAAATTCTGTAGTGGAGATGAGAGCCTTGAAGATGAAGAAGGTAGAGGTTGGCCATGCAGTCTTGACAATGAACAATTGCAGGCATTTGTTGAGCAAAATCCACGTCAAAGTGTCAGGGGAATGGCTCAGACACTTGCTGTCAGCACTGCAACAATTTCACGCCATTTACAGAGCATTGGAAAGGTGAAAAAGCTTGATAAATGGATTCCTCATGAGCTCAATGAGAATCAAAAACTTAGGCGATTTGAAGTGTGTTTGATGCTGTCTGCGCAACACCAATGACCCCTTTCTTGACCGTATAGTCACTTGTGACGAGAAGTAGATTCTTTACGATAACCGCAAGCAACCAGGGCAATAGCTTGATTGTAATGAGTATTCCAAACACTTCTCAAAGCCAAAGTTGCATCAGCAAAAATTATGGTGACTGTTTGGTGGTCTGCACTACGTGCTATTCACTACAGCTTTTTGGAAAGCAACCAGAGCATTACTGCAGAGATTTACTGCAATCAACTCGCTGATATGCATGAAAAGAGACCTGCATTGGTGGAATTGACATGGTCCAATTCTCCTCCACGATAATGCGCGACCACATGTTGCAAGAATGACTTTGCAGAAACTCACAGACTTGGGATATGAGACCTTACCACATCCTCCATATTCTCCAGATCTCTCGTGAACTGATTATCATTTTTTAAGCACTTAAGCACATTTTTAAATGGCAAAACTTTTCGATCTAAGGAAGAGGTGAAATCAGCATTCAAGGATTTTGCTACATCACAGCTAATAACTTTTTATCAACGAGAAATAAATAATCACATAGATCGATGGCAGAGATGCATAGCTGTTCAAGGCTCGTATTTGATTAATATATGATTTCTATTGTTACTTTTTCAGGAATAAATCTTTGTTTATGAATTCGGTCATTATTTTTGTAACAACCTAATAATTCAGCAGCATAGACATCTGCATTGCCAAAAGTCTCTAAGGCACCCATTTGACTGCTTCTACAGGTCCATGTGCTGAAGCCAACAATATTTTCCAATTCTTGCACTCACAAATGTCAGCTTTTTTGAAATAGCTCTTATACTCTTGTTTTTAAGAGTTTAACTACAGTTGTTTTTTCTTCACCAAACACTCTAGCAAAAACTTTCCTTCCTTTCTACAAGTAATCACATTTCTCTTACACTTTGAAAGGACCCTGGCTAAAGTTGCTCCATACAAAGACCAACAAAAAAGGTTAACAGTCCCTCGCAGTCTCTCTCTATACATCCTGTAATACAATCTCATACTGCAATTTCCCCTTAACTACCACATCGTTGTTTCTTATCTGGGTGACATAATGACATTTCATTGTCATACTCGGTATACCTTTGTCAGCTGCAATGCTCCAGCCTTTTTAGCTCACGTCTTAAAAGAAAAAGGAAGACTTACCACTAAAATAACAATTAGGTATTCCTGGGTTTGCTTCTGTTGACCAGCAACAATTCAGAGCTTTGCAAACAGCTGGAGAAACAAAAGACAGACCGCATCTAATTCTTTCTTCTGTTGCCACTGAGCATTCTTAGAAAACAACTAAACTTGTAAGAAACGTAATGTTTACCACTACATCAAACATTAGCCACCCAAAGTAGCAGTGTATTTCTTGGTCTAATTTGAAATAGATCAAAATGACCGTAAGAAATCCACAAGCTTAAGAACAAAATGTAATGAGAAAAACAACACACAAGAATGAAACAAATAACAACAAAATCTTGCATTATGGAGAAGTGCCTACATTGACATAACAAAAATGGTGGATGAGTAATACATTTTTCGTACTTAAAAAAAAAATCAAAAGAAAAAAAATGACAACTTACGTGCTTCCATATTATCATTTGAAGATTGAGCTTCCTCTATCTGCAAGTGAATTTTTGATGGCAAAGATTGTTTTACTGAGCATTTCTGCTTTGTCATCGCGCTCCACATTTCTTTAAGGAACTCCTCATTTTCCTTTACCTTTTCTTGCAATGAGAGTAAAACTTCATCTTTTCTCCCAATCCTGGATTTATCCTGTTTCTCTTTCACTAGATTTGTTTCCAGTAATTTGATCTGTTCCATTAAACCGTTTGTTTGATGAAGGGCATCAAGATTTTCTTTTTCTCGTTTGGACATTTGTTCTAGTTCTGTTTCCAAAGTATTTATTCTCTTCTGAAAGGCTTCTTCACGCAAATGAGATCTACTGCTCATATCATTGATCATGACCACTTTGCTTCGCAGTCCATCTTCTAAACTGTTAACCTGCTCTTTTAAATAGGCCACTTCCTTTGCTTCAAGCTCCGAGTCACTATTCTGCACGTTTCCCAGTTTTTCTTCCAAATAAGCGATCTTTTGATACAGCTTTTGTGTAGTTGATTGTGTTTCCTTTAAAGTTTCACTTTCACTATTTTTACGAGCAAAAAACTCTTTTTCAAGAACTTCAAACCGTTTCTGTAAGCCATCTCTCTCATCAACAACATTTTTCACCTCTTTGTTCAGAGCAGAAAGCTTTTCTTTCAAAACTGCAGCTTCATATTGAGTCGAATACAATGTTCTCTCATTGGCTTTACGTCGTCCAAGTTCTGCTTCTAAAATTGAAATTCGGTCTGATAATTCAATCCCCTTTTGTTTTGAGTTAATTTCAAAACCCTTTTCTTGTTCTTTTTTATTAATTACTTTAGATTCCAAACCTGTTAGTTTAGACTTCAACTTTTTGGCTTGTTTTTGAAGCGAATTAATAAAATCCTGGTTGTCAAAACCACTACTTTTCAAATCTTCTTCCAACTGTTTTAGCTTTTGCAGCATGCCTTTAGTTTCTTGCTCAGTTGCCAGCAAGGTCCTTTCATCCATTTTTGTTCTTTCTTCAACTTCCAACTGCAGGGTTTGAGCAATGTGTTTAGTGAAAAATGGGTCATTAGCTTTAAAATCCCTAATCTTGTCTTTAAGAAGATAAATTTCTTTTTGTAAGCCAAGTGAGTCATGTTGAGCTTCTTGATATTGGCGTTCAACCTCTTTTTCCATGCTTACCCAACTGTTTAACATGTCTATTTGGATTTTGATATCCAAGTTAGAATTATGAAGATCATTGGAAATAGATGAGGATTTTTGTTTGAAGTGGATTAATTTTTTTTCCAATTTTTCAAACCCTCCCTTTATGATTCTTGCCTCATCATTGATTGGCTTGAAGTTTGAACTTGCACTAGCATGAAGTACCATTTCTTTTATTGCTTTTACAATGTCAGTAATTTCATTTCGCATAGTTAAACTACTTTCATCAATTTTTTTAAATGTCATGGCATTTTTGGATGTGACAGTTTCCAGCTCCTTCTCAACTTCTTTAAGCTTTTTCTTCAGATAACTATTGTCATTTTCTAAAGTTGAGCCATAATTTTTCACCTGTGAGTTTTCATCATCTTTTTCGTCTACATCATTACTCATAACAGATGAAACTGTTTTATGCACAGCATCACCAATCTCTTCTACCTCTTGAGGTATCTGGATTTTTGTACTGTTGCCTGCAGTTTCAACTTGATCACTTTTGAGGAATTGTGTTTCACCTTCTTGCTGATGTAATATTTTTGCATCATTCAAAACAGAATCATCTAGATTTTGTTTAGCGTCTTCAGAGATCTGACCAGCTACATTTTTCGAACCTATATGAATGTCTTGCTCAACACTCTTTTTTGTGATTTCCTCTATGTTCTTTGCAGAATCTTCCTCACCATCCTTCTTAAACATCTTTTTCAATGCAACTCGATCAGAGTTTGCCTTCAAAGATTCATCAATGACCTTTGCAATTTTATCGGAGCCTTTTTGAACACCACTATCAAAATTCTCTTCTTCAATTTCATTGCAATCTTTTGAGTCCATACCAGTGCCTTCCCCAAAACCTTCATAAGAGCTTTCAGAAACTTCATAATTGCTTTTCTCTACAGCTTTACCAATGTCTTCTTCAACAAACCGATTAGTCAAACTTTTCATAAACTGGTCAATGCTTTCATTTAAAAACTTCTCAGCATCTTTTTTCTCGAATATATTGTTGCCCTCAAAAACTCGACTGGTCTCTTTCTCAGCAGCTTTATCAGAGCTCTCAGCCACACCTTTATTGGAGCTTTCAGAAACTTTGCCTCTGTTTATTTCTTCAACCTGATGAAAAAACTCATCTTCTTCGTCAACTTGATCAGTTTCATTTTTTTCATCTTGCCCAACACTTTCATCCAATCCTTTACCAGTGTCTTTTTTCTCAACTTCATTGCTGTCCTTGGAAACTTGATCAGTGCCACTCTTAATAACTTTATTAGAGCCTTCTTCCACACCTTCATTATAATCTTTTGAGTTTGAGCCGATGTTTTCTTTGACAACTTTATTAGAACTAAAAACTTCATTATGGTTTTTCTCTATGATTGGTCCAACATCATCTCTTTTAACAACTTGATCAATTTTATTTTTTCCAAATTGGCCAACACTTTCATCCAAGCCCTCGTCAATGTCTTTTTTCTTAATTTCACTGCTACTTTTGAAAATTTGATTGGTGCCTTCCTCAACAACGCTATGAAAACCCTCATCCATAGCTCCATAATAAGCTCTGAACTCTTGGCTGGTGTCTTTCTCAACACCTTCATCAAAGCTTTCAGAAACTTTATCAATGTTTTTCTCTTTGCCAGAACCGACATCTTCTTCTTTGACATCTTTAACAGTTTCATTTTTCTCAAATTGGCCAATACTTTCATCCAAACCCTTGTCAGTGTCTTTTTTCTCAACTTCATTGCTGCTTTTAGAAACTTGATTGATGTCACTCTTAACAATTTCATTAGAGCTCTCACCCACGCCTTCATTATAATCTTGTGAGTCAAATCCAGTGCCTTCTTCAGCACCTTTATTAGAGCTAGTAACGTCATCAATGTTTTGCTCTACGACTGAACCTACAACATCCTTTTTAAGAACTTGATCAATTTCGTTTTTCCCAACCTTGCCAACATTTTCGTTCAAACCCTTGTCAATGTCTTTTTTCCCAACATCATTGCTACCTTCAGACACTTGATCAGTCCCCTTCCAAACAACAATATCACCTTTGCTCTTCATAAATTGATCATGTCCTTTCTCCAAAACTAGATCAGTGTTTTTCTCCATTTCTTGGTAAGTGCCATCAAAGGTTAAATCGGATTTATCTTTATCATACTGACTGGCAGTGACAATTTCATCACCCACAAAAGCTTTGTCAGTTGGCATGTCGTCTGCTTTCTCAACTAATCGTTCATGAACTTGCTGCACTTCTTCTTGTATTGCTTCTGGATTAGAATCTATTTTTTCCTCCAGAGTTTGAATACTCTTTGCATAATCATTTAATTCCTGATGAAGTGGTACAAAATCTTGGCGACTAATATCAGACAGAGCTTCTTTTTTTTTAACATATGATGTGTCATTAGATGAAAGCTTCTTCAAAAGACCACTTTGCAGCTGCTTAATATCATCTCTCAAATCTTCAAACTTTTTGTTTTCAATTTCAAATGACAACTTTGAATTGACACTTTCTAAATCATTTGGAATAGTTATAGCAGCATCTTCTTTATCTTTAGCAACAGTCTTTTCAGATTTTGATCCTTCTGATAAAACAATTCTAGCAATGTGTGACAGGTTCTCTACTGCCTTGGTTCGACTATTAATAACTTTGACATCACCTGTTTCATCCACACTAAACAGATTTGTGGCAGTCTTTTCACTTTTATGTCTTTTTTGATCATCTTGATCGAGACCTAAATCAACTTCAAGTTGAGTTTCTGAGTGTTTTGATGTAAGCAACTCTTCATGAGTTTGGCCTTGGACTATGTTTGATTTGGCTTTTCTATCATCCTCTGGATTTGTTTTGTCATGAAAACCTTCCCATTCTATGGGCAGAGTTTCAATAGGTTCTTTTATATAGTGATTCTCAACCATGGCGTCTTCATTATCACTTTGTTTAGCATTAGTTTCTAAAAGTACACCATTTGATGCATCAGCAATCTTATTCTTGAATACACCATCTTTTTCTAACATATCTTGTTGATTTGGATTCAAATCAGTTTCTTGCAGTTGTTCTATTGACAGGTGATCTAATAATTCATGAAACAAAGCATTAGCAACAAATATCATGCAATAAAATTATGTGACTTCTTTTAAACAAAAGTTTTAAAAGGCGGTGGTCAGGCCATCAAAACAAGCATTTACTATCATCATCATTATCATCATGCACATGCAACTCACAACAGTGTCATGCAACTCACAACAGTGTCATGCAAATCATTTACCCTACTTTTGTGATGCTTACCTTCTTTTATGAATTGTTCTTGATTTTTTTCTAAAGTACTTGATTGAGTCCTGGACTGATCAGTGTTTTCATCCATGCCCTTTTGGGTACCTTCATCCACCACTTTATCACTAACTTCATTCATACCTTTTCCAGATCCTTTGCCAACAACGTGACCAGTACCATCTTCCGTAACTTCACTTGTGCCTTCATCAACTTTTTCATCAGTTTCCTTACCTTCACTCACAGCTTGAACAGAGTCTTCTGTGACAGTTTGATTACTACCTTTATCAACAATCTGACCATCGCCTTCCTTAGCAACTTGATCAGTGTTTTCTAAACCACTTGGCTCTTCATCATTTTTTGCAATTTGACCTGAGCTCTCACTTACAGTTTGATTAGTGCCTTTATCAACAACTTGATCACTGTCTTCCTTTGCACCTTGCTCAGTGTTTTCTAAACCACTTGGCTCTTTATCATTTTTTGCAATTTGACCTGAGCTCTCACTAACAGTTTGATTAGTGCCTTTATCAACAACTTGATCACCATCTTCCTTTGCACCTTGCTTAGTGTTTTCTTTAACAGCTTGATCATAGTCCTTCTTTCCAAATTGATGAGGGCTTTCAATCACAGTACGATCAATGCTTTTATCAACAACTTGATCATTGTCTTCTTTTCCAGCTTTATCAATGCCTTCGCTTAAAGCTTGATCTGTGCCTCTATTAACATCTTGATCAACTTCTTTTTCTCCAGCTTTATCAGTGCTTTCACTAACTGTTTGCTCAGTGCCTTCATTAACACCTTGATCATCATCTTGCTTTCTACCTTCACCAGTGCTTTCATTCACAGTTGGATTGGTGTCTATGTCAACAACTTGATCACCATCTTCCTTTGGCACTTGATTAGTGTTTTCTTCAACAACTTGATCATATTCTTCCTTTCCAGCTTGATCGGTGCCTTTACTCACAGACTGATAAGTATTTTTATCAGTAACTTGATCCATGTCACTTTTTCCATTTTGATTGGTGCCTTTAGTAAGAACTTGATCAGCACTTTCTTTAACAGATGGATGAATATCCTGCTTTGACTCTTGATCAGTGTTTTCCTTTGTAGCTTGCTCATCTCCTTTCTTTGCAGCTTGATCAGGGCTTTCTTTCACAGTTTGATCAGTACCTTTACCAATAACTTGAACATTGTTTTCTCTTCTAGCTTGAATGGTGTTTTTATTGATAAAAGTGATTTCTTTAACAGCTTGATCAGCACTTTCATTATCGAGCTGCTCATCATCTGGCTTTGCAGCTTGATCAGTTCCTTCATCAGTAATTTTATCACCGTCTTTCTTTACATGATCCTTGTTTTCTTTCAGAGCTTGGTTAGCGTCTACAAATCCTTCATCAGTAACATTAAAAGTCTTAGCTATTTGGCCTTCATTAGCGTCAGGGGAACTAACTTTGACAACTGGTAGATCACCATCACTTGATATGTCGTCCATGTTTCCCAAATTTGTAGATTCTGATAAATCTGATTCCTGTTTCAATATTTTTTGATCAACTTGAAGATCCCTTGTTTCTTTCTTAACATTTTGATCACTATTTCTTACAGAAGCTTTTGTCAACTCCAATATTTTATTGAAAGGTATCTTTAATGATGCTGAGGGCTCAACAGAAAAAGCAAAATTTTGTTCAGAGGTGGTTTTATCTTTAAGACCTTTTGTACTGGCATAGCTCTCGTCTTTATCATTAACCAAATCTTGAACAATCGGGCTTTCTTTTCCAATATTATTCTTTTCAACTGTCATGCTAGCTACATCCATATCTTTTATTTCAGTATTGTGATCAGGTTGTTGTGGCAATGTAGTCGAATCCTGTCCAACGTTTTTTTCACTTAAACTATTAGCAACTGGTACACCAATAACTGTATCAGACACAACAACGGTAGGATTGATATCTGCATTTTTAATACTGCTTTCATCTTTTATCCTTATTTTACTATCAACCAGATTTGCATCATCATTTTTAGGTAGTTCAACTACTTGAGAAGTTTTCAAGTTGGGTTGATTCTGTTTGCTAGCATGGGCGTTCTCAGAAACAACTTCGTGAGGTTTTACTGTCACTGTAGGTTCATTTTCTGATCGTACAAAAACAGGGTCCAATTCCAAAGTTTCCTTTTCAACTTTTTTTCTTTGAAGAATTACTTTCTGCACAATAAATAAGAAACTTCAAAAGCAGTGCTCATATCAAAAGAAAAATACAATTGTTGAGACCACGCTTGCATCTTACATAAATCAATACAAAACAGGAAAATGTTTAATTGTTGCTTTGTTATTTAAATTTAATTTGAAATCCTAGCTTGCGATTGTATGTCTATCTGAAAGTAGCACTGTTTCATTTTTGTATAAAATATTGCAGGTGACGGTTGGCATGTAAAGCATGTGTTATACACAATCAAAATAGCTTTGATTAATGTCATATCTTTTCAATAAACACTTGAAATTCAGTTATGCTATTCTATTACAATATCAAATGAAATAGCAGAAAGTTCATACTTGATCTCTGGTTGAAAAAGTAGGAAGTTCTTTTCCATCACTAAATGGATGATGGAACAGATTCCAGTTTTTCTGAACATCCTAAAATGAAATCAATTAACTTGCTTTTGATTATGTGAAACATGTTTGCTCAGAAAAAATGGCATATATTGATACTAGAGAGAAAGTAGCTGTGAGACCGCACTTCTCCTCTTAAAACCACAGGAACAAAATTTTGATTTCGACCAAACACAAAACTGCTGCAAAATTTCCTGATTAATTCTAAAAATCTGGGATTACAATACTAACTCATGGTATCTATATATTATGTAAGATGGGAAACAATTGAAAAATACATGGAGTCATAGTACCAACAACATTGGCTCACAAAAACATTTCAAAATATGAATTCTAAATAAGTACATAGTGCAGTTTTGGTTCAAACATTAGACAACCAATAATGTTTGAGCTTCTAAGGAAATATAGTGTTGTTTTGGTTAGTATAAAAGGAGTTAAGATCATATTGCAAATTTTTATGTAAATAATGTACTCTTAACCCTAGAACGGTAACGTATCGTTTTTATAACTTTTGTAGTAACAAAGAGTGTGTCAAACCCAGTAAGATTGACACATTTATTAGTTTTTTCTGATCACAATCTGATGAAAATAGTGAATACACATAAACCTTGAGACATATTCACTGCGTTTAAGCACCTCAAGCAAACAAGAAAAATGATATTAACCCTTTCCACTCTTTTGTCGAGCTGGACTCGACATTTGTGATTTTCTGTTGCACTCTTTTGTCGAGTCACACTCGACATAAGAATTAAATGCTGTTTAAAGAACTCTTTTGGCAAACTATGCTAGACAAATCTCTCCCTGATGTTTCTGCTTCATTGGCTCCTCATGCCCACGTGCGCAAGTGATTTCATCTCCTCCCTTTAACTCTTTCGCTCCTGCGATCATTGATTGATGATCTCGTGTTTTCAGTGTTTACCTCAAATTTTTTCAAATTGAGTTACAAAATTAGTTTAATAAAAAATCAATTTGTGGCTTTATTTTTCATCCAATTTTCATAAAATTTTCAAAAGATCACGCTTATTTACTCACGCATCGGAAGATGTATAATTTGTGCCCTAATTCTTGAATTTTTATACCCAAAATGAATTAAAATGACCAACAACCCAGTTGCAGACGACAAAATCGGCCAAATTCTCAGCACGTGTCAACTACACTAAAATCAAATTGAGATTACATCTTTACCACAAAACCAAACCCTTTATCATTAACACAGTTTGAAAACTACTCTTTTGGGGCATCATTTGACAAAATTTCAAGCAATAATAATAAATTTTACTTTTATAAATTTCCAAATTTTTTAGGGGTCTCAAAACCCCCCCAAACAAATTTGAATGGTAAGTAGATAAAAGTAAATTTAGTGCGTAAAAAATATGATATGTTGCTAAATACCGGTCTCATTTTGAAATAAGTGGTATATGATATTTACTGATCAAAAATGAGTACTGTACATCATGTCAGTTCAAATCCCCCCAAATTTTTTGACTTGCCTTCACTAAATTATAATTTTTAGAAAAACTATACCCTATAAAAAGATAAAATAAATTGCAAATGTTTCATCACTAAAGTCGTCATTTTGTATCAAATTTCCAAGGAGACAAGAAGCGAAATACAAGTTTAAAAGCTAGCAGAAGTTTGGCTTCTCTAAATCAAAGTTTGCTGTATCCCCCTTGTTTCTCAAGAAATAGGAAGGGTGTAGATAAAAAAAAATAAGAGTTGGAAAGCGCAATGGTCAGATTTTAATAGAGTGGAAAGGGTTAAGATACATTTTATAATCAACAATCAAAAAAAATTTGTAAAAATACAACAGCCTGGAATGTTGCATTATCTAGCAAAATGCTTTTTATGCTTGACGAAAATAAAGAGAGTAAAAAAAAAGTCTCACTATCTCATCTGCTTTTACCCTTCAAGACTTAACACACATATCCACAAAAGCCTTTATTTCTCGCTTTAATTCTTCTCCTTTGTCTTTCAGCTTTTTCCCGATTAGGGGTCACCACAGCAGATAATCTGCATTTTTATAACATGGCATTTGTTTTACAGTCAGATGCCCTTCCTGCCACCAACCCTCTCTTTGAAGGGAAAACTGGGCCAACTGTCTTCCACATAAAGATGGGGGCATTCCAGTAGGTGTCTTGCCCAAGCACACAACAAGCGAACTTGCCAGCTATTTGCCAACCAGCTATATTTTCTCGCTTTAATAAATATAAAAAGCTGCACACAATATGCTAGCAATGGGTCAATTGGACCGCATGCAATACAAAACTACAATATGCAGCTGGAGCTCAAAGTCATCAATTTTTGCTAAACAGCAATTTAGTGTAGGATGCAGCTGATGGGAGAATCAGGCTGGTACAACCACCACAACCATGCAGTGGCATTGATCCCGCAGGGGAAGGAGGTATCATCCCCCAGGTTTAACTCTGAGAAGGGACAAAATGTGTCAGGCACCATCACTTTTTGTCAAGTGCTGTGCTGAAGGCAAGCATGTTGAATAATTAAAATAAATCTCATCAGAACACAACTAGTTTTGAAAGCAAAAAAATGTTTCTCTTTGAGTAAATTCTAAGGAAGGCAATTCCTAGTGCAGTGAAATGACACAGGGTGTCAGCAGCTTGCTTTTACATGTACAATCCCAGGGAGAAGTGGCATGAATTTCTCTTTACGTCACGAATTGTTGGAAAAATGAAATGTCTGTTGTTTAAAACATAACATTGATTACTTTGTCATCAGCATATCCAAAATTGCAAAAATTGTCTGAATGTCTGGTGAATAACTAAGCAAATTGAAGTAATTAAGACTTACAATTTTTCTATAAACAGACGAATCCGGTTAATTGCATAGTTAATTTGTCAAGCTCTTTTATGCGATTAAGGGGATTACGCATTTATTCCAAGTTAGTTTTATACCACACAAATAAAGCACTGCAGAAGACAAAGTATTGTTTAATCATACACGACAAAGTTTCAATCACGTAAAATACTGTGCAATAGTAGTTTGTTTGATGTTGTTTTGCTTGCTTTCTTGTAATTGTTTTTCTAAACGAGAAAATGTGTTTATGTCTGCGACTTCACATTGCAAACAAATTGTATGAAGTGAGTTTAACACTTCTTTATTCTTTTGGCAGAGAAATGAGAATTAAATTGGCAGCAATACAGGCAATTGCAAAGTACACGTGCGAATTTGTGCTCGCACACTGTAAAAATCTGCTGCAAGATCAGAGAATTCTGCAATGCTGCAAGATCAAATTTTGCAAAAATGAAAGATGCCACCTGAAATTGATCAAAGAAATCTTGCAGCATTTTTTGCAGTGCACTACGTACTTCCACTGCACTCGTAATTGGCGTCTGCTTTCAAAAATGCCAAAACTTTTTGCTGAAGACGTATTTTTGTTACTTGATTTTGCAAATAACACTTTGGTTAATCAAAGAAACAGCTTTTATTTCTATGCAATTAAACAGATTATGCAATAATCTGATATGTGACTAAACCGGACTACTTTCTTAGAAAAAGATAGGCTATGGTTTGGGATTTACAATTCTTATGCAATAAAACATATTATGTGATTATCCGATATGCGATTAACTGGATTAGCCTGTAATACCAGACCAGTACCGTCAAACATAAAAAACGATTTTAAATGCAAAAAAAACTAAAAGATGATAAAAAGCTTGTAGAATGCACGAATTAAGCAAGAAATGAAGAATTTGGTGAATAAAGCATAGGAAAAAACTTTCTATCAACTCCCTGTGTGTTGGGTAGCTTTCGTAGTTTATTTGCCATGTCATAGCAATATTCATTAATACAAGACTGCCTTACGTTATCGAAGTGCATTTGATAAATGCTCCTCTAATAGCTGGTCTAGTTTTAAGGCAGGCCAACTGGTATTAAAAAGACAAATGCATAAATACTTGGAAGTGATGATCATGATAGCTAAATTGAACGTAAAGACGGTAGTTTTGCAAACTCAATTTCTGAAGTAGTTTAAAAAAACTCTGTGAAAAATCCTTGCCCTCATGGAATTTGCCTGGTCCAACAAAAAACTGACTCCTATGCAACCACGTTAAATACAAAAATGTCATGGGTCTGAGAGACTCTCTGATACCGTTCTAGGATGAATACTGTATCAAAATTGAACAAGTAAAAGCAGCTGGTAAATTGGTAGCCAAATAAGATAATGATCTTTTGATGGTATATACCACTAGTTTATGGCACTACAAATGCAAATACGGAATTTTGTAAAATGATTTAAGAGAATAAAAATGTTAATGATAATTTAATGATAGGCCTAGTTACAGAATCTACAAGACATATATTCATACTTTTAAAAAGTAAAAACAATGATATAATGTGGGTTAGTGATTAGTTTACAGCAAAAATCTACTGGGTTTAGTAAGCAGTGCAAGGAATAATTCCTATATCACCTCTATTTTTACAACCACAGAAGGCCTTTGATGAAAAACCATATATTCTTTGACAAATGTACCCGGAAAAAATCCAAATCGATTGCTTCCTAAAACCTATACCCATATTATGATATCAAGATTATTGTCTTGTTCGGCTCCTACAAATGCCTGCAGCGCAGGTCAAATACATTTACACAATGATGTAACACAGGGCAGGTTTCACATTCAAAATTATGTAGAGACTACCAATATATTGATATGGTACATCAACTTCTTATTTAGACCTCAGCTTGTTGAACTATGAAACCATGATGCATGTATCACACATAATAATCTAAAGACTCTACATATTGCTTTTTCTAGTTGGAATTGGCATGTTCCAAAAGTGCATTTCAATAAGCACTAGAAGGACTAATTTCACTTCAAATCTTGTCAGAATGTGCGAAGATAGCTTGGCAATAACATACCTGACCAACCCACAAGTCTGTCTTCAAACCAGCTTTTTTTCCTTTAACCAATACCACATCACCCTTTTTTAGGTTGAGAAATTTCTTGTCCCTGGGTTGGTATGCTAGTTTTGCTCGACCTTCTGAGATGGTTTCTAATCAAAAACGATATGATGATGAGAAGTGCAGCATAATAATCACCAGGCAAGCAATACTTTTTTAAGCCATATGTTTAAGCCATTTACTACTCAGTTACAAGTCGAGTATTTTTTTGGCATTTGTTTAAAAAGCCGTACTTGCTTTGTAGGTAAGAGCATTAGCTACGGTATGCAAAACTTGGCAAACTTACAAGGCTGACTTATTCTACGTAAATTTTGCCAAACAAGATTATGCCTTAGTGGGCACCAAATTATAAAGGTGCCAAGTTAACAAGTCATTTAAACACTAGTTGAAATCCTATGGAAACTAAAAGTTAACACGCCATTAGTCTCAGCCCTGGATGAACGCAGATTGTGGAAGTTTTCATATTGCAAGAATTAAGTATGGGTTAATGTAAAATGTAAATAGATGTAATTGCATAAGAATTATATGTAAGTAATGAAAATTATGAGCTCAATTCAAACAATACAAAACAAAATCAATACAAACAAAACAAAAACATGCACAATGCAAAATCGGTGCAGACTAAGTAGTTTTGCCTTTTAAATACACAACATCATTACCCCACTGGGTATGTAATAAACGAAGAACTTAATATAATCATTAGTGAAGGCTAAAAACATTGAGTAAACCTGAAAAGTCACGACTCAAGTTGCTTCCAACAATTAACAAATATGAAGTTCAACATGTTGATAAAAATGATAATAAAAATCTCCACACTAATGCTCTAAGCTAAAATTTACCCTTCCAAGTGGCCTACACAATAATTGGCAAACCAATAGTCGTCTAAAAGTAAAAACATGCCATGGCAAGGTGCACTGCAACCAGTGGGAGCAAGAGGCTCTGTCACTACCTCTCCCACCCCCAAACTTTGGTTTTGAAATAAAACTAAAACTATAATGAAGTCATTTTAACAAAGAATAAAATCTCTCTCACTCCTCCCAGAATTTTTATAGCCGAGCACTGACTACAGCTTATCACAAAATATTGTAAGATGTCACAAAATCACATAAATTACCAGTTTTGCAACAATAAAAATAGGATAAAATCATGGCATGCAAATAACTCATATTTATGCAAAGCATATGAATTTAATGAGGTACTGATACAAATCATACAATGACCTTCCCAAATATTTGGAAGTACTATTCCTTGGCTAACTTTAAAAACAAAAAGTACTAAAACGTTTAAAAGCTATTACACCTATGCAGTAAATACGTAGACATAACAGTCATAACACCATTCAAAAAACTACATCTGTGCTTTAAACAATCGCCTATGCTAGTTGAAAATATTGTTCGCACTTCAGGTATATTGGTATTATGCGATCACACATTTAAAAAATCCATAAATCTCAAAATGAGAGTTTGCAAAGGGTGTTTATAAAATAACAGGACTGTATGTGTTGAGAAATATATGTTTTCATCATATAAAGAACATTTTGCATTGAAATATAGCAAAAGCCATTGTGACGTTATAATTGCAGTTCAGCTTTTTGTGAGATCTGTATCACAGAACTTTGGTTTGAAGATACGAGTAATTAAGTTTGTTTATGGAAACCAGCCCAAAATTTCTACAGTGACTTAGAAAAACTCTCTGTTTACTGCAGCAAATGCTGGGCTGAAAGGATATAAGCAATGCCAAAATCTTGACCTTTTTGAATGTGACTGGAAGTTCAATGAGAAGGAGAAGTGAAATATGACCACAGGAGCGGGAGACCTTCAATGAGCAGTACTGAGAATTAAGACAGAAGGTTAGCAGTGATCATCATCAGACCGCTACAAAGATAAACATGGAGCTAGACATAAACAGGAAAAAAACGATAATCATTAGAGAAGATCAGGCAAAAATGGGAGCATTTCAATACGGTGCACAAGTGGGTGTGCCACAAAATCCTTAAATGACTTAAATTCAAAACAAACAAACTTAATAAAGTAGTGACAGATGATTAGTAATGGATCTACCAGAAAAATTCACTCACCACCAAAGAGCCTTAAATAGGAATGTGCGATATTACAAAGGCCAATAAAAAGCAAGACTTCCAAAACTGTCCCAGCTCAAAATGAAAGAGATGCTTTTATTTCTTTTGATATAAAAAGTATTGTTCACACGCAATTTTTGCCTCAGGGCCACATCTTAGTCAACACATCTACAAAGATATTCTGCAACATCTGATGTATTTAGTGCAACAAGGGGTAAGATATCTTCAGCATTGCAACGCTTGGACACAAAATGGTTTGAACACCTTTAAATTTAACCTATAAACAATTTTGCTTTGCTGGATCAGCCACCCTACTCATTATATTATCATGTTTATTGTTTTTCTGTTCCCTGAGCTAGGGAAATTATTAGAGCCCGGTTTTCAAATAATTGAGATCATCAAAACGATCATGACTAAAGCAGTTTAAGCTATCTTGAAAAAACCATGTAAAAAGTGTGCAAAAACGTGTTACAGGGTACTCAAGCTCAAGAGCTTTGAAGTCGGAAAAATGTTGCAGTTTTTACTTTGAACTTCAGGTAAAATAGTTGAGTACACAATATTTCCATCAATCTTAGAAGTTTCTAAAAACTAGTTGTGTGGCTGAAAATCTTGACTGTGAGCTGAAGATTAACTGCTAAATCTAACCAATTTATCAAGCAAAAGAACATCACTTTAGCCTATGTGCAAAATTTAGAGCTTTCCATCACTAGGGGTTCTGAAAACATGGCAATGACTTTCAAAAATACGTTTGCTGTTGTTTTGGAAACATGTGCTTTAATATTAAGTTATCTTGTGCTTAAACAAATTGTGAAGTAGCCGAAAAATGGTTCAAAAATAAATCCATGGTCTTGCTACTTTTCAAACACACCTCATATGAATCAATCTCTAATTTAAAGCTTCCACATATTTTAGTTTTCAACAACAAATTCAACAGCAATATATTTGTTGTACCAGTAACCTAGTTCACAAATACAACCAAATGGCACATCTTGAAAAATATTCAATAAATCTTTTTGCACCGATTCACTACAATAAGTCTAATAGCTTCAGTAAAGCATAATATGTTAAGCAATATATAGTAGATAACTGGCTTCATGCTATTTGCAGATCACTTTTACCACTTATGCCCATAAACTGAAATTGAATATTGTTACAACAGTTTCAAGCATCAACCAATAACATATTCAATAATACCACAACATATAAAATTTATAGACAAGTACCAAAACATAAATAGCCTAGACAACCATAAATCCAAAGTTTTATCATCTCACCTGTGCATTCTCCATTTGCACATTTTACTTCTTTGCCTAGCTTGGCATAACCAACTATATTCATCTGATGTAATGCCAAAACTACAAACAGAAGCCAAAGTTTTGGCATTTTCCTACAATGAAAAAATACATAATCATTTCTTAGAAACTGTACATTGCTTGTTTTAAGCATGAAGCCAAAAATAATTAAACTGTTGTTGGCCTAAAATGTTAGAGTAGTTTATTTCCAATACGTAATTTTAAATTAAAGGTTTTAAAGCATGATAAACGAAGTATAGCCTTTAGCCATTATTAGTATACAGTACTTTTTTCACCATAAAGCTACACCTATTTTTTAATTAGACTAGAGTTAAACAGAATACACTTAATTTAAAATTTTTAATGATTGAGTTAACAAAACATTGGGCCTATGGAACAAACAAATTATTAATACAATTCAAAACCAAAAAACATCAAAACCGCTTTAGGATTTCTATGGCAGGATGGCCCATGAAATTAATAGTGCACTTGCCTAGTACTTTAGATGGGCTAATAATCTTTGAATCAAATGACAATGTCTAAATTTTATCCCTAACAAAGCAACTAGAGCACAGTACCATACAATTGCAGCCACTCAAAGTACACCAAAAACATATTATAGTAATGGCTGGTAGTTTGAATTAGTACATGTCCACAGTGTCTCCTTTATATGTGGTTTGGGTAAGGGAAAGCATTAGGTTTTGAATAGAATTAGTTACCTGACATCACAAGACATCATGATCGACATCAAGTACATTATTGACATGAAACATTGAGTAGGACCCTACCAATGGGTACTACCAATACCACTTCAAATGTAAAAGGTTTGAATTTACAAGAGTCCAAACATTAAATTAAAAAATATAGGAAGATGTTTACACAGTAAGACTTAGTCAAACTTAGATTGTTAGATATCCAGTAATAATAAAGCTAATCAAAATGAAAACTAGCCCAAAATGCTTGACATAAACTCCCAAGCATAGCTTAATGAAAAACGACTTTTACTGCCTATAGACTATTACAAGCACATCTTGTAGGGAAATCTAATTAATTTTGTCTGCATGGACCTTAAATATTTATCAGTAGAACGAATCTGAATGGACAGGTAAGATAAAATCCAACAAAATAGAGCAAAGGTTGGCAACCTTTAGCACACGTAGGCTAAAATCCACTCCACTTCTCAAAGACTCAGCAAACCAGATTCCCATCTCCACAGGATGCACAAATTGCTATTATTTACGTTTTCTTGCCTATTAGCTGATGATTTTTCTACAATACAAAGCAAAGCCCTTCTTGTTTGGAGAATAGAATACAAAAAATTCTTTGTAATCCTTTATTGTTTCTTAATCTTAATTCCAGTAACAGGGCCTCAATCTGTTAATATCAGTCAATCCCACACACATACAAACATTGATATATTTTATTAACATTCCACTAAAAACCAAACAACCCATAGCCAGATTTAGTGAGAGAAGACCAGAGGGCAATGGATTCGGGTGCTACCATTACCAACAAGCTAATAACAATCCTCACAGCTAAGTCTATGCTTGGCTAAAAGTAGACCAAACATTGTGCAGCAATATACCTGTACTATATGGAAATCTGCAGAAAGCATTTCAGAGGACTGGTTACGACTGAAATGTTTAAATTCTGTTAATTAGTAGACCTATGTAAGGGTTGGAGTTAGTGTGATTAGAATTAAGGTTAGGGTTGATCCACAGAATTTCTGCATCTTATTAGTAATCCAATTTTTAGCTTACTGCTTAATCAGATGGTACAGTATAGTCTAGCATTCAATACCGTTGCAAAACATACCTTCAACGCAAAGATATGTTGTTCAATCTTGTCACATACAAAATCACAACTCAGAAGATGAAGCTTGTCTCAAAAGGTACGGTACTGGTAGTTTCTTACGTTCTTTAGCTTCTTGTGTTAACAGGTTACTAACATTTTTGCTCTATTTGGAAATA
Source organism: Trididemnum clinides (assembly GCA_963675345.1). Lineage (NCBI taxonomy): Eukaryota > Metazoa > Chordata > Ascidiacea > Aplousobranchia > Didemnidae > Trididemnum > Trididemnum clinides. The sequence goes on from OY776290.1 coordinate 9,287,171, forward strand.
CAATTAGCTTAATTAAAATCCAATCTAACAAATATCATCATAATAATTTCAATTACTGAGATGAAGCAAGCCTTTTATGTCTCCATCTTTTCAGCTAAGCCAAAATCTTGTTACTTAATCTTTTTCTACGTACAGGCAAGATCTTTCTTCTTGGAGAAGCTTCTCTCTTCAGCCCTTTTTGCTAGTCTTCAGTTACACTGGGTCACCACGACTGGTAGACTCCTAGGCCCCACCACCTGTCTATCACATAAAATTGGAGGCATCCCGTTAAGTGCCTATCCCAAGGACACAACAAGCAAGCTTGCCAACTCGTTCTCCAGACTATCTCTCTTGTGCTGAAGACCAAGTAAGAAAATTGTTAATAACCTATTGTCAGGTCTATTCATATAACTCGACTACCAAAATAAGTCTACCGACTGCGAAGCGGACGCTCTATCCACTACGCCATCACGCCGGTTTTTTTAAGTAATTAGTCCTCGACAATGCAATACATCCAAGCTTTGTATAATTTCCCACTATGTTGTGCGAATAAAATATAAACAACTTGCGGCCCTGTTTGAGATCCAAGCCTGAGTTAAACAAACGCGTAATCGTTCGATACAGCTCAATGCTTTTCCGATAGCGTTTTTTAACAAAACTGTTAGGAACAGTCAATAAACATTACAATGTAGTTGCACGCTTGTCATCATAAAACAATTGCATAATCTGATATCTAGCTCTTTCTATAATTACTGTATCAAAAAAATTAATAAATTTATTCTTTTCATACAATAGAAAAATCATGGTACGCTAAATCAGTTGACTTATTTATTTTCAGAAGAATCGATTTCACCTTTAAACACAGGCATTTTCAATTTCAAAATGTATAAATCAACTTACCGCAGTTATAATGCACTAAAAAGTAAAAGCAGTAGGCCTACTAATTATCTTACACTGGCTGAAAATTGAGAACTGGCTAAAAATTTTAACGAGAAACTACTTATAACTGCTCATAAACGGGGAATAAATTTAGACCACAAACTAACTACGTAATGAAAAAACACTGCGCTATACTGGTTCTTCTTCTTCGTCGTTTGAGCTATTCGTTCTGAGCATTATGCAGGAAGATGTACATACACTGCATGAGCGCTCATGCTCTGTTTGCGAGTCTTCTGTTAGACTGGGCCCCCACGACGGGTAGACTGCTTGGCCCCACCACCTGTCTGCCACATAAAAATGGAGGCATCCCGTTAAGTGACTTGCCCAAGAACACAACAAGCAAGCTTGCCAGATTGTTCTTCACACTATCCCTATTGTGCTGAGAGCCAAGTAGGGAAGCTGTGAATGCCATTTTTAAAGTCTTTTGGTATGACTCGCCTTGGGAAACGAATCCCAGGTATACCGACTGCTAACCAGACGCTCTAACCACTACGCCATCAAGCCATACTGAATGTCAACTAAAATCTAAACAGACGATGCTGCACCAAACTGTAATAAAGACATAAATATAAAAACTAAAACTTGTTACTCAATCATACCAGGTTACTAAGTAATAAGATATAGAGGACCAAAAAAATTGTCAATCAAGTGTTACATCATACACAAAAAAAAATGACAGTACTCTCATCCATTTTATATTTTACAGGTATGATTTTTAGTGAAGCAGTGAGATTACGAAGATTAAACAAAAGACGTGAAGACTACATAAAAAGCAAAAGTAATTTGATAGGTAAATGTTTAAGTTCTGGGTTTAATAAAAACGTGACACAGACCATAATTCAAAAAGTAAGCTTTTGGGATTTGGACCTACCAATCAGAAAAAACTGAAAAAATAAATCCGATTCCATGAGCAACAAGCTTTCCACAATTTCTTAAATTTACTGAAAAAGAGTGCTTCATAAAGCCAGAACCCAATGCCACATATAAATACAAGGATATTTGGTAGGTACATTAAGAAAATTCAAAATTTTAGCTCATTAACAACAAAAAACTTTGAATATCGGCTCATGAACTCTGTGTGATAATTTTGTCATTAGTGACAAATTTGGCAATTATGAATGCATGGTAAGTAGTGTAAATCATATTACATGTGAAAAAAGGAATAAGCTTGATAAAGTTAGTCAATGGCTATATTGTAGAAATTATGTTATTTATGTTGCTAATTTTGTAAATCGTAACACTCAAAACGTTGAACAGATAAAAAATAAATATTCAGTATGATGAATTAACTATAAACACACTTGGACAACTTTTGACATTTCGACCCAAAACGATAGCACCGCTCTACTGCACCATCATAAATCTAATCATAAACTTTCTTTAGCATGCTGTCCTAGCTTGTCTTAGGGTTATATCTGTAGAAGAACCACTTTTTAATACTTTTGCGCAACGGCAAGCATTTGACTGTAGTCCAAGATAAATGAATACACTCCGTGTGGCGACCAGTCACTTCTATCATTACAGCTACTGAACGTAGATGGCGATCCATATATAAAGTCAGGTGTTGTTGACGACTTTCAACTGGTGGTTTGTAGTTGAAGTTGCTGAGGTTGCTACACAATTCCCCTCCTCAAGCACGCGCAGCTAGCAGAGACGTGCGTAAAGAAACACGAGTTTGCAACATGCCTTCACGACCAACGTTGAGAGAGTGAGGCTTGCCGGCCGAAGAAAGTGAGATTCCCGCCAAGACTTCATTTTGGAAGGCAGTACTGACGTTAGGGGTCGGCGACTCGACGATGGCTTCTGCTGCTTGACTGAAGACGCTGCCATCCAACTACATCGGAGGAGATGGAGCTTCTTTGTGGGGTCACCATTGTAGCGCAAAGGCAAGCATCTGACTGTAGTCCGGGTTAAAATGAGTGCACTCCTTGTGGCGACCAGTCACTTCTATCATGATAGCTACTGAACGTAGATGACGATCCATATATAAAGCCGTGTTGTTGACGACTTTCTACTTGCACCTTGTAGTTGAAGTTGCTACAATACGTTAGATATTAGGGTGGAATGAAAAAGAAATTTTTTTTCAAATCAATAAACCAGATTTATCAAAGTAGGTGGTTAGATCTAAAAACACCTTCCAAAGTTGTTTTGGGGTTCTGCCACTTACACCTAGGTGGCTAAACACCCCTAAAAATTTTGCGCACCCCAAATTTATGAAAATATCATAACTTAAAAACTACTTAAGCTAGAAAGTTGGTTTTAAGGTAAATATGCTCAGAAGACCCAAGTTTATATCTGCTCCAATACAACTTTTTCTTCTAACTACATCACACACAAGCCACAAATTAGCAAAAATGATGTTTTTGATGAAAATCAATAAAGAAATTATTTTTAAGAAATCATTGTGAAATCCATGTTTTAACTAATGTCATTTCTTAGCTACTTGCACAAATAAAGAAATTTTCTCTTAGCATTTTAATCTAGCAGTCTTTGAAGCAAGAAAAATTGACAAAATTATGACCAACACTTTATACTCAACAATAGTCACACACTATGTAGAATAACAAAATGTAGCCCAATTTACTATTTTTTAATTTTTTTGGGGCATTAAATTGCTTTTAGGTGTTAAAAGTTTTCATTAGTTTTCTTGATTGTATTTTCTGTTTAATAAGCCCATCTCTATTTTTGAATCCAGCAACAGCTGCTGAAGCTTCAAAAACCAGTTTTATATGCCTTTCAACAGTTTGATTGTGGCAAGGATGTTCTAGGATGCGTTTATGTTGTTGAAAATCCTCAATTTCTTTATTCAATAAGTATTTTAATGCAGATGGTTCATGCATGTCTTTTAACTCAAGCTTGACAAGGAATAATAAGTTTTCGCATTAGTATTGATTTTGGGTATTATGAATTTTCTTACATCTACTTCTTCACTACGACCAACATTATCTAAATTTTTCTTTATCCATTATCCAAGATACTCTGATGCTAAGTATTTTGTTGACTGCAAGAAGATGGACATTGTGATCATTATGGGCCAGCATCGCAAGTAATATATTTTCATGGTGAGCAAAATATGCATTTCGTTGCAAAACCGCTACAGCAATATCCTGAATAACTTTGTTCGGAAATCCCATTACTTGTGTAAGGATATTGAGATAGTTCTTTGGTCCATCAGTAACCTTGTTGTTGAATTTGATTTGAAACCAACCAGGAAAGTAAACTTTAATTAAAAATTCTGCCAAAGTGATTAAATTAGATGTCGGCTTTTCTTGGGCAACACAAAATCAAAGAATACAACATCCAAGTGTAAACCAGCATGAATGGTTTAAGCCTCCTACTTCGAGAAACTCAAGATTAGCATCAACTGATCCCAACATGACGGCAGAGCAAATCGTTAAGAATAATATTGATCACTGCTTAAATCATCCATCAAAGACTTTGGAATAACAGAAAATTTTGAATTTGGGATAGATTTGAACTTCACCGCTTTCCACTCAGAAACAGTACCATTCAACTGCCTACCAATAGGTCCTTAAAAAAGGTCTGGTCCAGAAGTTACACCATCTAAGTTTCGAAAAACATGTCTGAGAGGAAGCTCATTTAAATGGAGCAAGCATATAACCCATTGCAATGGTCTTCCTATTAGTTTCTAACGATGCAATAAATCCTTTGCTTTTGCCAGTCATTACAGCGGTTCCATCAGATCCAATAATCTTCAATTTTTTTCCAGAGCTGTATCTTTGATTGCAGAATAAACTGATGTTGCTATTTTATATCCAGACCCATCTTCTGGCATTACATGTGAGAGATAAAAACCACTAGACTCTTCTACAATTACATAATGTTCTTCAATGACTGTTTGGCGATGATAATTTCCATTTACTTCAACCATTGCCATTGTTTGATTTTTCCTTCCATTCACAAAAATGGAATCCACTAATTCAAATAATTCTTGCTTCTTGTTTCTGATTTCTTCTCTGTATTTTTGCCTTTTTCTTCACAACTTGCTTCCATCCACCGCATATCTTTTATTCTCTTCAGTATCAATCCCAAAAGCTTTTATTGTAGCCGAAGCTACAGCTACACCAGCTCTATCAGACATTTCATATCGCTCACAAACTATTGCAAGTTCTTTTAACGCAACTTCATTCTGCTGCAAAATAGATTTTGAAGAGCAAGGTAACGCTGAATCAAATGATACTGATATTCATGAATTTTCACTAGTACTTGTATTAGATTCAAAACCAATTACAATATCAATATTTGCTGAGCTTGTTGAAACTGTATTATTACACATGGATTGTTTTTGAGAAATTTTTTGAAGAAAATTTATATCAGACTGATCTATTGATTCAACAACATCCAAACATTTTCTTTTTCTAGGACCAATTTGATCTTCATAAAATGCAAAGTCATCTTCATTCATTTTCAACTTATTAATTTCTTCAAGTTTTCGTTGCTGTTTCTGGTCATTACACAAAATATCGAACAATTCTTCAGTATCATGTAAAAATTCCATCATATTATAATTAAATGTTGCATTGGTGTTGAATCTTTTTTCCTTTTTTTTGGCTGAGATTCAATTTGTCGAAAATGTTTGACAAGAGTTAAAATCCTAAACACAATGCCATCTGCACTTATGCATAAAACATTGCAGTGGATCCAAAGTTCATATAGCTCATTTGCAACAATGGCGGGTGCAGTTTCTTGTTCGCTAATTTCTTTCATCAAGCAATCTTTGCAAAACATCTCTTTTGGTTGGGAAAACACCATTTGAAAAGGAGTCAAAGCTTTTAAAAAGTTATCTTCCTTGACGCTCACAAACTCTAGTAACAGCTTTTCTTGTAAGCATTCCAAAATGATAACACAGTAAGAGTACCAAGTTTATAAGATATTTTTGAGGATAAGAAACATTTTCTCTCTTTTATTAATCTCCTAAAAAGCATTTTGTACTTGTGGTACCTAATTAATTTTGTATAGTAATACAATAGTTAATCAAAACCACCTACGGACTGCAAAAGCAATGATGTATATATAAAATACTAAGTGAATAAACAAGCCGATTTACGTTATAGGTAAACGTTTTACTTCACCACAGGCAAAAACATCATTTTTGCTAATTTGTGACTTGTGTGTGATGTAGTTAGAAGAAAAAGTTGTATTGGAGCAGATATAAACTTAGGTCTTCTGAGCATTTTTACCTTAAAACCAACTTTCTAGCTTAAGTAGTTTTTAAGTTATGATATTTTCATAAATTTGGGGTGCGCAAAATTTTTAGGGGTGTTTAGCCACCTAGGTGTAAGTGGCAGAACCCCAAAACAACTTTGGAAGGCGTTTTTAGACCTAACCACCTACTTTGATAAATCTGGTTTATTGATTTGAAAAAAAATTTCTTTTTCATTCCACCCTATTAGATATATGTGAAGATAAATGATTTAATAAACTTGGAGCTTCTGTAAACTTACAAATTATAGTTTTGCCAACTGTTAAAAAATTTATGTCTTGTGTATTTAGTCACTTTTTCTTGTGCATGATGTAACACTTAATTAACAATTTTTTTGGTCCTCTATATCTTATTACTTAGTAACCTGGTATGATTGAGTAACAAGTTTTAGTTTTTTTATTTATGTCTTTATTACAGTTTGGTGCAGCATCGTCTGTTTAGATTTTAGTTGACATTCAGTATGGCTTGACGGCGTAGTGGTTAGAGCGTCTGGTTAGCAGTCGGTATACCTGGGATTCGTTTCCCAAGGCGAGTCATACCAAAAGACTTTAAAAATGGCATTCACAGCTTCCCTACTTGGCTCTCAGCACAATAGGGATAGTGTGAAGAACAATCTGGCAAGCTTGCTTGTTGTGTTCTTGGGCAAGTCACTTAACGGGATGCCTCCATTTTTATGTGGCAGACAGGTGGTGGGGCCAAGCAGTCTACCCGTCGTGGGGGCCCAGTCTAACAGAAGACTCGCAAACAGAGCATGAGCGCTCATGCAGTGTATGTACATCTTCCTGCATAATGCTCAGAACGAATAGCTCAAACGACGAAGAAGAAGAACCAGTATAGCGCAGTGTTTTTTCATTACGTAGTTAGTTTGTGGTCTAAATTTATTCCCCGTTTATGAGCAGTTATAAGTAGTTTCTCGTTAAAATTTTTAGCCAGTTCTCAATTTTCAGCCAGTGTAAGATAATTAGTAGGCCTACTGCTTTTACTTTTTAGTGCATTATAACTGCGGTAAGTTGATTTATACATTTTGAAATTGAAAATGCCTGTGTTTAAAGGTGAAATCGATTCTTCTGAAAATAAATAAGTCAGCTGATCTGGTGTATCATGATTCCACCTGCAATGTGATTGGATCGCTTCGAGCAAGTTATTTCATGGGCAGATTCTTGGTTTCTCCACATTATTTTACTCCTTCTGAGCGCCAAACAGAGAAGTGTGAATACCAGTTTTAAAGTCTCGACATGACTCGACAAAAGAAACGTACCCAAGTCAACAGATCGCCAAGTGCACGCTCTAACCACTACACGACCGCACCACTCCGCATTACCAGCCAAAAAAAAAGATAGAGATGCTGGCCATACAGAACATGGAAGAAAAAATGAGTGAAAAAGCTCAAAGACACACACATCTGCAAAAAACACCATCACGCTAGAAACAGAGCTTCATAAAAGCAACTTAGGCGTCAATTGTGATCCCGTAATAGGAAACCTAAAGAAAAGCTTGAGGAAAGCTAAGAAACTAAGTTATAACTGAGGGATCGAAAGAAAAAATTTCAAAGGAAACAAAGAAATTCCATAAGAAGAACACGATAAAGATACCGCAAGGTCATCTCGAGTAATTTTTCTTAGCAGAGTGATACACCGACTCTGAAGAGCGACTTAAAAGAATAATCAATGGAGAATATGCAATGGACTTAAAGTAGGGGAGACCGGGAACAAATGTAACGCTGGTCAATTGTAACAGTTCAGATTTCCCGTGCTTTACGCGTTACAGAAAGTCTATAAATTGATCACAGATCCGATAATTACATGGAACGTATCAAACAAAGCAATAGAACTGTAGTTTTAGCCAGACGGAAAATATCTTCAAAACGCTGTTTTCAACCCAAGTAAGTAGCCTTTAGTAAATGCTGAATAATTTGGTTGCATCATAGTACAGGAATATTTAAATCTCACTGTTAGAGTAACGAGGTAACATAGGTTTTGAACTACATTAGATTAGTGTCTTTTGGAGTGAGTGGTTGATGTAAAGATGACAAACTTGGTCACAAAATGGACGATTACTGTCAGGGTCAATTGTAACAGTTGCTACAATTGACTCCAACATCTACTACGTAACTGAGCATGATTTTTACTGGAAAATATGGAGAGTTTGATGATATCAGGTCAGAATTTTTCGTTTGCATATCAGTAGCCAAGTATGAAATCTTAGTTGCTTAGGCAATGTTAATCACTACACCTGAAATAATCAGTAGTACACCTTAACCACTTTCCCCAGAAAAGATAAGGCCACTCCTTATGGCACAGCCAAGGAAAACAAAATAAGATAGAAGAAAAAGAATAAAAAGTGCTATTCTGACTGATACACTAGCAAAAACAGCATTGGAAGAAGAAGCAAATAGTACAAAAACAAGAAAAAAGCAACAGAAGCTTGTAAGAAACTGATCTCGAATAAGGAGCCAGCATCAAGTGTCAGTTCAAAAGTAGAATCTGCAAAAAAAGAGCTGAAAAAGGAAACGATACTAAAATACAAGTGAAAAAATCGGACGAGGATGAGGAATTTAAGATATGTTTATTATGCTGTGAACACTTCAGTGACAGTCTGGTGGTGATTGGGTTTAGTGCTTGACACGCAAGCACTGGGCACATGAACTCTGCACAACTGAAAAGGATATATTTATTTGTCAAAACTGGGACTCTGACAATGATTTGGATTGAAATCCATTGATTTCCTGTCAAATATCAACATTGGCAGTTGCGTTACAACTGACTCAAAGGTTTGCTACAATTGACCCGTTACATGGAGCCAAATGCAACACGTGACATAGCGTGTTTAGATGACCATTATACACAAACCAACTACTGCATGAATTTAAATTTTTTTGGAATTTGTAGACGGAATGTTGTTTCTTTTTTTTAGCAAATATTTCTTTACGCTAGTATCATTAAATTTTGAGTTACAAAACAACTTGTAAATTTTGTTACAATTGATTCCGGTCTCCCCTACATTCTGACAGCAGCAGATAAGACTAAGACCCTTAAGAAATGCAAAAGACCCTTTGTAGCCTGCAATACAAAGAGGTGACAGCACTAAAGATAACAAATAAAACTGGAATGCCTGCCAGCAATAAGAGCGCAGTAATTGGTTGAATATATTACAGTTAACCAGGCAAAACTAACATAAACAAAGCAAAAAACGCGGAAGCTTTTCGTCCCCTCACGGGGACTTAATCAGGCCAAAATAAACCTGTAAATTCAAAGATAAATTTAATGTTACCGAACTAAACACTAATGGCAATATTTACAGTATAATATCGTTTTAACTTTGTACCTCTCAATAAAACACGAGCGGAAGCAACTTCGCTGCTAGTGATTGACCAAGTTTTATCATTAAAAAAGGCTTAAGATAATACACATAAATAAATTATAATGATAAAAATAAATTTATTATAATACCACTTGTTTGCCGACTTCCGACTCTGAGCTTTTAGCATTTCCTCCAAATCATCATCATTGCTGTTGCTACATGCTTCAGGAGACCGTCGATCTGATAAAGTTAGATCAACAGCACTCTTTGCTTTCAGCACTTTCAAAATCTTCTATGTTTCTTGAAGATGAGGTTTTGCTGCTTCTTTTTTTCTTTTTTAGACAGCAGTATTTTGTATCGAGGATCAAGAAATATACAAGCCAAAAAACATCCTTTTCGAAACAAGCTAGATGCAACTTTTCAAACTCCATCAAAGTAATCTTTGTAATTTCTAATTTAAACTTTAATCATATACCATAAAAATCTCCCAATGTAAGAAGCTCTGGTAAAGCTTTTGTTGCTTTTCGTGCTGGTTCCAAAGCTGAAACCAGCTCAAGAATCAAATTCCACTGCGACTCAGGTAGATGTAGCTCAGAGTTTGATATAGTCAAATCCTGACAGAAGTCTCTTTATTCTTTCGCTCTCATACAATTTGTGAAAAAATGTCCACGAGGTGTCAGAGCGAAAAATTGTCGTATGTAATCATTATAAAATACCCCAAGTTTGTTTGTAAATCATTACTCATCTGTTTACTTCTATATCAATTGTTGAAAATCTCTATTTTTTGAGGATTTGAAAGATAATAAAAAAATTTTTTTTGAATATGCTAATTACCCCTTCCCCCATGTTAGGTGCTGAGTTGAAATTAGAGTATCTTCACCTCAAAGATCACCACAGATTTCATTTTTCTACAATTTTTTAAAAAAAATGATCGTTAGATGATGCTAAGAAACTAAGCTTTCAAGTATATCAGTCAAAACTTACCTAAAAGCCTACATTTTCTGCATTTTGCAACTTTCTCAGGCCCATGAGCTTTTTGTTGACCGGTACTAACCGGTATTAAATTTTGTGAGTTAGATTTAGACCTAAAATATGATCAGTCATTATCTGCTAAAGGTTAGCCTAAACCATACAATATTATGTATTTTTGAAAAAAATATTTCTTCAAGATCCAGAAGATCTCAAGTTTAAATAGAATATTTTGTCACTAAAAATGAAACAGAAACTCTCATTTGTTGTAAAACAAAGGGGATACAGCAAATCTTAATTTCGAAACGTCAAACTTCTGCTAGCTTTTAAAGTTGTATTTTAGGTTCAATCTCCTTGGAAACAAGATACATAACGACGCGTAGTGAATATTTACAATTTATTTCATTTTTTAAAGGATGTATTTTTTCAGAAAATTCTAATTTAGTGAAGGTAAGTCGAAAAATTTTGGGAGATTTTTAACTGATATGATGTGCAGTACCCATTTTTGATCAGTAAATAACATATACCGCTTAGCTTAGACTATATAAGTTATATATTGCTGGAAAGCAAATTTCCTAAGCTTTCAAGTAAGACCGGTATTTAGCAACATATCATATTTCTTGCACAGTAAATCTACTTTTTTTCTTTACCACACAAGTTTTTTGGAGTGTTTTGGGACACCTAAGTAATTTGAAAATTTTAATAAGCGAATTTTTTATATTAATGCTTGAAATTTTATCAAAGCATACCTCAAAAAGTAGTTTTAAGACTGTTAATGACGGGGCTGAATGACTCGAACTTGAACGCGAACTCGAAAATATTTTAAGCAAGTTCGAGTTAATTTTCATTTGTACAAAATCACTATTACTGAATTAAAAAAAAAATGAAATCTTGTTATTGAAACTAAGGATGCTATGCAGAAAGTAAAGGCATAAGCCAGGCTTTTTCTAAAATTGTCTAAGCCCAACTTTAGTCATCGATTTCGTATGCAGAAAGAAGTTTTAGCGTTAAGCATGGGTTAACCAATTGTTTGAGTCACCCTTTTATAAGTCACCATTGTAAATGGCTTAAATCGCGACTTATGTACGCAATGAGGCAAAACCCTTGTAGCAACCTCAGCAACTTCAACTACAAACCACTAGTACAGTGGTTCTCAAACTGGGGACCGCGGTCCCTTAGGGGTCCGCGACGCAATTTCAGGGGACCGCGAGGGGTCTCTGATGCGCCGTATATAAAGTGGCAGCATGAGTCAAGGTGAGAAATTTAGCTGGATCTATAATCAATGCAGCTCACTGCTCAATAAATCTGTTATTAGAGGTCGTATCAATGCACAATGGGGCATTGTACGACTGAGAGTCAATTATTACGTAATAGTTCTTTTTCTCAATCATGCTGTTTAAAAAATATAAGTCTTGAATATTCATAAAAGGAAGAAGTTGAGTACAAATTAGAGCAATTATGCGTGTTTGGATGAAAAGTATCAACTTAAAAATTAAGTTTTAAGACAAACCAAATTTAACGCGGACATATAAAACCGTATAGCCAGCTTTTTCCTAAAAAGTGTTTGTCGAGGTCTTAGCTTTAGTGCAGACTAGCTTGCAGTTATAATTGTAATTTTTGAGTTTCAAAACTTTATACTTCAAAAATTGGCTAAGCTACTGTTGAAAATTTGCTTTCACCATGCCTCCAAAAAAGAAGATGAGATATGACGATTCGTATTTAAAATTTGGTTTTACAGCGATAAAATGTGACGGAGAAGAGAAACCGCAGTGTGTTTTATGCTGCACAGTGTTGGCATCTACTTCACTTAAACCCAGCAAACTAAAAAGACATTTAGAAACGCATCATCCTGATTCATCAAACAAGGATTTAAATTTCTTCAAACGAAAAGCTGAAACGTTGATCAAGTCCAGGCTGGATCAATCAGGAATGTTTTGGAAAGACACTAAGAGTGGTCAGAAAGCCTCCTATGAGGTTTCACGAAAAATAGCTGCCTCCAAAAAACCCCATAACATTGGAGAAGAGTTAATATTGCCTTGCTGCCGAGACATCATATCGAATGTGCTGGGAAGTTCTGAGCTTCAGAAGCTAAAACACTTATCTTTGTCAAATGATGGTGTCAGAAGGCGAATAACTGAGCTGTCTGATAACATTCTGTCACAGGTAGTTTTGAAGATTCAGAATTCAATTTTTAACCATTTCGCGATCCAGATTGATGAAACTACGGATGTAGCTAACTTAGCCCAACTTTGCGTCCTTGTACGTTATTTTTATAATCAGCATCTGAAAGACGAATTCTTGTTTTGCGAAACCCTAAGCACTAAAACAACCGCAAGGGAAATATTTGACAAAGTGGACAGATTTTTTGAGGCGCATGCTATCAAGTGGGATCATGCTATTGGGGTCTGCACCGACGGTGCTCCAGCGATAATTGGCTGCCGTTCCGGTTTTCAGACCTTGGTAAAGGAAAAGTGCTCAGATGTGATTCGTACGCACTGCACTATTCATCGTCAAGCACCTATGGTAAAAACAATGCCTGAGGAGTTGAAAAGTGTTCTGAAGGATGTGATTAAGGCAGTGAATTTCATTAAAGCAAACGCATTCAACTCACGCCTGTTTCGTGATTTATGCAAAGAAAGTGATTCCGAATTTGAAACACTTTTATTGTACTCGCATGTGAGATGGCTTTCAAAGGGAAAAGTACTGAAAAGAGCTTTTGTTCTACGAAAAGAAATACACGAATTTCTGCATAAAGCTACAGCTAAACAAGTAATGTCCGAAAAATTCACGGACAACCGCTTTCTGACATGCCTGTCGTTTTTGGTAGACATCTTCGAATACGTGAGTTCTCTCAACCTGGCCTTACAAGGAAGGGAAATCACTGTTCTCCATTGTCATGAAAAATTGACTGCTTTTGAAATGAAGTTAACATTATGGAATTCAAAACTGGATAACAAGAACTTTACCCCATTTCCACAGTTAAATACATTTCTTGATGAAAACGCGCTTCACGTGGATGACGATATCCTTGAAGTGATGAAGCGCCATGTTTCAATTCTTAAAGAAGAAATATCGCGATACTTTTCCGAGCTACTGGAATTTGAAAAATGTTACCGCTTCATCAACGTCCCATTTGTACTCTCCGTTAGCGATCTGCCTTCAGAGGACAACTTGGTTCAGGAGCAATTTATTGATTTGGTAAATGATGGGGATGCAAAATTTGTTTTTCGTGAAATGTGTTGCAGTGATTTTTGGATTCAAATGGCAGAGCCATACCCTGCTGTCGCAAAGATGGCTCTAAAATTGTTGATTACATTTCCTACCACCTACGAATGCGAAAAAGCGTTTTCCACTCTTGTTACTATTCAAACAAAATCTCGAAACAGGATGGATGTGACCCATGACATGAGAGTTGCCCTAGCCAACACACTGCCCAACATAGAGGAATTGCTGGAAGACAAGCAAGGGCACCCATCCCATTAAACTGTGCTTGTAAAATTGTTGACAGATATTTACTTTTTTCTTTTCAGAATAAATAGCTGTTTGCCTAATACACATAGTATTTTATGATCAATGTCCTTACAACTGAGCCAGAATTTATGATTTACATGGGACCGAGAGTGGTTGAAAAAATTGAAAGGGGACCGCAAAGTAAAATTTTTTCAAAAGTTTGAGAACCACTGCACTAGTAGAATGTGGTGTTACCTGCCAACATGACGCCACAAAATATATTATATTTAACGGCAACCTCCATAGGCGTACGAAGTGGGGGGTCCGGGGGGGCACTGGCCCCCCCTGGAATTCGGGCAACTTTTAATTTTTCGGGCAATTTGAGTAAAAATTTCGGGCAACTTTTAATTTTTCGGGCAATTTGAGTAAATGTCCATACATTTTTGCCGAAAAATTTGTCACTGCAATAGCATCTCCAAAAAAAAAAAAAGGTCAACACCTGATTGGACCCACGTTTCATGGCATGTTTAGGCCAAAAGCAATGGATAAGGTGCAGCGAAACGGGCGATGACCTTTCTTTTTTTTTTTTATTTGGAGATGCTACTGCAGTGACAAATTTTTCGGGCAAAAATTTGGTGCCCCCCCAAATCGCTTTGAGGTCGTACGCCCATGGCAACCTCACAATCCCTTCATAAGCTGGGTTTTCAACAACGGTAACGTCATAATACATTAAGCCGGGGTTTCAAAAGTCTCGATTGAGTTTAGTTTCTGCATACCACCAAGCCTCCCTTTGCAAGCCCGTCTTGCGCAAGCTCGGCTTAGGCTTAAGCTCGACCTGAACTAAGTGTACTTCTGCATAAAACCCTAAATGTTTTATGAGAACGTTAAGAACGCTGTGGCTGCTATCCCAGTCACACGGTTTGGGGGAAAGGTCTTAGCGCACAGCGCAAACTCAATCGCAGTATCAAAAGGCACTCTTGATGATGGAATCAAATTTAATTTAAGCGTGAAAAAATTCCATCGATCGTGTACGAATAGCGTCGATATTGCGACAGGTTTTCTAGAATAATTAAACAGTTATAAACAAATGGTTAAATCTCACACTTAATTTGGATGCAAATATGGGTAAGAGCAGAATGATTAAAGTAGCAAATAGCGATGGCATAAACAATACGACCATAGAAAATAATAATATACGAGAGGATTGTAGAGAAGCACTTTACTTTACACATAGTTAAGCTCATGGCTTTTAACTGAGATTTAGCGAGATTTGCCACAATAGATGTACGGCATTATTACTGATACTACAGTACTATAGTTTTGATTTCACCACAAATTATTTAACAAGAATTACATGATAAGGTAACAATAAGCACTCGTTGTTAACAATAAATTCGGTAGCAAATAATATATACACTTGCTGACTGTATGCGACTTCCAGAAACAATTCAAACTTTAATCGTAGAGATTCACACTTCGACCATATTTTGATTTTGAGAAAGACCTCAAATGACTAAGGTGCCGCAATTTTGAAGTGCTGCGAATCTACGAGATTCTCACGCTAGCACGTGGAAGCAGACAACGAAAACTTCATAGAATTGGCTCTCCTAGATTTTTTTGTATTGTATTGTATTGTTCATATTATTCTCCATTCAAGAGAAAGCGAACGTATCGTATATTTCGGACGGTACGTCCGCACTCGCTTGGGGGTTGCCATTTACGAGTTGTCTGGGCCACCTGTTTTCCGCGTAAAGACGGGGGCGTCCAGTCAGGTGAGTTGCCCAAGGACACAACAAGCGAGCTTGTCGGCTTGTCCTCCATAACCTCCCCTAAATGCCGACCACCAAGCAGGGAAGCTGTGAATATCATTTTTAAAGTGTTTTGGTATGACTTGACAAGGGGAATGAACCCCAAGTCTACCGACTGCGAGGCAGACGCTCTAACCACTAAACCATCATGCCAGTTCATATTATTTCTTGAAATTGCTAACAGCACTAAGACACGAATTATAAATGTAGGTCTCCAGCAGCTACATAAGGTTGATGTAGAAAGAGGCCTCGCAGTTTTACTAGGGTGAGAATCAGTTTTTGATTAAAATTCTCATGAGAAGATTGATTTTAAAGTTTTGCAATGTAAACCAGTGGTGCTTAAACTTTTTGGCTCGTGGGCCACATTTGTCTTTCAGAAACCTTTCGCGGGCCACAAGAATTAATTATAATAAATTTATGAAGGAAAACTTTGCTGTTTCTTAACTGTGTAAGGTAGTTTTGTAATTAAGTACTGTACTGTAAATAGTTATTACGTAATTGCAATTGTTGGTTCACCTGACATCTTCAATAAAAATTCTCTTAAACGATAAAAGTATCAAGTTTTATTTTTAAATGAAATTGGCTTGGCGGGCCATTCCAGAGAGCCTTGTGGGCCACATGAAGCCCGCGAGCCACAGTTTGATTACCACTGATGTAAACATTCACAGCAGAGAATGGGTGACCTAATTGACAGTTAGCTTTTTCTTAGTAAACAATAAATCACAGATACAGTCCTTGTTTTGATCGAAAGCACACAATAGGAAACCTACAATGATTCAATTGTAAGTTATTTTTCAATTTTCGCTTTCAATGCAAATTCACAATGCACATATTGCCTGGCTTATGGCAACGACATTTGCTTATTAAAACAGATATTAGAACATAAGTTTGATGGCGCAATTTTACTGCAAACGTGCTTAGGCAATCATTTTATCTTCTGAACTCGAAAAAACTTGATAAATTTTCACAGGACTCGAATTCAAACTTGAACTCGCAAAAAGGAAAATTTTGAACTCGAACTCATAAAACAAGCTGAACTCGAACTCGATATAAAAATCGACCGAGTTCGCAGCCTTGGTTAATGATAAACGCTTTGGTTTCCTGGTAAACCTACAGTATATATCTTAACTTTATTTCAAGGTAGTTGGCACTTGCAAAAATTTGGCAATTTTTATCGTCTGCAGCAGGGTTCTTGGTCTTTTTGACCCTTTTTGGATAACAAAATCCAAGAATTTGAGCTTATTTTACATCTTCCGATGCGGGAAGAATTAAGCGTAATCTTTTGAAAATTTTATGAAAATCAGATGAGAAATAAAGTGTCTATTTTTTGTAATAAAAAATAAAGTCACAAATCTATTTTTTAGTAAACTGATTTGGTAACTTACGGAAAAAATTTAAGGAAAACACCAAAAACACGCTAAAAACTAATAACACGCTGAAAAATTAGTCGAAACACTAAAAGCCGCGGGAGAGAAAGAGAAGAAAGTAATGGCTGAAACATATCGCATGTAGAATGCCGCAGTCAAAAATAGGTTTTCTTCGTTTCAGTTTTTTTAAATTACCATTGTGGACAAATTTCTTAGAATTTTACAAACACTTCAAGCTTTCACAATGCTTTCTCTTAATGCTGTTTGCTTCAAAGCATCGTCGATAGCTAATTGTAAGGTATGAACAGCGCAGCGTACACCTCTGAGGACAGCATCATTTGACAATTCCATAATATTACATGCAGCTAAACTGTCAAGTAATATTTCTACATTACAAATCAAAAGAGCAGCTGCTTTATTATTATCACCATCAATCAGTGGCGTACGCAGGAGGTTCCTATGCGCACGGCCTCTTTCAAGAACAGTAAAGTGTGTACTTCAACAATTATTTGCCCAAAATTATCCCCGCGATCCCCCGTCAGGAAATTGTGAAACGTAATTATTGGCTGTCATGATTGTAACTGCAGCATGCATTTGCCCATATTTAGAACTGTGGACGC
Organism: Trididemnum clinides; assembly: GCA_963675345.1. Lineage (NCBI taxonomy): Eukaryota > Metazoa > Chordata > Ascidiacea > Aplousobranchia > Didemnidae > Trididemnum > Trididemnum clinides. The sequence continues at coordinate 9,304,827 of OY776290.1, forward strand.
ACGATTTCCAAAAAAAGGCCGTTACTGTATACTTGCCCAATTTAGACCACAGCCATTATCGATCTCCGAAAAAAAAGGTCAACGCAGGATATTTCCCCACAATTTTGAGCACTGTGTTCATCGTCTGGTGATCTAGAAAAACAAATGTTTTGCCCCCTCCAGAAGTTTCTGCGTACGCTCCTGCCATCAATATCAAAGTCAATTTCATCATCCGAAGTGCACTCTGATGTAACTGAATGACTAGTCGAAGGAGCATTTTCATTGTCATTTTCGCCGTGGTATGCGTTTTGATCGTTAGGCAATTGCATTGCACAAGTTGCACATCTGATAGTAACTTCACAGACAATAGAGCATATTAGCTCCATTGTCAGTGGTGATGGTATACATCTGAGCAAGGAAATGTCAGACAGCTCTAAAATCTCGGCCAAAGTATTCTTTTTATATTGCTGTCATAGTTTAATGCAGATTGTTCATTTTCTAAAAGAGGCTGACTAATGGCAGAGTCACAGTCCGGTTTGATGTCGTTTCGTTTGCACGATCTGTGTGGTTAAAATCTGAGTGGATGGGTCTTTCTAAGTGATTAAGTTGGAAAGAGTTGCGTGATCCTCGCAACAGCACGCAGCTCTTTTTGTATTCTGAGGTATGGCGATGCGTACGTTCCTTCATTGCTAAAGTTCGCAGAACGTATTTTCCGTTTTTTATAAGTTGATTATTAACTCCCAAAACTTCCCTATCTAACCCTGTGGCTATGTCGATTTCATGTGGAATAATTTTTTCGCAAACTTATTCCCAAATTTCTTTTCGTGATTTGCGTCCAAGCATGTCAACTTCGTCGCGTATAGTTGCCGCATTAATACAAGCTTTAGTGTGGCTGTTGGACAATGCTTGCAACAATGGATTCAACAATTTTCTAAATCCTGAATCATCAATCACGTTGAATGGTCGTCCATTAATAATAACCAATTCCAAGCAAGCAGCTCTCAGAAGAGGTGAGTCCATTTTTGCAGGAACTGTTTTGAAGAGTCCTTGACCAAGATTCGTTCGATAACCAGTAGGTCTAGAAACAATCCAAGACGAAGAACCAATATCGCAATCTTTTTGAACTTTCTTCAGTTTGTGATGGTGTACACTTTCCCCTACAATATGCTTTGTAGAACCCTTTATGACGTCTTTTCACATATCTTTCGAAGTTAGCTGCATGACTGCCACGAAATGCCGTTCCGCAATCATCGATTTAGCATGTGGATACATTTAAGCAGATAAGTCGTCATCAAAAATTTTTTTGATATTGCTCAAATTACTTGTAATAAACTACGAACCTAAAATAAAATCGAAACACTTCAAATAAATTGATCAATGGTTGAAAAGATTATTTGCTAAATGCAAAGAGTTCTAGCGGGTCTACCATAGAATCAGCCCTATGGCTGGATAGATTGAATGAGATACCAATAAGACACAAAATCTAGGATCAGCAATTTACGGTTGGATATTGGGTTAGGACTGCAAGCCAAAATGTTAGGGCTTAGGCTAGGATTCGGCTTTTTGTATTTATTATTATGTGTAGGTTAAGTAGGTTAAACTGCAAGCAAAAAGTATAGTTCGAAAGGAGGTGTGTAGTGGTAGACATACACTGAATCAGCACGTCTGAGTCTGAGAATCACGGGGAAAAAAGACGTAAAATCGACTTCTATCAAGGCTTATAATTTAGTTTTCTAAAGTCAATATTGATTCTCAGATGTAATAGGTAGTCAGGTGATTTTACTATTAACCATTTATTCTTGGCAGAGTTGGTATGACCATATTCAGCTTCCATCATCCTGATATTGCCCTTAATTGTTTCAAATTTAATAAATTTACCGTCTCATTCTTCCTTACCGTAAGAGAAGTCGAGCTCGTAGAGGTGTTAGATCTTCAGCAATGTAGGCAAATTAAGAGTCCGATCAGAGGCTCCCATACTAGGGGTCGCGGCCCCAAATGAAGTCGGAGTGATAATTAGGTGGGGTCGAAAATAGGTCATGGGGTCGGCGGAGTTGCTGAGGTATCGTAAAGGATGGATGTGCAAAACATTTAAGATTCGGCAAACCATGTTAAATCTATTTGTTTGTACCACTGCTTACTATAAAAAAAGGTCCATGGGCATTGCTCTCTGTTTATGTCATTGAAAATGTAGGTGCTTGCTGTGGCATCACTGTTTGATTGTTCACAATGAAATTGCTTGTTGTTGATTTGCAGATTTGAATTCTTTGTATGCATTTTGCAGTAAAGATAGGTCGTCATCAGTACGCTGACAAGTATTGGAACTAATATTTAAGTAAACCCATGTTTAATTCAAAGTTGGAATAGTAGCAAAAGAGTAGATGGTGCTTTTCCGAGCCTTCATTCAAAATAGCGTACAATGGCTATTAAGCAGCCGATTTTTTTTAATCCAGGCACTTTATAAATGGTAGGCTAGCAGAGGCAAGTAAGCACTTGCTCTACCGGTGTTTGCTGTAAAGTAAAACTGGCCTAAATTTTTTTCAAGAAATAAGTAAAGTAAGCTCAAGTCAATTTTTACTTTTTTATTGGCCAACACTCATTGGCGGAAATAAGGAAAGGCCGTATACATAAGAGCATGTGTGATGTGAGTGCATGTGCGTGTGTGATAAAACATATCGAAATGTGTTTATTGAATAAAAAATGTTTTTCAGTCTTACTGGAAAAGTTTTTTAAAGCACCTATTAACACTTCCACCAAAAAACGAAAACGTTCTATCAATCCATTATTCCTCAACAAGTACGGGATTGCTGACGTAAGTGGTAAAGGAATATGCGTTGTGTGTTCTAAAGAACTTACCGATGAATCACTGAAACCAAACAAATTTCAAAGACACATGGAAACTCATGCAAATATTGCTGTCATGTCAGAAGAGGCTCGCAAGAGAGTTTTCCATTATCGTTATAAAAATTTAACCAAGTCGCAGGTAGTTTTATGCAGGGCTCTATCACAAAAAGAAAAGATTGAAATATTTTCTTACAAGATAGCTTTTCTTATTACTCTGCCTAAGCGACCTTTCACTAATGGTGAGACCATCATAAAGCCTGCTTTAAAAAACTTTTGTGAAATATTTGAGAGTGAACCATTTGCTAGAAAGGTACATGAAGCTGTTAAGGATTCTGCTCTCAGTAATAATACCATAACAAGACGCATTCAAACTATTGTAGCTGATCTAAAAGAACAGATTTTAGAGGATTTTAGAAATTCGCCATGAACATCCCTGGCAGCGAATGAGTCGATTGGTGTAACCGCACAAGCGCAGCTCCTGATCTTCGGAAGATTTTTGAAAGAGAGCTCGATCAATGAAGAACTGCCTGCTTGCATTTCACTTGAAACCACAACAAGAGGCGAAGATATTTTAAATGATATTGATAAGTTCTTTACTGAAAATAACCTAGATTGGAATAAAGTGATTGAATGTAGTATGGATAGTGCCCCATCAATGATGAGAAAGAATATTGGATTGCAGGGAATTCTTTTGAGGGAGTATCCTCACATTAAAATCAACCACTGTGTAATCCATCGCCAGAGTTTGGCCCCAAAGGACTTGTCCCCGAGCTTTTCTGATGTGATGAAGGTAGTCATATCCACTGTCAATTATGTGAGAGCTAGCGATCCAAATTCTCGCATGTTCAAACAATTGTGCATCACTGAAAATTGTAACCATCACACATTATTAATGCACACTGATGTCAGGTGGCTCTCACGGGGAAAAACTTTGGAAAGAATTTTCCTTCTTCATCGAGAACTTGCCACATTTTTGCAAGATAAGGGGCACAGGAATGCTCGTTATTTTCGTAATCCAGACTTTCTTGCTCGTCTTGCACTTCTTACTGATGTTTGTGAAACGTTAACAAGCTTAACACTGAGCTTCATAGGAAAGGCAAATGGGTGTTTGATTTTCAAAGCTCAATAAAGGCTGTTGATACAGATACTACAAGAAGAAGCTAAAACCAATTATTTTTCTCATTGTTGTCATTTTCAGGAATTTGATGCTACGATAGATATTGATTTTCATGAGGAACTAGACCCCGAAGAAGCGAAAAAAGATTTGCTGGACTACTTTGAGAATCTGACAGGAAATATAATTGCAAGATTCAAAGATTTGATAGCAAAATCTTTGAATTTTGCAGAATTTCTATTTAAAGCTGATACCAAGCACTGTGGTGCTATTGCACTTAAGATGGCTGAATTGCAGGCAGGCAATGAAGCAAGAACTAATTTTTATGTGTTTCACGATATAGCAAAGTTTTGGATACAGTTACCAAACAAGCATTCAACAGTTAGAATTCGAGCCTAGCTAGTTCTTGTGCAATTTGGAACCACTTACGTATGTGAGGCAGTATTCTCATTCATGGTGTTCATTAAAAATGATTATCGCAGTCGCATAACAAATATTAACTTGGAAAATTCTTCGGTATGTTGCATGACATCATACATCCCCAGATACAGGAAATTGATTAAACAGTGACTATTCCCAATAGGAGAATTTTTTAATTTTCCAACCTAAAAATCTTTTTCTGATTTTGGTATTTTTGATTTTGAATCAAAATAAAAGCTTAAATATTTTCGCTTATTTTGCTAAATACCGCCCACATGACGAAACTTTTAAGTTCAGAGAAATAAAAAACTCTGAAGTTTTGTGAAATAAAGAAGAAAAAATATTTTTTGATCTGGGGTCGCACTGACGCTCAAAATTTGTCTTTGAGGTCGTCCTGAGAAAAGCTTAGGAACCCCTGAGTTAGATGATTCTTTTAATAAAGACTTCTATACATAAACTAGCTGGCTTTGCCGGCGTCGCCTGCAGGAGCTCTCCATCAGTAATGTCGGGTTTACTATTTCAGTTTAACCGGCTGAGCCGGCTTTACCCATCGGACTCTTGTGTAAGCAGTAGCGAAAAGTTAATTAATTTTATGCACTTTCACAATTCCTTCACACGAAATCGTAATCATCATGTTCTCTTAATTATGACTGGCAATGCTCACAAAGAATCTTGCCGCAAATAATCGTCATACTTGTGTGCGAAAAGGGATTGAAAGACAATCAAAACTGATGGTAGCGGCGAAATGGTGGTTGCTTTCACAATTACAGACATAAACTATTTAGTGGTAAGCCTATTTTGCAATGTGGTACTGCCCCTTTCCTATTTGTATTTGTGGTGTTAACTTTTGGCTGCGCTGTTTGTCTTGTTTCCGGCATAGGAACCAAAGCGGCTATGGCTTCCTCAAAATCATTCACCATATTTTAGTAGGAGCATACCAGGGCGAGTTATTTTCAAACAAATGTTCTTTCTAAATTCAGTTTTACAAATTGTTATGGTTGTGGTTTTATGTTGATTTTTTCTTAAACTTGGGATTTTATTACAGTGCTGTAGAGTATAGACATAAATACCATAATAGGCAGCATATCAACAAAAGAAAAAATTCTTGCTTTATAGTATGTACGACGGCGTCACTCGCAGAGCCCCCATCAGTAATGTCGGGATTGACAGGGTCGGTTCAGCCGGCCAAGCCGGCTTCACCTATCATGCTCTTGTGCGAAGAGTTACCAAAAGTTTGTGTGTTTCTGCAAATAAGATTTTTACGACCTTTTGTGCTCCTTTTCCTAATAGAGTTTCTCATTTCAAGATCCTGGCTATGCCTTAGGTCTAAGTGCTCTGTTCATTGCTGACACGAACCCAAGGGAGCCTTGCGTTTCCCTTAGTTTAAAAGTAGAGAACATATTTCTTATATTAAGCTATTTTCAAGCAAAATAGCAAAAATGTCTTTTGTGTGGTGCGATTTCACACAGTGACGCTGTTTTCTTTTGATTTTCTCTTAAACTTTCTCAAGTCCTCGCTAACTACGCACTGTGTAGCTTGTTCTTTTCTCCCTGCATGATGTGCCCTGGGAAGTAAAATGAGTCCTTGCTTTTCCACAAATGTTTGGTTTGATCCCGGTAGCTTTATAAAGCTATTTTAAAGCAAAATACCAATAATATATTCCATGCTTTGCGATTTAACACAGTGACGTTGTTTTAATTTTGATTTTCCCTCAAACTTTCTCAAGTCCCTGCTGGCTACGCATTATGATTCATATTCGCTTTTCCTTGCTTATGCATGCTCGTAGAGTCCTTGTTTTTCCCAAATTTTCAGGTTTGATTCCCGTAGCTCTATAAAGCTATTACCACGAAAAATAGAAAAAATGTTTCTCCTAATGTATGGTGCGACTTAAACCCGGCAGGGCATATTATCACCCGTGCCCATTTAAAACGTATCAATTAATGCAGCTGCGCCAGCTTCACCGTACAAGCATTTGATAGAGCCACAGCGAAATGTTTCACTAAATATAAGCCGTAGCTCCTACACATGTAATGGTGATCACGTTGGTTTATTAATCAAGACTGGAATTATTCAAAAAGAAAGAACGATAACACAAACTACCATTTGTAATTTTTAAAAGTGTAAGGAGAGGGGGTGAAACATAATAAAAATTGATGGCGTCGCCCAAATGGTTGTCGTTTTGACAATTAAAGAAATGACCTATTTAGTGGTAGGTCTATTTGACGATTTGGTGGCCCCGTTTTTGTATTAATATTGGTGACATTAAGATTTTTACCTGCGCAGTTTGCTTTAATTCGGCCATAGCATGAAAAGAGGCTATGGCTTTCTCCTAAGTCAAATAACCTATTCCAATAGTCGCGTATTAAGCTCTTTTTAAATAAACACATTTCTTCTTAATCCAGTGTTACAAATTGATGCTATTGAGAAAGGTCTACTTTTTTAAATCCGGTATTGTCCACGTTAACGCAGGTGGCCGGATTCACCTCATATTTTTCGATGGTTCGTAAACACCATTACGCCACTTTGCTCTGTCAATGGCATCCTCCCTTTTTAGTGTAATCTGATTGATATGCTCCTCCACTTGTCTCTTCCACGTCATATTCGGTCGCCCTCGCCCTCTCCTTTCCGCCACTTCAAAATCCAACGCTCTTCTCAAAACATCACCATTATCCCTTCTCAAAACATGTCCATACCATGTGCTCCACTCGCCCTGGCTAGTCCATCCAAAGTATCCTTTAAACTCAGCAAACTCATAAAGTCTTGGATTGTTTTTTTATCAATCATCTTAATTCCACACATTGCTCTCATTATTGCTTTTTCAGTTCTTCTCAAAACTGCCATCTCATTATCTCTCAGACACCACGTCTCGCTCCCATACAGTATTGCTCATCTTACGCAACTCTGATAAATTCTTCCTTTCATTTTTGACGAAAACTTTCTCCCACAAAGTAACTCTCCACATTCTCTAAATTTCATCCATCCAATTCTCGTTCTTGCTGTTACTGCTGCTTCACTTCCATCACTAACGTTCAACTTGTCCTCATAATAACAAAAGCACTTTACAAAGTCAACCTGGTCAAAAAATGATATTTCTTCCATTGTATCAGCACATAGTTTACAAACAAAACCTTTTGCCAGAGATGAAATCACTCTCTTCATTTTCGCGCATCTACCACCTACCCATTTAACACACTTTGTACACATCACCGAATTTGCCATCACCCTTTTGCCGCACTTGGCACATGAGTTACTCAAGAGTAAAAATGATCCACGTGCCAAGTGCGGCGAAAGGGTGATGGCAAATTCGGTGATGTGTACAAAGTGTGTTAAATGGGTAGGTGGTAGATGCGCGAAAATGAAGAGAGTGATTTCATCTCTGGCAAAAGGTTTTGTTTGTAAACTATGTGCTGATACAATGGAAGAAATATCATTTTTTAACCAGGTTGACTTTGTAAAGTGCTTTTGTTATTATGAGGACAAGTTGAACGTCAGTGATGGAAGTGAAGCAGCAGTAACAGCAAGAACGAGAATTGGATGGATGAAATTTAGAGAATGTGGAGAGTTACTTTGTGGGAGAAAGTTTTCGTCAAAAATGAAAGGAAGAATTTATCAGAGTTGCGTAAGATGAGCAATACTGTATGGGAGCGAGACGTGGTGTCTGAGAGATAATGAGATGGCAGTTTTGAGAAGAACTGAAAAAGCAATAATGAGAGCAATGTGTGGAATTAAGATGATTGATAAAAAAACAATCCAAGACTTTATGAGTTTGCTGAGTTTAAAGGATACTTTGGATGGACTAGCCAGGGCGAGTGGAGCACATGGTATGGACATGTTTTGAGAAGGGATAATGGTGATGTTTTGAGAAGAGCGTTGGATTTTGAAGTGGCGGAAAGGAGAGGGCGAGGGCGACCGAATATGACGTGGAAGAGACAAGTGGAGGAGCATATCAATCAGATTACACTAAAAAGGGAGGATGCCATTGACAGAGCAAAGTGGCGTAATGGTGTTTACGAACCATCGAAAAATATGAGGTGAATCCGGCCATCTTCGTTAACGCGGACAATACCGGATTTAAAAAAGTGGATCTCTCTCGTGTTAGGTTTAAAAAAATATTTGTTTTGTTTTGTCCGTGAAGTTGATATCGACTCCTGGTGACTTTTTTTGGCAAGATACCGCAGTGATTTGTCATTGCCTTCTGTATATTCTCCCTCTGCCCCCTTACCACCGTCCCTTGCTCATGGCTGTCCTTCTACGCTTCCTACCTTCTCTCCCCCCCTGACTCTCTCAGGGTTCTCCAATGGAATGCTGTAAGTCTTCGAGCCAGGAGAACTGACCTACTTCACTTTCTCTCGTGCCATCCTGTTGACCTTACCTGTATCAAGGAATCCAATCTTAACTCATGTTCCTCTTTTCGGATTCCTGGACTCTCTGCTCTGCGTTCTGATCGCACCCAATCACGATCTAGCATTCTCTCTCGTGATACCACGCACGCTAGCGGCGGTGTTATCATTTTCGTCAGGCAGGGCCTATTCTTTTCTGAATTTTCTACCTCCTCTCTTTCTTCGCTCGATCCCTACTCTGATTATGTAGGGGTCAACATCTCTCTTAACAACACCTCCTCGCTGTCATTTCTTAATGTGTACGCCCCCCTATTCGCTCCTCTCTGCCAGATGGCAGAACTGACTCCTTTTCTCTCTCCATTCTTCCCTCCTCCAGACATCTCTTCATTCTGGGGGACTTCAATTGCTATTGCCCCCTCTGGGACTCAAAAGGTACTTCCGACCCCCTCGGGGAGGAAGTATTCAACTGGGTCATCTCTTCTGACCTCCTCCCTCTCAATGACCCTGACACACCCACCCTTTTACATCGCTTCTCTCCTGACATCTCCTTTGCTCCCTCCTCTCTCACCATTTCTTGCTCCTGGGAGGTGCTTCAGAACCTGGGTTCTGACCACCTACCAATTCTTCTATCTATCCCTCTCTCTCCGGTCTTTCGCCCCAACGAACGTCCCCCTTCCTTCAACTTTTAGAAAGCTCGCTGGGATGACTTTGTCTCCTACTTTGACTTCCACTGTTCCTCTGCAGAGGAATACTCGTCTTTTTCTCTTTCCTCTGCTGCTGCTCTCTTTACCTCTCTGGCACTGAATGTGGCCAAATCTTCCATTCCTTTCGGTCGCATCAAACGCCCTCCTAAAGCCTGGTGGTCTGCTGAGGTGGAAGAAGCGATTAGTGAAAGACGCAAGGCTTTCGCTGCCGCTTACAGAAGTGATGAAGATCGCCAGGCTTACATCTCTGCTTTTTGACGCGTCTCGTCAGTCATCGCCAAGGCCAGGGCTGAAGCATGGCAGACGACTTGCTTTTCTCTTTCACCCAAATCAAACCCAAAATCTGTGCACTCTCTCCTTCGCTCTATCACTGACTCTCCTTCCTCGTCTTCCTCCTATCGTAATTTCCCTAACTGTTCTTCTCCCAAGAATTCGGCTTTGGTCTACGCCACTTACCAGAGATCTCACTTTTCCGTTTTTCAGCCAAAGACCCTGCGTAGCAGAGCCAGAGGCTACCTCTCTGAGCTCCGCCGAGCCATGTGCCCGGAGGAGTCTCACTCGTCCTTCTGCTCTCCTTTCTCTCCCACTGAGCTTCTTGCGGCTGTCTCCAACATTTCCTCCTCCACTGCCACTGGCCCAGACAAAGTTGCCTATCCCATGCTAAAGCATTTTCCTCGCTCCGGCATGAATTTTCTTCTTCACATCTTCAATCTCTCCTGGTTTTTGCATTCCTTTCCTATCACCTGGAAGACATGTTCTATTATTCCCATACACAAGATGGGAAAGCCTCTCGATTTTCCTGCTTCCTTCCGGCCTATCTCTCTCACCTCCTGCGTATCAAAGCTTTTTGAACGCATCATTCTATCCCGTCTACTCTTCTTTCTGGAGTCTGATTTCATTTTCTCTCCCCGCCAGGCCGGTTTCCGCCCTGGATGGTCTACACTAGATCAAACTCTGTTCCTTGTTCAGTCCATTTTGGATGGATTTAACAAACCCAGGCCGGGCTCTCAGACGATCTTTTCTACTATCGATTTCTCGAAAACTTTCGACTGTCTAGCATCCCGCTCTTTTCCACAAACTCATTTCGGCTGGCCTCCCTCCTTGCTTTGCTCGTTGGACTCAATCTTTCCTTTCTGATAGGCGAGCTTGCGTGGTTTATCAAAATCAAATAAGTCGTTCCTTTCGAGTCTGTCGAGGTGTTCCGCAAGGATCCGTTCTTGGCCTTGAACTTTTCTCTCTTTTCATCAATGATCTTCCTGCTTCTCTGCCTTCTTCCGTCAGCTGCTCTCTTTACGCTGACGATCTGGCCATTTGGTCCTCCTCCCCCTCGGTCCCCACTGCGGTGGAGGCCACACAAGGAGCTCTGTTTCCATTGGAGCGCTAATCTCAGTATTGGTGTCTTCCTTTCAATCCAAGCCAATGTGAGGTGTTGCTCTCGCCCACCTTGACCCTTTCCTCCCTCATGATCTGATGGCTCTGTTCCTTTTCCTCTTGGCAAAGGCGGCTCCGGCGTACTTGCCAACTACTCTCTCTATGGCACTGAGGCCACTCTTTCCTTTTCAGCACGCCCAGTATGCTCAGGTTTTTCTGCTGAAGCCTGCGCCATTCTGCAAGCTCTTTGCTGGTCTCGGCAGCACCAACAAGTCTGCCATTTCTCTTCTCTTCTCCTCCTATCTGACTCTTGTTCTGTCCTCTCCACTCTGTCCTTTCCTCCGTCTTTTCTTTTTCCTCAAACTCTGTGGCAGATCTGGCAGGAACTGTCTTCTCTCTCCTGTTCTATCAAACTGCAATGAGTCCCCGGACATTCGTTGCTCCCGGGGAACGACGCGGCTGGTGAGCTGGCCATACGGGGAGCACTACTTGCACCCTCTGCAATCCCTTGTAGTATCACTCGTATCAACTCTTGTCTTTTCTCGGACTGGAGGCGTACTGTCTCATCTAAATTCTTTGACACGCAGGTTCCCTTGATTTCCACCAAGGAACTTGTGCTCCCTCGTCATGCTCGCTGTGTTCTTTCGTCTACGCTGCAACGGACACAGCCTTCTTATCTCTTTGATATTGGCAGAATCAAGGATCCTTCTTGCAGCGCCTGTGGACACTCGTCCCAGGACACCTCTCATCTCATTCTGCACTGTCCAGCTACGGACTCTTTGCGCCGCTCACTCGTTGGCGACTCTCTGTCTTTCTAGATCTCTGGTCCAGGCCCTGAGGAGTTGCCCGGTTTCTGGTGCTCCATGATTTCCGCCATGCCCCCATCTCTCGAAAAGGGTCGGATAAGCGACAACAAAATGATCCGAAAAGAATTGAAATGTGGTATTGGAAAAAAATACTGAGAATATGATTGGGAAACTGATTTTGCTTTCAGTTGGTACATTCAAGCTTTGTTTCCTAATTTTGATCAGATGATATTGTTACTTCTTTAACACCAATAAGTAGGCCTTCCAACCTCTTAATAACCATTGCTGATTTTAAGTTTATCAAAGGTCTAAGGTGTTCTACTCCACGAAATACTATGAACTCATTTCAATACACTGCTTGTTAAAGATTTTTTTATTAAAAATGTTTCGACTTCCAAGTGTGCAATGCCGAGGCCTTGGGTGCTGTCGATCTAAAAAACGCTTCACGTATCCAGCAATAATGCATAACACAAACACACAAGCCGGTATGATTGACATCAACGGGCGCAGTGCCAACTTGATAAAACTCACTGCTGAATGATTTATCAGCACTAAATTATTTTGATGATCAAGATCATTGCAAACATTGACCAAAAATCCTATTGCGGTATCTTGGTTATGATGGCAAAATTGGTTTTACAATCAACAGAGCTCGCAAAAAGCGCGATGTTAGAAAACAGTGAGTGAAAGTTCCTATGTATCAACTCTAATATCCATCAAATCCACTTCAAACAAATTTCTCAGCAGCACCAAGCCATAGGCAATCAATCACTTCTTGGCAAATGTTATTTTCATTGCATGTGTCGGAGATATCTTGAATCCCTGCAGTGCACCCTTAGCATCTGCAGCATTCGCTTCCATTTCGAACTCGACAAACGCGATGTCGTGGCGGCCTGGAACCAAACGCACCTCGCGGAAACCAGGATATCTGCAAGAGTAAAGAAGCAATACAATTTGCTTTCTTGTTTTTCTATCAGTGTTGGCCAAGCAGCATGCTACACAATGCTCCGAGCGCTAAACCTGCAGGTCATCGATGACAAGTCCCGAACGTAGTCCATCGCTGCCTACTATAAGTGTTCCGATCTTATCACATTCTAGTTCAGAAAAAAAATCCTAGTGAAAGCACTGTACCATTGTTGGTCAGGAAAAAAGATTGCCAAAAATAAAACAGACATTAAGTACACACAGAATCACTAACGCATAAGCTCCGCAATACAAGACATGGCGTGAAACGAAATTGACTTCTTTGGCTACCGTACCACAAGAATGCGACATTAAATGGATAGTGCAAGTCCAGCATTACAAAATAAATTTTTAAAAACTTCACATCACGCTATAATTTTACCAATAATCAGGCTTGTCCAGAGAATCAAGAGAAAGAAACAATCACATATTATGAGAATGTTTTCCCTATTTCAGTCAGTAGTTGTTGCGAAGATTTGGACGTAAAATTCGAAATATAGTGCTGCATGGAAAATGCCTAACAGAACAATAAGTATGTCCACCTCAACTAGGACGTTTCATAACTTGCAAACAAACACGCTAGCTGTACTAAGCTAAGCAAAAAAACAATAATTACCTGTTAAACAGCATATTAAGCATTCCTTCTTGTGTTTCGGGTGGGAGATTGGTGAGAAAAAGGATGTGGTTGGGAGGATTGTTTGATCCGTTATCATCTTCAGGACGAGGCTGGGGCGGACCTGAATCCAATAAATAAAACTTTTTAACCGACATTAGCTGATTTAAAACATGAATACAAGTTGAGTGAAGTTTATGCAAAACGCGACGTTTGTAAGACCAGATTTGTTTCGCAATCGATACATTGCAAAATGGAAAATCAAACTATAGCAACCACAATGCTAAATAGTTTAAAACAATGGTTTACTGCAATATCAAATCTTCAATACATTAAATGTGTTCACTAAACTTTTTCTTCTTTGATACTTTGATGCTTTCTAATTTGCACAGACGTAGTAGAGTTACAAATTATATAACGCTATGATCAGGGAAAAAAGCTCACAATCTAGTTGATTTTAGTTAATGCACAACCAAGAACAGGCGTTTTGAGAATAAAACTATCAGGTATCCAGCAGTGATGGTCTTAACTATCGGGGGGGGGGGGGGGGGCTGGCAAAGAAGATTGGGGCCCCTAATATCAAGCTATTCTCCAGCAAGCTTATTCGTAAAATGTATCCCATTCCATAATCACTGATGTCTCGATCGTAAACGTTTTAGACTAACTAAGAGTAGTCTACAAGATAAAAATTAATTAAAAAACAGAAGAGGGAAAGTTAAATACATAAAAATGAGGTGGATAAATGAGTCAAAATTTAGGCAAAACTGAAATCTTATACTATTACCATTTATCCAGAAAGCCCACATGTTACCTATAACTGGATCATCATACCAAGCAGTAAAAGTATGCACAAACAATGTAAACCAAGGTCCAACATTACGCGTATGTTGACAAAAGGGGGGGCCCGGGTGATTGCCCGGTTTGCCCATGGCTAAGGCCACCACTGGTATTGAACTATGAGGTATCCAGCATGATTTAGATCTAAAAATTTCACGAGGATTCGTTAACTACTTTGTCTATTTAACAATACAGAATGCAGATATTATGAATATGCAGTTGTATTTTAATGTTTTTCTGATACAAAATTACTTTGCTGAGCTAGTACTAGCTGTGTCATCAAAAAGAAAATGCCGCCTGTCATTAAAGTGAAACAAAGCAGGAAAAATAATGACTTTTTAAAGACACAATCACAGCGAGGTTTGAACACACAATCACTGCCACCAAGAACAAAGCTTCAACCCACTCGACCACGATGAGAAAGAATTTAATTCGATAAGCATTGGAAAAACGATCCCACTTCCTATTTAATAGCTATTAACTTGTGGCAATACGCAGTAGAAAGCAGTACGTGCTCTGGAGATAAATGATTTTTGAAAATGATTTTTCAATAAGCAATAACTGTCCGGAATGTTTCAAACGTGTCTCTGTCATAGACAAATTAAAAAACAAAAGCAGAAACATCCAACTTACCTTTCGCCGGTGGACCGCCAGGCATAGGTGGTGCCGGAGCAGGCTTGGGCTACAAAAGCATTCTAATTAGAATGGTAGAATAACAACATTAATCACGAACCAATTTTAAGGAGCTGGATGAACTAATGACTTTTCACCTTCCTCCTGTTTTGAAGTCCCATTAAATAAACTCCTTGATGTAAAATTAACAATTGATAACATGCTACCTATAACAGTTTAGAAAAAGCATTTTGTGGCAAACTGTCATTCGCTATTGATGTTGTTCTTATATACCTACTGTAATAATGATATTCCATAAAACAGAAAAAAATGCAAACCTTTTAGTACTTACTTTTTTTGGTTCCTTCTTTTTTTTCTTTTTTTCTTTCACCCGTTCTGTAAATGTTCCTTTCATTTTAGCCACGATGTCAGAATCAGTTTTAGAATAAGCCAATCTCTGCAAAAAAAATATTAAAGTTCACATTTAGTATCAGTGAAAGTGTTTCCTAATCGTTACTGCTAATAATATTATACTACAGAAAAAGATGACACTAACGTTGTAGTTTTCATACTTGGCCTGAAACCAAACCAGTACTAAAGCAGACACAGTGGCAATAAACATACAAGCAAACAGCTTCATTACACCGTTTACTTGTCTGCTCTGGTACAGCGGCAATGCTAAGAGCACACAGTAAGGCTCGCAAGGCATTATAAAAACTTTATGCCAGTATTCGTCAGGTTTGATCACTTGGAATCCCGAGCCCAAATTGTGAATCTGCTAGCGGCTAGCTACTGGAAGACATAATATTGCTTCCAAGAATGTCTATCATATTATATGGTTAATGGAATACAACGTTATATTGTGAGCAAACTGTGCATATTCATACCATTGGCTTGTCATAAAAAGGAAACCCTTGCATCGACCTAAGAGCACTAGTTGCACTGTTAATGTCTTTGAAAATGACAAATGCCTGTCCTCTCATCTTTAATGTTTTCAGTGCAACGATGTCCAATATCTGTCCAAATTGGGAAAAAATCGCATAGAGAGATTTTTTGAGTTCTGTAATGCAAATCACAAACACATAAAACTCAATGCAAAAAACAAGTGATTAGTACGTTTGATGTAACTCTTGTTTTACACTACTTGCAATGCATTAACAAGATCTGCAATCTGCAGCCTTGGCCCACCAGAAGTATTTAAAAACAGATAAATGCCATCATAGAGTTCATAAATGGAGTTTTACTTTTCATAACTTCGTGAATAATTCTTGATGTATAAATTTTCAATGGTAATTGCATTCAACATTTGATAAAACTATGAATAGTCGTGTTTTGAGCACTGAACAACAGCAAATATCTTAGTGAGCTGTTTGTTACAAAAATACAGTGAGATGAAAAAAATCTGAAATTGCAGCAATGCTAAATATAAATTTACAATAATGGACCAAACTATTTTACTGCTCACTCAACTTAATACATAGTTTGCTAATAAAGTTCTAAGCAACTTTTACAGTACAGTAAAGCAACAACTGGATTAAAGAACATTTGGATGATATAATCAAAATACCATAATATAATCAGTTTATTAAAATGAACAAACGTCCTAGGTAACTGTAGGCGAAATGTATTTTTTTATGCATTTATGCAAAATGATGTGTAATAATTCATGGCAGGTGTGCAAAAATAAAGAAAGTTACCGCTACGTTGGCCATGCATTTTGTTTGCTTGAAATATAAAGGAATAATCAAAGAAAGGGTGGATTCGATTGAGAAACTGTGCAATGAAGTGGAGACAGACTAAATTCTATGGTGGTTGTGAAGCGGCAGTAACAGCAAGAGCAAAAATTGGTTGGGTAAGATTCAGGAAATGTGGAGAGTTATTGCTTGGAAATAGGTATCTTCTGAGGCTGAATGGTAAAGTTTATTGTTGTTGCATAAGATCAGCAATACTGTATGGAAGCGAGGCATGGTGTTTAAAAGAGAATGAAAAAGCAATTTTAAGGAAAACGAAGAGAGCTATGTCAATATGTGCGTTCAGAAAGCCGTAGAAAGAAAGATGACTGAAGAACACATGGACATGCTGGGGTTGAGGAAAACTATAGACCGGTTAGCAACAGCAAATGGAGTTAGTAGGTATGGACATGTGCTGAGGGATGATGATAGTGTTTTGAGGGTTGCTCTGGATCTTGAAGTGAATAACAAGAGAAAGCAAGGACCACCAAAGACCTGGAAGAAGCAAGTGGAAGAGGAGACAGAGAGATTGGTGTGAAGGAGGATGCCCTGAATTGAGCAAAATGGAAAGACAGAGTGCAAGCAATTGTAGAAGAAATGGGGTGAATCCAGCCATCTCTGCAAAGGGGACAACACCGAATAAAAAGTGAATAACTACTACAATATGTCATCACCAAAGTATCATGGATCAACTAAAGCCAACTCTATGAGCGAACACAACAGCAGATACTATTGGGAGGCATTATTTTGTTGTAAGCCAAATCAAAAAGCTGAAAAGATACAACAAAATGTATTACAAAATAAGCAGCAATTCTATTGAATAAAAGTTAATGATAGGTCATAAAATGATGAAAGTTGTGCATGTACCTTCTTTCTTGACTTTCTCATTTAAATTGTTGACATACACAGTGTGGTTTGGACGAATATCCATTATGAAGTAACAGTAGTGCCTAATAATCAAAACCTAAAAAATAATAAAATGGTCACCACTTTGCCAAATATCAAAGTTTTACATCACATAAAAATAGCCTACTGTGGATTATAGAAAGATTTACTAGAATGAAGAAAACATTGAAACCGTAATTTCTGTTATGGCATTATTAAGTAACAGCATTCATATTAACCAACTCCTATGCTATAGTACTTAAGACTGCTATAGTATCATACAAAGTTGAGTGCATATGCCTCACAAGCTAATCAGATTTAAAACAACCACCATGCACAATTTTTTCAAAATAAACAATGCACTCTAGTACATGATGAGTATACATGAAAAAACAGAAAATACTTAGTAGTTGCAAGTGCACTTGAGCAAATACATGTAAAGTCGGTAATAAGACATGAAAATTTGCAAGGCTACATTTAATGATACCCATCTAAATACAACAGCTGTACTTATCACAAGACCTTTGTAGTAAAAACTGGCAAGGCAAAACATAAAATTTTCACAATACAGTAAAGAATTCAGCTACTGGAGCATCCATAATTTAAGGACATTCTTAAAACACATTCATGTACTGTAGTTCATAATTCCTTTTAGGCCTACTCTTTAGGCAAATAGAAGAGTTTTTGGGCAAATACCAACTTTATGTCAAGACATATGTTCTTAAAACAGCAGACACTCTATCTATGTTTTGTGGTGCGCCAGATATTGATGGCATTAAATGCTGCACTTCAACAAAAGTGATTGCCTTTTTTCTTGATTAATTAGCTAGATATTTAAGTTGAGCACACTTAATCATGAAATTTTAAGGCACACGCTAACTTGTCAAATTCTTAGATAGAACATTGATATGATGAACTGGGGATATAGGCAAAATCAATTTTCTACTGGTCAACATTCCTCCTAATTCTGTGAGCATCAGAAAACATCAAAGGATAAAGCATCTGCTGTTATCTAAAAACACATGATGACACCAAGTTATGGTGCACCCAAATACCATTGTTCTCTAACAAATTGATCTAACAGAAGCTACAACATGTCATTTTAACTTCTTGCTCATAACATTTTCTAAAATGAGCAAGTCCGATATATAAATCACAACCACTTACATTAATTGACAACAACATAACATTTAAGTTCACTTTAAACAGTTGCTACTCATAAAAATTCATTCAAATGACAGCTTATCAGCAGGTAGATGACCTGAATCACCAAGTGCTTTTAATGACACGCGACCATTAGGTCGTATAGACAACTGTGTAATACTTGCATGCCTTAAGCTGATTCGAAGCCATGCTTCAGGAGGTAACTGTAACGCCCTGCAAACAAAATAACGAATAACATTTGCATGGCAAACTATTAGCTCAACTGTGTCATGCTTTTGATCAGGATCAGCTCTGTGAAAGAAGCGACGAAAAGCAGTTTCAATCCTTGACCCATCCACAAAAAATGATTGCGGTTCAGGAGTCCAATGAGGTGTGGGGGGGTCTGGTTCAACAGGAGCCCCTTCACAGAGCCATTCAGTAGTTTCAATGGAAACTGTATTGTTGTTTGAAAATCCCAGTTCCTCGCAAATAATTTTGTTGGTCTCCATTGCTCTTGTCATAGTTGACTCAGCCACTAAAGTAATTTTTTTATCCAAACCAAGTTCTTTCAACCGTATTCCAGTTAATTTAGACTGCTCTTTTCCAAGAGTTGTAAGATATTTTTCTGCATCTGTTTTTCCATTTAGATTATACTGCCCATGTCGAATCAAGATAATATGACGTGTTGCAGTAGGTTTTGCATGTGCTCGCTTATCCCAATTATCATTCCAATTCGAGTTTACCACAGTGGTAGCAAATACAGAATGTTTTGTCCAAAACTTTTTGCATGATTTTTTAAGGTCATCTTGAAAGATTGATAATGTTGCACCACCACATGTTATCGCAATACCAAATTTAAACAACTGATGAACAGTCATAACTTTTTATAAGTTTAGCCTAATGGTATATAAATATATACTACAATGCCTGATGCATTAATATGTAAGATTTTACTTTTACAGACACGCACAATTTTGGTCACTCCAGCTCAGAGCTTCTGTCAAGACACTGACCACTTTGTATGTGCCAAAAAATCTGGACCATTAGCTAAGGATCAAGCATGCACAATCTTTAAGTACAGTGGCACTAATATACCTTAAAAAAAAGCATTACTTTTTTCAAAGTGCAAAGTTTATTGCCTTTGTTAATGGGTTGTTGTAAAAACGTTTCTCTATGGTTTAAAAAAGCACCCATTTTTTTAAAAACGTGTACTTGATGTAAAATTGGCTAGTAAAGAAATAGAGCACCAATTTTCCAATGTTGGCCCACAGAAAACTATGCTTCAGCTGTTTGAGTATATTTTAATTAGTTAGATCAGTGGTCAGCAAAATTTTGATATGATGGCCCAAATTCTTTTTTAAATCATTGCTACGGGCCCAACAGCATTGCAAAACCTGGTTGATATAAAAACAAACCTTAAACATTGATCACACTTTGGAAGTGGGAAGCCTTTTTGTCAACATTTTGATAGTAAATTTTCTTAAATTTTACTATTTTTTTAAAGAGATGACTGATGACCAATTTTAGACATCGACTTTAAAAAAAATTTAAAGTGCTACTGCACCACATTTTCTATTGAATAATCAAAAAGAGGTTGCTTCAACTACAGAAGTGATAATAACTTTATAAATTTGGTTCAGCAGTTTTGGAGATATAAATTTGTTAATTATGGCTATTTTTTTGATCTTCAAAATTTCTGCAGCCAAGCAGTTGCTGTGGTGTGATCTTAGAGCTGCCAGTCTGTTTCCAAAGTCCAACTGAATTTTAATGGGCTAGAGGAAGTTGGCTTTTAATTTTATGTGTAAGGTAGAAATGTTTTTTGCTTTGGTTTTATGCTCTAGGACAAAGATAGTGTTGCAGAATCAAGTTAGTTTAGGCATGTAGATAAAAGAAAAATGCCGTTATTGTGCATGGGTACAGTACGGAAGTATAATGTAGATGAACAATCCTATGGTTCCAGTACTATATAAAAATTGCAGAGGTAGTTGTATGCTCGTTATGAGGTGCCAAAATGTAGGTAGTAAATGCAAACTTGTACCTAAAACCTTATAGCTGCTTATTATTAATCTGTGTATTTTAATGCAGATTGATACTGGATGCAGAAGAATCAGATGGTGCAGAAATTTAACATAAAAAATTTTGTCATGTAAAAGAATCATAGTGGAAATTCTACCATCAACAGCATAACAGACTCACAGACTATTTAGCAGTATATAATTAATGTGTCTTAAAATAGATGTATTTGCACTCATTTGGTTGGCGTCACTGTGGCTATTATTTTAGAATTATTTATGCTATTTAGCAATTAGCACTGTTATTTTAGAATCGCACAGTTAGGCACTTGACTCCTGATATGTTTTTTAAATCTTGCTGGATTCTCTTGAGGAATGTATAGCAGTCAAATTTTTAGCTTTTTTCTTGAATTACATAACAACAATGGAGATTGGAGGACATATAAACATCAGGGGGATGTACAATGGGGATTTATTTTTTGTTTAGTTACATTTTCAATACGTAACAGAAATTGGTTAAACACAAACCACTGATAAACATAAAAGGGTGTACACTGTGAATTCAATTTTTGCCAAGTCGACTTTTTTAATACATCAAAGAAATTGACCAATTACAAATGCCTAAAAGTCACAGTATATGAAACCTCAACAATTTGTGTACCTGTTTAATCACATTCTGAGCTCAGGTAAATTAACATTTTAGTCTCAAAGGAATGAACTTGTTTTAGGTCTAGGTTCCATCAATAAAAAAACATCATCACATTCATCATTTTACAACAAAGCAGTACCAGCTTCTAGCACTACAAGTTATGTATTCAACAGGCAGGCAGCGCTGACATCATCCACAAGGTGGCACTGATGATTTATTCACATAATCTTTTGCATAGCAATCGCTTGACACTGGTTCTTACAAGCACAACAACTACCACTATTGATCTACAATGTGTATTAACCTGGTGTGTGGTGGAAACCATTTTATAATTTCATCAAAAAATTAACAACAAAAATTCTGACTTTAGAAGCACTTTAATTCTCAAGTTGGTGATCTTTGGAGTCTACTAAAGAATTAGCTACATTGCTGGACACGTGGAATTTAATGCTACTAAAACATAAAAATTTACACAGTATTGTAGCTCAGAGTTTTCAGGTTTGAACTAAAGTTAGTTTAAGGAATATGACTGATTCTGCAAAAGACCCAAGCTTTGCTTCAACACATCACATGCCAGCAAATGCAAACTGCATTCTGCTCACTAAAAAGTATTAAAGGCCCCACAATGGAGCAACTGCCTACAGTGTGTCAACCACTGCAGTAAATTCTGTGTATGACCACATAATGCATCTGAGTACTGATAGTATTTGAATTACCAATGGCATGTGAAGTCACTAAGTGCAAAACTCATTCTAGGTCTAATCCCAGTAAGCACATTTGGCAGGCTGTACTAAAGATTGCATATCTAGATTAATTTTAAACAATTCTTGCTCAATGGACAAAAAGTTTCAGACGCTGGAGGGTTAAGCATGAAAGTGACCATCTTGCTGTTGACATCATTTTACCTTTAAGAGGCTATTTTGCCATCACCAATTAGGTGTGTTTAAATAGTTATATTTGCTATAATTCTGATGATGATCAGGTGATGCTATGTTGTAGTGGATAGTGCAGCTGCCTTGAAATGCAATGGTCGTGGGTTTGAATCTTTGATGGCAGGGCATATAACGGGAAGGAGCCCAGTATGTAATTGTGTGGGGTAGAGTACAGTGGGAGGAAATGTGCAGTGTGGGAAAGTGTACAATGGGGACAAAAATTTTTCTAAATTCATTATAGAAATTGACCAATCAGAAATGAACAAACGTTGGATGATTACTACTGTACATCATTAAAAATGACCAATCAAAAATATCTGACAGCAAAATAGCCTCCAAGGATAAAATACTGCTGATAGCAAAATAGCCAATCCTGAAAAATATACCAGTAAAATTAATTTATCACCCTTGGTGTAGCTCAATGGTTGGCAAACTTGTTGTGATAGTCCAATCCATATTGTAGTCATTGCTGAAGGCCTACACAGCATTGTAAAATCCTAATTGACAAAAAGGTGTAAAACAAACTTTTAAAATTAAAACAGTTTGTCAGTTTAAGGCCTTTTGGGAGGCCAACTTTAAAAAATACATTCTTTTGATTTTGAGAAATGTTTGTTCCAATCAATATTTTTTGGGTAATCCTGTACTTTAGAGCGGTAAATTATTTAAGCTGAAAGGGCAGTGTACACTGTAGGGCCAGGCCCGGTATGTAAATGTACGGGGCAGTGTACACTGGAAGGGAGTGTACAGGCCGTACATTTACATACCAGGCCTGGCCCTACAGTGTACACTGCCCTTTCAGCTTAAATAATTTACAGCGCTAAAGTACAGGATTACCATTTTTTGCTGCGTTTTTACAGTGTTTCTTATCTTGAAAAAATTATTTAGGCCTAATTAATTAGGTTGATGACCTTACAATGTACTAAAAGGCAGGATTTCACAGAAATTGTTAAAAAATCATACTACTAAAACGTGGAAATTGACTCAAAATCGAGAATCAGCATCAAAGTTAGTATAAAGAATTTCCACGTTTCAGTAGTAGGCCTATACGATACTCTTTGATTCTACAGACCACGTAGTCCATTATTGAAAGCTGAGCATTGTCCGCAAAAAGTGTCAGTGGACCCACGATTGCCCTGTTTGCCAAATACTGGTTTAGCCCATCCAACATCACTCGTGAGTTCAATTTTTTATGTGGTACCACAAATATTACAAACTCACTACACACTTATTGCCAACTACGCAAGCACTAGTGGCGTCAACCGCGCACGCTGTCGTGTACGGTTTTGGTTAACTTAACTTTTCGGCGAAATGAGTGGTTCAAATTCAAGAACGGAAAGGTTACTTTTCCATATCAAATTATTGAGTATGGACTAGGGAGCCAAGTCTTACAAAGAACATTTATTACATCAAGTAATGACAACCATTGGTTATATTGTTAAGCGACAATGGCGCGTGAAATGGGTCCCAAATCAAGGAACGGCCGCATACTTTACTACAGAAAAACGACATCTACTGTTATATATTTTGGTGTAACTATCTAAAATTATGCTCTATTTCAAAAATTTTTTTTATTTTAAAGGTGAAGTTCGTGGCTAATGAATAAGCTGAAAATTAGAAAATTTCAGCAAAATTTACAGAAAAAAAATGGTCCTGAAAGTTGATTGTCGCTTGTTTTTAGCACGATTCTTCTATCCATTAATTACCTTATTGTTAGGCTTACCATAAATTTGTGATTAAAAAACGGGACGCTTGAGGACAACTCTACCATGGGTGACAAGGTAAAGTCCGGGACACACTTAGCGGCGGCAATACAGGTGTTGACCTCTTTTTTTTGGAGCACACAACCATCTCGGGTGCAATTTACCGTAAATTTTACCCTCCCTGGGAGTGTTCTTTAAAAAAAAAGGCAACACCTGCTTTGCTCCTTCTTTTGTGTCACTTTCGGCCAAAATCGTCATCGAGCTAGAGTTCCTTGTCATAATGGCTTTACATACCGGGACAAACGCTTAACAACCGTAGCTCTAGCTATGCTGGCTGACTGAATGAAAAACCGGGACTTTCGTTCGATTGACCGGGACAATACCTAAAAAAATGGGACCGTCTCGGCAAAAACGGGACGTATGACAAGCCTACTAATTAATTCATTAAAACTTGTTGCTGAAGCTTAGCGAAAAATTTATTTTTTGAGTTAATATTCGGTTTACAAGTAATTGAATCGTTTTTTTTTCTAGCCAAGATCAGTCAAATAAATGCAAAAATTTTCATACAACTTATGTGTAGTGTGATCTTTTAGAACACTTGCTAAACTTTCTGTAGGCCTGCATATTTGTATTTTCCTCTCTACTGGTAAAATATAACTTAATTAAAACTTGAAAACATACCAAACGTTTGGTCAGCAGACTAGCCACAGCACAAGAGATTGCTGGCGAAACGTTGTTACGATATGGTAAATTTTTAAATAAATTTCACCAGTAGCTTGAAGCGTTATTTGTATGCCAGGTTACATAGAGTTTAATATGGGCTATACTTTTTTCTATTTTCCTTGCTCAGTTACTATAATGAGCAATGGTGGAGTACTGTGTAAGGTTTTTGTTTCTATTGTAGCGATCATGTTACCTTTGCCCTTAGGCCTACCCCGCGCGTGTTTGTTTTCGTGTATTGCTACCTCGTGTTTATTTTCATTTTCGTAGAAACGTGAGCCATCCATTCCTTTGTTTTTCTAAAGTGATTATGTAACCTTTGCTCTCTCCTCACCTATTCGCTTCTGTTTCAAATATTGTTGTTTTGCGTTTGTTATGTTTGCTTAGAATTGTGAGTCATGCATTCCTTCGTGTTTCGGAACATTAATCCTCGTGCATCATTTTATTTTTCGTAGAAACATGATTCATACATTGCCCCGTCTTCACCCCACGAAAAATTATTCCTCGTGCCTTTTTTTTGGGGATATAAATATCTCTTGGTCTTTGGATAAAACAGCAGATCAACAGATCAGAAATCATAAAACAGAATTAACTTTTGGACTGAAGATGCTGCTAAATTTTTAAACTGTACAATAATTTTTGGTAAAAGATTTAATAAACAAAACAGAAAAAATTCGTGTCAATTGAAAACGTAAGGATAATTCGATGTCAAAGAACTCCCGTAAATTTAAGTAATTAAGTGTAGGTCTGTAGACTCACGGTACAGCACGCCACGCCTGTGTCGCTACAGTTTCTATTGTTGCGGTGGTGGCTTTGATTTGCAGGCCTGCTGATCACTCTATGTAGCCTCACTCTTCTTACCTCACGTAGGTTATTTAGTCTTTCTAGAATGAGAGGTGCGCTGTCACCTTTGAGCGCTTAGACGAACAAATCCTTCCTCTGAAAAACTTGTGCTCTCTTGTCACACTCGCTATATCGTCTCGTACCTTTGATGCAACTGGCATAGCTTCCTCTTAAATTTTTACTTCTGTGCTGTTGAGATCTTCTTTAGCAGAGCCTGTGGTCCCTCGAGTCTGGAGTTTACTAATCTCTCATAAGATTCTATCGTCGCGATGCAGAGTCTAAGGCAAATTTTCTTTGGTAACTCCTGCTTGTAGGAATTCCTCAGCAAATGCACAAATCAAAAGCTAATTTAGTATGTATTTACACAATTCTTAACAAATTACAACAAAACCTTATTCAAATAGAATAGTTAGCGAGAAAAATACGTAATCTAGCTATGGTTTTGTAGGCTCAGACCTTACTTGTCTTCACAACGAATCGTACCCAAAGCACATGAGAAATTGTGGACGGCGGAGCATGACGTTCCTAAAGGATTTAGTATAAGGGGTAGTGTTTGGGTACCAAATCACTACAGATTACCCCCACCAAAAGAAAAAGCGCATTAGCAGTTGGAAAAACAAACACTGAATTGCGACTCGCTTCGCAATAAGCACACACACATTATACAAAAAGAACTTTGTAGGCTACTGTGAAAACTAATGGTTGCAAGACATTCAATCGTTATATCGCGACGGGCGATGACATGTTTGTTGTGGCCCCTGCTTAAAATATAAAGACTTTGATTGATTTTATACTTGGCAACACTTTTGTCATGTAAACTGTACAGGCTAAAGCTCAATAATGTGATTTTGTAAAAAGCTGATGTGTTGCAAGGTAGCCTATTGTAAAGTTTTGCTGTTACATAATGCTAATTACTATTATTGTGTTTTGCTTTCTTTTCTATTTGAATAAGTAAACGGATAAAGATAAACTTGTGTAATCTTTTTGAGTTAAATTAAGTTATAAATACAACAAATATCAACTGGCGACGAGGATGAGCAACAAAGAACTAATCGAATTGCTGAAAGCACAGATGGAACAACAAAGGGTCCAAATAGAACAACAACAAGCTCAAATGGAACAGCAAAAGTTTCAGCTTGAGCGACAAAATGAACAAGGTAAGCAACAAATGCAAGTTTTTCTGGAAGCACTTCGAAATATTAGTAATTGTCAGGTACCAGCATCAAATCAAGAAGCAGCCTCTCCAAATGCATTTGCTGTGCCAAGTTTTAGTCCATTTGACCCAACTTCTGAGTTGTGAACTGATTACCATTTAAGGTTCTTAACTTTTATTGGGGCACATTCTGTTCCAGAAAACAAGGTTGCCCAAGTTTTTCTCACAAACCAGTCGACTGTTGTGTACAAGTCGTTGCAAAATCTAGCAGCACAACAACAGCCACCTGTGGAAATTAATACACTTCCAATGGGAACTATTGTTACCTTTATGTCAGAACAGTACGACCCCAAACGATTTGTTGTACGTGAGAGGTATAAGTTTTGGAGTGACATGCAACGTAAACCAGGTGAATCAATTCAAGAACTAGCAGCTAGAATTCGCCAGGATGCTATCACCTGTGATTTTTTGACTATAAAAGATCTTCAAGATGAAGCAATGTGCACTCGATTCATCTCTTCGGTAAATAATGAAGCAGTTCTAAAAGCTGTTTTCAAAGAACAAGGTCAGGATCTGACATTTGCAAAAGCAATTCAAATTGCTATTCAGACTGAAGATGCTGCTAAATTAGCAAAAGAGACAGCCTACAATGCCAAGTCAAACTTGTTTAACACTGTTAATGCTGTCAAACCTCTTAGGTTTGAGCAATCACACAGAAATGCCAGCATGGGTCAATCAAAAACTAGCTCCAGATCCAATAATGCTCAAAGTTTTAGCTCAAATGCCACTGCTTCTCCTTGTGGACGATGTGGAAAGAAAGGACACACTGGCAAAGATTATTATTTCAAAGAAGGCATTTGCCATTACTGTAATAAAAAAGGTCATACCCAAACTGTATGTTTCAAAAGGAAAAGAGACACTTCAGTAAAAAGTATTTCTGCTCCCAAGACCTTACAGACTGTCAATAGTACTGTCAGCATTCCTCGATTGGAATGCAAAGTAAAAGTTGAAAATAAGCACTTCACATTTGAAGTTGACACTGGGGCAAGTGATAATTTTATGAGTGAAAGTTACTGGTTATCCCTGGGAAGGCAGAACCTTCAACCAGGTAGTGAAAGCTTTCTGTCTGCATCTGGGCATGATCTTCCAGTGCTTGGAATCTACACAGCCAATTCAGTGAAGCTGCTGGGACAAAGAAAATCGGTTGACAAAGGTGAGCAATTACAATTTATTGTGACTACAATACCCCATCTTAATTTATTAGGCAGAGACAGTATTGCTACATTGGGGATTTCTGTTGATTCTATGATGAACAAAAGCTTATGTAACGATATAAAAGAAACAGTTCATCTAGTATCTAATTATGGTAAGCATGACATGACATTGCAATCAGCTTGTGAACAAATGTGTCAGAACTTTCCAGATGTCTTTAAGCCAGAACTCGATTGTCTTAAAGATTTTGAGCTTGATATCCGATTTAAAATTGACTCCAAGCCCATTTTTTGTAAGCCACGACCAGTACCTTTTGCATTGCAAAACGAGCTGGCACAAGCTTATGAAGCTGGTATTAAAAAGGGAGTGTGGAAGATGACACAGTTTAATGACTACGGGACTCCAGTAGTGCCTGTTCGAAAAACTAAACTACCAGGTCAAGAAAGTGCTGGTATTCGTGTCTGGGGGGACTACTCAGTCACTTTTAACTCACAGCTGGAGACTCACCGACAACCACTTCCTTTACCTGAAGAACTGATACACAAATTAGGTGGAGGTTACGGTTTTACTAAAATCTACCTTGCGGATACATACTGTACAATCAAATACCCTTGAGTAAAGAAAGTCAAAAGAAATTGGCTTTAAGTACACATAAAGGTGTTCTTTTACAAATGAGACTTCCGTTCGGTATTAGTTGAGCCCCTGGCTATTTTCAGGAAATCATGTTCCAATTGACAAACAATTTAAAAGGTGTTGCTGTGTATTTGGACGATATTCTTGTAAGTGGAGCCACGGCAGAAGATCACCTACAAAATCTTCGGGCACTGTCACAACGATTACAAGACAAAGGCTTACGTTGCCGCCTAGAAAAATGTATTTTTGCACAACCAAGTGTTGAGTATCTTGGGCATCAATTGTCTCATTCCGGCATTTCTAAAAGCACAAAAGTGGATGCAGTACTTGAAATGCCACCACCTAAAGACGTTCCCAGTCTTCGCTCTTTTCTCGGTTCTGTCCAGTTTTACAGTAAATTCCTACCTAATTTATCAACAATCACTGAACCACTTCACAAGTTAACGAGGAAAGGAGTTAATTGGGAATGGAATCATGAACAGAAGGCTAGTTTTGACACTTTAAAAGAGATGCTTTCTAGTAATTCTGTTTTAGCCCACTTTGATCCATCTCTTCCTTTGGGCATTGCATGCGACGCTTCAAATGTTGGTATTGGCGCAGTATTATTTCATCGCTTTCCAGATGGTAGTGAACGCCCTGTGGCCAATGCGTCAAAAACTTTAACAGATGCTCAAAGAAAATATAGTCAAATCCAAAAAGAAGCACTCTCAATTGTTTTTGCTCTGCAGAAATTCCACCAGTATTTGTATGGACGTCGATTTATTTTGGTTACGAACCATAAACCGTTACTGGCCCTTTTTGACCTCATAAAACCACGCCAGCTTTAGCTGCAAATCGTTTGGCTCGATGGGCTCTCATGTTGAGTCAATACGAGTATACAATTGAATACAGAAAAACCGCAGCGCACGGAAACGCAGATGCCTTAAGTCGACTTCCCGTGCGGCCAGATGATGAATTTGACAAAGAAGAGAAGGAAGACAATACACATGTGGTGAATGCAATCAGCACAGTTAGCTTACAATTAAAAGCTACTGATCCTGAACTGTTGGCAAAAGAATCCGCCAAAGATCTAGTTATTTCTACGGAAATGAGATATGTTCAAGACGGTTGGATTGAAGAGAAGGACACCTCCGCAAACGAACATTACTTTCGCAATTGCGAAATCTTTTTTTGGCGCGCTTTGCAATACTAGCGCTATCATTGGCTTGTCTTGATTACGTAACGTCCAAATTATTCACATATAACACACTTATTCACTCTAGATCTTCCCTTTTGACGCGATGCCGCCACTGATGAGAGCGTCACGAAAAGCTTATAGCTCAAACAGCTTTTTTCAAAGCTATATTAAAATTTTGTACCACCAACAAGATTTTTGTGAACATTACTCAATTAATGACTTCAAAAAAATTGCAGCTTCCCTGTCAACATCATGCGGGTGTTTGCTCTATGGAGCACTGCTAGTTATATCTCATAGCCTTCAACAACAAGTATTAAAGTTGTTACATTTGGGACATTTTGGTATTCAGCGCACGAAGCAGTTGGCACGCACTGCAGTGTATTGGCCCAGAATTGATTACGACATAGTCGAAACCTGTCACAAATGTTATTCCTGTGCCCAGCATCAAAATGATCCTCCAAAGCAGCTAAATCATCCGTGGATGCTACCGGAACGTCCATGGAGCAGGGTTCACATTGACCATGCTATTAATTTTATGGGGAGGAACTGGTTGCTGTTAACACATGCTTTTTCAAAATATCGATGCATTCACCCAGCAGCGTCCCTGAGCACCAAAGCGACAATTGATATTCTGGAAATGGAATTTGCTCATTTTGGTTACCCGCACAGCGTGGTATCAGACAATGCAGCAATTTTTAAGTCTGATGAATTTCAGAACTGGTGCAAGGAAAGAGGAATCATTCACCTGACCGGAGCACCATACCATCCAGCAACCAATGGTGCATCTTGCAAAGACGTCAACGTGTAAAACAACAAGAGACTCACAAGCCTGAGACAACGGAGCTCAAAATTGGCACACCATGCTATGCAAGGAAATATTCTCAAAACACGGAAGAAGAAAAATGAGTGCCACAAGTAACCGTAAAAGTTTATGGAAGCCGCAGTTTTAATGTCAAAATCATTTCAAATGGCAAAGTTTGGAGAAAGTATCTCGAACAACTGCGACCTCGCTATACGGCAGACTCACCTCAAGAAGAAAACACTTCTGATTCTGATGAGTTGTCAAGCGATCTGACAAACAAACCAAATAACAATTCCAGAGCAGTTTTAGATTCTGATGCCACTGTTCAAACACCTAGGCGCTCGAATCGACGACGCCAACCACAAACTGTATATGACTATATTGAATATTTCAGAAATTAAAGGGGGAGGTGTTGTGGCCCCTGCTTAAAATATAAAGACTTTGATTGATTTTATACTTGGCAACACTTTTGTCATGTAAACTGTACAGGCTAAAGCTCAATAATGTGATTTTGTAAAAAGCTGATGTGTTGCAAGGTAGCCTATTGTAAAGTTTTGCTGTTACATAATGCTAATTAC
Source organism: Trididemnum clinides (assembly GCA_963675345.1). Taxonomy (NCBI): domain Eukaryota; kingdom Metazoa; phylum Chordata; class Ascidiacea; order Aplousobranchia; family Didemnidae; genus Trididemnum; species Trididemnum clinides. Next base: position 9,335,596 of record OY776290.1, read on the forward strand.
TATTATTGTGTTTTGCTTTCTATTCTATTGAATAAGTAAACGGATAAAGATAAACTTGTGTAATCTTTTTGAGTTAAATTAAGTTATAAATGCAACAATGTCGGTCTGAGATTAAATCGGATATTTTGCCGCAGGCTCACGCTAAAGTTACTCGCATTCGGATTTACACAATCAAGTGGCGGAGATAAAATACAAGCTGGCTTAACATTATTAATGGAAACCGATTGAAGTTTATCACGGCGAATCACAGAAAAAGTTTTATCAGTTCTCGAACGTACTTCAAAGGGACCATCATAAGTTGGTGTGAGATTAGACTTGATGGGATCATTTTTAATAAAAACATGTATGCAAGTTTGAAGTGAACGTGGCAAATAAACCTCAGGGTTTTGAGCAACCCTGGTTTCAGAAATTCGGCATTCACGGGCAAACTGTCGCATTTTTCCAACTAAGTCATCACGAAAAGCATGTTCCGAAGGCGTTATGTCGACGCATAAATCTCCTGGTAAATGCAAGCTTTGTCCATACACGAATTCGGCACTACAACATTTCAAATCTTCTTTATAAATGGAATTTAAGGAAAGGATAATAAAAGGGGGATGGTATGTCCAATGATTTTTATCTAGTGTAGCAGTAAGAGCAGTTTTAATACTGCGAATCATACGTTCAGCTAGGCCATTAGACTGCGGGTAACGAACACTGCTAATGCGATGGTTAACGCCTAAACTGCAGATGTAAATTGACAACCAGAGTCAGTGTGAATTACTGAACATGTACCGAAGGTTTGAAGAGGCTAATTGAATGCATAGATAACATAATTAGTAGTTTCGTCAGGAACAGGGTATGCTTCTACCCAACGACTAAAACGATCAACACATACAAGCAAATGGGTATAAGTTTGCGAAGGAGGAAAAGGTTCACATATATCCACATGTATGATGTGAAAACGTTTATTAGGCACAGAAATCGGTGATAACGGAGAAACGATATGACGAGTTACTTTTGAGCGTTGGCATCCGACACAAGTTTTCACAAAATCACAAATTTTCTTTTTCATTGACGGAAAAACATAGCGACTTTGAATAAGCCGACACATAGCTCTTATGCCAACATGGGCCATGTTATGATAACGTCTGATTAATTGTGATAGCAGGGATGGAGGAACAAGCGGTCTATTTGTTCCTGTGCTACAATCAATCAATATTGTCTTGTTTGAATTGGGAAAAGAAAGATATGTCAGTTGAATATTTGAGGTTGAAGGAATATCTTGGTGAACTTGATACTGCTGCTGTGCTTTAACAAGTTCTTCAAGCGTAAAGGGAGGTTTCTCTGCCCAAAAGAGATTTTGAGAAATAACTCGTGATAAGCAATCGGCTACAACATTGAGGTGGCCAGGCAAGTGTCGAATTTCACAATAAAATTGAGACAAATAGCTGAGTTGCCGCACTTGAGGCGGAATGTGGCTTTCAGATGGTTTGCAAAAGCTATTTACCAAGCTTTTATTATCTGTGAAAATAATAAAATGTTTGTCTAATAACATATGCTCCAGGGATATATATATCCCTGATATGCTCAAAGCATTTGACGCTGTTATAGACACTAAGCAGATCGAGGTCATAGATAGAATATCTTCGTTGAGCATCTTGCAGACTTCTGAAAAAATATCCCAGGACTTCAGTTTTCTTGTCATAAACCTGCTCCAAACAAGCACCAAGTGAAACATTACTCGGGTCACATTCAAGTTGCAAAATTGCACCCTCTTTAGGGTGAGCCAGATATGCTATATCAACAAGTTTACGTTTGATTGCAATAAAGGCTTCATCAGCCTTGTCAGTCCATTGAAGTCGATCATTGTTTTTTACACGATCCTTTAAAGGGAGTTTAGTAGATCCAAAATAAATGCTGCATTTTTAAGAAATCTGTGTTGATAAGCAATCAACCCTAAAAAACGTTTGAGTTCTTTGATAGTAGTAGGTCGCGAAAAGTTTTTGATAGCAGAGATTTTGTCCGACAAGGGCAGTATGCCATCAGCCACCAGCAGTCTGTAACCAAGTACATCAATTTTATCTACACCTAAAATACACTTTTTAATATTCAGGGTCAATCCATAAGCATTAAGTCTGTTAGCAATGTCATGCAAATGACGCTTGTGTACATTCAAAGTTTTGGAAAAAATAAAAGTGTCATCTACGAATGCAAAACAATAGCTATCAGTACCTATTAAAACATTAATTTAATTAATTGATATTAAGGCATATAGGCTAACTGCAATCAGTTGAATAAAATACCACTTCCACGACCGGTTTCTTTCCTATTGGAACTCGTCAGGTGGACTCAGGTATTGAACCGACAATTAAAACATTGTTAATAAAGTGCTGAAAGGAGCTTGAAGCGTAAGTTAAACCAAAAGACATTTTGTTGAATTCAAAATTACCTCTGTGCGTACAGAAGGCAGTATATTTGTGGTCAGTAGCTCTGGCATCAAGCTTCCAAAAGGCTGATTTTCAATCAAGGCACAAAAATAAAGTGCAACCATGTACATAAGCAGTAAAGTCTTGTAAACGAGGCAACGAACAATTTATTTTTGCAGTTTTTTGGTTAATTCCCCGATAATCAACAACTAACCTATAAGAGTCATCTTTCTTTTTAACAAGATGTACAGGACTAGCCCAAGGGCTAGTGGATGATCGGACAATATTTAGTTGAAGCAGTTCATCTATCTGCGAATTGAGTTCTTTTGTTTTTTTCCGGATTGAGCCTCCTGGGTCTAAATGCAATAGGCGAACCAGACACGTCAAGTTGATGTTCAAATGGATGTATTTTGACACTGCTACATATTTCACCAGAAATTAGATCCGGAAACAAAGCAAGAATATTATCAAGTGAATGGCTGTCATAATCAATTTCTTTTAAGTCAGGTATGTGCTTTTCAGTTAAAATAGTATCAGCAATGTTCACTTTCAACTGATTAGTATCTATAGTAATTTGATACTTCTTTAAAAAGTCAAGTCCAAGAATAGGGTTGTAAATATTAGCTAGAATAAATGCATGTACAAATTGTTTATTTGGAAAATCATCAAAACGCAAGGTTAAATCAATACTGCCTGCTTGCTGTAAAGGATGGCCGTCTGCTGAAAGGAGTTCACACAAAATGTTGTTGTTTTGAAAAGATGCAAACATATGAATAGGAACAATCGATTTTGGACTTGCCGTGGCAATAATAAAATCAATGCCATTGTGACTTTCATACAGGCGAATAAATTGTGAATTGGTCACCGACACGTCCACTGTACCTATGTAAAAAGAAGGCACAGTATTCATATTGACGTGCCGGGCAGCGAGTTTAAAGAACCATAAAAATACTTACAACCAGGAGCACAGGAATGAGGGGAATTAGGGTAATAGGAGTGATAGAAGCATTTACCAATAATAATAGAATTACGAGAAGTTTTTGAAGAAGTTAAAGGATGTTTAGTGGATTGGGAATAACCAGGAAAAGTATGACGGTTAGGAGACGGTGAGAAAAAGATAGAAGGAGCAGGTTTGTAGTGATTAGGCTTTAGTGTTAAAGATTCGACCTGTAAAGACAGTTTCTCAACCTGAGCAGCCAATTTGCTGACCACTGGAAAAAGTGTATCAGGAGAATCTTTATGTCGTTGTAAGGCTGAATATTGTCGATCATTCAAAACAAGAGCATCCGCTTTGCTGGCAATATCATCAAAAGATTCACTCACAAATGCTGGTAAAATTTGTCGAATAGTGAAAGGCATTCGCTCCATGAATGCTTGGAGCAAAAGTGCTTTTGAAGTTTTTTGGTAAGATCATCTTGCTTCAATAAAAGCCTTAAGTGTGAGAGCAATTCTGAAGGTTTTTTGTCTCCCAACTGCGAAATTTTGAATTCTTTACAATGGAGATAAATCGAATGCTTGCAATAATACGGACTTTAAAGATTGGTAAGAAGGAGGGTGGCGAGATAAAGCAGAAACCTTCTGCAGTTGATAATCATTTAAGCAGTTAATCAGTTGAAAATATAATTGCTGGTCATCTAGGTTGCTGTTGTGATATTTTGCTTCAAATCGGGTAAACCATAGAGAAACACCATCAGCAGAAAATTTCAAGGATGGTTGAGAATGATAACAAACATGAGAAGCACTTGTACCTGCTGCACCAGTAGTGGAAAGTCTTTCAAAAGTAGTCGGAGTGTCCACGGATGTTTGATGGCAACGTGATGAGGAGCTTGGTTGAAGAAAATTGTCTCTCACTGATGGCAGCTTAGAATGCACTGTTTTATTACGAAGATTATTAATTGGAGATTGCATGTTGTAGGCTAGTCGGGGTCACCACTTGTAGGAATTCCTCAGCAAATGCACAAATCAAAAGCTAATTTAGTATGTATTTACACAATTCTTAACAAATTACAACAAAACCTTATTCAAATAGAATAGTTAGCGAGAAAAATACTTAATCTAGCTATGGTTTTGTAGGCTCAGACCTTACTTGTCTTCACAACGAATCGTACCCAAAGCACATGAGAAATTGTGGACGGCGGAGCATGACGTTCCTAAAGGATTTAGTATAAGGGGTAGTGTTTGGGTACCAAATCACTGCAAACTCTATATAGGACCTTTGGGCTAAACTAGGGGAATTATAATAATTGTTTAATTATCAGCGATTCCCAATCTCGAAAAGAAATTGGGCAACAACAACTATACCATCTTAACGGCTTCAAAGTTACCAGCTCTGCTTCCACATGTATTTTGACCACAAAAAACAACATGCCTTTATACTCTAAAAGAAAAGAATTACTGAAGACATTAATTAGAACGAAAGTATATATAATACATGGTTTGCCAGTGTTTCTCAATATTTTTTACTGAAACTTAAAATGGCTAAAAAATACAGTTTCCAGCAAAGACTTCGACCATACGAAATATAGTTATAAGCATGTAAATACACATTAAAATGACGAAAACATACTTGCAACTCATGGGTAAAGTCTTTACGACAATGACACTTGAGCCGTGGCTCCTAATTATAAAAACTCTGCACTTCGCCATTATGTCCCAAACTCAAGACGATTAAAAGATAAAGTACAAACTTATTTTTTATACTCTACATTGTCAGCTCACCCTTGCACACCAGCAGCACATCTCAGTTGAAAAGCAGTTTTTAATATCATGTTGGACCACTGACCAATTTTGCCTGCCTAACTTTTGAGCATCTCCAGCTGATCTTCGCATTATTCTCCAGATTTTTTAGCTTTTCTAGGGTTGCTTTCAACTTAACATGAATAAAAAATAAATTAACACTCTACTATTTGATTCTCTTTTCATGAATCTATCTAATCAATAGTGCTACAGTTATTAAGTGTACCATGACTGATAGCACATGAAAGACTACTGCTCTGAGGTCATGCAATGTTAACTAAATGTCATCTAAGCTAGTAACTGAGGAAAATACTGGTCAGTGTTGAGCAAAATCATAATACACAATACATAAAATGTTCATACGTGACCACGCATTGCTTGTATGACCACGACTATTGCTTGCAAGTCACACAAATTGCATATCATCATAGCGATTCATATTTTAACTATAGTCATACAATGTTCGATAAACTAACTTTATTTCTCAACCCTCTTACTTCCACTTCAAGCTTGAAGCATTTCTGGCATACTTCAAAAGTAACATCATCATTGGTTACTTCAATTTCATCACAATTACTTTCACAGACATTGCTTGTAGCATATATATGATCACCACATTTATAGCCTAAATACAGATGCTAAGCAAAAATATCATAACATATAACTTATACAATTAACCTGAATGGTTGAAAACATATTGCATAACACCACAACAAATATACGTGTTACTTAGGCGATTCAGATGGTGAAATAGTCAATACATGTGGTTTAAAGATAAGGACCTAGTTTGAAATGTGCACATTCCGCTTCATCATCCATCATTTTTTGTAATGATCGTTTATTTTGCAATTCTTCGGGAGGGTTAGGAAGATTAAACAGAGTTGGAGTGGTATTTTTTAAATTTTTCGTTATCCATTTTTTGTTCCTTTGATTTGGCTTGATTCAAAATGCTTCTGCAAAGATAACAATTACGATGTTTTTATGACAAGATTAGGCTTTCAGCATTTAAAAAATAGATCATAACTCTTTAGTTACTTGCAACAGCTTAGTCCAAACTTAAATAATTGATGTCAATTTTCACATTCAATTAACTTGCACAATAGTTCGTTTGGTACATATTTGAATTTTTAAAACAAGAAACAAACGATTCAAAATTTGGATCACAGCACTTAAATGCTTACTTCACAAACTTTACTTCCACTGGATGGTTTCTATTTGTCACATCGGCAATCTATCAGCCACCTTAATCTTTTTTTTTGTTGGCTGGAAATCTGTATAGCTTTGTCTCCCTTTCTAGAGTTGCTGGAGCAGTTAGGTGAAGCACAGCCATCACCAATCAAGTAGGCTTCTACTGGTATATTACACAAATATTTTCTATCAATGTAATAAACAGCTTAGTTATACCGTCTAACTTGGCCGTCTTGCATATCAAAGCATTGCGCTACAGTTATTTTCACCAAAAGAAACAAGCTAGGCATTCCAACAATAACTCAAACTTCAATTCACTTTTTTAACTGGCTACTTTCGCTTGGGACCCAATTTAACTTCCTTGTGTCACGCATGACTGACCTTGTCATAACTTGAATTTTTTAAGTGTCGGATCAAATCCACACCATTTCTAATTGCCACAATATCGTGCGAAAATTTTGATAAGGTATTTGCGTTTGCATATTCATGCCAGGCACATCAATTCCAATTTTTACCAAGAAAAGCAGTTTGTGGGAATAAGTGCCGCTCGCTTTTACGGTGTGTAATGAGTGTAATTAAATGGTTTCTGCTTGAGATGAAAAAGTCAAAACATTTCCTTTGGGAAGGGACTTAGCCAATGGGCAATAACATCTACATATTGGAATTCCAACTTGCAGTTTATATAACTACTGGTGAAAGCTTCTGCATTAGTAATAAAAACTTTAACAATGTCGTTGTGAAAACCTCTTGAGTGACATTGGAATTTCATTCCTGCTATAGGGATAAATTGTACAAATGTGTGGTCTAAATTGTAAAGTGAAGTTTCATTCCATAAATGTCCAACAAAAAATATTTTGATAAAACAGCTACCGTACCAAAAATGCCTCTAAGGCTTTAAATTTTGCAGTTATTACGGCAACGTAGCTTTGTATGATCCAGAACTGGTTTATCCTAAGATTGGGAGTTCATTGCTCAGCTGGGCACTGCAATGTGCTCAGTGGATAAACAATTTGCGTCAACAATTTATTCTCTTCTTGGTCGGTATTTTGTGGTCAAAATACATGTGGAAGCAAAGCTGGTAACTTTGAAGCCGCTAAGATGGTATAGTTGTTGTTGCCTAATTTCTTTTCGGGATTGGGAATCGCTGATATTTAAACAATTATTATTACAACTCCCCTAGTTTATCCCAAAGGTCCTGTATAAAGCTGGAGTTACCAAAGAAAATTTGCCTTAGACTTGCATCGCGACGACACAATCTTATGAGAGATTAGTAAACTCCAGACTCGAGGGACCGCAGGCTCTGCTAAAGAAGATCTCAACAGCGCAGAAGTAAAAATTTAAGAGGAAGCTATGCCAGTTGCATCAAAGGTACGAGACGATATAGCGAGTGTGACAAGAGAGCACAAGTTTTTCAGAGGAAGGATTTGTTCGTCCAAGCGCTCAAAGGTGACAGCGCACCTCTCATTCTAGAAAGACTAAATAACCTACGTGAGGTAAGAAGAGTGAGGCTACATAGAGTGATCAGCAGGCCTGCAAATCACAGGCACCACCGCAACAATAGAAACAAAAACCTTACACAGTACTCCACCATTGCTCATTATAGTAACTGAGCAAGGAAAATAGAAAAAAGTATAGCCCATATTAAACTCTATGTAACCTGGCGTACAAATGATACAAATAACGCTTCAAGCTACTGGTGAAATTTATTTAAAAATTTACCATATCGTAACAACGTTTCGCCAGCAATCTCTTGTGCTGTGGCTAGTCTGCTGACCAAACGTTTGGTATGTTTTCAAGTTTTAATTAAGTTATATTTTACCAGTAGAGAGGAAAATACAAATATGCAGGCCTACAGAAAGTTTAGCAAGTGTTCTAAAAGATCACACTACACATAAGTTGTATGAAAATTTTTGCATTTATTTGACTGATCTTGGCTAGAAAAAAAACGATTCGATTACTTGTAAACCGAATATTAACTCAAAAAATAAATTTTTCGCTAAGCTTCAGCAACAGGTTTTAATGAACTAATCTATAGGGTGACCATATTTTCATTACCAAAAAGGAGGACATTTTTTGATGATAATTATTGTCAGCCCTACAAGTTGTTCTGCAAGGCTGGGAAAATTTTTCTGGACATTTGTTGGACACTGACCGCTTTTGATAATCATATTTTGATAATTAGTACAAATACAGCAGTTTATTTTCTAAATTTATTTATGCCAATGAACAAAAAAATGTAAATCAGACAGCTTTTTTATGCTTTAAACCAGGGATGTGGAAGCGGTTATTTTTCAAACGCTTCCGCTTCCGCTTCCACACCAAGCGTTTCCGCTTCCACCAACAAAAAACAAAAAAAACGACCATTGACAAATTTTTTTAACTTTTGTGGCTTTGTGGCCTGCCTTCTCCTACACTTCATTATTTTGAGAAAACAAAAATCTTCATTTATTGCTATTACTTTACCTTCTTCGCTTGAGCTTATTGTTTCGAACTACTCTGTGTTTGTTTTTCTTAGATATCAAAACTCGTGCTGAATGTAGAACAGTGCTTTTCAATCTTTTTTGTCATCGCGGAGCTCCTAATGTACTTTTGCGTTTGTCACGGAACTCCCACTAACAAAAATTAAAAAATCACGAACTGCTTGCAAGAAAATCAAATATTTCGTTACTACAATTCAAAAAATAATTAAACACTTCAACAAATAGACAGTTATTACAAGTTCCTTCACTACTTATAACTACTTTTACAACAGTTAACTTAATGCTTCTCAGATCTAAACCGTATGATTTCATATTACAGCTCTCGACAATAACCTGTCGTCACAACAACAAATTACACCGTATAGCGTTGATTTTCCCTCTTTATCCTCAACTAACTCTGACTTTAAGTTAACTTTAACTCTAATCATCATTACGAACCTTCTGTCCGTCCTCAAAACACGTTTTGTTTTGTTTTATTTGCCATGTTTATCCTCCATTCACGAGAAAGCGAATTGTTTCGCTATACTTTGGACGGGAAGTCCGCACTCGCTTGGGAGTTGCCTTTTCCGAGGTGTCTGGGCCACCTGTCTTCCATATAAAGGCGGGGCGTCCCGTTAAGTGCCTTGCCCTAGAACACAACAAGCGAACTTGCCGGCTTGTTCTCCACAACCTCCCCTAAATGCCGAGCGCCAAGCAGGGAAGCTGCGGATGCCATTTTTTAAAGTCTTTTGGTATTACTCGACAAGGGGAATGAACCCCAGGTCTACCAACTGCGAAGCGGACGCTCTAACCACAATGCCATCGCTCCATCGCACGTATTGATTCTAATCTTTTTGGATAGTGAAGTGCGAAATTTCTGTCGCATATGTAGTATGTACATGTAAAGCGAGCAAAATTGAACTGTACCAATCAACAGCCGCCTCAACGTGGTGCTGCGGTCCCCAACCCTTTTGGGTTGGGTCAAAATAGCTGTTGGTCTTCCCGAGGGTCCCAGTTACCCTGGGCACTCTTCGCACACAAACCATTTTTTCGCCGTGCAGCCCCCTGAACGACCGCAGAAGGGTAGCACACAGCCTCTTTAGATTGGCCTGTCTTCTCTTCACTCCTGCCTTTCTCTTTCCCGTCTTCTTATTCTTCTCCTTCTACTGATGATCGGCAACGTTCATCCTAATCCTTGCCCTGTCTTTCCTCATTTGGTGTGCGCTGGAAATGTGACCTGGCGAGGTAGGTCAGTGCAATGCTGCACATGCTCTAATTAAGTTCATTTAAAGTGCTCACTACTCTCCTTTTCTAGATTCAGAACTCTTGGCAGCTGTCACTTCTGCAGCTGCCCTCCCTGCTTTTTTTTGAGATCCTACACCTACCAGCACTGTGCCTTTCTCCTCGGACTTCTCCAGCTGGTATACCTTCATTGCTCCGTCTGGCCCCCTTCTGCTAATGCAGCACTTGCACCCCACCCTTACTTTGAAACCTCTTGTCCTTTTTCTGCCCGCTTTGTATCTTCTCCCTCTGCACCCTCACCACCGCCTCATGCTCCTGGCTGTTTCTCTTTACCTCCTGCTTTTTCTTCCCCTCCCTAACTCTCTCAGGGTTTTTCAATGGAATGCTGGGGGTCTCCAAGCCAGGAGCACTAAACTACTACACTTTATTTCGTCTCATCCCGTTGACCTTATATATATCCAGGAATCTAACCTTAATTTATCTTCCTCTTTTCAGATCCCTGGATTCTCTGCTCTGCGATCCCATGGCACTCACTCCCGATTTGGTATTGTTTCTACTGATGTCGCAGACGCTAGCGGCGGCGTCATCATTTTCGTCAAGCAGGGCTTATCCTTCTCTGAGCTTTCTACTTCCTCTCTTTCTTGGCTTGGCCTCTACTCTAATTATGTAGAGGTCAACATCTCTTTAAACGACTCCTCCTCGCTCTCATTTCTTAATGTTTATGCTCCCCCTATTCGTTCTTCTACGAAGGATAGCAGAACCAATTTCTTATCTCTCTCCATTCTTCCATCCTATGTGGAAGCGGAAGCGGTGGATTTTTCGCGCTTCCGCTTCCACTTTCACATCCCTGCTTTGAACTGTCTTCATGCATGTCTAGGCTAAGTTTGCTTTTATTTGCTACAGAAACAAAAGCTCCGTAGCCATAAGTAATGCATTCTGCTTCGAACTCATCTCGTCCTTTTCTAAAACATGGATACTTCTGTTGAAGTTCTTTAGTAAACTTTGATTTTCTTTTTGGCATACCGCATTTATTTTTTAGCTTTTTGTTTTATTTTTCAAAAACCACAGCAATGATTATAAACAGTTCAACTGAAAGTATTGTTTGATTTTTTAAATTAAAATAAATATGTACCGAAATGGTTTCTTTGAAATTAGGTCAATCGACCAGAACAACAAAGCGAAATTTATCTCCGTATCTTCGCTGCGTAAAATACAAGAAATGCAGTTTGGAAACTTACCGGTATTTGTACTGTTTTCCATGTAATCTTACTCCTTCAAACCTAAAGCAACAGAGTCAGTCTGAGGTAGACCGTTAGGAAACTCCCTTTTATCATTCCTTACTAGTTGAACTTATTATCACTTGAACTAATATGCAGTGACATCATTTTTTGATCACAGGGTAAACGTAAAAAGGGAATTTTTGAACGACTTTGGATGACCAAATTAGTTTTTATTAAAAAGGAGGACAAAAGAGGCATTTTTAAACATCCTCGGAGGACCAATTACTTTTTACCAAAAAGGAGGACATGTCCTCCAAAAAGAGGACGTATGGTTACTTTATAATAAGCCAATTAATGGATAGAAAAATCGTGCTGAAAATAAGCGACAATCAACTTTAAGGACCATTTTTTTCTCGTAAATATTGCTTAATTTTAATAATTTTTAGCTTATTCATTAGCCACAAACTTCACCTTTAAAATAAAAAAAAATTTTAAATCTAATATATGAAGCACAATTCTGTCTGCATGTCTGTCTGTTTTAACTCCTCTGAAACTGCTGCAGGTACAAGCATCAAATTTGGCACGTTTGATCACCACCCTGTGGTGAGTGTCATTAGGGTATTCGTGACCTCACGATGACGTCATAACCAAAAATAATTTTTTTAGAAATTGCATTACTTGACAGAGGACAACCGCTTTATGCTCAAACGGAAACCAGCTTCCGACTTGCTACATTTCAAAAACTTTCATTTGTTTGAGGTCTAAAATGACGTCACAATCAACGATTCATTGAACAATCTGTTTTTTGTTCTTTCTCAAAAAGCTCTCATCATAGATACGTGATTAAACGTTCTTTTAGAAAATATTATTAAGCTGCTGTTGACAGAAACAACTTTACAACAATTATTGTTTATTTGATTATTCTACGAGCGAATCTTTATTTAAGCATTTCAAGCCAACTCAGCACTTTTTCTTCTCTATTTTCGCTTGTAGGCTCAAACTGGTTCTATGACGTCATAATATATCACGTACGATCAACACAAATATTTGCTACCACAGATCATAATATCAAGATGTTTTCAAAAATTGCAACCTTTTTGCAAAATCAGTTTTTTAATAAACTGATTTGTGACTTTATTTCTCAACTGATTTTCAAACTTTTTTCAACAAATTAAAGTTTATTTCAAGGCATGCCGATAGTGTATAATACGTACAATTAATATTAGTTTTTGTACTGAAAAATCTAAACTTTTAGACCTGTGGTGTAACTTTTTAACCCTCCCAAAAGTGGTGAGCTTAGTACAAACAGGTAACTTTGATACAAAAAAGTTATAATAAAGTACTAACAATTACTGTCCTTTGAAAGCGTAGGAAATATGCTTTCTAGCAATATGTGACTCCAATTACTTGAGGCTAAGGATTAGTTTATAATGGCTGATCAAAACTTGGTTGCCGTACATGATGTTTCATTTTTAGTAGTACAATTACTAGAGTTAAAAAACTTGTGTAGCGGCTGATCATTATTACGTTACCGCTACGTGTACATATAAAGTGTACGCACTGCCTTTTTCTTAGAGTAGATTCGGTCAATCGAGACTCAGTTTTTCGGTCAATTGGTCATGTTTGAATAAGTCAAATGAGTTCTTCTGAAAGCAAAGTGATTGTATCAACAATAAGTAAAAGTCTAATTTTGTGTAAGCGAAGTGCAATTCAATAAACAACTAACTGCACTATCGATGTGATGTTGACAGCCACAGAATCAGTTGTCAGTATTCTCTGTCCGTCCGCTCTTTTGGATCAACCCTACCTACCATCACCACCAAACCGCTGCTACACTTGCAATTGTTAACTCTTTCGCTCCCGCGATCATCGATTGATGATCTCGTGTTTTCAGTGTTTACCTCAAATTTTTTCAAATTGAGTTACAAAGTTAGTTTACTGAAAAATCGATTTGTGACTTTATTTTTCATCCGATTTTCATAAAATTTTCAAAAGATCACGCTTATTTACTCATGCATCGGAAGATGTATATTTTGTGCCCTAATTCTTAGATTTTTATACCCAAAAAGGGTTAAAAAACCAACAACCCAGTTGCAGACGACAAAATCGGCCAAATTCTCAGCACGTGCCAACTACACTAAAATCAAATTGAGATTACATCTTTACCACATAACCAAACCCTTTATTCTTGACACAGTCTCAAAACTACTCTTTTGGGGCATCATTTGACAAAATTTCAAGCGATAATAATAAATTTTACTTTAATAAATTTCCAAATTTTTTAGGGGTCTCAAAACCCCCCCCAAAAAAACTTGAATGGTAAGTAGATAAAGGTAAATTTAGTGCGTAAAAAATATGATATGTTGCTAAATACCGGTCTCATTTGATAGCTTAGGAAATTTGCTTTCTAGCAATATATAACTTTAAATAGTGTAGACTAAGTGCTATATAATATTTACTGATCAAAAATGAGTACTGTTCATCATGTCAGTTCAAAACCCTCAAAATTTTTTGACTTACCTTCACTAAATTATAATTTTTACAAAAACTACACCCTATAAAAAGATAAAATAAATTGCAAATGTTTCACCAATAAAGTCGTCATTTTGTATCAAATTTCCAAGGAGACAAGAAGCGAAATACAAGTTTAAAAGCTAGCAGAAGTTTGGCTTTCGTAAATGAAAGTTTGCTGTATCCCCTTTGTTTCTCAAGAAATTGGAAGGGTGTAAACAAGCGGCTGTTTCATTGTCAGTGACAGCATATTCTATTTAAACTTGATATTTTCTGAATCTTGAAGAAATTCTCTGTTCAAAAAGACATAATGTTACATGGTTTAGGCCAACCTCTATCAGATAATAACTGATCATATTTTAGGTACTGAATTTAACTACCAAAATTTGGTACCGGTCGGTACCGGTCAAAAAAAAGGTCATGTGCTTCAAAAAGTAGCAAATTGTAGAAAACCTAGGCTCTTAGGTAAGTTTTGAGTGATGTACCTTGAAAGCTTATGTCCTTAGCATCATTTTGCGACCATTTCTAAAAAAATTGGTAGAAAATTAAATCTGTAGTAATCTTTGAGATGAGGGTACTACTTTAATTTTGAAGACAACTACCCCCAGTTGGGGGGTTCATTTGCATAAAATTTGCATATTCAAAAAAAATGTTTTTTTTTCTATTTGAAGTCCTCAAGAAATGTAGATTTCAACCATATATCACAGTTAATGTAGAAGTAGACAGCTGAGTAATGATTTACAAACAAACTTGAGGTACATAATTATAATTAATTATGATTGATTATGACAGTTTTTCGCGCTGCCACCTTACGGACATTTTTTTTCGCTTTTCACGTGGGAGCAAAAGAGTTAAACAAAGCTAGTTCTTTGGTACATTTTGACTACTTTTCTCACAAACGTGGTTTTTTTTCATTGTCTGTCGACGCTTTCAAAAAGATCCATCAAAAACTATGAAGTCTCCAAATGTTTATGAAATGTAGTCTACCAGTTAAAAACACACAAAATTTTAGTGCCTACAGTTCACAAAATTGCAATTTTTAAAAAAACTAAGTCCTTTGATACATTTTGTTTATGCTTTTTTGATAGCATGGATCTTTGACATTATCTATCAAATTATTCAAAAGACTCAAACTCTACAAATTTTATTATGTAGCCTACTCCAAGCAAAACACTTGGTGATCACCCAAGAAAAGACAATTGGGTAAAGATGGTCCTTTCTTATCGTTTGCAACAAAATGTAATTGTCGAGCTATATATGATCCAAATTCTGAAGCAATTTCCTTTGCAATTGGGCAAGGCTGCCGCAGCAGCCAGTGGATTTGGCACCACAAAATAGAAAAGAATGTTGAGGCCACATCAGATTTTGATCTGGCCTGAGCAATTTCCTGGAATGCCAGAGCTTGCGTGATTAAAACCAGATCTGGCCCTGATCACCTGGCTATCTGGGTTGTTGTTGGTGGTATATACTTGACTAGGATCGATATGCAATGACGTCGTGTATTTTGTGATAAATTGCATTTTTTTGGTTGGGGATTCATACTTGACCAGGGTGGATATACAATATCATTGTGTGTTTCATAATAAATTGCGTTTTCATGGATGAGAGCTTATATCTGACTAGAGTCGATATGCGATAATGTCGTGTATTTTATGATGTTTGGTCCAATCTTTGAGTGTGATTTGTATATAGATGCATAGTATACAGGCAGTTAAGCATCAAGTTCCATATTAGTTTTGGGTACTTTTACTTTACTTGGGTCTGTATACAATAGCATTGTGCATTTCAGCATCACATTGTGTTTCTCTGATGAGAGATATGCTTAACAAGTGTTGTTATGCCCAAGGTTGTTTCTCATTACATTAATCTCGTATTTGTGGTGGTGCTAGTTTGGAATACTGGATTGTTTTTACACCAAAACCAAAAAGGAGCCCATTTGAAAAGGTTAATCAATCATTTGAAGTTTGATATGTTTGCAAAGAGCGCATTTGTATTTAACACCTTTTCTCTGAAAAGGTACAAATTTTAAGTCTTCTTATTAGCAAAGTGTGCACTTTACGCACGTTTTGATGGCATTATGACCTCACTGTGGCCTTATGGTACATCTCTGGGGTTGATGATCAACTGTTGCCAATGATCCTGTTCTGCAAACAGTTCTTCTGAACCAAAAGCACATTTCTTACAGTTTCAGTTATAAAAAAGCTAAGGTTAATAAAGAAACAAAGAGAATCTCATTTGCGAGCGTTGCGTTCTTCACGTAAATTAGGTCATGCAACGCATGTCACGTAATTGCCTCTTATAGAGCATGGTGGCTGATTCTTTACTAGAGCCGGAATCGTTATTGTGAGCGGTTTAAAAGTTATTAGCTGCCAAAGTGCTAAGATCAAATCGACCTCCCCCCCCCTCTCCCCGGACATAGAAAGCAAAAAAAAGCCTGGGTCCTAATAGGGTTAAGCAGCACAAAGTGCGCTCAAACATAGGAACAGTATTAAAGTAATGTAAGATACACAGTAAAGTTTTCCACTACAGAGTGTATAAAGTATTTACTCTAACTCATTTTATGAGGTTTTAAAGTAAGTGCAGTAGCCTACCGGTACTACTTTTAGGCAAATGGTAATCAATTTTACAGAAAGTGGTTTTTATTTAATGTCATGCATAAGCTATTACATTTCAATTATTTAGAAAGTGGCTATTTTGCTGTTGATGACAATTTATCTTTGGAGGCTATTTTACATCACCATTCATATGTATTTAAAAGGTATATTGCTACAGTTCTTGCAGTGATCGATGCTGTGGAGTACTGGATAGTGTAAGTATGAGAACTGTCACTTGTGGGGTACCTCAAAGGTCTGCTCTTGGGCCGCTACTTTTTCTTTTATATGTTAATGATTTACCTTCTTCAAACTTTAAAACCACTTTATTTGCTGACGATACTTTGTTACAACTATCTGACTGTAATATCAAAAAGTTGGAAAAACTGGTGAACAATGAACTAAATAAAATAAATGCTTGGCTGAGAAATAATAGGATATCTTTAAATATATCTAAAACTAATTATATGCTCATTGACAATTATATCAATGCCTCAACTAATAAAAATTTTGAAATCAAATTGCAACAAAATGTAATAAATAGAGTTAGAAATGTAAAATATTTAGATGTGCTCATAGATGATGGTCTTAACTGGGAACCACATATAAAACAACTTTCTCTGCAACTTTTGAAATCCTCAGCTATAATATTTTGCTTACGTAACTTTGTCAATACTGAAACACTCAAATTGTTATATTATAGTTGGATTTACAGTCGTGTTCAATATGGTGTAGTGTATTGAATCAATAGAACAACATTGTAATATATAAGCTAAATTTGACATTATTTCGTAGGAATTTTGTATTCGCAGTTAGAACCAAAATATTTGTTTAGTAACGTGAGTCACATTCCCTGGGACTGAATAATGATGAATGATGGTAGTGATAAATAAGTTTTCTCCATGTGAAACTTGTTACTCAGTTTATGTTTGTCAGTGAAATGGAAAGCCTGTAAATAAATTGTGTATAGTATCAACAATATATAGTGCTCTACGATAAGACCTAAGTTAAGGTCAGCTGCAACGGAAGACATTACATATGGTATCATTTTATGGGGAACAGCAACCAACACTAGACAAAAAGAAATAGTTCTAAGACTTAACAGCATTGTTCGGATAATGACCTGGAGTAGGAAATTTAATCATGTTAGCGTACTGTATAGGAAGGTTGCACGCACCTGATCAAACGTCATCAGAATGTGCTTTTGAAATAGGTTTTTGAAATTCTAAAATCAACAAAAGTTTTTTTATGATGGACAATTTGATTTTAGAAAAAAACATGGTACTAATCATGCCGTCACCTGGCTTGTGGAAAACATTGTGGAAGCATTTGAAAATAAACAATTGGTACTAAAAGTATTTATAGATCTATTTAAGACATTTGACACAATTGATCACACAATACCACTCCAAAAATTACTACACTATGGCATTCGAGGACTGGCAAGTGATTGGTTTCGTAGTTATTTGTGTGGACGATCTCAACTCGTTCAACTGGGCAATACTTTATTTAATAAAAGATTGCTACAGTATGGAGTGCTCCAAGGTTCAATACTGGGGCCATTACTGTTTTTAATTTATGTGAATGATTTCCCTAACTGCACAAATAATGGAAATACAATCATGTTTGCTGATGACACTAACATTTTCTTTAAAGGAATGTGCTGTATATGTCTCTTTAGTATTGCCAATCAAGAATTAAAAAATATTGACTCCTGGTTGAATGCCAAAAAACTAACCCTAAATGTTAACAAAACAAATTTCATAGTTTTTCACACCCCAAACAGTCAAGCTTCTTCAAATAATCTTAGCCTTTATATAAGAAATATTACTATTAAAAGAGTAAATTCAACCAAATTTTTGGAAGTAACAATCCATGAGCATCTGAGCTGGAAGATGCGTATGGAGTGTATTTTAAAACACATTAGAATAAACTTTGGAAGAGTGAGAAAGGTGTCTTCACTTTTAAACAAAAAAACACTAATGATGCTTTACAACTCTCTGATAAAAAGCTATCTTACATACTGCATTTCCTCTTGGTATTTTGGAAATACAACTATGATTCATAAACTTCAATGCAGTGTGAACAAATTTATTTGATTAATATTCAATTTGAATTATAGGACATCTGTGACTTACACAATGAAAGCAAACGAAATATTGTCAATCGAAAAGTTATTTAAATTTGCGACTGCAAACTTTATGTATTGACATTTTAATAACCTATCACCGAATGTATTTGGACCAATTCTTGATCAAAGTATTTTAAAAAACAATACTAGAAAAACTAGAAATGGTTCAAATGTTTTTCCAAAATACTGCCGATTAAATTTAACCAAACCGTCTTTTAAGTATAAAGGACCTTTGATGTGGAAAAAAATACCTGATTCAATCAAAAACATTACACCCATTAAAGAATTTCATAAAGCACTAAAAACGTTCCTCTTAGAAACAACGTCCTAATTCACTGAGGGGTGTATGAACAATAAAATTGAAATAACTTTTGCCAGGTCTCAGATCATAGATTTGCCTATATCCATTTTGTTACCGATTTTGATTGTCTGAACTTTAATTGTAATATTAGGAAACATGAACATTCCTTCTCCCTCCTAGGCCACCACAACTTTGGTTTTATTTGTTACACAATGCCAGCCATCCCTAATAATGTTTCTTTAAACGAAACTCTTGCATCATCACCTTCTTGGCAATGCTGGCTTCTGGACACCATTCACTAAAAAACTTTTCAGCGTCTCACTATTTACGATAGCAGTCAAAACTATTGCATGCATATTAGGTAGGAGAGTACCAAATCAGTTTTTTCTTTTTCTGTTCTTTCAGGTGCAGCAACCGCACATTAATTTGATTCATTATATGTCTTACAAGTAAAAGTTGTGCGTCTTAACTAGGGATGTGGAAGCGGTTATTTTTCGACCGCTTCCAATTTCGCTTCCGCATCCACACCTACCGCTTTCACTTCCGCTTCCACTAACAAAAAATGAGAAAACGACCGTCGACAATTTTTTTAACTTTTGTGGGTCTGTAGCCTGCCTTCTTCTGCACTTCATCATTTTGAGGGGACAAAAACCTTCATTTATTGCTATTGCTTTACCTACTTCGTTTGAGCTTATTGTTCCGAACTACTCTGTGTTTCTTTAATTTAGATATTAGAAGTCGTGTTGAATCTAGAACAGTGCTTTCATTTGATTGGGTCACCTCCTCTGACCTCCTCCCCTCAATGACTTTGACATACCTACTTTTCTTCATCGCTCCTCTGGCAGTCGCTCATACCCTGACATCTCCTTTGCTCTTTTCTCTCTCGCCCTATCTTGCTCCTGGGAGGTGCTTCAGAACCTGTGTTCTGATAATCTGCGAATTCTACTAACCGTCCCTCTTTCTCTGGTCTTTCATCCCAACGAACGTCTCCTTTCCTCGAATTTTTGGAAAGCTTGTTGGAATGACTTTGCTTTTTACTTTGACTCTCACTGTCCTTCTGCATAGGAATACTCGTCTCTTTTTCTCTCCTTTGCTGCTGTTCTCTTTACTTCTATGACACTGAATGCCCTCCTTACGATCTGGTGCTCTGAACAGATGGCTCTGTTCCTTTGCCTTTTGGCAAAGACGGCACTGGCGTACTTGCCAACTACTCTCTCTGTGTCATCGAGGCCACCCTTTCCTTCTCAGCAAGCCCAGTATGCTCAGGTTTTTCCGCTGAAGCCTGCGCCATTCTGCAATCTCTTTGCTGGTCTCGGCAGCACCAGCAAGTCTGCCATTTCTCTCCTTCTCCTATTGTCTGACTCTCGCTCTGTCCTCTCCTTCATCTTTCCTTTTACCTCAATCTCTGTCAGAAGCTGTTTTCTCTCTCCTCCTGTTCTATCAGGCTACAATGGGTCCCCGGACACTCGTTTCTTCCGGACGACGATTCGGCTGATGAGCTGGCCAGATAGGGAGCGCTACTTGTGCTCTCAGCAATCCCTTGTAGTCTCTCTTCTCTTATCTCTGGTATCCACTCTTGTCTTTTCTCGGACTGGAAGCGTACTGTCTCATCTAAATTCTTTGACACACAGGCTCCCTCGATTTCCATCGAGGAACTTGTGCTTTTACGTCATGCTCGCTGTGTTTTCTCTCGCCTTCACTGCAACGGACACAGCCTTCTGTTAAGCTCCTATCTCTCTAGGATTGGCAGAATCGAAAATCCTTCCTGCAGCGCTTGCGAAACCCAGGACACCTCTCATCTCATTTTGCACTATCCAGCTACGGACACTTTGCGTCGCTCGCTCTTTGGTAATTTTCTGTCTCTGTACGACCTTTGGTCCAGGCCCTGGGAAGTTTCCCGGCTTCTGGGGCTCCACGGTCTTCTGCCATCAACCGATCCCTCCGAAGGGGTCGGGTAACCACAACAACAACAGCAAAACTGAAATTGCAGACGCACTATTACGTTACAAAGGGAGTTAGCAAATTCAGACGTTTTTAAAGTTGTAAGCAGAATTAGGCCTACGTCACAATCTGCAACTTGCTATCCCAAGATTTCAATACTATTTATATACACGGAACACCACTACAAATGAGAAATCAATACAGGTATACTGAAATAAGAAATAAATACCAGTAATTAATGAAGAACCTTCGTGGTCCCCTCACGGAACCCTTAAAACTCACGTAACGCAACTGCATGTTTTGCGAAACCCCAGTTGAAGAGCACTGATGTGGAATGATCAAGTTGTTTACGTTGTGAAAAATTTCTTTTTTAACGTTTTCAACCCCCTAACCAAGGTTAGTTAAGTTTAATCAAATCATCATTTTATTGGCTATGTTTCATTGTCCAAACTATCTTTTTCTTACCCATAATCGATATAAAATGTGATGCTGGTCATACTTTTTCTTGTTCTTTCGCGCTACTGATATCGCACGTTTGTTCATACTTATTGTGCAATTTCACCGTTTAATCCACATTAGGAAATGGACAAAACTTTTTCGCCAAGTTACTCTTCAAGTCAAATAGCCTATGTGGAAGCAGAAGCGGTAGATTTTTCGCGCTTCTGCTTCCACATCCCTGGTCTTAACGTGTACCGTTTGTTGCTGTTTCCTGTTTTTGGCTGTTGCTTTTATGTATTCTTTTGCGTCGCGCGCGTTTTATTGGCCAAAAAATAAATGTACATGTGATACATACATAAGTGGTTAACCACTTACGGCGGTTTTGCATTGAATTGAATAGCAGTGGTACCGTTTTTTGCAAATGAAATGAATATACGTGATAGCTGTTAAATGAACGTTAAATATGTTGTTTTACTGATATTAAGGAATGAATCTGAAGTCAAAGTAAAGTAATAGGTGCTAAGGTTTGCTTGTTATTGCTAATAGTTGGGCTAATTTTATGGGCTAAACATCCAGGCTTATTTGTAGCTAGCTGCTGTGAAGGCTTCATATTCGATAAACCAGCGTGTTTGGGAATGCTGAGTTTAAGTTAATTGTAATATGCAACTTATAAAGTATATTTAGTTGCATAAGCACGCTGAAAAGTTTTAAACTTAAATTATACTGTAGCCTAAATGATAAGACAGACATCTGTATCGTTTGTCATATGTTGAATTAGATATTGAGGCATAAAATCAATAATTTTTTGTCAATAGTGCATGCAGACCAGTCGTATTGATATATTAGATGTAGTTTTGTGACCTTAACTACTTTTTAGCAATTTTTTGGGCTTTTATCTAGGCTGCTGTATCAAGGGTAATTTAAAAATTTGCGGTACCAATTTATTTATTCATGCAAATGAGCTCCTGCTCTGTTTGCATGTCTTTCACCAGACGGGGCCAACATGACGAGTAGACTGCTTGGCCCCACCACCTGTTTGCCACATAAAGATGAAGGCATGCTCTTGAGTGCCTTGCTCAAGGGCGCAACAAGCAAGCTTGCTGGCAAGCTTACAGAACTGTTAGTAATGATCAGATAATGATTGTTTTTGCTAATGTACCGACGAGTATGTAATTGGTATAAAGTTTTTTAACTGAGAAGAAAATGGTATTTAGCTGGCACCATTGTTGGGGGCAATTTTTTTAACTGGCACATAGTACTAAGTTTAGACTAGCCAACTGAAAGACCTAATCTCAACCAAATTGCTTTTGATTAAATTTATTTGTTTTCGAGGATCCAACTAGCAATAATTCTTACCAATTTTTTTTGATAAATTTCTTATTAGTTTTCAAAATAATTCCCAAAGTTGTTGTTCGCGCTATACCGATGCGATGGCGTAGTGGTTAGAGCGTCCGCTTCGCAGTCGGTAGACCTGGGGTTCATTCCCTATGTCGAGTCATACCAGAAGACTTTAAAAAATGGCATCCACAGCTTCCCTGCTTGGCGCTCGGCATTTAGGGGAGGTTGTGGAGAACAAGCCGGCAAGTTCGCTTGTTGTGTCCTTGGGCAAGGCACTTAACGGGATGCCCTGCCTTTATGTGGAAGACAGGTGGCCCATAAACCTCGAAAAAGGCAACTCCCAAGCGAGTGCGGACTTCCCGTCCAAAGTATAGCGAAACAATTCGCTTTCTCGTGAATGGAGGATAAATATGGCAAATAAAACAAAACAAAACCTTTCCAGCATAAATTACAGCGTTTGGTCAGCCACTTTTTTTGAGAAAGTTTGGCAAAAATTATGCTACTGATATTTTAAAATAGTCTATATTTTTATAGTTTTTCAATAAAATTAGGAAGTGGCTATTTGGCTGTTGATGGTATTTTACCCTTGGAAGCTATTTTGCTGTTGCTGTTCATGTGTGTTTTAATAGTCATATTTGCTTCAATTCTGGCAATGATGTTGTAGATAGTGCAGCTGCCTTGAAATGCAATGGTTATGGGTTGGAATCTTAGTTGGCAGGTTACTTAGACAAAGGCAGTGTACACTGGAAGGAGGTTCTAATATGTGAATATATGGGGTATTGTACACTGTGGCAGAAAGTTCACTGGAGGTGCAAATTTTTAAAATTTGTTATAAAAAGTGAACAATCAAAAAATACCAAAAGCCACATGTTTAATACATCATTAAAATTGACCAATCACAAATATCTGACAGCAAAATAGCCTCCAAGGCCAAAATGCCATTAACAGATTAACAGCAAAATAGCCACTGCCATAAAACTACCCATCCCAGGGCTGGCACTATCCTGCTCCTCAGGCTTGACAAGAAACGCAGAGATCGATTGTTCAAGGCAGTTCAGACTATCGACTTTTTGCACTCTAGCTGAAAAGCATGGAGTATATTGAACAACCTAACTGGTAGATCATGCTGCTCTCCTCATTACTGTGCCATCTCAGCTAAAGCTATTGCATTCCAGCTGATAAGCAATGGCAGATACGAGAGTATTGATTGTGAGTCATCTCGACTCATGTCGCAAGAAGTGTCAGATCTTTGGAGGGCCACTCCAACAAGTCCAGTGAACATCTCGGAAAGTTTTACCTTTTGGAAGTTGGCTGCTGCTCTCAAACACCTGAAACCAGGAAAAGGATCCTGGCCCATATTATATTTGCTCAGAGCTAATAATCCATGCTGGAGCTTCACTGAAGTCTTGATTGTGTGGCTTTCTTTCTTCCTGCCTGTGCCACCTCAAAATTTCAAAAGTCTGGAGAAGAGCACTGATAGTGGTGATCCTTAAACCCAAGAAGCCTGTAGAGGATCGAAAAGCTGTCGTCACCTCTCCTTGCTTTGCATCCCCTAAAAGATCTTCGAAAGGCTCGCACATGCTTGTGTTAAGCCAATTGTTGACCCATGTCTCCCTAGGGAGTAGACTAGGTTCTGATGGGGAAGGTCAGCTGAGGATCAGACTGTTTTGCTTACTCAAAGCATCGAGGATTCGTTTGAGGCCAAGAAGAAGGCTGATGCCGTGTTTGTTGATCTGACTGCTGCTTATGACACCGTCTGGCACTGTGGTCTCACCTACAAGTTGCTTAGGCTTCTACTAGATAAGCACATGGCCTGGATGATCATGGAATTTGTTCGGAATAGAAGCTTCACGCTCACTACTGGTGACAGCAAGCAAAGCAGGTTAAGACATTTGCAAAATAGTCTCCTTCAGGGATTGGTCTTGGGCTCCTCCTTTTCATTATCTACATACACAACCTGCCTTCCATGACTTCTCAGAGGTATGCGTATGCTGATGACTTGGCATTGCTGTATGCTTGCCGATATTGCAAGGCTGTGGAGGACACTTTAAGCCAAGACATGACTACACTAACAGCTCATCTCCAGACTTGGAGGCTGAAGCTCAGCAATACAAAAATGGTGACGGCAGCCTTTCATCTTAACAACAGAGAGGCCAAATGTGAGCTTAATGTTTGCAACAATGGCAACCTATTGCCATCCCGTCCAGCCCCAACATATCTTGGGGTGAAGCTGGACAGGTAGCTCACTTTCCATCACCACCTTGAGGCTTTGCACAAAAAACTCTCCATCTGAGTTGTGCTGCTGAAGTGACTTGCGGGATTTGGATGGGGTGCAGGTGCCAAGACATTGTGCATCTCTGCTCTTCCCTTGGCCTACTCCACAGCTGCGTACTGTGCACCAGTTTGGTGTTGTAGTATGCATACTCGCCTTATTGACAGCATCCTTAATTGACTGCAATTGGTACTTGATGCATCACCTAGGTAAATTCTAGCAAAGTCAGCAGTATCCAAATATTAGGAGAAAGTATCAGAGATCGCCCTTTATTACCTCAGCATACCAGCAGTTTAGTCTAAACGTTTTTAAAATAGCTTATTATAGGAATTGAGTAAAAGACATTTGCAAGGTGTAGGCATTGCCTTCTGCCCCATGGTTACACTTTTAATTGAGAGAAGAAGGATAAGAAGTCCTATTGGTCTATGCATGGTCTTAACCAATATTTAAGCATGTTAGTGATTGTATCATTCTGCCATTGCTTTTCAGATAATGCTGAATTGATATGGTGTTAAGTAATTTTGTGACAAAAGCTGAATAATTTGTTTGCATTTGTTATTTTTTCCTTGGGAAAACACTAAATTATGGAAATTTTTAGTGAATTATGAAATCACTAAATCATGGATATGTATATTAAACATAAAATCACAGAATTTCATTTCAAAAGAGAAATTACTGACTTAAGAAAATACAAAAAGTTATTTAACTAAAATGTAGAAATCACAGAAATATGAATATTAACTGAAGTAGTTAAAAACTAAAAGTAAAACCACCCATTTGGTATAACTAGAATTAGATAATTGACTGGAGTTATTAATGTTAAAATGTTTTCATATTTTTACAATTTCGATAATTTAATTGGTGTTTTCTTCCATGTTTCCGTAATTCTTTAAATTTTTATATTTTGTGTTTTCCATTCAATGTAGGCCCTAATTTGGTTATTTAAGAAAAGTGATACACTTTTTGTAATTCAATATTTATTGTTGTGTGCATTTTTGAGCTAGTAGAATTTTTTTTGGTACTTTTGGGAGCAAATTTACCATTGGTTTGGATGCTTTTTAAAACTGTTGTCTGGCAACTTTGACCATGAGTATACTGAGTGCAGAAGAATTATAAATGCCTATAGTGTGCTGAATTCATCCTCAAGGCTTTATTTGAAGCTGGGTTGGTTTATTGTTTGCAGTTTATGTTATCTATTTGAGCATACATTAGTTTGTTCCCATCTGCTGTTATCAGCAGAGTAGCTAGAGGAGTAAAGTAGGCAATCACCCTCTCAAAAGACTTATAAAAACATCATGTTGTATATATTGTCTAGTGCTCTTTAAAACAAGTCATCATTTTAGTGTAATTTCATCAAATATCTTAAACCCTTTGTGGTCCAATTGAATTTACTATTTCAATCAGTCTAGATCCAAAATCTTTATCTCAATTTTTTTGAAAGATGATCATGTGTCGATTTTATGCAAAAATTATGTTTTACACCCTTACTACTAAAAAATTAAATTCAAGTTATTTTAATTAATCAATTAAAGTCCAAATTGATAAAAAATCTTTCTTTGGATTTGTTACATACAGTTTGGACTTCTTAGAAAGGTAACAAAATAAATGCATGTGTGACATGAGTTTGGACCAAAGAACAAAAATTATTTTTGCATTCAAGATGGTTAGTAGGACCGCAAAGGGTTAAAATTTGTACAATATCACTGATTCTCACCAAAATTCTGCAAAGTTGTAATAATAATCAAAAAAAGGGTGATGACTAAAAATAAAATCCAAGAAAAAAAATTTTGTCCCGATGCCCTCAGAGGTTTTTAGCTGTTTGCATCATGTGGCTGTAGTTCTTACACAAAATTTTAGATATGATATCTATGTTTTTATGTTTAGAAATTAAAGAATTTTTTTCTCATTGAGTCACTTACATTTTAACAACTTATAACTATTTACAAACATATTAAATGCATAAAACAGTAATGAAAAAATTTAATCCAATAAATCTACCAGAAAAGTAGCAACTACTTGAGTAAGTGATCTGGCTTTACAAAGTTTTCAACCTAAACTGTGGTAACCCTTTTTGAGAGTCTTCAAAAATAGTTTTTCTTAATCCCCTAATATGGTGTTTCCTGAAGTGGACCCTTTTTTGTAGTGATGCCCTTGCCTGCATCACACAAGCAAACCTTTACCTTGGTCAGTAATGTAGCTAGTAATCGACAAAGAAGTTGGCATCTTTAAAAATCCCTGCCTGCATCTTAGGGTATGTGGTGCAAGCACTCCTAATTAGGAAGTGCTGGTTTAAAAAGTTGCTGGACAAAATTGCTCAAAAAATGGAATTTCTTTCTACTTTTACTACTTGTTTACTTTGCAACCATTTTTTTACTTTTATTGAAGTAAAAATACCTATCAGTACTTCCTACGTGGTACTTGATTATTTTTTGGGACAAAAAACTATACAGACGAATCCGGTTAATTGCATAACGGATAATTGCATAATATGTTTTATTGCATAAGAGTTGTAAATCCCCAACCTATTTGTTTGTTTATACTAATTTTGGATAAATGCATAATCTGCTTAATCGGATAAAATAGTTTGGCAAGTTGACTATGCAATTAACCGGATTCGACTGTACTTGTACTCAAGTTGATTTTGCGGCCACTTTGACCACTTCTGTTTACTACTGCACCAGTAACATTCGTCAATGCAGGTAATCAGTGAGTTTTGAATGGCATTTTTTAGAGACATACAAAACTACCCCTAGTTTTATGTAATTTAGAGACGTGCATGAGAATATTAGGAAAGAAGTTTGTTTTTTAAATTGAGAAAATGGGAGGAAATAATTTCATATAGTAAAGGAACTAAAAAATCTTTTAATGTAAGTGCTGGTATTACCTCCCTGAAAACCCTTTTTTAAGAGACATTCAAAAAGATGTAATAATTAATATTATTGGCAAAGCTAGAGTGCAACAGAATGTGTAAGAAGAAAAGTGTTAAAAAACCAAAGTTTCAAAAAAAAGATATGATAAAAACCGTTCATATTGTGCATCTAACTCGAACCAGGTTTCAAACAAATACACTCAACGTTGGCAACTAGTTGCTTCCGTTACAACCAAATTTAGCGGATGCTGCTGAAGTTTCATTTGTTAGAAATTTACTGATGAATGATGAAGTTGTGGATTCTAAGTAACTTTTCTCCACTTGTGCTATTACATCACTTAGTAGCTAAATCATTTGTGATAGCTCTGCAGATTTGCATCAAGGGAACTGATGTTACAGCAGCAGGTGTTGTAAACAAATTTCCTCCACTTCTCAATTTAAAAAGCGAGAGCATTATTGTAGGCTTTTTTCTTGTTTTCATTTAATATTTTATGTGATTTTTGTCAGCAAACCATTTAGACCTTTAGGGCATGCTCATAGCTTCACAGCTTAAGAGTTTTCACTCTTAAGCTATGTGTCAAAGAGATTTTTTGAAGGAAAAAAAGCTTTTTTCTTTTTTGCACTGGTGTTGATGAGTTTTGGGTGTGTTTTGTTACTTCCCAGGAGCGTTGGTGAAAGTTCTGTTGTTTTGGGACAAAGATTTTGATACAACTAGCAAGGATTATATTTCTAGGAAAATATTTATTTCAATAGATATTGTAGGTCCAGTTTACGATGAATTTAAATTGTGTGGTAAAAGCGTTGGAAAACTTAGCTCCTTTACATTTAGCAGCAAAATGGGACAATGTTGGCTTGTTAGTAGAACCATCTCCTCCACATACTGTCAAAAATGTGTTACTGACAAATGATTTGACTGAGGGCGTGATGAAAGAAGCTATCAAATATAAAACAGATTTAATTGTGTCTTATCATCCACCATTGTTTCGACCATTGAAACAAATAACAAACAAAAGTTGGAAAGAACGTTTAATAATCAAAGCTCTTGAAAATAGAATTGCCATCTATTCCCCTCATACAGCGTGTGATGCTGTTAGAGGTGGTGTTAATGATTGGCTTAGTAAGAGTTTGGGAGAGTTGCAAAAATCAGATCCCATTGAATTGTCCAATGATCACAGGCAATTCAAATTAGTAAAAATATTTTCAAACAGCGAAGAACCTGATCTGCTGTCATTGTGCAAAGATCTTTGCCAGAAATATAAGTTACAAGTTAAAAATTGTAATGACAACTCTGAAATTGAAGTAATTTGTGGAAAAAGTGATGTTGAAAATGTAATATTGGGTCTTCCAGATTCACCTTCTCTTGATGTAAAAATAATAGATGTGTGTGCTCAACCTTTGTTTGGGTTTGGAATGGGCAGACTCTGTTATTTGCAAAAGTCAACCAAAATTAAAGATTTGGTGGCAAGTATTAAATCTCATTTGACTCTCAAGAATGTACGAGTGGCATTTGGTAATGAACGAAGCATCGATGACTTTGTGAATACTGTTGCTTTGTGTGCTGGTGCAGGCAGCTCTGTTTTAAGGGGAGTCAAAGCAGATGTTTATTTAACTGGGGAAATGTCTCATCATGATGTGTTAGATGCTGTGTCTCATAATATTACTGTGATTTTATGTGAGCACAGCAATACAGAGAGAGGTTTTCTCTGTGACTTCAAAACATCATTGTTAAACGAACTATCAACCAATGAAGTTGAAGTGCATGTTTCAGAAGTTGATAAAGATCCTCTATGTGTTTTTTAATTAAATTGTTATGAAATGCTCAATTGTTTGAGCTTATTTTTAGCCATGTCCACTGACCACGCAAATAACATCAAACTTTCTACAAATTATATTAATGCTAGAGACAGAGAGATCCAAAAAATCTGGTTTTGTCCCCATTGACAAAAGTGGCTTCGCTTTAGTGTTTCTTGCAATTTCAAAGACTGAGTGCATACCAATAGAAAATTCAGTGATGGGCACAAAATATGGAAACTGGGTTTATGGCAGATTTGCAAAAATAAAGAGTTGCAGCTAGGCTGGCAGTGCGTTTTGTTTGCTCGAGATGTAGAGGAATAATGGAAGAAATGGTAGATTCGATTGAAAAGCTGTGCAATGAAGAGGAGGCTGTGAGTGGGTTTTGTTATTTGGGAGACAGACTAAATTCTAGTGATGGTTGTGAAGCGGTAGTCACAGCAAGAATAAGAATTGGCTGGGTAAGATACAGGGAATGTGGAAAGTTATTACTTGGAAATAGGCTTCTTCTGAGGATGAAAGGTAAAGTTTATCATTGTTGTGTAAGATCAATACTGTATGGAAGTTAGGCATGGTGTTTAACCTTTGTCTGGTCGCATAGGTACAATTGTAATTTTTATGATTTTATATTGAAATCGTAATATTTCTAGAAGTAGTAGAGACCCTAAATTTCTGACATCTTTACGTTTTTGTGTTAGTCTATGTTAACCAAATTTCAAAAAAAAATGTTTATGCGTTTTTGAGTTAGGGGTCAAGTTGTTTTTGCACCGATAATAGGCTGCATAGTTACAATTGTACCATGATATAATTTGTTTGCAATTGATGCAAAAAAATTAACCAATTTATGTTTTTGAATAAGAATATTGTTTTACAATAGACACCGCTTATTAAGCCCACGGTATATGAGCCCACCCGCATATTAAACCCAAATTTGTCCGGCCTGGAATTCTTCCATTTGACTGTGTATTAACAAAACTTGTTTAAAAAGCCCAAATTACGCTATCAATAACCTATGAGCCAACTTACCCTTGATGAATTTGTACGAAAATAAATCTGTTTTGATGGTAATAATTACTGTTTTGTTTTAAACACGGTTCTTGTGATAAATTAGTGCTGTTCTTTATCCAAAATGATAAAAATTTTGCTATTGTAGTAGTGCTTTTGAAATGCGTCAAGTTTAAAGGAACCGTCAGTAACTGCGCGCGTAGTGCAGTAGTAGTGCGTTAATTGCATGCGAGGGTACATATGCGGCCCCTTCGATTGTAACTATCAAATTTTTTATAATCCGAATATTGTTTTCTTTACAAATTTTTGTGTACAATGTAATTAGCGTTAAACATTTGATCGTTATTACAATTAGCCAGAAATATTTTAGCTCAAAATATTTGGAAAAAGTCGTCGGTCGGTCAACAAGCTCGAAATCTTCCGGTCCCGAGGCAATCTTAATAAGCGGCGTCTACTGTATTACTGAATGAGAACAAAACAGTTTATCTCAAACATGAACAAAAAATATATAGAGATTGTTTATTCATTACAAGCTATGCACGTTATTTTTGATGGTGAATGTTCATTGCATACATGTTGCCTGCAAACCACACAGCTTTTTCTGATCTTCCTATTGTTTCTGCATCTGGTCTCGGCAGATGTAACAACTGCTGATGATAGTAGTTGCTCCATGACAACCATGAGGTACATGACGGCTAGCTACTGCTTCTGGTGGTGTCACAATGCATCATCCAAGCATCATTTCTTCTGCACCTCAAACAAAATAGTTTTTCATCAAAATTTGGTTGGTACTGTGAGCTTCAATCGAAGGCGTACATAGCATATTGGCAAGCTCTTTGAGGAACTTTCTTCACTGATCCTTTGACTTCATCCCTGGATTGTGTATTCCATAGATGACATAAGATGCTAAGCCTGTGACATCAACCATATCATAGAAAAAGGCCAGAGGCCAACGCAATGTTAGTCTTTTTACAGTGTATTTATCCAGCATTTTATCCATTTTGTCGACTCATCCTTATGTTTTGTTGTAGTATGATACTATCTCTGGTTTGGGTGATTGCGTCTCTGCAGTTTCTCCTATCATGTTCTATTTTTTCTTTGGCACATATGAACAAATTGTTGCGACACAATAGTAGGCGAAGTTGGCTGAGTAAACAGATCTTTCCTTTGCGGGCTGCATGTTGTTTGGCAGAAACCTTTTGTTTTTTTCAATAGCACCAACTAAAGTCATATTCCAGGAGTTGAATACCTTAGCAAGTTCCAAAGTTGCAAAGAAATTATCAGTAGTGATATTTCTTCCAGAGCCTTTGTACGAGCCAAACAGAATCAGAACTGTTCGCTCACCAACGTTTACTTGTTGGGGACCATTTGTTGGTTTTCCAGTATGAAAGTGACCTTGAAGTAGGTAGGCGTTTGATGCATTACAAGCCCAAAAAAACCTTCATTTTATATATAGCCGATTTATTTGGTATGTACTGTGTAAATTTAGTATGACCTCTAAACGGACACAATTGTTTGTCAACGATGATACATTGAAACGGCTTGTAGGCTTTTTCCAAATTTCTTTTTAGCATAGTCCAGATGTCTCGCACTGGTGCAGCTGTTTGTACAAGTAGCTTCGTTGTCAAATCTAATCAAGCTTAGCATCATTTTGAATAAATTACAAGACATAGATGCATGAATCAAAGGTAAAGTATCAGCTTTCTACATATTATATAGGTTTTTTTTGTTTTGTCAGTGCACTCCAGCTACAATTAGTATACCAATGATGCCCTCCGATCAGCTTCGGTAAATGGCTGAAATGTTTTTGATGGTAGCCGTCCAATGGCATCAGAAGACCTTTTCAAATTATTGTTTGAAGCATCACAATATCTCTTGATTTGTTTGTCGTATTACAATGTCGCAAATCTGGACTCATTATTGGCTCGAACAACTCTTGGTGTAAGTAGATTACTGGTGGCTGAAGGTTCACCTTTTTGTCGTAGGATGTTGCGAGATCTAGTTTGTGCACTTGGCAATGGATCGCTTCTCCATTCATTATTATCCTTAGCTATCCAAGAGCTATTGACATTTTGAGACCCAGGAACAGGGTCATTCTCAATCCTTTCATCTAAGTCTTATTCTTCTTGCTCTGACCATTTCGTGTTTGATATTGGAGTCTTCTGCAGTACTGCAGGTGGAATATAATTTTCGTTGTTAGATGCAACATAACGGTCATTTTGTCTTTAAAGTCCAAATCTTCAACCATTTGTCTTAATTCTTCGACCATATATATTTGTGAAGAAATAAAAAAGCAAAATCGAATAATGCAATCTTCCAACAAAAAATGCTGTATAACATATGGTTTTTAGACCATTATTATAATACTAGTCTCCTTTGTCTTGTCCTTTCATTACGGTAAATACAAGATGCAGCTTCACTAATCACTATCACTCATTTCAACCAGCAAATAAAAACTAGGAAATTGAATATGAATGAAGTATTTCTAAGTTTAACCTTAAACAACATGTATATAATAAATTGGACCCACATCAGTCGCGGTCTGGTCAGCTACTGTCAAGAACGCTGAAATAGTTACCAGTAACCATGGGCGTTTATGGGGGAGGGTGCTTACCCAGTACGGTACCGAATTTACTGTGCTAGTTGCCCACAGACTAATTACACTGCCCCTCTTCAAGCCCACATCACCCTTGCCACTTTGCTTACTACATGATTTGTCATAACTTATGGTCTGGCTAGAAAAAAGCAAAAGTATGATTTGACCTGTACGAAGTGGCATAGCAAAAGTTTTTGTTTATTTATGTAAATAAGGCGCAGTTTTCTGGTCCACAGGGGTATGGCCCAATGGTCCCCTTATCTATGCCCGCATATGCCGTGATTTATTTGTACAGCATATCAGAGAATTTGGGATGGGCATTGGGCAATGCCATTAGCCCATAGTTCAGTTATTCAGTACAATGAGCCATACATGATTAAGCATGTTACAAGGTTTTGGCTACAATTTTCATTCACTGCCGCCTTAGGCTCTAGCCTAGAAAGCCTATATGGGAAATCCGGCCCTGTGCTTGCTTCTTTGGATTTTTGGTTGAAACTGACTACTGATTGATTAAAGTTGGAAGACAACTGACAACCAAGTTACTGAAACAAGTAACAGCATCAACGCACACTTTTATGAACTAAATAGCTGATAATGATACGCAATTTCAGTATCTGAATTAGTTAGCATTGTTATGACATCACAATATACTTTATCTGCGCATTACTAGATTATGTGTCGTTGTTTTCAAAAGCTAACCGCTCAGACAGACTAAATATGTCACAGAAAGTACACATACTGTATACTGAGAAATTCTATATAAAACATGAAGGTACAGTTGTACCTATGTGGCCTGTTACAAGCATTATCGTACATAATACAAGCTTATGGGGCAAGGACTACTGACTTACAACGTGCTAACTAACCAAGCTTTTAAAAATAAAAGTGTCAAAAGTTTATTTTAAAAATTTAATAAATGCACTCAGTGGTGGATTTAGGGTGAAGCAAGCGAAGCACCTGCTCCTGGGCTCCTTCTATGACAAGTCCTATGAACTGCTTTTGGGCCATTCAAAATAGTGTTGATGTCCAAAACAAAAAGATCTCTACTGGTAACTTCCCAGCCGACATTCCAGTTTTGAACGAGATTATGTACTTCCACCCTTCAAATTAGTAATGATCTCCAGAAAAAAAGCAAAGATCTATTGAGTACTTGGCCAATAGGTGACCCCTCATGAGATCTTGTCTCAGGCCTCTAAAACCCTTAGGCCCAATCTACCACTGAATGCACGATTCCTAGTCTGAAGTCAAATTTTCCAATATTTTTAGCAATTGTATAATGTTCACTTGCTAAAATGTAGCCTGTTTTTAGATTGCAGCCACGCTACGACACACCTGGAATATTAATTTGTCTCAGCTAAATATACCTGTAAGAAACAAATGAACAGGCCCGCACGCTATTTGATGCTACAGGCAAATTTTAACATGCAAGAAATAGGAACCGAGCGAAATGAGGCGTTATCGGCGAATTAACATTACAAAGCAAAGCTGTATGTGGAAGCAGTTATTTCGTCAACCGCTTCCACTAACAAAAAACGAGAAAATGATCGTTGACAATTTTTTTAAACTTTTGTGGGTCTGTAGCCTGCCTTCTCGTACACTATCGTTTTGAGGAGACAAAAACCTATCCATACATTGCTATTACTTTACGTACTTCGCTTAAGCTTATTGTTCCGAACTACTCGGTGTTTTTTCTTTTTTTAGATATTGGAACTTGCGTTGAATGTAGAACAGTGTTCTTTATTGGTCTTCAACCTTTTTGTCGTCGCGTTTGTGATGTACTTTCGCGTTTATCACGGAACCCCCACTAACAAAAATTTATAAACCACGAATTGCCTGTCAGAAAATCAAGTATTTAATTACTACACTTGAAAAAGTAATTAAATACTTCATTGAATAAACAGTTATTACAAGTTTCTTGACTACCTGCAAACACTTTTACAACAGTTTAATGCTTCTTAAATCGAAATTGTATGGCTACATATTACAGCTCTCGACAATAACCTCCCGTCACAACAAAAAATTACAACGATATAGCGCGGATTTTCCCTCTCTATCCTCAACTAACTCTGACTTTGAGTTAGCATTAACTCGAATCATCAATGCAGATCTTCTGTCCGTCCCCAAAACACGTATTGACTCCAATCTTTCTGAAAGTGAAGTGCGAAATTTCTGTCGTATATGCAGTATATAAAGCGAGCAAAATTGAACTGCACCAATTATCAGCCACCTCAACGTCGTGGTGCCTTCCCCCACCCCGTTTGAGTTGTGTCTAAATGGCTGTTGGCCTTCCCGAGGGTCCCAGTTACCCCGGGCACCCCCCCGCACAAACCATTTTTTGCCTTACTGCCCCAGAAGGGCAGCACGCAGCCTCTTTAGAATCGGTTTCTTGTCTTCTACCTTTCTCTTGCCCTTCTTCTTATTCTTCTCCTTGTCCTGATGAGCGGCAGCGTTTATCCTAACCCTTGCTCAGTCTTTCCCTGCTCAGTGCGCGCTGGAAATGTGACCTGGGAGGTAGGTCGGGGCAATGCTGCACCTGCTTCAAATGAGTCCATTTAAAGTGCTCACTACTCTTCTTTCAAGATTCAGAACTCTTGGTAGCTCTCACTCCTGGAACTACCCTCCCTGTTGCTTCTGGAGATCCCATACCTGCCAACACTGTGGCTTTGTCTTCGGACTCCTCCAGCTTGTATACCTCCACTGCTCAATCTGGCCCCCTCTTCTAATGCAGCACTCCCATCCCATCCTCGCCTTCAAATCTCTTATCCCTCTTTCGCCCACTTCGTATCTTCTCCCTCTGCACCCTCACCAACACATCATGCTTCTGGCTGTTTCTCTATCCCTTCTGCTTCCTCTTTCCCCTTGACTCCCTCAGGGTTCTTCAATGGAAAGCTAGGGGTCTCCGAGCCAGTAGCACTAAACGTCTACACTTTTTTGTCTCATCCCGTTGACCTTATTTGTATGGAGGAATCTAACCGTAATTTGTCTTTTTTCAGATCCCTGGATTCTCTGCTCTGCTATCTGATTGCACCTACTCCCGACGTGGTATTTTTTCTACTGATGCCACACATGCTAGCGGCGGCGTCATCATTTTCGTCAGGTAGAGCTTATCCTTCTCTCAATTTTTTACCTCCTCTCTCTTCGCTTGACCCCTACTCTGAATATGTAGGGGTCAACATTTCTCTAAACGACTCCTCGCTCTTATTCCTCAAAGTTTATGTTCCCCCTATTCGCTCTTCTCCAAGAGATAGCAGAACCGACTCCTTTTTTCCCTCCATTGTTCCCATTTTCAGAAATCTCTTCATTCTGGGGGACTGTAATTACCATCACCCTCTCTGGGAATCAAAAGGTACTTCTGACCCCGTGGGGAGGAAGTATTTGATTGGATCATCTCCTCAGTGACTCTAACATACCTACTTTTTTCAATCGCTCCTCTCTTGGCATCTCCTTTGCTCCCTCCTCTCTAGCTTCAGGACTTGGGTTCTAATCAGCTGCCAATTCTACAAACTGTCCCTCTTTTACTTCAACGAACGTCCCTCTTCCTTCAATTTTCAGAAAGCTCGTTGGGATGACTTTGCTTCTTACTTTGACTCTCACTGTCCTTCTGCAGAGAAATACGCGTTTCTTTTCTCTGCTGCTGCTCTCTTTGGCACTGAATGCCTTCCTGGCGATCTGGTGCTCTGGACAGACGGCTCTGTTCCTTCCCCTTTTGGCAAAGGCGGCTGTGGCGTACTTGCCAACTGCGCTCTCTGTGGAACTGAGGCTACCCTTTTCTTTTGAGCAGGCCCAGTGTGTTCAGGTTTTTCCGCTGAAGCCAGCGCCATCCTGCGAGCTCTTGTTGTTGATTACCCGACCCCTTCCGAGGGATGGGGGCATGGCGGAAGACCATGGAGCCCCAGAAGCCGGGCAACTCCCCAGGGTCTGGACCAGAGGTCATAGAGAGACAGAGAGTCGCCAAAGAGTGAGCGGCGCAAAGAGTCCGTAGCTGGACAGTGCAGAATCAGATGAAAGATGTCCTGGGACGGGTGTCCACAGGCGCTGCAAGAAGAATTCTCGATTCTGCCAATCCTGGAGAGATAGGAACCTAAAAGAAGGCTGTGTCCATTGCAGCAAAGACGAGAGAGGACACAGCGAGCATGACGAGGGAGCACAAGTTCCTCAGTGGAAATCGAGGGAACCCGTGTGTCAAAATACTTTGAGGAGACAGTACACCTCCAGTCCGAGAAAAGAGGAGAGAGACTACAAGGGATTGCGGAGGGCGCAAGCAGCGCTCCCCGTCTGGCAAGCTCATCAGCTGTGTCGTTCCCCGGGAGAAACGAGTGTCCGGGGACCCATTGTAGCCTGATAGAATAGGAGGAGAAAAAGGACAGTTCCTGCCAGATCTGCCACAGAGTTTGAGATAACAGGAAAGGTGGAGGAGAGAACAGGGTGACGAGAGTCAGACAGTAGAAGAAGAGAAGAAAAATGGCAGACTTGATGGTGTTGCCGAGACCAGCAAAGAGCGTGCAGAATGGCGCAGGCTTCAGCGGAAAAACTGGAACAAACTGCACCAATCAACAGCCGCCTCAACGTGGTGGTGCGGTCCCCGGCCCCGTTTGGGTTGGGTCGAAATGGCTGTTGGCCTTCCCGAGAGTCCCAGTTACCCCGGGCACTCCCCATTTTTTCGCTATGCTGCCCCCTGAACGACCGCAGAAGGGCAGCACACAGCATCTTTGAAATCGGTCGCCTGTTCTCACTTTTTCTTCTCTCCTGCCTTACTCTTGCCCTCCTTCGTCTCCTCATTCTTCTTCTTCTCCTGATGAGCGGTAACGTTCATCCTAACCCGGGCCCCATCTTTCCTTGCTCTGTGTGCGCTGGAAATGTGACCTGGCGGGGCAAGTCAGTGCAATGCTGCGCTTGCTCCAAATGGGTCCATCTGAGGTGCTCACAACTTTCTTTATCTAATTTCAGAGCTCTAGGCAGCTCTCACTCTTGGAGCTGCCACCCCCCCCGCCGTAACACTGTGACTCCCCCCCTCCTCCGACACGTATACCTCCACTGTGGAATCTGCCCCCTCCCCCTCTGCTAATGCTGCGAGCTCTTTGCTGGTCTCGACAGCACCTACAAGTCTGCCACTTCTCCTCCTATCTTGTTCTGTCCTCCACCATTTTTCCTTTTACCTCAATCTCTCTGGCAGTAACTGTCTTCTCTCTCCTGTTCTATGGGGCTACAATGGGTCCCCAGACACTTGTTTCTCCCGGGGAACGACCCGGCAAATGAGCTGGCCAGGCGGGGAGCGCTGCTTGTCCCCTCTGTAATCCCTTGTAGTCTCCTATCTCTCGTATCCATCCACAGTTTTTCTCAGACTGAAGGCGTACTGTCTCATCTAGATTCTTCAACACGCAGGTCCCCTCAATTTCCACTGAGGAACTTGTGCTCCTTCGTCACGCTTGCTGTGTTCTCTCTCGTCTTCGTTGTGACGGGCACAGCCTACTGTTGTGCTCTTATCAATTTAGAATTGGCAGAATCGAGAATCCTTTCTGCAGCGCCTGCGGACACTCGTTCCAGGACACCTCTCATCTCATTATTCACTGTCCAGCTACGGACTCTTAGTGCCGCTCACTCTTTGACGACTCTCTACGACCTCTGGTCCAGGCCCTGGGGAGTTGCCCGGCTACTGGGGCTTGATGGTCTTCCGCCATGGCTCTTCTCTCGGAAGGGGTTGGGTAACAACAGCAAAATTGAAATTATGGACGCACTATTACGTAACAAAGAGAGTTAGCAAATTCAGACGTTCTTAAAGTTGTAAACAGATTTACGTCATAGTCCGCAATTTGCTATCACAAGATTCCATTACTATTTATATACACGGAATACCATTACATATAAGAATTCAATATCCTGAAATAAATACTAGTAATAAAGAACCTTCGCGGAACCCTAAAACTCACAAAACACAACTCTTATGTTTTGCAAAACCCCTGTTGAAGAGCACTGATGTAGAAGGATCAAATTTTTTCCGTCGTGAGTAATTTCGTTTTCAACACCCTAACCAAGGTTAGTTAAGTTTATTCATATCATTTTATTGCCTACGTTTCTTTGTCCAAACTATCTTTTTCTTATCTACAATGTATAATAATATACATTGTAGGTATATCGGTATAAAATGTGATGCTAATTATACTTTTATCTTGTTCTCTCGCGCTTCTAATATCGCACGTTCATTCAGATTTATTGTGCAATTTTACCGTTTGATCTACATCAGAAAATGGACAAAACTTTTTCGCCAAGTTACTAATCAAGGCAGATAACCTATGTGGAAGCGGTAGATTTTTAGCGTTTCCGCATCCCTGGTTATAGGTGATTTGTATGGTAGTCAACTGTACTGTGTGATTGTATGTAACAGTTTAATTTGATTTATTTGTAACCGAGTGTCTGTCGTTTTTTTTCGTGCTGCTGCAAGACGTCACATTAAACGTTGTACAAGCTTTTTGTGATATGGCGAAGCGCAGTGTAATGAAATAATAAAGCTGGCTACTAGCATGGCTGCAACATTACAAGATCGCAATTTTTTATCCAATGCAAACAGTGTTAAACGTTCGTATCGCCATATCAACGGTAACATCTAACAGCGTTAAACTTGTTGC
The DNA here is from genome assembly GCA_963675345.1 of Trididemnum clinides. Taxonomy (NCBI): domain Eukaryota; kingdom Metazoa; phylum Chordata; class Ascidiacea; order Aplousobranchia; family Didemnidae; genus Trididemnum; species Trididemnum clinides. Next base: position 9,375,256 of record OY776290.1, read on the forward strand.
TAGCGCTAATGCTGGCAGCAATTTTCCAGAAGTTAACCAAGTGGTGAGCGAAATGTGTTGCTGGTGTTAGTTTATCATGGTTTTTCGATTCTCGTCATGTACTCTTGACAACTGCTTGTTGCGTGACGATAGTTACCAGCACTGAAGCGAAACTGAGCAAGCTCACAGAAAAGCATTTTGAAATGATTGGGATTTTGCAAGGGAATAATAACGGTTGATGGAAAAAAAAGCTTGAAATTTTTTTCAACCTGAGAGTATATTCCTGGTACTTAGCGTTAACTTTTTAAGCAGTTCGCGCTAACGCTGACGGCGTCAATTTATTTTCTTTACGAGTACAACACCAACTGTGAAGTCATAAAATCTAAGGCCTATCTTCACTGCCTATTTACAAATCAAAACACATAATAAACCCCATATAATTACCAAAATTTCATGTGGAGCGTGAATGACTACCGTTTTTATAGCCTATCGATGTACAACATAAATCCACTTGCGAAGATAATTAACTGTCACGTAACTAGCATAGGGGTTCTTAAACTCTTCGACACATGTCCCACCCCCTTTCGGCAATACCAACAAATCCCGTGCCCTCTTTTAGACTTGAAAATCTTTTTTTTGGCGATCCATCAAAGCGCTGATTTTGACAAAAAACATCATGAAAACTTTTTTGAGATTAAGTATTTTACGCGATGATTTTGATAAATTTTCGTGTAACTATGACCAAAAAGGTCCATGGCACCGTTGCTCCACACCCGCCAATTTAAGAATCCCTGGAATAGTATGTAGACGGCTAGTTGTTAAAATTCACTCAAAAACCACTGTAGTTGCACTGCGTAAAAGTTCCGTCAGGGCATTGGCTGACATTTTTAGGTATGTCCAAGTCCGACAGAGAACTACTCATGAACCAGTGATCTTTTAAGTATGAATTTAAAACATGCCAGCGGTGTTCAAAATTTACCCTTACTACTGGATTAAAAGATTATCCAAGCGTAAAGAAAAATATCAACCCTGCTTATTATGTCTGGGGCACAAGAATTACCATTTGATACTGAAACTAAATAGATTAAACTTGGACTTGTCTGTAACAGCTGCAAGCCTAAGACCGAGACAAAAACCTCAAAATTCTAGGCATCGGGTGGGTAGGTAGGTAATAGGTGCGCAATTAAAAATCAAAACTAATGGCATTTTTATCGAAGTTGTTCGGTGCAAAGCAATAAGGTTTTCATCGCGTTGAGGTAAAGTGAGGGTGCTTAAAGAAAGATTCAGCCATTTTGTAATTCACTCTGGGTAGAACCAAGCTTGATAGCTGGATTTCACTAGCACGAGTATAAATTTCAAAAATCAGACTAGATAATAAAACTGTAACCCACAAGGTGCGCTATGATATAAATAAGTGATTCTCAACATGCGGGTCATGGCCCATTAGTGGACCACAGGACATCGGAAAGGAGAGGGATGGCTTGATATTTTAGAAACTATCTGAGAACATCGTTAAAATTGAAAAAATCAAAATAAAACCGGTTCATATACCTACCGGTATGCTAAGTTTGAAAACGGGCCACATGCCTATACAGATTGAGAAACACTGATGTTGATAGGTTTCAAAAACACATTTCATTTTCAAGCAAACTTAACAGCAGTTACAAAACAAAAAATCGCCACAATTGATAAATACTTAACAAAGCTCTGCTACTTGAAGTTAGGTTAAATGAAACAGTTGTATGATTTTTTAAAGAAAGCAGTATTTAATCCAACTGCTGGAAAGAAAAATCCTTGGTTCTCAAATATTGATCAACTATTAAAAAGACACCAATTAATGGGCTTTAATCCATACTGGAGTGTGAACCTTTCCCTGAATAGACCTTGTTTCCTGAAGTATGGTAATCATGATTTGTAGAAAAACTGGGTGTTTTAGTTTTTCCTGCCATATTTATCCTGTATTCACGAGAAAGCGAATTGTATCGCTATATTTTGGACGGAACGTAGCACTGCTGTATTTAAAAAAAAATTGGGGAGAGCAGAGTATCTTGCAGATGAAGATCTTGTTTTTGAGATCCACGACTAGAAACTAAGAATTTCACCAAATATGATCTCCTAATGTCCATAAAAACTTCTTGATTTCACAGTTTTTGCTACTGTCAAACTGTTCGGGGGGTATTGCGCTTTATTTTCCCACTAATACGCAACTACTTAGAAGTGACAGATACCACCTCCATGTAACTGCCAATCAACCACACAACTTTTTCACCTTACAAAATAATTTTATTAATCTGGCAGCATCAAGTGATAACTACCATATTTACTACTTTATATTATCAGACCATGAAGCCGGTAGTCTACACAGAAAGCATCAGAAATGACAGGTGGTCACCAGCAGCATGTCTACTGTAAAACATGACTCATGCAAATGTTTTGTCAAAGTAACAGGTTGTGGCACTTTGTCAAGGTAACATGTTGCTAGTTTCTTATAAAATTTGTTGAGAAATGACGTCACACAAATATTAAGCACTCAGACAAAGATTGCAGATAAATATTTTATCCCGCAGTTAGACAGAAACCTCTGCAGCTATGCATACATTTATGATCAAGCCGGTATTGTTGTCATCATAAGTCTACTTCTGAAATCGCACATTTTTACCTCGAGTAGATGAAATTGTGGCAAAGTGTCGTCCATAATGATACAAACACAGAAAAATGTATTAATGGTTTAAAATATTGCCTTATCACCGAAAACATTACGAACACTAATCGTCAACATTTTCTGACAGAAAGTCTCTACTCAGGCTGTCACGTACTGCCAACTTTAGATTCACAAAATCGTTTTGGTAGGAAGAACACCTATGATAATGGCAAATATATAATTTTAAAGAGACTACGGTTACACAGCATGTACGCTTGCGCTCAAAATATTTGATACAAATTCGGAATTCACAGCTTGATTACAATGTGCTCGTTTGCAATTTCGGCGGAGAATATATTGCATACTTGGTTTTTTCAAGCATTTCCGGGTCAACATTAGCGTGTAGTGGTTTCACCAGGTATATGCTTAAAGCCATTTGATCTAAAACGACAAAAAAAGTATTTATTGCATCATTTTTACTGCCACACACGTTACGAGACCAGGGCGGAGTTTCCAGCGATAAATGTGGATAGGCACCAAATTGTTCTTTTAAAATGTAATTTTGTCGAAGTTTTTGCCACTGTGAACAAGGTAAACTTGTAGGAAGGGCAAGGTATACTTCTGAATTTGGTTTCACCAAAGAGGTTTGCAAAGTTTCTTCTAACTTTTTATGTGGACTACCAGCTAGGTCGGTAATCAGAAACTTTCTATGGGGCGAATTCTTGTTTGATATAGCAGCAAGGTGAATTGGCGGCATATAAGTTTTGTAAAATATGACATGTCGAAATCGAGTTGTTTGCAAGTGATTTTCGTTATGCACTCGAGCTAATGAGCCTACATAATCCATTGATGGAACCACACCACCTTGGTGGAATATACCAAAAAACGCGAAGAAACTAAAGTTAAAAACGATCCATATTGTTATCAAAAATTTGTTACAAGAAAATGGATATAAACATCTTGAAAGTAAAATTGTCACAGGAATAATCAAAGGCAGAACAAATCTGGGTTCTTGATGTTGAAATGTCGATAAAATTGAAAGGCTAAACAAAACTGAGCTAAAGAGTAACAGAAACAGGTCATGGTTTCCTCTCAAGTTACTACAACCATATAAATATTTGTCAGTTTTACAAAGTGCATTTACTAACACGTACACTACTGGAGTAAACATGAGTGGCATATTAACTGTGACATGTAAAAACCAAGGATGTAAGCCATGCATCTCTAAATTTGACACATTCCAATTGTACGCCATCGCATTTAAAGGAGTTAAGGGAATATTATGTACCCATGCAGCTAAAGCTGATACATCTGCTTCATACAAAAGTACAGGTAATTTAGCGAGTTCATCTTGTCTATAATAAGCATAATCAGCTACAAGAAATGCAAGAGCTGTATAATAAATGCCAGGCAAAAGTGATAACGAACGAATAAAGATTACAGAAAAAATGTATGCTACCGATTCCTTAATAGCTCCTTTACACACCCAATACAAGATCGGAACGAAAGCAAAGCAAAGGAACGATGTACGAATAAAAAAACCTGATACAAGCACTGCAGATATACAAAACGCACATTTTTGAGTGCCAAACGCATTTTCTTTTCCTGCGTTTGTAGAAGCATTGGTATTACGGTTTTCGCCTTCTGCTTCATCATCACGAGTCACGAGATCAAGTAATAAACCAAAAAGAATAGTTTCAATTGAATTTGAAAAAGTTCGAGTGCAATACACCCAACTTGTATAAGAACTTGCAAACAGTATTGAGGCAGCAAGCGCAATATTTTCACTTTTAAACAACCTGTTTGTGACTCTGTAAACCACAAAATCATTAATAAAACTCAACAATGTCATCCAAAGTCGGGGTAAAATAAGAAGACTGTGGCCTGTTATTGGCAGGTTTATAAAATTTGATAAAAATTTCATCAGCAAAAATGGGATTCCAGATGATATTATTGGAAAAACTATACTTCTGCAGGGGTTAGTAGGATTCCATTCCCATGACCGATGGTGGGAAAAACCAAAAACATCTCCTGTATGCAATAATAAAATTACATAAATTTTATGCTCATTGTATAGTTGAAAGCTACAAGCACAAGAAACATGACATGAATTTCTTAGGGTTATCCATTTCTTTTACTCATATTGTTTTACTGTAGAGCATCAGACTAACAAAACCTAGAACACGACATAGGCTTTCCAGTGTAGGTAAAGCTACCACAATTCTACTTAGTTTGACTACATAAAATCGCAGTCCGAGTCAATTAACATACTATTGTTAAAATCATTATAAAATTGGTTTCAGGAAACACCTCTTCCACGGCCAAACAGAACATCGCAAAAAGTTGCCAACACATTGAATTGATATTTTTAGACAAAAAACATTAATACAGTCGATTACTTGCCGTTAAAACTATAAGACTGATTACCTGCCATAATTTCCGGCGACTGAAAAAACTCATCAGGGTAGACATAACCAAACTGTGGTGATATGCAAAGAAACAATCTCAAGCCAGCAAGATTATACCACAGCACTTTAAGCATTAATTCTTCCATCGTCAATTTAATTCACTTGCTGGTAGTAATCAGAGATTATTTATTCAGACATATTGACAACATCTACAGCAAAATATTTTATTAAATTATCAAAAGGGCACTGAAGTCAACCTCAACTGTAGAAGATAGTTTAGACAACTGTTGAGAAAAATTATGTACAATGTAAAGGATTCTTTTTGTATGAAACAAAACGCCATTTAGCTGACAGAAAGCCAGTACCTTTGATTATTTTACATAGTGGGAGCACTAACTCTAGCATATTAATTGTCAAATACATTAAAACATTTCAACATTTTTTGAAATTGCTTTTTGATTACCACTTCCCGCCAAAAATACAGGTACCCACAACTCAATACAATGGACAATACCATTTTAGACAAAAAAGTATTACAATTCGTTATGATACACGACGGCAAAATTTCCAAACAAACACTCTTAGAGCTATTTTGTTAAACCCTATGTCCGCAAAAATTATGCCTTGTTTCCTGATGTTTCTGTATTCAATCACTAAACTAATCGCTGACATTTGTTACAAAATCATTTATTTAGCCAGTGCAATAATAAAAATCTCAACACTTCCAAACATAATACTCATGTAAACCAACAAGCAGCACTCTGTGCCATAGCGCCTGACTTTTACTTGTCCAGATATTAGGCTATTACCAATGCTGTAATTTTTTAACTCTGCCAGTGCCCAAAAATCTTAGCTACATGGTGAAGATTAAGTGCGTCCAAATTTTAAATGCGGCTCATTTCTCAAAAAAAATTCAGTGATTTTGACTCCACGTTCACCAGTGCACATGAAGAGTGCATCTACTGCTGTTTGAAAATATGTCACTTGACAATAATTTGGCTTTTACCCAAATAAATAGCCTCTCGGTCGAAAAATTGTTGTAAAGCTTCATTGTCACTAATTTTCATGCAAAAATTGCATCACTTCTTTATCATACGAGAAAAAGACAATTTGAACAAACAAAGATATTCCAATTATTTAAGTGTATACAAGCCTAAAATCTTGCCATAACAATGCTTTAACAAGTCATTCCAAAATCGGATCTCCATACTTATTATAACGCACTCGCTGTTTAGGTTCTGCAGATAAGTTATCATATTCAGTGGATATGTCTGGTTGCAAACTTTGCCCAGAAGATGACGGCCAATTTTTTTCTTTTTCTCTGTGGACTTTTCGCAGTTCATCATATGAAGTATATTTTTTTTGCAAGTTGCCTTGATTACGTTGGGAGCTGTTGAAAGCTGGTAATTGTTCGTCATTCATAGCAGCAGTGCCATAACCAGAATCTTCAAAAGACATAATTGGAGAAATAACACCTTGATTATCTTGAACTGAATCCAAACTAGAGCCTGGAGCATGCATTTCCGTGTAACTTGATTCATTGTATTGTTGCCTGGCTTTTGTAATGTATTCACGCAAAACAGATTCAGGGGGTAAATCTATTTCAAGTTTTTGTAGCGCTTGTGGAATGTAAGTAACTTTACCAATGATGTTACCCGCACAGCCTAAAAATATAAAAAATAAATAAAGGAAAAAAATATTACTAATTTCTTACAAATATCAAAGGCACAAACTTTATACCTCATTTCAAGAATAAAACTGGACAAGTTTAGCTTCTAGAATAGAGCATTTTATCACTTTTTTCGACATTGAATCACATTTTAACTGCAAAAAATCAATCAAAACCATGCTAAATCAGACTCTTTCACTCGGCATTCACATTTGTGCAGAAGTATACAAAGTTAATGCATTAAACTACAGTTTTTGAAAGTAACAACCATACAAAACATCATAGACTGAAACAAGTAATACAATTCAATAAAGAGGACCCGTTAACTTACAATTACAAATGAATATGTATATCAAACTAGTAATTAAACACAAACAGCCTACAAGTAAGCTATGTATAACATAATACTGCTGATGACTAAAACAATTTTAGGGGAATTTGAACCCACATTCTCTCACTCAAGAAGCTCCAAGTGTGAACTTAATTAAACAATATTCTGCCTTAGTTTTTTTATGGTAAATTCTATTTTTCAATACACACACAAAAATTTTATTACCAATGGCCCAAGCTTAGTTATTGTACGTGATAATTCACATCATATATTTACAGTAGAATGTGTGTGTTCATATTGTATATTTACAGTACATACTCTTGACAAAAAATTAGGAATCATTAAGTGATATGCAATATGTAGCCTACATTGAAGTATACAATTAACTTAACTCATTCGACCATATAACTTCAAATTTCACAACTGTATAGAAGCTTTTCTCATGTTAAACAAACTTGACGCAAATGATTTTTTTGCATTTTGATCATAAACAGCCAAAACTATTACCAGCGAAGGTTGACAGACCAATCCTTCCAATTATGTTCATTTTAGGGAAACGCTTCCCAATAGCCACATATGATAGTCCACCTAAAAGAGCAGCTAGAGGATATCCCCTTTTAACAGTAGCCTCTCTCTGAATCTCTTTGAGAACTTGGCGGTCCTGCAAATAATAACAACTTAAGAAACTATGGCATAAAATGACATAATTATGCATTACTTTGGAAGAAACTAAAAAGCGAAAATCTGGAAGTGTTCCATAGAATTAAAATCTACTGAAACAAGGAAATTCCCAAAGCAGATCAGCATTTAAATGGAAAAAATAAGTAAGGCCTAGGGTTAGGTTTGGTGATAGACTTATTACAATTAGGATTAAGGTTGGTCAGTGAAATTTCCACATGTTAAACAGATCTAATTAATTCCACCAACATGTAAAACATGGCAAACTAGTATCAAAATACAAAAATCAAAAGAAAAAAAGAATATCTATTAAATTTTTTGAATTTTATGAGTTGGTAAAAGTAGCAGTTTTACTTCAGATTACACAATTTTAAAAATACAGGGTGGCCACAAAGTCACGCACCAATGTTAATTAAAAAAGTTATAGTAGTAACATTTATTCAAATTCAAAGTTCTTTACAAGGATTACAAATGCTCGATATGTTTGCCGTTTGCAGCTATGCACGAGCCAATACGAAATTCAAAGTTCCTGTAGACACGATTCAGTAAATAATAAATATTAACATTGGTGCGTGACTTTGTGGCCACCCTGTACAATGCCTACTTGAAGTCCAAAAAAAGTTGAATGAAGTACTTAAAAACCTGCACTGCGTACGGCACTCCAACTGTAAGAACATTGCTTTAAACAAGTCTACAGAAGAATTGACTGTATCGCTTAAAGTGACTGCTATTCTAATTTTACCCGTTACCAACTCAAACATTAACACTAACCCTAATTTCAACCCTAAAACACTGATACAGAGTTCTGCATACTTTCTAGATTTTAGTAGCATCTAATAAAACATATTCAACAATTCTCTCTCAAATCAAACAAAAATTTTCTTCCTAAACTGTTAACCAAGAGTTTCTCTGCTTATTTTGGCAACTTCATATCACTTAAAAACACAGCTTGCATTAATGAATGTGACCTTGCATTGGTGAAGTCTTTTGTCAAGTTCAAACACTTTTTTTTAAAGATTGACTTCTTGATAGTGATTGTTTCGCATATTTACGACTTGAAAACCTTTATTGTGAATATCAACTTTGGTATATGAACAATTTACTTACAAGTTATGTGTGAGGTCTTTAAAGCCACATTTAAGTTGTGACATTGGTTTAAATAATCTTGAGTTACAGATATGCAGATAATCCTCAAATTAAGAGTTACTTTAATCAAAAAGTACCAACTGTAGTCACAAATTAAATAGCTACATCAAAACAACAACAATTTATTGAGTTATAGAGGCAATCTACGCACTTTATATGCATGTTCACACGAATGACATGGTTATTTCACAAAGTAATAGTATTGCAAATAACAAAATCCTCCCTCCCATAATTTGATGAGATCATCCCTGGACGCGTTTCGTCCTTTTGGGCTCATCAGCAGGGCTTGTTCCATCATCACCAAAACCAAAACCCCATATTTGCAATAATAGGAAAATGTTGTATCATTTGTGTAAACATGCATATAAAGCGCATATATTGCCTCTATAACTCAATAAATCAATATATGATACGGTTATGGTGATCACATGCTATGCTCATAGAGGTAAGGGTTTTAAATAGATCTCGCTTACTATAAACTCTTTGAGTGGTACACTGCATCTTCGATACAGATGGGATCCCTGTACCAAAGTGATAGCATGCGCCAAGCGCATGATGTGTGCAAAGGAATTTGTAATAGAATGATACTACATTTTTATATTATTGCAAATATGGGGTTTTGGTGATGACGGGACAGGCCCTGCTGATGAGCCCAAAAGGATGAAACGCGTCCAGGGATGGTCTCGTCAAATTATGGGGAGGATTATGTTATTTGCAATACTATTACTTTGTGAAATAACCACGTCATTCGTGTGAACATGCATATAAAGCGCATAGATTGCCTCTGTAACTCAATAAATCGATGTATGATATGGTTATGGTAATCACGTGCTATATTCATAGAGGTAACAGTAGAGAACACTAGATCAACTAGTAGAAATTACCCTTATCGGAGGTAAAGACCCCGATCGGGGACATTAGTCACGTGCTCATAACGTCAACTCAGTATTGTTCACCGACCAGGGCATTTTACATCATATCTCCACTGCTATTTATTATTGGGATAGGTTGCGTTATGCATTTCAGCCTTTCTCTATGAGCAGACTTGGGAGGGGGGGGTGGATTAGTAGTCATGACAACAAAGATCAAAGCTGATAGAAACTGCTATCTTTTTTTACTTTGAAACTCAAATGTTGGACATCCTGTAACAGTATAATCAACTCTTTTTGATTTTATAACGAGCCTAAATTATTTATAAAATTTATAGTTATAGTATAATTTTTTTAATAAACTCTGGTGGTTACCGCTGGCTGGTAAGTCAATCTAACATGAAGACTCGATGAAATAAGTTACGAAGAAAGAAGAGCTCCGGAAAGTTCGCACAAGCATGTATTTGCGTCACAGACACGAATAACAAATCTCGCTTGCTGATTATTAAAAAAAGTAAAAAAAATAAATTGCAGCTTGTCAACGACATGCAAGCACAAAATCTGCTACCATGCTCTAACAACAGAAAAAAATACCTAATAAAAGGATTTGTTTGGATTGTGTAAACTATGCTGAAAAGTTGCGTCTAACTTCTGATTGGAGTTTCACTTTCATCGAAGGCAGACAAACGTTTTGTGACAAGCCTACTAGTTCTGAAGATAATACGTTCAGTAAGTTAGATAAAGAAATTCTAATTTTTGACATTGAAAGGCTAAATTCAATAATTGATAGGGATGTTGAAGAACTAGTAAAGAGAAGCGGTGTTCAGAGCTTAATTGTACTTCATCATTTAACCAACCACACTGTACTTCATCATTAACCTGTCCAGTCCCAACGTATCTTGGGGTAAAGCTGAATAGGTCGCTCACTTTCCGCCACCTCCTCGAGGCTTTGCGCAGAAGACTCTCCACCAGAGTTGCGCTGTTGAGACGATTTGCAGGATCCGGATGGAGTGCAGGTGCCAAGATATTGCGCATGTCTGCTCTTTCCTTGGTCTACTCCACAGCTGAGTACTGCGTGCCAGTTTGGTGTCGTAGTATGCATACTCGCCTCATTGACAGCATTCTCAATGATGCTTTGCACATTGCCACTATATGCTTGCGTCCCACACCAACAGAGGACAAGCCTGTCCTCGCAGGCATCCAGCCAGCTGAGCTCCGTTGATTAGGAGCGACATTCTCTTTGGCAAATCGTGCTATATATGACCCAGATTATGTACTGTACTGACAGTTGGTTGAGCAGCAGGATGCGCACCTGGGAAGACGTAGATCAAGACGCTCATTAGTACCTGCTGCGTGAAAACTATTAATTAATTTTCTAAACTGGACATCCGCGTGAAGCAGTGGATGAAACATAAATGGAATGCGGACTACTTGGATAGTACTTCAAGTAGTCCGTGCTTTCATTCCCAAGGTCAGTTCTAAGTCACTTGGAATGAGTCTGCCCAGAACATCTTGGGTAACGCTCAATTGGCTTGTGGGCTGGTGTAGGACTTTTTCAAAATGGGGTTTCGTATGTGGCACCACTGAGCAAACTTCGGTATTCGATGGTCTACTTCACCTGATCTATATGGCTATTAGGAACATCAATGATCTCCCTGCTTCTATGCCTTCTTCCGTCAGCTGCTCTCTTTATTGCTGATGATCTGGCCATATGGTCCTTCTTCCTTTCGATCCCTACTGCATTGGAGGCCACACAAGGAGCTCTGATTCAATTGGAGCGCTGGTCTGAGTACTGGTGTCTTCCCCTAAGTTTGAGAAAATTTGAGACCTCTTTCTCAGTAAATCTTCACCAAGCTAACCTCCAGCCCAACCTCCTCTTATTCAACTCCCTCTTCCATTTCAATCCCACTCCAACTTTTCTTGGTTTCTTTCTTTCTTGGTCACCTTCGATCGCACTCTTTTCTTTTCTAAACATATATCTTTGCTGAACGTCAAGTTCTTTGCCCATCTCAAAGCTTTAAGCTGTATCTCTACTTCTTCATGGGACCCCTATAAGGAGGCCCCCTCTCTCTCTTCTGTATAAAGCTTTTATTTGGCCCGTTCTCACTTATGTTTCACTCAGATGGTTTCCTTTTCTTAAGCGCTACCAATATCACCAAATTGAAACGCCTTCACTAGGCGGCTAGTCGCGCCATCACCGGCTGCCTCTCGTCCTCCCCTATCCCATTTCTCCTCTCTGAGGATTCTCTTTCTCTTCTATGAGTCATACTGACTAATTTCGCTTTGTCATCTTAAGAGCAGGCTCTTTGTTTCCCAACCTTCTTTCCCATTTCAGGTTTGGCCAGACATGGAGTGAAACCAAGACTCTGCAAATCTTCCTGGAGAGCTTATACGTCCACTCACCCCCTCATGCTTCCTTATACTTCTCCAAGGGATGCTCTTCTTGCTTGCACTCCCTTTCCTCCTTGGAATCTGCCTTCCTTCACAGTGGAGTCCACTCTTTCTTTCCCATGCTCTCGCTCTGATCCTCTCTTTCTTGCCAAGGTGCGGCTCTCGCTCACCTTGACTCTATCCCATCTTACGACCTGGTGCTCTGGACAGACAGCTCTGTTCCTTTTGGCAAAAGCGGCTCTGGTGTACTTCTCAAGTGCTCTCTCTGTGGCACTGAGGCCACTCTTTCCTTTTCAGCAGACCCAGTATGCTCAAGTTTTTCTGCTTAAGCCTGCACCATTAAGCAAGCTCTTTGCTGGTCTCGGCAGCATCAACAAGTCTGCCACTTTTCTTTTCTTCTATTCACCTCCTATATGACTTCATTCTGTCCTCATCACCCTGTTCTCTCCACCGTCTTTCCTGTTACCTCAATCTTTCTGGCAGGAACTGTCTTTTCTCTCCTCCTATTCTATCAGCCTACAATGGGTCCCCGGACATTTTCTTCCGGGAAACAACACGACTGATGAGCTGGCCAGACGGGGAGCACTACTGGTGTCCTCTGCAATTCTTTGTAGTCTTTTCCTCTTATCTCTTGCATCTACTTACCGCTTTTCTTGCACTGGAGGCATACTGTCGCATCAAAATTCTTCAACACACAGGTTTCCTCAGTTTCCACCGAGGAACTTGTGCTCCCTCATTACGCTTGCTGTGTGCTTTTTCGTTTTCGCCTCAACGGATACAGCCTACTGTTAAGTTCTTATCTCTCTAGGATTGACAGAATCGAGAATCCTTCCTGTAGCACCTGCAGACACTCGTCCCAGCACACCACTCATCTCATTCTGCACTGTCCAGCTATGGACTCTTTGCGCTGCTTGCTCTTTGGCAACTCTCTGTCTCTCTACGACCTCTGGTTTGGGCCCTGGAGAGTTTCCTGGTTTCCAGTGCTCCATGGTCTTCCACCATGCCCCCATCCCTCGGATGGGGTTGGGTAACAACAACATTAAACGAAAACAGAATTAACAAATGCCCCATTTGTCCTTTGTCTTGCGTAATGTGGATTGTTATCAATCTGAAATTCTGCCTCAACATACTCTAGGTTTTCATTTAAATTAAACAAGAGATAATTTGACATTACAGCTCCACTTCTTGCAAATTCTTCATAATTATCTAAATCATAAATAAAATAAGTTATTTTAAAACAAAATGCCTGAAGAGGTTTATGAAAATGTTTCACTACCATGAAAACCGTATTACACAGAGCAGATGATAGCCTTGGCCAAAAATGAGCGCAGAAAAAACCTAGCGGTACTTGAACTTCCTTCCATCCTTATGTGGTGTAGGCCCTTGAAATTATTTAGTAAACTGAAAATTCAACCAATTAATCAGCTAAAAGCTTGACTAATAAAATATAGATTAGCTTACATGTGAAAAAAAAAAGACAAATAATAAGCTTTTTAATCAATATCCTACGTTGCTACACTATCAACCTTAAAACTTAAAACTTTTTTGGAAAATTACAGCAGTAAATTTTTTTCATCGATAACTTAATGTTTTTTGGGGTGGGCAACACAATGGAAGTGGCAAAACATCCCAATTTTGCTCCGTTTTTTGCGCATTTTAATTTTGTTAAATTCTTTGGTCCTAAATAGGGTAAATGATCAGGGTAGATTTTCCCCGATTGGGGTCATTTTCCCTGATATGAGTATTTTCCACCAGTTGCTGTAGTGCTTTCCACTGGGTAAGGGTTTTAAATAGATCTCGCTTACTATAAACTCTTTGAGTGGTACACTGCATCAAAACAACAACTGTCATGCTTAGAAGAATCAAAAAGAAATACGTTTACCTCTGGCGTCAAACTTTTTAAATTATACTTCCCAGCTGGAGTCATCATGCTTTGTTGTACATTTTGCATAGAAGGTTGAGGATTATCTGGCTGACCAGCATTCATTACCTTATTTAGTTGTAACAGGAAACCTATTTTAAAGCTTTAACAACATGTACAGTAAATTCTACCAAGAGTGCAGAATACACAGTTACAAGCCTAAACTGGTAACGTTAAATATAAGCATTTTTACTTATTTATCAAAATACAACACAATGGTGCAAAGTTGAATCTTTAAAGCACACTTACATGTGAGGGAAAAATTCACACTAAAGGAAGCTTAATATGTACAATATATACTATGCTAAACAACAGTAAAAGCAACAACAACAATATGGGCATAAGCAGCAAGGTAGAATTACAAGCAAGAGCACAGTAGAAAATCAGCAATACGTTAATGAAGAAACCCTGCAACAGTTAAACTTTTTTAAGTGATTCATAGAGGGAGCAAAAGTAGGAGCAGAAACAACACTCTCAGATAATTTGTTCCAAATTCGTGAGGCTCTGTGGTGAAAAATTATTTAACCCTTTGAGGGATAATATAACACATACATTACATGATTGTTAATTATTAGGCAGTGGCTATTTTGCCGTCGACGGCAATTTACCCTCAGAGACTATTTTGCCGTGAGTTGTTTGTGATTGGTCAATCTTAATGACGTACTAAACATGTGACTTTTGGTCGTTTCTGATTGGTCAATTTTAAAAACCAAAAAAAAAATTTTGCACCCCCAGGTCTCTATCCCCCACCCTGCACACTCCCTTGCAGTGTACACTGCCCTGTACATTTACATACCGGGCCTGCCCCTTCAGTGTACACTGCCTTTCTTTTAAAGCCCTGGCAAGCTGAGATTTGAACCCAATACCTTGGTATCTCAAGACCAGCGCTCTATCCACTACACCACAGAGTCACTGGTGCGATAATAGCAAATTTGGCTATATAAACACACGTGAATGATCACGGCAAAATAGATTCCAAAGGCAAATTGCCGTCGACGGCCAAATAGCCACTGCCTAATTATTATATCATTATGACATAGTAGCCATTTTTCTGAATTTCATTGTAATTTTGTTGTTACCAAACAATTAAGGAATTATAGTAATGCAAGAGGCAAGTGATGCGCTTAGCAAACTGCAGACAGTGACACTGTTTCGACCTATCAGGTTTCTTCAGTGCAGTTGGTGACCAATAAGAAGCCACAGGCTTTTAATAATGCATAGCTTAGACTGTCACACTTGTGGAACCTAATACTGGGTCCACTGTATTGTCTCAAATTTTATAAATTAGAATCTTATGATCCTTAAAGGGTTAAGTGCTCTGTACATGGTCTTCTTAATGGCGTTATTGTGAAACCATGTCTACACAAATTGTATTTACTATGACAAACTGAGAAAAAATCACTAAAATTTAACTCAACATGCCCATGAATAATTTTGTACACACACATTAAATCAAATTCAACTCTCCTATACTCAAACGATTTTAGGTTTAGCATGTTCAGGTGATGAGAGTATGAAGTGTTAGAAATATCACAATGAAAACAAATTTTCTTGGTGAAGAATTTCTGAACAGATTCAATCATAGAAATGTCACTTTTTAGAAAGGAGACCAAATTACAGTGTTGTATTTAAGCAGTGGTCTGATGTAACATGTGATTCAAGCAAAATCCAAACATTGCTGCTACTGAAACAGTGCAAAATTTGGTGTGAACAAATACCATATTTATTCAAATACAATGCACACTCGTGTATAATGCGCACCAACCATTTTTGATTAAAAATCAGTATAAAATTTTGTTTTTACTTTTTCTCAACTTGCACTCACATATGATGCACAGCCAGAATTTGAGTTTATATTTTGGTAGAAAATTTTATGCATTAAACTTGAATACATACAATAAATGCTTTAGAGACAATGCTGCAAACATGTTGACGCTATTTAAGGTTACTGGAAATAAAAACACCCAGATCACACACACTGTAGACAGCCTAGAAATCTTTTATTTTGAATATAATATTGATTACTGGCCTTATCAGCATCAGGGTGGCAAATGATAGGTAGATGCTGACATTTTGCTGGGGCAAGTGATAAATGATAGGATTCCATCCAAGAAATGACTCTAGTTAAACTCTGCTGCAGATCATTACGGTCAGCGTTAAAGAATTTGGCATCATCAGCATAAAGAAGCATACCACTAACTGCATGTTTAGAATGGCACGACACAAAATACTAATAAAGATTAAAAACAAAAGAGGTCCAAGCACACTGCCTTGCAGAACACTACTAGTGACTGGTAAAAAAGATGATAATACATTATTAACATAAACACATTGGCATCTGTCTGTGATGAAAGCATGTATCCAATTAAAAGTATTGTTTGCAGTACCATACGATTTCAAGACAGAAAGCAATTTTGGATGTGGCCCAGTATCAAATGCCTTGGAAAGGTCAGTACAAACAATAAAAATGTTTATAACTGAGCCATAGCTATTTTTATTCCTTTATTTACATAAGCATATGCTTTATTTTCTATTCTTTTGTCCGACTGGGCCTAGGGATGCACATTTTCAAATTTCAAATTCGTGAGATTCAAATTTCCTTGCATTCAAATCCAGATTTGCTTTTTTATTCAGGTAATAGGATTTGAAAACAAGTAGTCATGAATCTTAACACAGACAAGGGGTATAGATAAGGAAGTGGCTATTTTGCCGTCGACAGCATTCTACCATTGGAGACTATTTTGCCATAATCATTCATGTGTGTTTACATTGCCATAATTGCTATTTTTCAGCCAGTGATGCTGTGGTGTAGTGGATAGCGCGCAGCTCTAGAAATTCAATAGTTGTGGGTTTGAATCTCAGCAGGCAGGGCACTAAAAGAATGGCAGTGTACACTGGAGAAGCAGGCCTGGTATGTGAATGTATGGAATAGTGTACACTGGAAGGGAGTGTACAAGGTGGGTGAGTGGACACTGGGGGTGTAAAATTTTTTAAATTGGTTTTTAAAATTGACCTAATCAGAAACGACCAAAAGTCAGATGTTTAGTACATCATAAAGATTGACCTATCACAAATAATTCAAGGCAAAATAGCCTCTAACAAAAAAATGCTGTTGACGGCAAAATAGCCACTGCCTGTAGATAAACTTGGTTAATTGCATTCAAATCTGAAGTCTCAAACTAAATCCTATCTAACTTTACGTAAAATTTTTATTTTAGTTTATATTTGCATTGTATTATCATGTTTGTATGTCGTGTTTGCATTTTCAGTGATTCATTTTAGTAAAATTCATAAATACAATATTTGCTTTTTATTTCATTCTAGAGTATCGGTAAGAAATTATTCTACTGTATGCAACCCAAACTGGGCCACTGCAACTGGTAGCCTGTTTGAACTTATCATCTGTCAGTCACTCAAAGATGGAGGCATGGTACCGATAACAGAGCTACGCGCACAACAATTACACAAGTAAATCTACTTGCTTTTACTCCACAGAATACAATACGCAATCTCTTTTGCGCTGAGCGTCCATTAGCGAAACAGTAAATACTGCTTATAAAGTCGTTGTTGCATCTTAACAAGGAACCTGAACCCCGGTTTAATGATTGCGAAACGTACACTTTTAACTACTACACCAAATGCCTTTATCTTACAGTCTCAAGTGGAGTTTACGGGAGACACGAACTACCTTTATTCACTTTGGAAGATACTACCAGGCAGAACACAGAAATTACAAGATGCGAAGACAATGCCACTGTCATTCCGCAGCAAAATAGATTCGCTTTTACTCGCAGGCAAACTCGTGATAAAAATTGAGCGACAGTAAGCATAAGAAAAACATTCTCTTCTTTACAAACAAAATAGCGATCAACAATGAATAACAAGTGCTCGGTTTAAGCCGAATTGAACATCTTTCTCATTGATGAGTTTCGATATAATTTTGACACTCGACAACGATATCAATTTGCTAATAAATTGCAAAGTTTCATGGTGGGACCACCATAAACGGCTCATCGGAATAACTACAAACCCGCGTCACAATCATAGGCTATTTATATGGCTTGGGTTTGTAGCGCTCGTCTGTTTGTCGAACACGCGTCGAATTCCCCAACAGATTGTATATAAACAATTCAATTCAGATAAAGAAAAACGATGCGTGTTCGATAGACAGACGAGCGCTACAAAGTTTCAACTGTGTATGAGAAAATTGATTGTTCGAAAAACCTGTCTGTATTGTCGTCGATAGTGTGAGGATATATGCTTACTATGGATTCTTGTAAGCGGTTTGACGACCTAGTTGCAAGGCTTCATGAATTACTTCTAGAAGGAGAAGTTACCATGACTTCGGAAAAGCGAAGTTCTAGTGTGCTCAAAAGTTTTATTTCTTCTCTAAACAGCGTATATTTGGAGTTGGAGCGATTGTCACTTCAAGAACAAGATGAGGAGAAAAGAGGGTTTGATGGAGGCGATGCAAAAACAAAATGTTGCGAAAACTGTTTTTGATGAACGTGCGACAGCATGACTTCAAAAGACCGGAATCGAGAAAGCTGCGAGTATCGTCTTTGCCCTATACGTACGCTTCGTTCAAATATTGCGCATTCGAGTTCTCAATTGAAATCAAAAGATATGCGATCTAACTCTACTCGCTATTTTTCTAGTTTTAGCTCTGCCAAGGTTGTCGCCAAAGAAGAGGTTGCGCGCTAACGATTAAAACAGCTGCAAGAAAAGAACGAGCTCGAACGTAAGCAAGAAGAAATGAAACGTGAAATGAAACACCAGCAAAAAATCTTGAACTTATTGTAGCGGCAGAGTCGTGGCGTGCTGTACCGTGAGCCTACTGACCTACACTTAATTACTTAAATTTACGGGAGTTCTTTGACATCGAATTATCCTTAACTTTTCAATTGACACGAAATTTTCTCTGTTTTGTTTATTAAATCTTTTACCAAAAATTATTGTACAACTTCAAAATTTAGCAGCATCTTCAGTCCAAAAGTTAATTCTGTTTTCCATTTTATAATTTCTGATCTGTTGATCTGTGATCTATTTTCTGTTTTCTGTTGTTTTATCCAAAGACCAAAAGATATTTATATCTCAAAAAAAAAGGCACGAGGAATAATTTTTCGTGGGGTGAAGACGGGGCAATGTATGAGTCATGTTTCTACGAAAAAATAAAATGACGCACGAGGATTAATGTTCCGAAACGCGAAGGAACGCATGGCTCACATTTCTAAGCAACCATAACAAACGCAAAACAACAACATTTGAAATAGAAGCGCATAGGTGAGGTGAGAGCAAAGGTTACATAATCACTTTAGAAAGACAAAGGAATGCATGGCTCACGTTTTTACGAAAATGAAAATAAACACCAGGTAGCAATACACGAAAACAAACACGCGCGGAGTAGGCCTAAGGGCAAAGGTAACATGATCGCTACATTATCATACGAACTACAGGAGATTTCACTGGAACGCCAGGTCTTGGAAGAGGGATTGAACAGAGAAAGATACATACCTGCAGAAGAATCACGTGAGAAATTAGCGTTACCATCCACGTCTCAAGTGGCAACAGTTGTGTTAGAGCCCTTGGTAATCGACCCTGCCATTAGTAATGGGCATGATAAGGCTAGTTTGCCCGAACAGAATAGTGCCTTTGAACTTGTTTCGCACGCAAATGCCGCTTTACCGAATATATCTCCGGCAGTTGATAACCCGCAATTGAGCAATTATAGATTTCCTAACGAGTGTTCTGGTACCTTGAACTCTAGTTCAAACCTTGGCAATGTCTCCCAAATGATGCATGATGTTGCTAGGAATCCAAATCTAGAAATGACCAATTTTAATGGGAACCCGATGATGTATCCTAGATTCATGAGCACTTTTGTGCTATCGAGCATAACGTTAAGCGTGGGTTGTTGTATTTGATTCAACACTGCGGAGACAAAGTGAAACCTCTCATTGAGTACTGTCTGTTGCTCGAACCGACTGAAGGTTTTCGTAAAGCTAAAACCATTTTGCACGAAACCTTCGGACGCAAGAATGTAATCGCCCGTGCTTGCATTAAATCTTTGACAAATGGCCCTGTGTTTAAACCAGAAAATTTCGACGCTTTGCTTGCTTTCACTCAAAGCACTAAAAAATGTTCTACTACGCTGAATGATTGGGGATATCAATCAAACTTAAATAGCTTTGAAAACATTCTTAAAATAGTTCAACGCCTTCCCCAGAACATGCAAATTCGATGGCTTTGCCATTCACCTGAAATGGAAAAAAAGAATTTAAAAAAAATTTATTTGGAGCGAGGCTAAAGCGTCTAAATCAGGTACGTGAAAGCGGTGATTTTTCAACCGCTTCCACTAACAAAAAACGAGAAAACGACTGTTGACCTTAGCGGCATGAAATTTGTCATTTACTACAATCAAAAAGTGTAGCCAAAGATACGAAAGTGGCAAAAACGACTAAAAGAAGGAAAAGTAAAAGCAAACAATCAAAAAGACAGCGAAGGTAAAATAATTTTAACTTTACACAGATTTATTTGTCCGCATAAACATAATAGCATCAATTAATTCGTTGCCCTTTCGGATTCTGTTTTCACGAAGTACGAGCTTTAAGTAGGAGAACATACGTTTAACGGATACCTGCGTGCAGGGTAAACAGCTAATGATTTGCGATACTGGTTGTACAATATGTGGGTATTTGAAAATAATGCCCCAAACATTTAGAAGTTTCAATCTTCCAAACCGCTCTCCATCAACAAGCGCCTCAGCAAATGCAGTAAGATCAGATTTTGCAGACGCCTTCGCTGATGCCTCAGCAGCCGCTGTTGAATGTAAAGAGTTCAAATACGCATAAAGTCAGATACTGATGCTGCACATTCTGAAGCTGCTTCACTTCCGCTTGAGTCAGTTTCTGCATCAGCACTTGCTCTTTCGCTTGAAGTGCTTTGAATGCGCAAGAAAATTGATTGAAGAGCGCTCTTTGAACGTAGTTGCTCCTGGTTGTTCAAGAGGATTCTCAATCGAGCATCATCCTATCAAGAAAGAAAATAAAATGATGATATCACGGTTATATAAGTCAGTCAATCCGAATATAACTAATACATTAGTTGTTATTCTCGACTCAAATAAAATCAAGTCCACAAACGCTTACCAGTATTGAGTTAAATATAATATCTACAAAAAATATCGGCAGGTTGTCACAACAACTAAGTCAACAAACACTACTTACCCAAACAACCGCTAAGAAAGCCTCTTTCCTGAATAAAAACTCTTGGCGTGATTGCAGGGCGGTGGCAAGAGCAAAAGCCAAACTGTTATCCAGCTTCTCCAATTTAAACAGAACTTCTCTCCAATGAAGCAGGCATTCTCCCCAGTGAGATCTTGTTTTTGAAAATAAATTGTTGCTGCCTGAGGTATTTATAGTACTTCAACTATCATCTTAACCTCAGCCCATTCACTTTCAGTAAGATATGATTCATGTGAGCCAAGATCTTGAACAAAACAATTCAAATCCGCTAATCGTTGAAGCATGAGGAAAGTACCTCCCCAACGGGTCGGCATGTCAATCAGCATTCCCTTGTTAACACGACGCTTTAGAATTTCATCGGTTCACTCTTTTCGTCTCCCGGTAATTGATGGCCCAACAATAAGCAAGCAATTCATTTATTTATCGCAGATTTCAAATATAACACATGTTTCATAGGCCATAAGACAAACAGAGGGGAGAGCTGGTAAGGATTCACCACTCGAAGGGGATGAATCTTTTATTATAGGTGTCACTGGCGGACGGCCAGGACCTTCCTCGCACTGTTCTCCATCCAACCACCAGTTTAAAATCAAACAGTAAAATCAATAGTATATTGACAGAATAACAATAAAAAACTTCGAATAGGCCTGCGCGAGAAAATTGACTAGAATTTTATCCTCCAACGATTAAACCAGCAAAATTCAAAACCAAGAATAGAATTTAAAGTCACTTCTTTTTCTTTATGTACATAATGAGTAAGAGCCTGAACCCACGCGTTTTGTGTGCTTAAGTCAGAGAATAGAAATAGATAATTGTAACAAATGAAGCGCGACAAAACAATACGTGCAATAAGACTCCTGTTCTCAGGGCTGGAGTTCGATTATCGGTGAGTTAAAAAATGGGCATTGGTGCGATAACAAGAGCTAAGCGCGAGATAGAGAATATGATGCGGTAGTTATAAATAGGCATAGTACAGGCATAGTAGGCATAGTACAGGCATAGTAGGCATAGTACAGGCATAGTACAGGCATAGTAGGCATAGTACAGGCATAGTACAGGCATAGTAGGCATAGTACAGGCATAGTAGGCATAGTACAGGTATAGTAGGCATAGTACCGGCATAGTAGACATAGTAGGAGAGGTGTTCGATCGAAAACCAGTCGCACAAATGTGACAAAGCCTTCTTTCCTTTCAAAAAAAATTAATTTTTACTTTTATAAAATATAGAAGTTGCTACTTGCTAATTAGCATTTTCAAGCCGATCTCCTATTAAGAGGGACCCGATTAGGGCTGCCACTCTAGATGTTTTATAGCTAGATCTAGATATTTTTTGTAAGGCCTAGAGGTATAATTGGGAAACTAGATGATGGCTAGAAAGTCTAGATATTTTTTTAACGTACTAGATATTATCTAGAGGGAAATCTTTAAGTCGAGTAATGTCATAAAGAATAGTGAAGGAGGGAGATTAACTTGTTTTCCTTTACTTTTTTGTTCTAGGTTATGCAATATTGTTAGACTAATGTTGTATTAGTGAGTTTATCTAATATTTTTCAAACATAATGTTGGGCTGAAAACACAGAACAGAGAAATTTTGGGCTGAAGTGGAGGATTTCAAAAATGCTTCTGGAGAGAATCCATTTTTAGATCTCATGAATTGTCCTAAGCAAGGATTGATACCACCTCATTCAAATGCAGATGTGGAAGTTTGGAGATGGGAGCGATGTGACATGAGTGCTCGACAATCTTCATAGACGCATTTTCCACCCGAAGCGAGGGAGATGACCTTTTTTTTTTGGAAAACACCATGTCCACGTACGATTGTTAAATTTTATTTTGCAACACAGTGTTGCAAAGATCCCTAAACATCTGTTTCCTAGGTCCCGCAAGCAGCCGTTTTCATTTCATTGCTTGGTGAACTACTTAAGCATGTAATGTAAAGTTCAAATTTTGTCCTTTACGTTTAGTAGTAGGCGGACTCCAACAACTAAAAATCATCGCCACATCGTACTATGCCTACTATGTCTGTACTATGCCTACTATGCCTGTGCTATGCCTACTATGCCTGTACTATGCCTACTATGCCTGTACTATGCCTACTATGCCTGTACTATGCCTACTATGCCTGTACTATGCCTACTATGCCTGTACTATGCCTACTATGCCTGTACTATGCCTACTATGCCTGTACTATGCCTACTATGCCTGTACTATGCCTACTATGCCTGTACTATGCCTACTATGCCTACTACGCCTGTACTATGCCTACTATGCCTGTACTATGCCTACTATGCCTGTACTATGCCTGTACTATGCCTACTATGCCTGTACTATGCCTACTATGCCTGTACTATGCCTACTATGCCTACTATGCCTATTTATAACTACCCGAATATGATGTTAAATTCGGTTTATTTTACTTCTACAAATGCAAAGAATCATATTACTATTTCTATATCTACACATTTATACAAAGCAGCATTCAATAAACGTACCGTGCTTAATGCTTTATCAAAGCTGATGGATACTGCAGCATGGCTTTGTAACCAATGCTTTCTTCAATCTGCCGTAGTAGAATTCGGGGCTGTTATTTATAGTGATTTTGGGGTAGTTTCTCCGAATTGGAGAAAGCCGCTTACATAATTTGTTTTCCGAGTGCGAGCTGACTGTAGTCATGGGAGAAAGCAGTATCCATGAGTTGTTTTCCAGGTACAATTCCATCTTGTTCATAGTAAATAAACCAAAAGTAATATCGATCCCCTTTGGTTGTGTTCAGTTGTTTTCCATTGGAACTGCGTCTCACTAATACTACTCATAGAATTACAGCCACATAAAAACACGAATGCCAATTAGGCGTTTAGATCTATGTCAGTTATAAAAGAATTGTAAACTGCCTCCATCGCTCGTTCATAATTCAGGATTTTCTCCTTCCTATGTTATTTGTCAGTTCACGTAACACCAGCATCGTCACACTTTCGTAAGCCTTTGCTCTGCTGGGGTAAATTGAAGACTGCATTATATTTTCACAGCAATTTTCTAAAACTTAAAACAAATTTTTGGGTCCGGAGCCCGCCATCTCCAGCACTTTTTCATTTTGAGGAGACAAAAACCTATCCATATATTGCTCTTACTTTACCTACTTCGCTTAAACTTATAGTTCCGAACTACTCTGTGTTTGTTTTTTCTTAGATGTTTGAACTCGTGTTGAATTTAGAGGCTAATCCTTCTGAACAGCGAAGTGCGAAATTTCGGTCGTATCTATATTAAGGCGAGCAAAATTGAAATTACAGACGCACTATTACGTAACAACGGGAGTTAGCAAATTCAGACGTTCTTAAAGTTGACAATAGGATTACATCACAATCTGCAACTTGCTGCCACAAGATTCCATTACTAACTATTTATATACACGGAACACCACTACATATAAGAGATCAATATACTGAAATAAGAAAGAAATACTATTAATAAACAAAGAACCTTCGCGGTCCCCAGACGGAACCCTTTAAAATCACGGAGCACAACTACACGTTTTGTGGAACCCCTATTGAAGAGCACTGATGTAGAATGATGAAAATATTTTCGTTGTGAGTAATTTGCTTTCCAGCGTTTTCAACTCCCTAACCAAGGTCAGTTAACTTTAATCAAATCATTATTTTCTTGGCTTCGTTTCATCGTCCAAACTACCTTTTTCTTACCCGTAGTCGATATAAAATGTGATGCTAATTTTTCTTGTTCTCTCGCGCTACAGATATCGCACGTTCATTCAGACTTATAGTGCAACTTCACCGTTTAATCCACATCGGAAAACGGACAAAACTTTTTCGCCTAGTTACTCTTCAAGTGAAATAACCTATGTGGAAGCGGAAGCGGTAGATTTTTCGCGCTTTCGCTTCTGTTTCCACAGAAAAAGGACTGCTTCTATCGCTTCCGCTTCCAGCTTCAGCTTCCGCTTTCACATCCCTAGTCTAAATTGTCTTATGCATCTGTTTTAAAAGTCAAAGAGGTAACGAGCTCAAAAAGGTTTTCGATTTCAACCACTGTTCGTTCTAATCAACTTGAATGCTGTCCATTATGCAAATCCAAACACTTACTTTGGGACTGCTCAGTGTTCATTAAAAAGTCTGTAGATGACCGCATTGTGTTTATGAGACAGAATTGTTTGTGTGGCAATTGTGCAAAAAAGGTCACGTCTCCAAATTTTGTTTCTCACCTTGAGCTTGTACGGTTGCTAATTGTACTCATAAACACCATAGTTTACTTCACAGAGAAGTTAAGGTTAACTGGACTTTAGAAAACGCCGCTGTTGCGTCGTCCAACAATCGAAGCTCAGCAAATGTTTCTAGCTTTACAGGGATTTCAGCTAATTCAAACGATTTCTACTTAAATGCGGTTCCGGTTCGAGTCTCCTCTCCAACTCGCTCGATCAATACGTATGCCTTCATAGGTCAAGGATCAACGTCGTTTTTGTGTGATCAAAGATTGTTGAAGTGGTTAAACGTTTCAGGTGATGACGTCACATTTTCTATTGCAACCTTAAATGGAAAAGCCGATTCTTGGAAAGGACGTAGGGTTGCTCTGATTCATAGTTCTATTGATGGAAATGAGTCTCTGCACATTGACGATATGCTGTCTGTTGATAGTTTGTCAGTCTCCGCTGACCCCCGCTTTTCAGCTGTAGATTTTAAGCGTTGGCCTCATCTCAAGGGGATCCCTCTGTCGCACCTTCACAGTGATGTCACCATATTGGTCGGAGTCAATATACCAAAGGCTTTCTGGGTGCTTGAGGAGCGTCGCGGCCTGGATGATAAACCTTATGCTCTTCGCACTGTGCTTGGATGGTCTCTTGTGGATCCTGTTGTTGTTGTTGTTGTTGTTGTTGTTACCCTTCCTCTTCCACGGGATGGAGTTACGGTAATTCAGGTTCATGCCATCAACCTAATTGAATTTAGGCTAGGGGAAAGATTGCAGCCCATTTCGAACCAGTCATGAGTGACTGGTAGCCTCACTACCAACAAGGCGGACTGCCATTGGTTGGTACCCAAGAGTCGCCTCTTGCGACATACTGGGCTAGCCACTTTACTATTGTAACCCGGAGAAGTACGGGTACGCCACCTATCTGCCACATAAAGGCGGGGGCGTTCCGTTAAGGGCTTTGCCCAAGGACATAAAAGCAAGCTTGTCGGCTTGTTCTCCACACTATCCCTTTTATGCTGAGCGCCGAGCAGGAAAGTTGTGAATACTATTTTTTAAAGTCTTTTGATATGACTCGACTTAGGGAATGAACCCCAGGTCCACCGACTGCAAAGCGGACGCTCTAACCACTACACCATTGCGCCGTTGTGGTCTCTTGTGGGTCTTCGACGACAAGATTGTGAAACTGTACGTACAGCTTCTATTACTGCTAATATTAACCCTATTTTTACTGACAAACAAATCGAGCACTTGTGGCAGTTAGATCAGGTCCCGCACGATTTCGAATAAAGCATAGCCACTTCGAAGGACGACCGTTATGCCCTGCAACTTATGCAACGGTCAAAACATGTTGTAGATAGTCACGGTCAATTTTCCCTGCCTTGGAAACCTGGTGCTCCACAACTTCCTGATAACTACTCTCAGACAGCCGTTTGACTCTCAAATTTGAAACAGAGGTTGGAAAAGGATGCAGTGCTAAAGTAGAAGTATGTAAGTACTTTTAATTCTCACATGTCTAATGGGCATGCACAGTTAGTACCCTCATGCAAACTTACAAAGTCAGGATGATATCTCCCGTATCACCCAGTGTTCCACCCTCACAAACCCAACAGTGTAAGAGTCGTGTTTGATTGTGCTGCCCACTATAACAATTGCTCGTTGAATAAGCAACTTTTGAAAGGTTCTGATTTTTTAATAGCCTTGTTGGTGTGCTCACGAGATTCTGCATGGAAAAGGTGGCTGTTGTGAGAGACATAAAGCAAATGTTTCACCAAGTACTGGTATACCCTAAAGATCGACATTATTTGCGGTTCCTTTGGCGGCCTGATGGTGACACCTCTCAAAGCGCAGTCACTCACCACATGAACGTCCATTCATTTGGGACTACTTCCACGGGCGGCTAGTACCTAAAATTAATGGGGGGGGGGGGGCTGCTTCAGAAAATTTTAGCCATTGTTTTAATAAACAATAAAAAAGGAAAGTTATACATAAACTTGAAAAACTCTAAGCAAAACAAAATAAAAAATACTTACGAATAGCCTAAACTGTTACATTAATTTAAAAAAGAAATTTATACACCAGCGCACATGGGTCGGTACTGCATGAGCGACAGTTCTCTTTCTGCAGCTGCATTGCAATCTACAACTAATTTCAAACACCATATCACAGAACTTTGAAGCAAAAAGATTTTTATAGTTTTTTCATAAACTTAGGATGGTTGTTGAGATTAACCTTATGTAATATATAATGTAACTACAAGTATAAGAAAAACAAAGAGAAAAAGAAGATTAATTATGTATATCGAATGTCATCGATAAGATGGAGTGGGGACTGGGGGTGCTGCAGTTCCACAGTACCATACACGGGTGTATATACACGAGCCGCCCCTGGCTACTTCCTCCCCAAGTTGCGCGCAGTTTGCTTTACGACAAGCTGTCAAAGATCAAATGTACTATGATGACGCAATTAAGCAAATAATTGAGTGAAATTTTTATATGCACGATTGTCTGTTTTTAGCTCCAACAACGGAAGAAGCAATACGCCCAGCGAATAGAGTGTCGCATTTATTGGGCAACCGAGGATTTAGATTAAGAAAGTGGATCTCCAATGAGGAACGCGTTCTGTCCAATCTAGCCGATGAAAGCCGTGCCATTCCCTGACCTGTCAAACTGGAAGACGTCGCAACAAATCGAATTTCGGGAGTTTTATGGTATGTTGTTCAAGATTCCTTTTGTTTCGCAGTCGATTTGCCGCAGAAGCTATTCATCAAAAGAGGTATTTTATCTACACTTAGTTCTATATTTGACCCTCTGGGTTTTGTCGCGCCAGTCATTTTTACAGCAAGATTGCTGTTTCAAGATCTCTCTTGACGAAAGTTTAATTGGGACGAACTAACTAGAAAGTGATTCTGCCCTTTGACAAAGGTAGTAAAATTATGTGTCTAGGCTCTCCTCAGTGATGATTCACCGTCCTTTAATTCACCCAACCCTCGAATATGATGCATTGATGCAACGCGCGTTGTTTCTGGTGATGGCAATAGCTTTTGTAACTTTTTGTTTGGGAAATCTCGTCTAACTTCACTTAAATCTACATCTTTACCGAAATTGGAGTTATTCGCAGCTACCATGTCAAGCCACATGGACAAAATGCTTCGCTTAGAGCTTGAAGGTACCGTAACGACTTCTGTTTTTTGGACGGATTCCTTAGCAGTCTTACATATGATAAGAAATACTCATAAACATTTTCCTGTTTTTGTTGCAAATAGACTAGCTCAGATTGAACAAAACAGCAATCAGAACCAATGGCGATTCGTTTCTGGAAAAGACAATCCAGCAGATACGGGTACCAGACTATGTACTCCAGAAGGACTACAATCGCATTGGTTTTCTGGACCACCATTTCTTTGGCTGCCTCCCATCAACTGGCCAGAGCCTCCATGATTGTTTCCGTCTTTTCCCGAAGAATTTAAATGTAAGCAACAACATATCTTTGCTGCAGTTACTAACACATTTACCTAAACAGCTGAGAATTCATTGGACAGACATTTTTCTCGTTTCTCTAGTTGGTACAAACTGAAAAAAGCGGTGGCTCATATTTTGAGACTGAAATGTAAACTTTTGCATCTTTATTTTGTTTTAGGGACTTTAACAGTGGCCGAACTTGTTCGTGCAGAAGTTGCTATCATCATTACAATTCAGAAAGAGTTCTTTTCCTCAGAAATAGCTCTACTCCAGAGTGGTAAGCAAGTCTCGAAAGGTCCTTTAAGAAAATTTAATCCGATCTTCGTTTCAGTAATTTTGAGGGTTGAGGACGAATTCGAAACTCAAATTTTGATGAAGATGCAAAACATCGTGTCGTACTTCCGTCTTGTTCTCATGTCACCAAGTTATTGATGGAACATCATTATGTAGTCGTGGGACACTGTGGAATGTCGTATACTTGGACGATACCCCGACAAAAGTGCTGGGTGATCAAAAGGATTGCAACTGTTCGTGAAATGCTAGCGCAGTGCTTGTATTGCAAGCGTTGAAACTGTTCGTTTTCTACCCAATTTACGGCTGATTTACCAAGTAGCCAAGTTGCTGACTGTCACCCCTGTTTCTATTTTACAGGAGTAGATTTTTATGGGCCGTTTCTCACTCGGGTTGGATGAAGCAACGTCAAGGGATACGGGTGTATATTTACGTATCTCTCTGTACGTGCCGTTCATCTGGAGATGGCCTTCTCTCTTTCAACTGATGCCTTCATCAATGTTTTTAGGAGATTCATCAGCCGCAGAGGGAAGCCTCACACGATTCACTGCGATAATGGCACGAATTTCGTAGGTGCTTCTGCAGAGCTGCGACGTTCAATGATGAACCTTAATAATTGTGTTTAGAAGACTTTGCATCAGCGCGAGATTGAATGGAGTTTTATTCCCACTCAGGCACCTCACATGGGAGGAGCGTGGGAACGGATTATTCGAACAATTAAGCGAATCCCAAATGCTTTATTGTTGCAGCCAACACTAACAGATGATTCTCTTATTGCAGTTCTTGCCTAAATCGGGTCCATCGTTAATTCGAGGCCTTCAACACCGGTCGTCATGGATGCATCGGCAGATGAGCCTCTCACACCGAACAATTTTCTCCTTGCACGTTCACCACAAGATTCTTCTTCAATTGGGGTTTTCGCCAAGAAAGACAATTACGCGCGAAAGAAGTGGCGTCAAGTGCACTACGTCGTCGACCAGTTCTGGTTGCGTTGGCGCAAAGAATACTTTCAAACCCTACAAGCTCGTCAAAAGTGGACTAAAATTCAACCTCACCTTGCGGTAGATGACATTGTGTTCGTGTGCGATCAAGCAGTCCCGTAGCACTCCAACTTCGGCCCCCCCCCAAAGTAAGCGCAAGAGCCCCTGCGCACAGGTCATATCACTTTAGAGGTGTAAAATTGAAAAGCTGCATTAAGAAAATACACCACAATTTGTACATAAGTAAACAGGCTAATGTCAGAATAAAGCATGCCGATACCGAAGGTGCAAGTCATAAAAAATTCGGCACCGATGCCAGAGTTCAGTAGGACATTTATGCAGACACTGCGAAACGAAAGCAATGACACTGAAAAACATGAAAAAGTTATAAAAACACAGTATCATTTAAATAGTCTGGAGCGAACCTTTTTGTTCGCAAATGCTGTTATGACATTGTCATAATCAAGAGATCGGGCGCAGTCATTTTCGATTGACAACATGGCTAATGAAGATAGTCTACTGTCTGTCATAGACGTTCTATTAAAAGTTTTGATCAGTTTCAATTTGCTGAAGCTTCTTTCAGCGCTGGCAACAGTCACGGGGCAAGTTAGTAAGATTCGAAGTGCGATGTACACATTCGGATACAATTCAAATAAATGAGTCTTTAGAAGATAGTTCAGAAAGTCTTGAGCCGTATTGAGATTGCGTTTTTTTTGTAAAATTAAAACAAACCGCTGTAGCTCAGCGCTCATTTCATCAGAATCAATGTCACCGAACTTTTTTTGGAACTCTTTACAGCAAGTAAGAAGAGCATTTTCTTGTTGCACAAGCAAAAGTTTGTCTCGTGTGTACAAAAACGAAAAGGCGGAAGAAACCTCACGTAACAAATTAAAGCGCTCCTTTATTGACATAATAGCCTGGTCTACTAATGGATAGAAAAAGTTGCTTTTAAATTTCAGTTCAGGAGTAGCTCGTTGTTCCTCTTCACCTTGGTAATCAAACAATCTTCTTTTCTTTCCACTTCTTGACGGAGGAAAAGAAGGATCAATATCCAATTCCTGTGCTATTTCAACAGCAGATGTTGCGGCACTGTCATAACCCGTTGTGCGATAGTTTTGCAAAAACTTTTCAGTTGCCTGGATTTCCGTTTCCATTGTATGAAGGGAGACTCCATACGATTGAAGAATCTTGCTTGCTTTATTGACTTGGAATAGGATATCATACCAAATAAACACCGACAAAAGAAAACTCCATTTTGATAAATGAGCTATCAACGATTTTGTTTCTGAGGCAGCTCTTCCATCTTTTCTTTCTATGGAAATGGCTTCCAAGTCTTTCAGTGCCGGCAACACCTCTTTTAAATTGTATCGAAGAGGTTTGATGCATTTAATTCTGCTTTCCCAACGAGTATCAGATTGTGACTTTATGGACAGCTCCACATGTTTCTTCAAAATTTCCCAACGCTGAGCAGAGGAAGAAAACAGCACATACAACCTTGTAAGTACTCCAAAAAATGTCAATGCTTCCGTCGATGAATTAGCACTGTCAACAACAACTAAGTTAAGGGTATGGTTTGCACAGAGCACGTAAACAGCTTTGGGATTGATGTCTAGCATTCTTGCTTGGACCCCAGAATGTTTTCCTTTCATGTTAGCACCATTATCGTATGACTGACCTCGACAATCAGACAATTCGAGTTGCAGTTCGGTCGCTTTTTCTAAGAAAGCGTCCAACAAGCCTTTCCCAGTACTGTCACTTATTCTCAAGTAGCCAAAAAATGTTTCTTTAACAACAGCAGCTTCTTCATTACATAGTAGCCTACATAACGGAGAATGACAGACATTTGTTCATGATATGACATATCTGGAGTGCAGTCCAAAATTATAGAAAAATATTTTGCCAATTTCAATTGCTGTAAATTTTCTTTTTCAACTTCTGTCGCTAGCAATTCAATTAGTTTATTTTGTATGGTAGGACTCAAATAGTGATCTTTAGTGTTTTTATTCTTGATTCTGTCTTGAAGCTCTTTTAGGATCGGATCTCTTCTTGCCAAAAGCTCAAATATACCCAGAAAATTTCCATTGTGAGGAGATCCTAAGACTTCTTCAGATCCTCTAAAAGCAAGATTCCTTTCCGATAGAAACAAGGCAATGTCGATAAGTCTCTCTAAAACATTTCTCCAAAAACGTCTTTCATTGAAAAAAATATTCATCTCGCGTTTGTCGATAGTGGATGAATTTCTTATCCCTTCAG
Organism: Trididemnum clinides; assembly: GCA_963675345.1. Taxonomy (NCBI): domain Eukaryota; kingdom Metazoa; phylum Chordata; class Ascidiacea; order Aplousobranchia; family Didemnidae; genus Trididemnum; species Trididemnum clinides. The sequence goes on from OY776290.1 coordinate 9,407,709, forward strand.
CTAGCAACATCCATTGACTGCAGCATTCTTGGTGGGAAATGCCGTTTTCATGGTCTTTCGAAAAACCCTCCCATGTATTTATACCACTACAAAAGGGGCTTAGTGTTTTTCCAAATAGCTTACAACAAAAGCAAAAAACTTGATCTGATTCCCCAGAATAAACTAGCCACGACCGTGAAACACTTTCACCAGTAGGTAACACACGTTTATAATGGTTGGAGGAAAAACGTCGCCTTGGAGTTGTGTTATTATATGGAAAATTCATTATTAGTTGATGTGGTCCACGCTTTACTATATCACATCGTTGAGCATCAGAAATACTTTCAGGCCATTTACATGGGTCATCAGGGATAGGGGTAAATTGAGATTCAGTTATTTTTGATATTGAAGGTTGCGTATTGGCAGGTAAATCACAACTTACATTTTCTGGAAATTCACAATCACTTTGATGCTGATCGTCATAGTCTTCTTTTTCTTGTACACTATAGTTTTCTTCATCCCTCTCGGTACTAGTGCCAGGTCTACTCTGCTCAGTAATCTTGAAAAAATCTGTCATCTTGGGCAATTTCGCTACAGCATCTCGAGCAGTGGCTGCTTCTTTTCTCTTTTGAGCACCACTTTTTGAACGTTTCATTCTATACAATGTCAATAAAATACTTTATCTGCACTCTGCAGTGTATATACATGTATATTGTCCCGGTATTTATAGCCAAACAGAATTCCAGACCATTCTATGATTGTTGCGTAAAAACGGCATTCTTACGTCAATCGAATATTCAAGATTCTACCAGAAAATCAATCGAAATATTCTAGATTCTGCGAGATAAAATGACGTAGCATTCACTTATGGTGTCACAAGCCAATTTCTTCCTACAGTTTAAATCGGTTGTAAACAAGTCTGCTGAACTGAAAATAGTCACGTAGCCAAAAAGCAATTTCAGACTAACTTGGGCCCCCAAGGTTGGCCTGGGGCCCCCCCAATTGGGGGGTTTGGGGGGCGGCTGCTACGTCTCTGCGATCAAGCATTTCCCAGAGGAAAGTGGCCAATGGGAAAAGTAATGCAAACTTTTCCGGACAAATCAAGACATGTACGACAAGTCCTAGTACGAACTCAATTCAATACTTCAATCAGATTAGTGACGAAACTATGCAAACTTCTTCCTGAGTAACTGTGTGTATGTGTTTTAGGCCTAGCATTTTTTTTAGGTATTGTTTGCCTTTTGATTTTGTTAGTTAAACCCAGCTGCGATGTTTGCAGTTTAAATTTACTCAGGCAAATTTGTGTGGGGCTATGTTGCAGCTGGATTTAACTCTGCATTGCATGCTTTTATTTTACGACCGAAAGTTACCGTGGTTTGGGAGTAATTTCGATTTTGTAATGTTTCGGCCAGGGGCTGATCGTGTATGGTACTGTGGAACTGCAGCACCCCCAGTCCCCTCTCCATCTTATCGATGACATTCGATATAAATAATTAATCTTCTTTTTCTCTTTGTTTTTCTTTTACTTGTAGTTACATTATACAGGTGGGCCGTAAGTCGCGCACCAAGAAATTGCGTGGAGTGTGATGTGAAACAACGTAAAATTAATGGGATGAATATCTTTTCCTTTCTTTTGATTTACAACAAATGTTCTTTCATATAGTAATTTATCATTGTTTGAATGTATCAGTCATTATATCTGTCAAATTTAATTATAATCAAAGTTTTTTTAGGCCTGATTTGCATTAAAAAATTTTTTCCTTTAATTTTCAGATATGCCTTTAACAATAAACGAGCGAGTTGAATTAGTATTTATAATCATTTTGAGCATTTGTGATTGTATCAGCGTGTATAACGTGTCATCAATTCCTTAGATAAGCTTGTTTGAAATAAAATAACGTTTATATAATCAAAATTGTCTTAAATGTTTTGGTGCGCGACTTACGGCCCACCCTGTATAATACATAAGGTTAATCTCAACAACCATCCTAAGTTTATGAAAAAGCTATAAAAATCTTTTTGCTTTAAAGCTTTTGTGATATGGTGTTTGAAATTAGTTGTAGTTTGCAATGCAGCTGTAGAAAGAGAACTGTCGCTCATGCAGTACCGACCCTTGTGTGCTGGTGTAATAAGGGTTTCTTTTTGACGGACAACTGGCGAGCTGTGTATGTGCAAGAGTTTCTCAAGTTGATGTATATTTTTTCTTTTTTTATTGTTTGTTTATTAAAGCGATGGCTAAAATTTTCTGAAGCAGCCCCCCATTAATTTTAGCTACGAGCCGCCCCTGGTTTCGGCCAATCATTTGCTGACCCTAATTGCTGTCTCAGCTTTGAGTTTGCATTTGTTAGAACTTCACTCTTTTTTCCACGCATTTGCTAACTTTTTAGAAACTTGTGCAAAATTTGCCGCATTCAGAGTCTCTCGTATTTCGTTGATAAACAGTTGGTAAGTTAGCTTGCATTTGTTTTGTGTGTGTGAACATGTTAGCTTAGCTTGTGTTAAATTATAGAAATCGTTGTTTTTTCTTTATGTGAATTGAACTGTTTGAATACAATCTGTTGGGGAATTCGACGCGTGTTCGACAGACCGACGAGCGTTACAATTAGCATTTGCGACTTTTGTTTTTTATTTAAATTTGATATCGCGATTTTTTGTTTTAATTAACTGAATTAGCCAAGCAGAATTATACAGTTGTTTAGGTCTGGGTGTGCGACAAGTCGTCTGGAAGAAGTACTCAAGCAAATTATGTTTTGCGTTTGCTTCAAAAAGCTGTTATATTTAACGATTGTGAGCTTTTATTCTTTTTAATAGCAAGTTTGTTCTACAACGATAAGCTTATGCAGCCTATCTCTTATCCCTTTGACCATAACAATGCCAATACGGCATTTGTTTCCCTTTGGAGGCGTCATATGATATCTAAACAGTTCTTACAGTTTTTAAATTTAACCCGAATTAATTATAATGTCACCAATTTGAGCTTTGTTGTCGTAACTTGCACTTTGGGGCGTTAGTGAGTCTAGAGCAATTTGTAAACGCGAAACAAAAATATTCTTGTTCCTTTTCCCCTAATTCCCACTCTGCGATGTGAGGAGAAGCAGTTCGGGAAATCAGTTTGAATGGTGTTTCGTCGAGCAGATCGAACGGAGATTTTTCGGAAATGAAATTAGTCTAAGAGCTCGCGCACGCTGCCTTCATAGGGAAGTCATTCCTTCCGGGAGGTGGTCTGTTTGATTGGGCACAAGCTAAATTGTGCAAAAGAACTTCTCTCTCTTTAGTGGTTAATATGATAGCAAATTAAATTATCGCTGTACAGCAGGCCTCCTCTACATAAGGCTTCAAAGTATTTGCTAAAATTGGCCCTTTTACTGTTTGGAGTTGCGCAGGCTTACCCTACGCCATCTTGCCACTTTACCTCGCTATTCTACTTCCATGATATACGCTCTTGACCAAATCTCTCGAAGAAATACCTCACAACAAACCTATGCGATCAAGTTATTCAATTGTTTGACCTACGCAGTCCTCGGAGTAAACAACGACCTGCTACTAAAAGTACTTTTCAATTTGCCACATTTTCAACGCATCGGCATATTTCCGAAAATTCATCGTCACTATCTAAAATTCCAATAAAACCGTGTGTAATCATTCAAAATTTTTTTAAATCCGACGTTTCATAAGTCCCTCTTTCCCTGGCTCATACACTTCTCCTAGTTAATTTTTGGAGCTTGATATTCTCGAGGGCAGTATTATGGTGAAATTTTGATATAAATTTTGTCCAAATTAGGTTGTTTTTTAAAGAAATCGAAACTGGCATAAATGAGGGAGGCACAATCAACCCAGCAAACTTTTAGCCAAATTACAAATTTTAACTCTGATGTGTAACAAGACAAGTTAGAAAAAGCGTCGTTTTAAGTTTTGGGTGGGGGCTCACTTTGGGTTGCCATGGAACTGCCATAACCGTTAGATGCTCGGTTATGAAATACATCTGCAAGGATGGTTGATGGCTCAATAAACACCTCTTTACTCATCATCTCTTCATGTCTGAAACCAATACCATCATGGCAACTGCCAATCCTACCAGAAACTGCTCTTTCTCATTCATACATCCTATAATTTTTACACTTAATTTTGTTCGTAAGCTGCTCACACAAAAACTTCTCTCTGTAATATTCGATTCCAGCCTCGTCACATATCATTAAGCCGATTTTTAGGTTCTAAGACTCCACGCAAGAGAACACCACTCTGAAATTGTAAACTGATAAAGCCATTGTGTTTATTATTACCATGCTCATAAATACCAAAACAATAGAAGCCTCACTTGTGAGGTTTGATCAAAATTGAATTGTGTTCGATTAAAAGCCAGAAAACTTGAACACCGGTATTTCATGCACAATTGGAATTTTGTGACTTAAGTTTTGTTGAGGTTTCGGGCAAACCAAAACTGAAGAGCACACCACAAGTGGTCATTGTTTGTTTGTATTTAATGTCTGGTGGCTTTCAGCAGTCCAGAATCTCCCAATACTGTCCAGAAAATCATGCAAACGGCTACACGAATGTACTGTACATTGCCCGCGCCGAGTGGCCAGTAAAGGAAGTTTGGGCACAATATCACGTGATAAATTTCTAACACTTAATGATAGTAAAGATATTTATATATTCCCTGCTCGCAGCATAAAGAAAAAGATAGTCAGAAGTTACACAGTACAGCAGGGGTGCACAGCATGCAGCCTTGGGTGGTAAGTTGTGCGGCCGTGCACTCGAGGGCGTCGGCCTGTGGGCAAGAAAATTTGAAAGAGGGGCGTGTAATTTGCGGCCAGTAACGTAAAGCTGTCAAAGGTATCACATTCGATTTTCCAAAGATCGATCTCCAAAAAAAAAAAAAATAAAGAAAGGTCTAAAAGTTAAAATCGGAAAGGAGAAACGTAAAATGTTGCTTCAAAAATGGTGATGAACAAAAAAGTTTTTTTTTTTTCGGATCAAAAATGCAACTATCCAGTAGAGAAGAGATCTTCATTTTTACATGAACTAAAAAAATTCTTAATTTGATTTACTGGCAGCCGTGAATTGAAATGATGTCTGTCATGCGGCCACCAATACCGGAAACGTTGCTCACTTCTGTGGTATAGCGTGTTTAATCGTGCTTCGCTTTACTGCCACGTAGTTTTCGTGTCTCCACGGCTCAGCTTTACCGTCGTATTTTGCAAACGAGAATATTGTGTCATTCCCCTTCAGTGTTGGCTTTGACAACAAAGCAACTAAGTCTGCTTAAATTATGTCTGTGTATGTGACCTTTAGAGAAACGAGGACATCATTTAAAGTTTATTCCGAAAATTTCGAGTGCTTTATCTAATTATTTGGAAAATTTTGAGTACATCAAAAGAACTATAATTTTTTCCCAAAAGATCATTTTTGGTGAAATTCTAAGTAATTGTTGAAAGTCTTTACCGCCAAAAATCTTCAGCACGCTAGTACTTGTCTTCGCTGACGAAAATTAACGGTAGTTTTTCTATGCCATGTCAACCTGCGCCGTGGAAATTAAGGTAGGACATAGCAACCTATCTTTAATACTATTCCAAGATTCCACGACTAAATAAACTTTATGATAGCATGAGAACAATTTGGTTTGTTCTTAGGATCCTGAAAGTAGTTACTATTCCAGGTAAGTGTAGACTTTGGAATAATGACAACTAAAGTAGGCAACGCCACATTTCCTGAAACTTCGGAACCACCGATCTGAAGCATTGACTCGAAATAAATTTTTGTTTCAAACCCAGCACATTCTACGTCACTATGTGCTAAAACGAAGAAGCAAGTTTGTTCAGTATCTGTGCACAATAGGTTGATCAACCAATTAGCTGGTTGATTAAGATAGAGCAGCTTCTTGTCGTTCGTTTGCACGTTGAATGCTCTTTTTTATTCGCTGTGATTATTTTTTGGCAGACAATATCTTGCTTGTTATTTTTCAAGTCAAGCGTAACAGTTATACATGTGGACCTAATGATAGAATAGGGTGTAGAAAAACGCTGTAGGTCATTCAGTAACCCATTCACTCAAATTGCTTTTTGCTCTCAGTTTAAATTTGCTTTAGGCTCAATCACGCGTAAATGTAAACGTTAAATCGTTATGTGTCGTGGCTACGGGAGTGCGGGGTGAACAGGGATTGAATCCTGGCTGTGTTTGTGAATACAATAAACTGGAAAAACTGACATCTTAATCAGGGTCGTTTATCAAAAATAATTATACACCCCAAAAGTTTGTTACTAGTTTTGAAAAGCCAGGTTCTTTCCGCCCCATGGGATTGTTGGAACACTACTAGATATCTGATCATGGGCTAAGCGAGGGATTTGTTTCATTTGGAGTTAAGACAATCAAAAATATGGCGATAGGACCCACTTTAAAGCGTCTGAAAGTATTTTGAATTTTTTTAGAAAAATCAAATTGCAATCAACAAAAAACATTTTTTTTTCAAGTAAAGTTCAAAGGAGGCTTATCTTTGAAACTGCTTAAGGAAACCATAACCTATTTTGCTGCAAATCTGGTTTCGAAATCCATTATCAACCAGAAAGTTAGCTTAACAATTTTGCTGCCAAATAAGCAATTTCACTGAAAAACAAAATCTTGTAAGATGGATAAGTACCCTCATTTTCTTCGTAGATCTATTGTAAAGCTTGTTTCTTCCTTCCTTTTAGACGGCCACTGTTAACAACAACCCATTTAGCCAATTAAAAAAAAAGAATTATAGGCTGCGGTATAATTATAATCAGAAGTGTTTTAAAAAATTTGAAGTAAAAGGCAAATCAATATTTGAAGTCAAGGTAGTCAGAGCCACGTTTCGCAATCTTTGAAAACGCATTGAAGATACGTTACTACAAAAATCTTTTTTCATCATAGCAAAACTACATTTTCGAACGATTAAGTTACTCTGGTCTCAAGTGAATATTAACTCCTTATCTGGTTCTGGTCCAGTGGATGGGAGAGCACAGCAATTTTTTTCAATAAAGTTTGGGAAGATATTGAAAAGAGTTAAGTTCCACAAACGAAGACAAAATCTGTTGATTTTTAAGAGTTTATAGGTCTACTATTATTGTAAAGGCTGTACAGGTAGAATCAGCAATGTAGATAAGGTTGTAGATGTTACATTATTGCTTTGTGTTTCAGAGATTACTTTTAATCGCTGCCAATGGACATCGAAACAACTCAAAAGCAAGGTAATGATGATAACAGTTAATTCTTAGGCTACAAAAATTGCCTGTAGGCTATAACTTTAAGCCACTAAAATTATAACGAAAGTTGACGTAAACACTATGTGGAGAGTTTCAGCCCATCATTTTGTTTCAAGGCACTTTGAATTGCTTGCAAAAGGGAAATTAAACAGTTATGGTAATAAACTTTGCGTGAACTTACCTATCCCAAAACGACGAAACAAACCCCTCTAGGGCGTAAGAAGAGATCAAACTTGATTTCTAAAAAGCTGTGAAAAATTTGCTTAACTTTTGACGTTAGGTGTAGCTAGAACTTTACCAAAGAAGATATGAAAAACGATTTAAATATTAAACTGTGCAGACATGAAGTTTGTGTTTGTTTATTATTTATGTAACAAAAAAATGCGATATAAAAACGATACAAAGAAACAAACAAAAATACAATCACATTTTTATATATTGGCTGCGTAGAAAATTTTAGACTCGACTTTAGAGCACAGATCGTAGATTTAACAGTGATATAACATCGCCATCTTGTGTAAAAGTAATATTGCATCATTTATCGTAGCCAGCGCTAAAAAGCCAAATATCAAAATAGGTCGCCATTTAAAGTTCTGAGTACGCTTACATAAGTATTGGCAACACTCGCACACACACACACACGCACAACACATCACATATACACTCACAAGTTTAAAGTTAAAAACAAACATTAAATAATATGCTGCTTTGAAACAATAAAAAAAATCGGGATCGAAACGACTCCAAACACTGAGATCACCGTAAATTCATTCCAACCTGCTGGGGGCAAGAATCTGGGCTGATTAAAGATGGATGACTTCAAGCCCTTCATCTTAAACAACTATGACAACTAATTTTTGTAAATATTTTAATTTTTGCAAAAATTTAAATGAGGCCAAGTAAAAATTGGAATATTTTTTGTTGATCTCAGCACTGCATCTACAAGATGATAGGGAAGGTTTGCGGATAATAATAGCAATGTATTTTGAAAATTCTGCTAGGTGGAGAGGGTAACCGGGTAACTCAACCCCGTGTGCCACCTCCACAAATTCGAACCTGATTCGAGCCCTGCTTGCAAAGATTAACTAGAAAAAGTATAAAAAACAATAAATTAGAAATGAAGTAAAGTATCAGTTGGCAAATGAATCAATCGGCGTTGAATCATCGGAGACCAACAGTGATCTCTGCTTACGAAGTTCTTCTTTCATCAAACCATCATCACGATATGTTTGAACAAGTTTTACAACATTGAGTTCCAAAATAAGAATGTGAACATTGTCCATGTTGCGGAACCAAGTAGCACCACGAGAAGTTATCGCTACACCCATCGGCTGAAAAGATCATTGATTTCAATGCATAGAATTTGTGAAACAGTTACCAATCCCATTATCTGTCAAGTTTTGAGCCATGATTAGTGCTCTACGGGAGGCAGTTTCTTCACGAGGCCAAATAAAGACCAGTGCCCGAGTACACATTTCTAAACAGTTTCCAAATTGCGCTTCGTCCTGCAATTTTTTACCGAAAAAAAGAAAGCCTATATTTGAAAAAATTTTTTTTCCCGATGGTAAGAGCTTTATTATTCTTAACACATGTCCTAAAGTAGGTGGGCCTTGTGTTCTCACCTTTTTTCCACTGCTGTTCCCGCCTAAAGACAGCTTGACTACTTTTTTGATCAAAACGTATTGTACATATATACTATGTGTCAAACATAATTAAAAAACAAATCTTACGTTTTTCGTTGCTTGCAGAGTAGCTGCACTTATATGTGTTGCAAGACCTTTTTCCCAGTGGCCTGGTCCTGTGGGCGCAAGCCAATGCTGGCTGATCTTGTCCCGACTGTAAACACTTCACCAATCTAATTTGAATTCCACCACCGCAGCTGGCACTGCACTAGAAAGAGAAGAACTAGTTTGTAATTGTATTTGCAAACATATCTTTGTCTGTAAGCACATGTTTAAATTAGCTTTAAGCATGTTACCTAAAATTTTTAAGTCAGCCCTGCAAAAAATTTGTGAAATCATTAAAACTGCTAGTCTACTTGGCCTGCTTACTGCTTCACTTTAAACATGAGATTCAGACCCAAGGAGTTGGCATATTAATGGCTTGATTCGGGAGGACTACGGGCCCATACATGATGCTGGCTCACAAAAATTTTGAAGTAAAGGGTTTGAACCTAAGTTTAAAGCGGACAAGTAAATAGATTACTTGCAGGCTAAGTGAGGAAGTGAACGAGAGAAGAAAAATGAAATTGGGATAACTTCCGACAGAAAGAAATTTTTTCAATAAAATGTTGAAAAAAGTTTAAATAATAAATGGGAGACTTTTTGAAATAAATTTCCAAGCTCTGGAAATAGATGTTTTCAGATAAATATTTACATTTTTGTAAAAAAGAAGCGCCCCCTCTTTATTCTGTTTTGCAGTGTCTGAAATGAACTAGTGGTTCTGTTGATGTAATTGACGGAATACAATTTTAAACAAATTTTTATGTTGATTGAACTACCTTTTGCCAACTCCCGGCAACCCACATTGCTCTTTTGTAACCGTTTGCGTTCATATCGTCCTTTAAATTAATCCTCGAGCTTCGGACTTTTATTATAGGAGCATCGTGTACGCTTGTCCCTGGACACGGACTGTTGGTGCATGACTTGCTGAGTGACAACTCTGGCTTTCGGGCGCGACGACACCTCCTTAGCGCCACCGTGCGGTACTGGCCATTTCTCTTTTTGTAACTACACCGAAGTTTTCGTTTTTGGATTCCATCACCGCAAGTAGTAGAACACTGAAAAAATTAAATTTTAATTTACTCAATCAACAGCAAGCACGTGATATGCATTTTCTCATTGGTTATATCTGTGATTTTTTATGTTTAATCACCAACGTCGTGGTTAAGAACCTGGCAAAAGCTTACAGAACATGCTGAAGCAAGATGCCGACACTTCATTCAGCACCGAGAAAATAAAAATATGAGTAAAAATTTGAGACCAAGTACGAACAATTGTCGCTCGATGTACGAGTATTAGTGTAAAGGTCCTTATCCAGATGACAAAGGGTATGACAAGCTGACCCAGAAGCATTTACACTATTCTATACGAGGTAGGTAGGTTAGTCTTGATGCTCAACATAAATGTCTTTTTTAAATAATACCACCATCACAAAACTTGATATGACATATTAAAACAAAAAACGATATGAGCCAATCTTCTTCAAGACGGTTCAAATTTTTTGTCTAAGCTAAAACAGACTAACCTCTTCCCATGCGGTTATAAACCACTGATATTTTCGCTGACAGTAGGCGACAAGACATCGCTCTTTCGAAATCGGTTTTTCACTTCTTTTGCAAGCTGATTTACGAACTACTTGTGAACCGCTGCGGCAATGCACTGGCCTTGTCCTACGTCCACGTCCGCATTCACGGGAACACTAAACCAGACAAATTTAATACTTATACAGTACAGAACAGCCCAGCTATTTCATTTTTTCATTCTTCTAAAATCTCAGAAACAGCAACACCAAAGCCTGTGACACTAAAAAACGCTTTTCAATTTTTGTCGCGACTGCTCAAGAAACAAATTTATAAAATGTGGCTTTAGGTTACAACATCTTACACCCCTAAGCAAATTAACATAATAAGTGAATTGATTCATTCATTCACGCGTATAAGCTCAAGCTCGGTTTGCATGTCTTTCGTCAGACTGGACCACCACGACGGGTAGACTGCTTGGCCCCACCATCTGTCTGCCACATAGACGGAGGCATCCCATTAAGTGCCTTGCCCAAGGACACAACAAGCAAGCTTGTCGGCTTGTTCTCCACACTATCCCTTATGTGCTGAGCGCCAAGCAGGGAAGCTGTGAATACCAGTTTTTAAAGACTTTTGGTATGACTCGACAAGGGAAATGAACTCCAGGTTTACCGACTGCGAAGCGGACGCTCCAACCACTACGTCATCGCGCCGGTTAATTGATGCTTACCTTAGTAACAATGCAAAAAGTCTTGCTCGTTTGCTATTGCCGTTGCAAATTTTCAAAACCGAGGTCATAGGTTGTCATGGAGAAAATATTTGAACAACATAGAGAAAATTTTTCAACAGAAAAGTTTTTGAACAGAAGAAATTTGAAACAAAACGTTTCAACGATCAGCCTATTTATTTCATCCCCCCAAGTCTTCATTTTACTATGACAGTTAGTGTGAATATAAGCCTATTAGCTGCAAATGACTTCTTTGCAGTTGTACTCACTTTCGACCATTCTCCGGGTACCCACTGAGCTGGGCATGCTGTTTTACGACATTTTTTTGTGCTTTCTGGCTCTTTTGAAAGATCGCACTCAGCTACTGGTACCGTCACGTCACCATCAACTGTCAGTGACATGCAAGTGACGTTTCTTCTTTGTATTCCAGAACCACACGACTTTGAACATTCACTCCATTTCAGAGGAACCCAGCTGTAGGATTATCATGATTATTTAGTTATATAAAAAAGTTATTTATTTAGCTTAAATAAAACACAATTCTGTATGTCTGTCTGTTTTATCTCCTCCAGAACTACTGGACGTACGTGTATGAAACTCGGCACGATTTGTCACCAATCCGGTGTGAGTGTGATAAGGGGTTTCCAAGGTCATGATATCGACAAAATTGAAAACACTTTTTTAAAATTCGCATCTCTTAGCGAAAAAAAGTGACTTTTTGCTTTAACGAAAGCCACTACCCGACTAACCAATTTCACTCCTTAGGAAGCAAAGTGACGTCATAACTAACGATTTATTTTAAACCTTTGCTTTCTTTGTTTGGTCAAAAAACTACTGACCGTAGAAATGCGGTTGAAAGCTTTCTCCGAAGATATTAACAAGGTGGTTTTGATAAAAATAATTCTACAACCATTCAAGCTTTATCGACGACATAGCAAGCGATTAAGCATTAAAGCGCTTCTTTTGTGCATACTTTTCTGTTTTTCATCTTAAGTACTTTAAAACAAGCCTTGTTTCGTCATAATTAAATAAATGACGTCATAATGCTGTCTGTTACCACTTTAGTGAAAACAGCAGCTTGCATTATGATTCACTGCCATTTTAAAAACAAACGAAAATAGTAAAGCCTGGTACTAATACGCTTTCTGTTAAAATATAAATGAAATATCCTAGCTCTAATGTACCATTTAAAACTGTTTTTTTTTTAACAATGCAGTGGCAAATACAAAAATAATAATAACAGAATTGTAGGTGAACTCCTGGTTCAAAAAACCGAGTTTGTTCAGCCATGATGGGCTACTGACCAGTCTCAATACTTAAGACGTTTTTATCACATATGGCAAAGCGGAACGAACGGGATGCCTCCATCTTTATGTGGCAGATAGGTGGCGGGGCCAAGCAGTCTACACGTTGTGGTGGCTCAATTTAACTGAAGTCTAGCAAATGGGACTAACGAGAAGCTCATAATCTGAGAAGCTTCTCCAAAAATGAAAGATCTCGCCCATACGAAGAAGATCAATCACTCAAGCGTCCTTCCACAACTTTCAACTTATACTCCTATGCACTTAGTCTAATGAACGCATAAAAGTTTGTCAAATTATTTGCTGTTTGTAAGTAAGTCGATATTATGAGCATAGCTTATCACAGCGTGGTCCAATTACTTTTGACCCACGGGCCACTTCACAAAAACGTGACGACTTGCGGGCCATTTCAAACAAAATATTGCAAGATCAAAAATTAAACAAAAATAGATTTAGATTCGCAAGTTCTTTATACAAAGAATAAATTCACAAGATTTCAAATAAAACAAACATTAAAGATAAGTCAGAGAAAAAATAGCCAATTTATTGCAAATCTCTGTCAATGGGATGCATGTGTTCGAGGCTTCTCTGACACTATAGTTTCTATATCAATATCAATGCTAGTGGTAGCAAGTCGAAGACAATTGTCCAGTGTTTGGTTTGCGATTCGATTTCTGTTTCTTGGTTAGACCAGCTGCACAGTAGAAAATGTATTCTCACACACATATGTGGTTCCAAACATTAAGTGCATTTTTAGTGCAAAATCTTTCAGTTTGGGAAAATTATCTTTGCTGACTAATTTCCAGAATCTCTCTTGAATTTCGTTTTTTCTTGAAAGCAAGAATGGGTCGCACTGATGCTCACAGAGTTCGAGCTGAAATTCTGGTAGCTGTGTCTCCACATTAACATCCAGAGGATTGTTATACAAAGAGAGATTAGGTTTTAACCGATCAAAATCTTTAAATCTATTTTCAAACTCATGAGATAAAGCCTCAATATCTTCCACAAAACGAGAGCATTCCACTTCTACATCTTCTGCCAGAAGCTCGTGTAAAGAATCGATGTGTGAAAGATCATTATTTTTCAAACATGTAGCAAATAGGTGCAGTTACATTTTAAAAGATTCAACGTGCCCAACTAAATGCGAAAAATTTAGATTTCGCCCCTGCAACCTCAGTTTCAACACATTCAAGTGCATTGTGATATCTGTAAGAAAAGTAAGCTTGCAGAGAAAGTTTTTATCACTCAATTGAGTTTGGTATACATGTTTTTCACTCAATTCCTCTGTTAGAAACGAAAGGATATCCTTTCGAAGACCAAAGAAACGTTTCATTACTTTCCCAGCACTAAGCCACCTAACGTTTGTAAACAATGGTATGTCACTGAATTCAGCATTTAACTCTTCTAATAAGGTAATGAAACACCTGTGTCTGTGCGCCTTGTTGCTGCCTCTATACAAATTTACAATTTGGACAACTGTCTTCATGACATTACTACTTTGCAGCATCTTTCCACAAAGTGCTTGTTGGTGAATGATACAATGTAGTGTTATACAATTTACATCGTTTTTCTTAAGCAAACCAACTAATCCAGTGGTACTACCGGTCATTGCTCTTGCGCCATCAGTTACGATACATGAACATTTTTCATATCCTCCATAATCATGAATAACTGACTCGAGGGCAGCATAAATATTTGAGCCCTTTGTACCTTCATTCAAGGAACACACCTTGACCAGTTCTTCTTGCACAGTAAAATTCACTTCAACAGTGCGTATGAATATAAGAAGCTCACTTGTGTCACTTATATCCGTACTCTTATCGAGTGTCAATGAAAAATATATACAGTTTTCTACTGCACTCGTTAGTTTTTATGTTACATGTTTGCCAAGATCACTCATTCTTCTCGCAATGGTCTGATGAGACAGTGATACAGTTTCAAATTTTCTGGCAACCTTGTCTTCCCCAAACACATGTGCGATTTTTATCGCGCATTGTTTTACCAACTCGATATCCCTAAATGATTTACTTTTCCTGAACAACATTAAATTCATACGATGCCCCTGTACTTGTTGTTTGCGGTTTTATGAAACTACTCAGAACTTTCTTCTGTTTCTGATATTCCCTTTCAAGACAGTCAGCAATTTCAATTCGTGTCTTCCCATGATATTTTTCATATTGCATTTTGTGTTGCGTTTTGTAATGTCGCTTAACATTATATTCCTTCATCAGTGCAATTACTTTCTTGCAAACCAGACATAATGGCTTGCCATTATCTTCCATCACAAAATAATTTTCCAATCACTTTCCATCAAACACTCTGCCTTCGTTAGCAAGCTTTCTCTTCTTGCTTGTTTCCATTTTAATAGTGTGTATATCCTTCTAAGCAAATTTATAATGTTTTCAAATTACTATTTCTATTCTGGCTAATACTTTTATTTCCCCTTTCAGATTGTTTTACTAGAAACACTCACGTACTATTGAACATATTAAGCGTCTCCTGAGGGAAACCAAGCCGCGTTCGTTTGTACAGTAGACTCCGCTTAACTGGATCACTTCGGGCAGAGGGCTTTTAATCCAGTTATCTGAATGATCCAGTTAGCCGAAAAGGATACAGTACTGTATTTAAAAAACGATCAAGTTTTATTTAGTCATCAAAGAAAGCCAAGTTATAAAAGAAATAATGAAATGAGAATCAATAATCAATGATACTGTATTTATTTACTAAAATACTGTATCATTTCTGCTGAAAAAAACGCAATATAGTCGTGGCACAATCTTGTTTCAGCACGTGATCAATGACTGAGAAACGTGCCGTACGAATTATGGGGTTTTACTGTAAGTTTCAGTGCAAAAGTGATCCAGTTATACAAAAAAGTGGTCCAATGATCTAGAAAAGCGGCGTACATTTACATTGAAAATGCACATGTGGTTCGGGACTTGGAAAAATGATTCAGCAAACCGAATGATCCAGTTATCCGTGAGCCATTTAAGCGGAGTCTACTGTATTGATTTTCTTTTTTCTCTTTATCTCCATGCGAAAAACGAGTTATCGCGAGTTATTTTATGGCTGGCAGTTTATAAAAAATTGCCTAACTGCAACATACACACAATAGATTAAATCTATACTGAGAAAGTTCGCGGGCCACAAAACTTCTGTCCGCGGGCCGCATGCGGCCCGCGGGCCTGTTATTGGACCACGCTGGCTTATCAAATCCTAAGTCTGAGAGGAAATCAATAGAAAAAATAGGTCAGTCGAGTTGCGTGAAGTCATAGCCGCCCAATGTACAGACATACCTACAGAGAAAAAATTTTTCCTAAAAACGGGTTTTTCGGCCGAGCAGGAGATTGAATGCAACGC
The DNA here is from genome assembly GCA_963675345.1 of Trididemnum clinides. Classification (NCBI taxonomy): domain Eukaryota; kingdom Metazoa; phylum Chordata; class Ascidiacea; order Aplousobranchia; family Didemnidae; genus Trididemnum; species Trididemnum clinides. The sequence goes on from OY776290.1 coordinate 9,423,537, forward strand.
ATTTGGGGGGAGGTATAGCCCCTTTTACTTTATTTCGCGACGAAGGAACATTGGTGGAGACAAGTTACTGGGTGTCACATATATCATTACGAGGTGGGTTGCACCATATCAAGAAACAAACCTACCACTTAATAACTTATTTCTGTAATCGTGAAACAAAACCAATGCAGCGTCCATCATTTAAAATGTTAAATAACAGAAAGTTTGTGAGTGGAACCAATCTTGATTCAAAGTGCGATTGATCGCGGTAAGGAGCATAGGGGGATGCTCCGATTTAGCTTTTCTTTTCCGCTCTCAGAAATGCGATTTAAATGAAGCCGGCGCTGCCGGCGGAACCTATATTTCTTACCCGAAATAACTGGCTGGTAGACCAGTTGGGCTACGCCGGCTAGCTTGCTTATAATCATATATTTTTAGCGGTCAGCTACAGAAATCTCTCATTTTTATGCACGCAGTAAAACAACTAGGGCTCTGGTCAATCGGCTCATCGAGGTCAGGTCATTTGAGCCGCATTCTTGGTTACATAGTTAGGTAAACAGTTTTTGCAAAATATCCAGTTGGTTTGTGACTCGCCGAAAAAAGCGAAAGATGTTATTGTTTTCAAAACACTGTTAATTTAGGTTGAAAAACCCTTTTTCGAAGACGTGCTCCAATTACTCAAAAGTCGCTCCCCCCCGGAAATAACGCTTCGCACCTGCTCATATTGCGACGCAACGCACTTCTACCACAAACATTGTAAGCAAGTAATGATGAGCATAGGCGTAGGAAGTGGGGGTCCGGGGGGCACTGGCCCCCCCTGCTTGTAAAAATGCATTGAATTCGCGACAAAATTTCGGGCAATTGATGTTTTTTCGGGCAATTTGAGTATGTGTTTTTATATTTTGCCCGAAAATTTTGTCACTGAAATAACATCTCCAAAAAAAAAAAAGGTCACCACTTGTTTGGCCTCACGTTTGGTGACATGTTGAGGCCGAAAGTGATGGAATTGGTGCAGCGAAACATGCGATGACCTTTTTTTTTTTTTTTTTGGACATGTTATTGCAATGACTAATTTTTCGGGCAAAAATTTGGTGCCCCCCCAAATTGGTTTGAGCTCGTACGCCCATGATGATGAGTGAAACCCCTAAGCAGCACGTCAGCCAAGTTTTCTTGATAATAGCATTTAGGCCTCCAGGTAACCGATATCAACTGAAGCATACGCAGTGCTGCCGCAGTATATGAGTTGGCAACATACCTTAGTGATCAGATTTCAACTTACCGAGCTGGACAAGACTGGTTATTGCATTGCAAAGTGGACATATTGGGCTTGCTTAACAGAGGACAATTGTCAACGTCGACTGTTTTTCCGCCATCTTGCAAGCACGTAACAACAGGAGTCTGAATTCCTAAAAAACGAAATAGGCTAATGCGATAAGCGCAAAGCGTAAGCAAAGAGGTTGGCCAGCTAACTGGAAAAGAGAGAGAGAGTCAGGAAATAGGAAACAGAATAAGAATTTTTAAGTGAGCTCGTGTTTTAAGTTCCTAATGTGTTTATACGTCAGTGACACACATCAATTAAACAGATTAACAATAAGTTAATAATAAATTTTCTTAAATGGGTTTTTGAAGTGAGATCCCATGTAATAACTCTTTATCAATTTTGAAGTTAGGATGATATGAGGTTGAGGGAACAGTAGAGAATATTACATCCTAGTAGCCTGCTTTGAGCTAGGTGTAACACCGAACCCGAGCCGAAAACCGGTATCAACTGCTGATTTTTCCTTAAACCAAACCAAACCCGAAGCTCTAAGATTTGCCCCTGGTGAAACTGAGTCGAAACTGAACCACAGTTTTTACAAAAAATTCAACCTAAACAAGAACTGATCTGGTAAAACCAAATTTGGCTGAGCATGAACTTAAACCGCAGCATTATTATTTAAACGGCTCCACTAGCTCAGCAGATCCATTAAAAAAACCGTGGTGCACAAGCATTACATCAGTTTTTGGTTCGGACTTTGCCTGATATCCAAAAGTAAGGTTTCGAAAAATAAAATAAGAAACCAGAATTTACTGTGGGCGAATACAAAAAAGCAAAACACAATTAAAATTTTGCTGTTAAGAATTTCTCTGTCATTTACCCCATTTGTTTCTGTTAATTCTAATAACTCACTGTGGAAACCGGAGAGGGTCCATCTATATTACCCGACTTTATCCCTATTTGTTCTCGCATTCCTATATATAACCCAAGTTGCAAAAATCTTCGAAAAATTATATGGTTCTGTGCCAGTCGATATGGTAAATTTCTCGTTTGTAGGTGTAATTGATTTAGTGTTTGCGAATTTTCTGTATTTTGAATATAACCATGAAAACGTACGGCCATACTTTTGGAATAAATTCTTTGGGAAGCATTAGGTTACTATGCAACTTTGGTCGGCCATTAACCCCGTGAAACTTCAGTTGAGTTATGTTCCTTTTAATTTTCCTGCCAACTAAATTCCTAACGAAAATTCATTTACAAATGCAAAGCACGAAAAAATGAAATGTAGCAAAAACCGTTGAAACACGCACTAAAAACAGATTTCACACACTGAAGGATTTTGCATTAAGAAAATATCCTCAATACTTAGAAGCATAGGCGTACGAAGTGGGGGGTCCGGGGGGGCACTGGCCCCTCCTGGTTGTAAAAATTTCGGGCAACTTTTGATTTTTTGGGCAATTTGAGTAAGTGTCCTTACATTTTGGCCGAAAAATTTGTCACTGCAATAGCATCTCCAAAAAAAAAAAAAAGGTCAACAATTGTTTGGACGCACGTTTGGTGGCATATTTAGGCCAAAAGTGATGGAAAAGGTGCAGCGAAACAGGCGATGACCTTTTTTTTTTTTTTTGGAGATGTCATCGCAGTGACAAACTTTTCGGGCAAAAACTTGGTGCCCCCCCAAATGGGTTTGAGGTCATACGCCCATGCTTAGAAGTATATGCGTTGGCAAAAGCAGCCCACACTTTTTGTGTTGAAACAAGTTATTAAAGTCTAAATATAAAACTTGAATGGCAGATCATTTTAAATACGCTACGTGCTGTGTACTTTATCCTGATGGCAAGAAATAGAAAACGATCAAATTGAACGGACGACACACTGAACAATTGTCTCCAGCATGCTGCCACTAAGATTTGTGTGACCTGTATTGACAATGACATAAAAGCAATTGTAGTGAAGAAGCCAGTCTACAGAATACGCGCTGAACCTTTGTAAATTGTAATACACCTAAATTCAATAAATCGCTCAATTGTCTTTGGTGCTTTAAATATTTGCGTCAGTTGTTTTATTCATTATTTTAGGCGAATTTGGTTGCAGGTTGATAAATAAGCTTTAAAATGGCCCGCAGAGCAACGCTAATCCGACCACCCTGAGCGAGCTTTCGTTAATTTGGCTACAGCTCAAATTCCAACTTCTCTAGTACACTGATGTTGCTCTACTTTGTTACCGGTAGCATGCAAGTTTGTAACTCTACCTCCAGCACAAGAAGACGAGCATTCTGTGTGTTGAACGTCCCATTCAAAAACAACTTGAGGAGAGCGGTCGACCGGATGGAGACCGGGTAAGTGATTGGTCAATTTTGGAATTGAATAAGAATATTTCACCCCGGGATTCCGAGAGATAATTAATACCTAAAAGTAGCAGCATTTGCCATAAAAAGCAAGTAATTGATATAGACTAATTACGGAAAGGACGTAACTTTCAAAATCCATAAAACGATACTACATAGCAAAGCTAAACCACTCTTCATTTTTGATAATTTATTTAAATATTTACACACACACTTCAAGCTGAATGTGATATAAGCCGAAAACGTTCAGCTTGGGGAGGATGTAAATAAATTGTCAACAATGAAAAGTGGTTGCTTTGTTATGTAGTATCGTTTTATGGATTCTGAAAGTTATTGATAATAATTTATTAAAAGCCTAAGACAAAATAAAAAATATTCAACTCAAAACATAAAAATACAATGCATTGTCCGGGAATCGAACCCGGGCCCCCCGCGTGGCAGGCGAGGATTCTACCACTGAACCAACAATGCATACTTCCCAGACCGGGAATCGAACCCGGGCCGCGTGGGTGAGAGCCACGAATCCTAGCCACTAGACCACCTGGGAGTTGACAAAGCAATGCGAAAACATCGTATTAATAGCTAAACCAACGCATGTCTGTCTCGGTTGCTTTTTTCTTTTTTCAGTAACGCTACACATCAAAACAAAAGAAAAGGCCAGCAACGTCACATTTTGGCGAACGCGTCACGGCTGCAACAAGACATGTTTGAGAAAAACGCTAGCGCGCCATCTTTGCTTCTGGGCTTTTACTAAATAAATCGGTAAAGCTAGCGGTTTTGACTTGGGTGCAAAATCGAAAACTAGGCTTTATATATTGGCTCACATTTTTGGTAAACTTCGATATAAAGAACGATGTTACTAAAACGTATTACAAAACGTTCGATATTATTTTGATGTTTAATTTGTGAAAACAATTTGGAAGTAGGCCTGCTTAGTTGGAAGCATAATTCATGTTCAACCAACGAATCGTTAGTTTTATTAGGTGCTTCAACAGTTAAACCATAGCCTAGCAGTACAACAGGCCTCTGCGACGGCATAGCCTCACCCAAGATCCTTTAGACATTTAAAAAATACTGAAAATGAAAACTTAAAAGATTCCAATTAAAGTTTTTGGAATTAGCCTACTACTCAGTAAAATAATTTAATGCTGCAATAAAACTTTTTGGTTCCTACTTCTATGATAATTTCTTCTTCAAGTGGACCAGCACTATAAAGTTGTTCGACTTGAAATGATTTTCTTTCGTAGCTCCATGACGCACCGGCGATCGTTTTCGGACCAAACAAATCAATCTGCCAATTTCCATTCAGCTCGTAACTGAAAAATACAAGATCAGCCTGTTGAAAATCAGTGCAGAGATATTTCAGTCAAACTTGACTTTGCTTTCACGCGAGAAGGCTAAAGATCGTGATTGGGTCACACCTCAACACTAAAATCAACAAAATTCCTATTTTTTATTGTGAGTAGGCAGCCTTTGCAACTATCTTTCCTTTGAAGAAGCGTCTTTTTCTCAAAAGCACTTTCCAAATTTTGCTTTGGCCTCCGGCATTAAAAAAGGGTGGACCCTGACTGCATTGCATGAACACAGCCGAGCTACACAGTTTGTTAATTAAATGATACATTACGTGTGTTTGACGTCTGCACTTTATGCTCTAAGAACATTACTGGAATAAATATAATTACTATCTAAAAAAATAAGTAGAATAATAATCAATGGATGTCCAATAGGGCGTATGTGGTAGGCGGCGATTAAATATGTTGTTTTGGGCAAATACAGCAAATATGAAGCTCTGTGTGAGCTCCGCCGCACAAAATCACTTTAAAAATCGTCGCACGCTAAAACTAAAACTTTTTAATACGTTGCTAAGAGCATAAGGGCCGCTTTTATGCAACTTACACAGCTGGAGACGATGCAGTTTTGATAGCAATATAGCTATGTGTGCAGCATTCTTCCTCCCACAGTCTCACGTTCCTTGCTCCACGTGGAATTCTTCCAACTTCATAATAACCTAACGATGATAATTTAAACATGTTGACGATTGGAATTACTGGGCTCAATCATATAACGAAAATTACGTCATACTTTTTCCAAAAGTATGTTCTATATATCGATGCTGCAACGATAACTCTAGACACATTTGGGGAATTTTTCGTTTTCCGAACCAGTTTGTAAATCACTTGAATCTGTTCTCCTACCGCAAAAATAGGTTTCTAAATAAACCCTTGGCTGTGGCCTCGTTTTTTTACGCGTGAAAGCATTAGAACGTTATTGTTATTTTTTTGCAGCGTAATCTCAAACCATATGCCACTACCACGCAGCACATTGCATGGCACTTCACACAGGATACAAAGTAAGCCATTATTTTTCGCTAACTAAAAGATAAGAGTAAATTTGGTCTTGCTTATCAAATGGTTAATCACATCTTAATTTTCAGAAAGCACACAATTTTGATTTTCTGTGATCTTCAAAAAAAATATGGTTATGCTAATTTATTTACCACTGTCATGGACTTCATCATCATAGAAACCAGTGATAGTGTTACAAGTTGAATTGTCACCATTGCAAACACCACAAGCATCTAACGTTGCGTTTGAGCCAAGCACATAGTCACAACCGACTTTCTACAAAGAAATCAAAATATAAAAAGCTGTAAGAATGCTAAATAATGAAGGCTATTGCTTTAGAAAAAGAAAAAGAAACATCTCAAAAATGAAATTGTTCGTAGGTGGTTTGAAGAAAACGAGTGGACAACTTGAGGAAAAGAGCTATTTAATTGAAATGGTTTTCCGGTGCCAAAAATTAGGCTAAAGCATATTATGGAAAGGTTTATACCCTCATTTACTTACTCTCCTTACTTTGCATAGGTCCTACCCACAGTCAAGATTGTAAATATGATTTAGGATAAAATTAATTCAATAGAAGTTAACTTCATTTGTTTGCTTTCCAAAAATCTTGCTCAAAATAAACTTTAATTCACAATTGCAAACTCATCTCAATCAATTCTGATACATGCTGTTTCAAAATTAGCTCACCAAAAACAAGAGAAGCTATGCGCATGTTTAATGTATTACACAAGTAAAACAAGCGGCACAGCGTAACGCATAAATGCGCTTGCGTAAAAGTGATTGAAATCTTGCTTTTTGTTACTTCCACTTGCACCCTTTACAAGCGGAAGCTGAAGTAATTTTTTATTTGTTTGTTAGCTTGTTTTGCTAAAAATATGCTCAGCATATTTGAGCTTTATAGCAAAATAAATGAGCAAAAGTACGCCAGAGGACGGTTGTTGAGCGTGCAAGTAAAAACCATGTCAATAACTCTCACCTCGCATTTTCCTTCAATGCATACATCGTTAGTGGGGCCGCCACATGATGTGCCATCAATCACTCGATCGTCAAGCATATCGAAAAAATCATAACCATCTGGTTTACAAAGCAGCTCGCACCGACCTCTGCCTGTAACAATAAAATTGTTTTACAACGTCGAGATGTCGGTATTGCTCTTATTATGGCGCCGACAAGACCTATATACGTGCTCAGGCCGCAAACTCAGTTTTATATTCCACCTTCCATATTATTCCTATTGCTAGAACCAAAAGATCAGTGAATACAATCTTTAAAGTCTTTGGTATGACTGCACAAAGATATTGAATCCAAGTCTGCCGAGTGCACAGTACTTACTCAAACTACAACACCACACCGCCGGTTACCTCAAGCTGCCTCTAAAAGCAAATTGTTTGTCAACTCTCTCCAAATAACTAGAATAAAAAAAGGTAAATTGACGTACAAAAAAATGCATCTAAAACTCCAGGTAAGCTTACCCCATTGAAAACAAAAATATGGAATGCTCGATTATAATCAACGAAAACCAAAAATTGGTTGGTTATTTTTGGCATATGAGGAAATGAAGCTAACAAACGAAAGCCAAACCGAATACTGTGAGCCGAAAGGTCATGCGTTGGAATTGTTATGGAAGAAGACAAATGAATTTGTGTTGGTAGGTATTTTTGGAAACATTTTTCGATGTTGGTGGGTAGTTAATGAAGAGAAGAAATTTTGAAAAAAGATTTTATATCTAAATGAAAAAATCTGTCAGTTGGTAAGATTTTGGACATTTCAAGGAAGTAAGCTATCGAGTATCCTTTTAGATAATGTTGATATTAGTACAATGCTTGCACAGAAGTAAAAGTGAATCAACTGCTTACCAAAACTTGAATACTTTGTAAAGGGAATCCAGCTGAAATAGCGACGTCGATACGGTTTGCTGTTGAACTTGGCACATTGTTGCTCGCGAAAACTCACTTGCATTGGGGGACATTTCTGAAAATATTTCAAGGTTTTGCTTACTTTTGTAAGCAGGTTGCAGTAAAAAAATCACCAAAAATAGCCAATGCTCATTAAGATTTTTATTGCTTCAAAAGACGGAGAAAAAAGATAAACAGGTAGGAAAAAATAACCACATTCAAAGGTTTTTAAGTTCTTGAATGTTTCTAAATTTAAGCCAAAAAGCATAAAAAGGGCTAATTGCAAGATTTTTTTAATCCAAATAAAGTTTTTAGATAAAGCATTGGTTAAATTCTCAAACTGCTATCTACCTTAGTATTGCATATCTGATAGACTTTCTCTTTTCCTTGGCAGTGATGGCCACCGTATAATGGAAAGGGGTTGTTGCACTCCCTCTTCCGATATTGAACCCCACCTCCACAGGTACGGGTGCAGGTGGACCACGGACCATATTCACCCCAACCCCCATCAATTGCATCAGGACCTTCACTTCCATAGGGGACGCAAACTCCTCTTCTACACCACTATAAACAATAAAAATAAAATACCTTAAACTTTAACGTCATACTTAAGAGGACAGGGAATTAATAGCCTACGGAGATGTGTATAAGCCATGAGTTCAAGCTCACAAAGGCCATCTTGCAGTTTTTTTGGCAAAGACACTGTACGGAAATTTTCTTTGCTTGCTTGCTTGCATTGCTTGTTCTTTGTTGTGTCGGCAGCAGCAGAGGCAACTTCAAAGTGAGTCTGAAGTTCTGCTATAACCCACAAAAGCTTTTCCCGTGACCAGAGGATATTGCATTGTACAGCTCATCTAAGGTAAAATATTCCGAAATAAATTTCCCTAGTAGCGACGTTAAATGTCTTTTTCTAAAATCCTATGGTCGATTTTACATTCTCTTTCCTGTGCTTTCGGAGTTGAAAGTACTGATTGTACGTTTACCACTACGCGCTCGCTTTCGAGTCAGAGTTTTTGCTGAAGCAATGTGGAACATAAACTCCAAACGCCTTTCCTGACTAATACGTGATACCAATGGCACTTGTATGGAGTTTCGAACTCTCGACTTTTTATTTGAAAGTCCGGAACGATTACCATCACACCACATTGCTTTGTTATGTTTTGTAGTCTTTGGTCCATACAATGTAATGTAGCTTAAGTCGTTTAGGCATTTATGTTTGCAGAAATTTCCGGAGATTTTTCCGCAAAAGTAAGCTTCTGCTGAAGCACCACAACAAAGCAGCGCTTTTTCTGATAAAACTTACAAATAAGCTCAAATATCGTTTGAAACCTTTGAAATTTTTTGTTCAAATAATTTTTCTCTTCCAACAATAATAATTGTTTGCGGAGCAAGCAAAAAGCTGAGAAAAGTTGCCGGTAAGCCATGGCGAAGTACTACAAAACGCAAGTAAGCACATTTTTGATTATTAGAAAACGTTTTGTGGATTTTAAGACCACACAAACGTCTCATGTCACTCAAAGTAACTAAATACTCACCAAATTTTCTCCGCAATTTGTTCCTTCAGCAGCCGGCATATATTTAGTCTCGCAAGCGTGAGAGTTTGATTTTTGGCACCACAAAACTTTGCAAAGACTAATCTGAAATAGGAAAAACGTCTGTTAATGCTTGAAGTAGGCTTTTGTTAAAGCTGATAACGTGACAGCCAGCATAAAAACTATTGCAAACGGACTTAAAGTCCAAAAATGTACGAATTAAACGTTTGTTTATAACTCACTAATCAAGCCTATATAAACAAGGATAAACAGTCATAATGTTATTGCTAACTCTCACATCGAAATGACAAAACGGCCTTGAATTCCCACACTTTGCCTCAGCGGGGTGTAAAAAAGACCAGCGACTATTTTACAACTTAGAAAAAATTCCCATGGTTTCCCAGCTGAATTCGTCGAATTTAGAGACGATTTAATATGATTTAAAGTGATATCGCATTCCAGAGGCTTAGTGCGGCAGGAGTCCAAGACATAAAATCTACTTACAGCAACATTTGTGAAACATGTGTTTAAAAAATGTCTAAACGATATGGCGTACTGAGTTGAACACATTTGCTCAAAACTTAAAATAAACAAATGATAAAATCTATCAAGAAATTCCAATTTGTCAGCAAAGGTCAACAACGGCTTCAAGTGCTCACTGACCAGGCTAGAAAGAAAACAATGATGCCAAGCAATGTAACTGCTTGCGATTGCTTGCGTATTGTGTATTGGTCGAGAGTAGGAATGCCCTTTTCTACTTTTCTCCCTAAATGCCAACAGGCTGATTCCGACTGTGTTGGCGATGAAAGCTGGGACATTTTTTCACGCAAGCTTCCGCCCTTAGGAAGAAACCAGCAACAACAATAACCTTTCTTTTTTGCATGAAAAACAAAGATATTAACAGTTTCTACTTTGCACTGTGCAAAAAGTGGCAAAATACCTTTTTATGCTCGTATCTGAAGCTGCACAATTGGGTATCGGCTCCGAATTGCCACTGGCATTGGGTAACAGCGTCATAGGTTTCTCCTGGAAGTTGCGAGGGAAAATTGAGGTTGTTAACAGGAGAAGGGTGGTCGTCAAGACAAGTTGAAGAAGGATTGCTGTCAAAAAACAAAATTAGACTAGTAAACTTAAAGTTCAGGTAACTTTTTTTTAGTTTTGCCTGAAAATTTCCCATCTTAAGACAGCAATATTGCTCGATTATGGACTTTGGTTTAAGGATCGTTTTCAAGAAAAAGCAAAACCAAAAGTATCGGTCGCCAGTCAAAAATACTTGACAATTACTTTTCGGTTTAACGCTACCGGTACCTTGCTTTAATGCTGTATCATACGATACACACTTCGACAGACTTATCAAGCAAATGCAACTTCAAAACACTGTTTTTTTTGTGCAAAGCGTAAAAGCGATATTTAATCTGATATCAAAACATTTATAAATGAAATCTGTACCTGGGCTAAGTGTGCAAATGCAAAAATGTGCTAAAAGTGAATATCCTCGCTTCAGATTTAGTCAATACGCTGAGGTGCGAAAATGCAAAAAACAATTTAAGAAAATATGCTTTTCAATTTTCAGCATGTTTTCACTAAGGAGAATATAACGCAAAAATAGGAGAAAAATGTACAAAATACTGGTTCTATGCTCAATTAAAACACTTCTATTAATATTTAAGCAGTTTAAGGTTTTGACACTTGTAAGAGGATATCGATTTTGGAAAAGTTTGCGGTGTAGTGTTGCAAAAAGTGAGTGCATTGTTGGCTGGCTTTATTAAGTAAATGTTACGCTCCATTTAAAGGCGATTGCTTCACCGGCGTTTTCACTCGCAGGCAGGTGCGGTCTTAGTCAAGCGCCGTAAAGCAGTTAAACATTAAATCAAAGGTAAGATACCGATTTTTGATTTACAACTGTCATAATGGCCAGGTCGAACGCGTTAGAAAAACAAAAAAGTGCCAAGTGTTGAGCATTTTATTTAAGTTAACGAGGAAAATCGTTGTCTGAATCTTGAAATTGATTGGAGGTCAAATATAACTTATTTTCCAGATAAATACAGGAAATTATCAAGACGTTGAACACAAATATTTGCTGAAATTGAAAAGCATAAATCAAAAAAATAGTTCTCACTCACTTCAGAAAATCGTTCAAGGACTTTCTACTACAAGCCGACCAAGTAAAAACACCGTTGTGACCATTTAGAGTAGGGGACATGATGTGGCCGTCCCGTTTGCTGCACTGGTTTCCCTGACCGTCGTGTTTCATTCCGAAACTAAAAAATATGACGATGTGCTTAACAGTCGTGATCAACAAGCAGCAGCTAGTCAGGGCTTTTCAACTGTCTATCAATGGTTTTTTTACGTCCGCTTTTTGGCGCGAAGAGCAGCCGTTCAATAATGCCCATTGCGAGCTGCGCATTTGAAGTAGTGATCATTTAAAAGAAATATTGCTTCTAGGCGATACAGGTTGTATCCAACACCTTTGTGTTCATAACATAAATAAATTGGGTATGACAGTTTATTCTGTTTATACCACTAATATCAGCTTTCGTTTCAATTCGTTTGTGATAAGTTTTTCACTTTTTACGTCTTCAAAAACAGACTAATAGACCAGCTATATTCAAAGTTCACGACACACTGTCTACAAGCGACATAACTGGTTTACTTTCAAGATCGATCATATTTTTAAAACATCAAAGAAAATATCATGTTTTGATAAATCTACCTTCAAACACCGACACTGCCATCACAATAAAAATGACAGCATTGAACATCTTCCGATTATGTAAAATTTCCTGGTTTTGTGGAAGGCATGCTATGTTCATATCGCTGCCACTTTGTTGCAGCGTCTACGGCACGAAGGCAATGAGTGGGTAGTAGACCTTACCGCAATTTCGAAGTAAATTCGGTCTAACGTTTTTTTGTCACAGACCTTATATTTTTGTCTTTTGGTTACAGAAAAACCTTTCGTCTCAAACTCACTTCGGGGTTACCAGCACTGCCGGAAAAGTACATTTCCATCACAAGCAGTCCAACCAAACAAGGGAAATTGCCGAGCAGCGCCACTCCCGATTGCGCGAGAACCTAGCCATCACGCGGCTCCGGTGAGCGATCATCGACACCACAAATGCCGCTCCCAACCCCTCGACAACGTCGCCGAAAAGCAAATGCTTTAAACCATAAGCTGTGACTAACTAAGTCCTTTAAGGATTAGAAAAAAATTTAAAATGACAAGTAGTTTTGTTAATATTTGTCGATCATTGCTTTCTTAACCAGCATCGATGGAGCGTCGTCAATTTAACTGATAGGCAAATATTTTTTTAACTACTTGCTGACATCAGACTTTGGTTGGGCTTTCACCAAAAGCAGCCAGGCTGTCTGAGGTCATAGCTTGCGTCCACTTTACAATTTTCAACGATTAAGATACGGTATCATTATACAGTTTCATTTTCTATGAATGGATCAAAGCCTTGTACCATTTGAATTGTTGAATGAAATGCCGTAAAGTGTCCAAACTCAATGACTGTTAGACAAACAAAAGAAAAACGCGCAGAGACTCTCACCTGTGTCCAGTTTCGTGGGCGACTGTAAAAGCAAGCCCTAAGCCCATATCTTCGTTGATAGTGCAGCTGTGTCGTCTGCTACACATTCCGCCAATCTGAGCAAGTCCTAACGACAAAATATCAAATGATAAATAAATAAATGGAAAATGAACACAAGTGCTCTACGGCCTGAATCACAAATTAACATCAAATTTATGCAAGTATCACCACTAATGTGTAGCGGAATTATCTGCAGCATTTTTATCTGAGCATTTTACCCGTCACTGCCTTCAAACGAACTAGACCGACCGAAATTAAAGGTGAATTAAAGCATAGACTGAAATTTAAAATGACTCAAATTTTGCTAGAAATACACATGTCTAACAACTTTATTTTTCGAAAATTTCTTCTCTTGTAATCTTAATTGTTTTGTAACATTGTTTTTTACATAATTTGTCTTCTTTTGATTTAAATCTTCTTGGGCCAAATACCATCGACGGGTTTGAATGCAGCCTATTTACAATATGTAGCTGCCTCTTTATAGTAAAAGAAGCGAGCCTTTGCTTTTACTGAAACAAAAGCCATCAACCTACTGCATTTTATAGGTGGAATGAAAGCATAATTTTAAATAAAGCAATTCGTACTCACAAAAACTGCTTTGTAGGTCGCGATTGTGCGACCAAATTTAGATAAAGAGCCCGATAAAAACGTGCAACAAGATAAGGAAACACTATGTTATGTGGACAGGTTTCAGCACTTTAACCCGCAAACCACAGTCATGACAGATATTTAGTATAACGCCACAAGTAATAAAAGCATCCCACAGACCCACGCAGAGTCGCCGCCTCGACAACTTTCTAGCAAACAAACATCAGCTGACAAATCATCTATCGTCGACAAGCAGCATCAACAAACGGTTTCATTTTGTGGAAATACTGCTAACTTGAATCTTTAGCGGTTGCAAACATTTTTCGATGCGAGCAAAACAAGATTTCTTACATTTTTAAAATAAAACTCGGTATATTAAGCAATGAATGCCAAGTTAAAACCGCTTGGCTATTTCAAAAATTTAAAGTTTGGGAGTTTCATTCTTCAATTGTCGAGAGCGTGGCGCTTTGTGTCGAGCGTCAGAGTTGCCATCTAATTACTGCAAGCAAAGCTCTCAGAGCGTAACCTGCATGATGCACTACCGCCAAGAATCGTTATTTGCATTTAAGCTCACATGTGGGTTCAAAGTATGGTTGGCGCTGGTTGCAACAAGACCTGGTAGCTACTAACTGGTAGACGATAAGGTAATTTTGCAGTCACTCAAATGATCTGTTTTTCTACTCGACGAGTTGAATAAGATCTCATCATTTCATCATAAGATAATCATAGGTACCTTTCGAATTAAAACTTAACTTTTTAAAACTTTTGTGCCAAAAGCGGTTACATTTTGAGGACAGCGAGGCTGAATTCTCCCCAATGTTGAAAACCTTACTTTTTAAAAATTGGATGATTCTTGAATCATGAGTTCAATTGAGAGCTTTTTTAGTTTTGAGAGACTGCATTCGCACGACGACTTTGTTTGTAGTTGGCAGATTGAGAGAATTAAAAAATATCGGAAATTATTCCATTAAAGTTTTCATAATAAAGCAATTCAGTGACAAAATTACATTTCTTATCTGACGTTTAATTTATAACTTTTAAATTTGTATTTTTTACGCCATGGGAAAACCGCAAAAACACCGCGTTTGGTGCTTTTGCGCTCAAAAAGTGCCACTTGTTTGAAGTTTCTTGTTTGGTAAAAAAACTAAGTTTGACTCAACCTCGGCTTAAAACATCACTTCTAAGTATGCCTAACAAGAACAGTTGTTTTCTTATTTTAAGATGCACAAATAATCACAACGCAGTACTACTAGATGAGCCAACATTTGTTTGAAAAAATAGAGACAGTATCTGCATAACAAATTTTTGAAAAAAGGAGAAAGCATAGACAGTCTTTCAAAAATTTGTTATAATTCGGTGCAGGAGACTTTCACCCGAATGTTTAAGATCTCGTTATTTTGAGAAAAACTTTTTCCGATAAAGACCGGACTATTTTCCTACTTTCGGTTTTCTTTCCTGCCCATCCAAAAGCTTTACAAAGCTGCTGCAAAACTAACAAAACGCAACTGCAGACAGCAACACTGCTTCGACCTATCAGGTCTCTTCAGTGCAGTTAATGACCAACAAGTAGCTAGAGGCTTTAAATAATGCACAGCTTAGACCGTCACACTTGCGATACCTAAACTAAGTGTACTACAGTTGATGGTCTGTCAGAACTCTGCGAAGTCGTATCACTCGTGAATGAGTGGCGGTTGTCGCAGGCGCACAACATCCAACAACTGCTAGAACAATAGTGCTGTCACAGCCCAGTGGTCACAGGCTCTTAAAATAATACAAGAGGCTAGTGATGCATTTTGAGCAAACTGCAGACAGTGACACTGTTTCGAACTATCAGGTCTCTTTAGTGCAAACCGCCATTCTTTCACGAGTGAGACGGCTTTGCTTAATGCTTAGAACTGACAGACCATCCACTGTAGTGGACCTAGTTTATGTCCCACGGGAGTGACGGTCTAGGCTAGGTTTTATTTAAAGCCTGTAGCTACTTGTCGGTCAACAACTGCACTGAAGAGACTTGATAGGTCAAAACAGTGTCATTGACTGCACTTCGGTAAAAATGTATCGCTAGCCTCTTGTCTTACTTTAACAAAGAGCAATAAACTGCAAGTTTGATGAGTGAGTGATTAGTCTGTTACTTCATATCTTTTCTATGACGTCATCAGTCATTTCCACCAAAACAAACTTGATCACACGATGGAGAGTTGATCAAAATCTTACCAAGAGTCTCACATGGGCTGTTTTTGTGAACACAGATGTCAATTCCCGTCAAAAGAATAGAATGATCTGGTCCACCATTTTCACTGTGGTTCAGGTTGAGTTGCCATTTACAGAAATTTGACAAGGAGCGGTCTGCTTTGTGATCCAGAAGAAGACCCTAAAAACACAGATTTCTTTTTGATTTTGGTAGGATTAACAATTTTAAAAAACTGCAATTCGATGAAGTAAGAAAAAAATCGATTCGCTTTGTTCATTTCATTATGACGTGTTTCGAGAAAGTAATTCAAATTAGTTACGTCATATAAAAAGACACAAAGCAATTCAATTTCTATTGCGCCCTACCTCACTGTCTAAACCCGTCTGAAAGCCCCGAGCGTAAAATCGCCAACAAAAAAGAACAAAACATATGACTAATGGTCAAAAATTTGAACCAATTTTTCTCATGCTGACCCATAATAGTACAGAGCAGTTATAATGGAGCTCACTGGATAGTTTAACGTGTTTTTAAGGATATATTACAAAGTGCTTTTTTTCTATTCAGCTCAAAGTTTCCATGAGTCAAAAAAGATAAAAATAGAATTCACAAAAACATAAAAAGCTCAAAAAAGGAAACAAAAAACATTATTACAGGCATGAGTGGTTGGCTGTTGAAAATCTTTTTAGTTGTGGGCTTGATTGCAAAGTGATAAGCTTATGTTTACGGCACTTGTAATTGGCCAGTCAATCACCATTAAGCGGAATGGTTGCTTTGGTAAAAAGTAAACAGTGAAAAAACTGCTCAATCAAATGTAGAATTCGAAAGGCACCCAAATAACCTCATTAAATCGTCATGACAAATATTAAATAATGACAATTTTAAACCATAAACATATGCCATTTCATCTATCAGTAATAGCATTAAGAGATTACATCTCACACCTTTACTTGCACCAATAAAAAAGTGAGGTCACAAGCAATTTTTGACATTTCATTTTTCTTTCTGTTTTGAAAAATATAATTCATTAATTCAAAAAGAATTTTGAGATTTAGACAACAATATCAATTATCACTGTCAGCCCGCCCTTCGTTTCAAACATACAAAAACAAAAGCGGTAGAAAAAAGTGTTTCAAAGTCTGCCTAGAAGAAGTTGAAATGATTAGGACATTAGTTTTTACTTTTCTTGCCACTCGTCCTATTAATGACAAATTTTAAGGACAAGTCGAACTTTCTCAGCTGCAATTCACGACAAATTTAAACTTCATAGAATTCATTTAAATTTCTGCTCTTAAGTTGAAATTGCTGAACATAAATGCTTGCATGTTCAAACAATAAATTGAGAACAATAGACAATGCAGTTAATTCATAATGAACCCGCTTACCCTGGCAATTATTAATTTATGTGATGTTTGATATTGCTCCATTAGGAGGGAAAGCATTCACACCATTATGCTTTTTGTCAATAAGCTTATCAAGCGAATAGGAACTAGACATGTAATGATGTTTACTTAAAATGCGAGTTTTCACTTTGAACACAAAGTACGTGTGGCCAAGGCGTTCAGGGGAGCTGGACTTTTTGTAGAGAAATATCAATACGAATTCCTGAATATTTGCTTTCAAAAAACTTTTCTTCACAGTGGCTTGATCGCTTTCTTAAAAACATCCTACTTGTGGCCTTGCCACAATTAAATCATAAATTCTCCGAAACTAAGAGCAAATAGTGTCACCGTTGCACGAGCCTTACGCAAGGATTGCTATGCTCCACCCTACTGCTTCAAACAACAAAGGGAGCCACCGCAAATAAGTTAACAATCAATCCCTTTACAGACCCCTTAAAGTTGTTCCTTTAAAAAGAAATGCAAGAAGGTCAATATTTAATTACGTTGATGCTTCGTAAACCAATGAACTCTGCGATCTCCCTAAAGAGAAACTCTTTTAATGACGGCACCTGCAACCCACCAGCGCTGACTTTTTGTTCGATTACAAATTGTTGCTTTGAAAAAAGACATGAAACGGAGTAAATCGGATCAGAAGAGATTAGGATCCGGATAATGGAACACGGATAACATTAATCAGAATTCACAGATGCATTGGGCAGTGTGATATCCGTCAAAAAAATCTATGCACTTGTTAACATCAAAGCACTAAAGATAAGAGGCATGATTAGTGGCAGACTCAAAGATTACGAAAACACATCGCGTTAATTAGGATTTGTAAATCGTTTGAAAGTCGCGTCAAGACTTTAAGTCAGCTTACAAGTGTAAACTTACTGCTTACATTAATTCTACAATTACTGAACAGTAGCCAGCTAAGACCATCTAAAGCAAATTTAGTTGACTATATAATCAAACAACCCTCCATTAACTGTTTTTTCGCTAATGAGGACGTTATTTTGTTTACATTTTAAAGCAAACAGGTTATCATTAGTAGAGTATCTAAGTTTCACTATAAGCGTAGGTTATGTGATCGATGTAAAATAAAGTCAATACTCACGCGATTGTCTTCCAAAAGTACTAGGCCCACTAACACAATGTTGATATCACCATCGAGAGAGCGATCAGAAAATAAGCCAGCAACCTGCAATTCATTTAATATCTTCCTGAACTTGCATAAAAAATCAACGCTGGCGTTTTTATGACGTAATGTGTAATTTGCTTTCCAAACCTGCTTTTTACAAATTACAAAAACATTTCATCACAACTTGCGTCAACCGGACCAGCAGCGAGTGCAACTAGTTGACAAAACACACCGTGTCAAACACTCCGTAACAATTGTGTACTTTTATATGACAAAGAGTGCATTCGTTATTTTGCAACAAGGCCAAGATGGATGAAGCCTTCAGCCTCTCAACCCCAAAACCATATCATAAAAGCGACGAAGATCTATTTTTAAAAATAATCAACAACTCTGCATTAAAAATCTTTCTCCGTTTTTTTTACTAGGTGAGAGACGCCCAAAGGTCTTTCGTGGTCAGCCTTTTTTTAAAAAATCCTGGTTGTGCGCTACACGGCAGAAGACCTTGGGCAACCACGTGGTTCCTCCAAGGGGACGCCTGGCCGGCAACAACCAACAATTCCTCCTGCGGAAGAAGAAGCTGGGTGCTTCCTATCAGCAAATGATTGAGTGGAACCTATTCTAGCCCGATGAAAGGTTGCTCTTTGTATTTACCCTATTCAGCACTATCAGAATAGCTGCAAGTTGCATTTATAAGCTTTCAAAACATGAAATCTCACTCAGGCAAGGTCACTTGTCGTCACGTGACCAACTCACCATATTCATTACTGTCAGAATGTAGGTGGTAACGTCATGATGATCACGCTCGTGATTTTCAATCATCGCTCGATCTGCAACCACCAGAGTTTCGACGTTTTTGGCTCGAGGCCGCTTTTGAGGTTTAATGACGTGGTCTGCGAGGTCATTCTCATTTAGTCCCACAGCAGCCGACCTGTACTCCACTGCTCGTCGCTTCCGGCTCGAAGAAGCGGGAAGATCTTCAAGCGCGATCTCACCATTCGACAAAAGACTGATCATCTGCTCTTCTGGGCTTTGTGGTATCGCAACTGGATCTGTGATCGAAACATAATCATGTAAATCATGCCCAAAGTTTTCACGGTGTGGGCCGCATTTCACTCATCCAAAGCCTTGATGGGCAGGATAAAGACTATTCTTTTCGAGTTCAACTGGTCCAAACTAATGTCTATTGACCGTTATCACGGCATTGATCTTCTCTTTCTTTCTTTTTTGTGAAAGCAATCCCTTTTAAAAATTTATTTGACGGATGGTTAAGAGAAAGACTTTATCTGGAGGGGGTTTAACATTCTGAAGTTGAACTTTTTTGCAGACAATTCTTGCAACGCTATGTACCAGCGGGCGCACTTTGGGCTCCTCTGATGGAAAGGTGAGATATAACCTTTCGCTACAGCAAAGCAATTACTTTTACTTTCGAAGATTTAAATTAATCTCACAGGAATTTTTGCTTTAAGCAAGCTAGAAGGTTATGGGATACTTTTGGTGAAATAAGAACTTCTTTACCTCTTCAAAATTAGAAATTGCATTTAAGCTACAAAACTTTTATTACTCATTATAAATTTTAAATAAATCAGTCTGCAAAGTTCTCAAAAGCTTTCCAATCATAACTTTTGAATTTCAACAACGAATTCAATTAACCAAAATTAAGTGACGGTGTTGCAATTGTGCAATTAACGCTATTGGCTTCGTCTTTGTTATACAGTAGCTGCGGCACAGTTGTGGTTTGTATTTCTTCTTTATTAGCTTATAAACTGAATTAAAACAATTGTCGTACATTTTGAAAAACAGTTTGAAAGCGATTTGCTGATAGAACGGAAAAAATAATGAAGCATCAAAAGCATTTAAGTTCTACATTGTTTTTCGTACAAGCTTGTGGGTTTTTTTTAACATTTTTTGAAATTTGTTTTTTTGGAAACATTCACATCCTTGATATGCTGGTCCAATAAATCTTCCCACCGGACATCTCATTTTCTTAGTAGATAAAATGGTATGTTTATTCCCGGATAACTATTGAAATTAATTTCATTTGTAATTAAAACACTACAGATATTAGACCTTGGCTACTTACCAAGCTGAATATTATCCGCATCATAAAATCGATTTAGGAGTTAATGACGTATCTAAAATTTTGTGTTACTTGGAGGTAAAACCTTTTCCGTAAAAAGCCTAGTTCGTGCAAATTTTATCGTTTAACATTTTAAAATACATGAAGCAAAGTTGTTTAGAAGCGCTGTCGCAGCCGATGCATTGCCATCACTGACACAAGCCATTAAGCGATTTTACGAGAGCAATGTTATCACTTGTACATGAATAACAAACAAATGAAGATGTAGTTTATGACAGGCAAACACGAGTAAAGCAATCAGAAAAAGCATTTCAAAATTATCGAGAGATTTATGTTCAAATTTATTACCCAACCATGTATACTGTAGTCTGAACATAAACTGAACACCAAATCACTGATAAAAATACCAATCGTGATTACTAAGGACCACTAGCGTGGCAAGAATTTGTAGAAGAGGATGGGAGGTGCCTTTTTGTTTTCAATTTGTTAATGATCATTTTTTGGAGATCAACTTCTTTTGGTTGTCTTTTCGTTTCCACTTTACCCCTGACGAAATTTTTGATAGGAGTTTTGGCTTTGTTGGTAGGAGCCAGTGCCCTCATTTCTTTATTACCCCAGCGATAAATATTGAGAAAAATTCCACAAAACTTGTATTCAAAACTTACAGACCCTGTTAAAAATTTGTGAGAGTGTCTTAATTGCGCAGACAGTGATGCTATAGCACTTCCTCCCCTTAGAAATAGACACACTTTTGCTCCGACGCCCCCATTACCAGAGCTGCCTAACTTGTTGCTACAACTAAGCACAGCAGTTGGCAATAACCTGCTTTACTGTATTGCGTCATAGCGTAGACAGTGTGAGTAATAGCTGTTACAAGCATATCAAAAAATCATTTTTCACTACAGGGTATGATTGTATGAGTAATTCCAATATCAAATGTACTTGTAAAAGCAAATTAAGTTTGTTGAATAACAAACATTCATAGGCAACACGCTCGCTTTTTATTGCCAGTTGGGCAATTTGATATGTAAGAACTTTTTCAAGAATTGTGTTCAACGCAAGAAAAAGTTGCCCAAAAAAGGAAAAACAGTAATAACTTTTGAGTGGCTTCAGAAGAGGTAATTTTATAAAAACTAAATTTTTCTTTTAAATAACGTATTTATACCGGAAAGTTAATACTTTATCGTTCTATACTGTCATACACTGAGGAGTGAGAATGCTATCCATTAGACAGGAATGTTAACATAGCTACAAAGCTCAAACTTCTCAACGCGTTTGGTTCTTTAAATAGAAATAGGAATCAAGTACGCAGTCACTGGGTAGGGAATTCACAATGTACAATTCCATTGTAAGATTACGTTTAGAAGTTTTATGTTGGGCAAAGATTATAAAGTGCATACAACTTTAAAGAGAATATCTTTTGTCGATTGAGTAACAACAACTTAGCGTTGGTCTTTTTCAACAATCGATCAAGTTCACTTGCGGTCAAAACAGAAATGAAAAAATATAAACTGACTTATACAGAAATCACTACAATTACTGTGTTTGCCTTGATTATATTGAGTGAAAACAGAAAATACTTAGGAGGAGGTACATCTACTATGTGCGCTTTTTTCTTGCGGTTATTTTGGACAATGAAACGTCAAAAACGACGTTGGTGGACTATTTCGGTGATTTTGCACTATTTTCTACTTACTCTCCTTCCTAAGTCATTGCATAAGTAAAAATCAGTTTTGTATTTCAGAATTTAAAACAGTAAATGTTATCAAGTGCAGCTTGAAATATTTAATTTTGCGTTCGTTGAAAAATGTTGCTTTTTCAAAAAATATTCAGCCTACATTATTAGCACGGTCGCCTCAATTTCTTAACATTTGTTCATTGAAAGTTTTGGTGCTTTACATAAACATTAGTTTCCGACTTTTATTGACATCTATTGGTCGTTTGTCAACCTGCCAGTCCGTCAGCCTAACAATAAACAACTTTAAAGCAGTTGAATTAAAACGAGAGAACAAATAAAAAAAGTTCGAAAAAGCACGTTCTGTTTCAATCTGTAAACCAACTGTGCTTTTTAATGTGATGTATATTGTTTATAGAAAAGATAGTTGTGCCATTTCATATCTCAATTCGTCAAGATAAAGCAATAAAGCAACCTAGAGAAGAAAAGGCGGACGAAGTCACGCTCTCATAAATATCGTTTCAAAATGAAAGGACTGGCATTAATTAGATAAACATCTAAATCTTATAAGCCAATGATGGATTTCATAACTTCTACAGTTATTGTAATTTCATTTACTTTTGATTCATGGCGGTAAACGTTTTAACCTTTGACCAAAGACAATCCCATGGCTGTGAAAACAAGAGTATAACTACTATTCTTTGTTGGGAACACTCTTCCAGTTAGACACCCCAATTGCTCGATTGCTTTGAGGAATCCTGCCTGCGTTACTGCTTGTATTTTATAATCAAGCGTAGTTAAAAGATCATATGTATTTATTTAATTTAAAACGGTCTTCATATACTGAGTAACTCTGCTTTACAATTGCCATTTGATATGCCATAATAAGATTAACTACATATACAAGACACGAACTTTCGTTTATTAAAAACAAAGTTTTTGCAACGTTATTGTTTTCCTTTTTTGCTAGTGTTTACAATAGATTTAATAAGCAATGTCACAACAAATCAATTTTGAGCCACTCCTTTTAAATTATGAAAACAAATAATTGTGCGAGTATGATAATTACAATTTTTAATAAAAAATGCGAATAAGCTTTATTTTTTAGTAAAGTGTCGACGAAAATTTGGTCTACACTAACTCTACATAACTTGTTGGCTAACATAATTTTAATTCCTATGTTTCTTAATTGAGTGTTATGTTTCCTTTTTTCAGTCGTCTTATTGTTCTTGACTTTGTTTAGTCTTGGAAAAAGAGCCAGTACATTTTGTTGCTCTGCGGATTTGCAGCAAATGATGAAATCAAAACGCTTAAGTCTATCATCCAACGTTTTTGAAAACTATATTCCGGTATATGGGTATATACGAATTAGGCGGTTATTGACTCTATTTGATAATTACATGAAGAATTATATTCACTATTTTGTAATTATTTTGTAACTTTACAAATACTGTTTCGTTACGCACACCGTGAAATTACGGAGTGCATCAACTTTTAGAAGCGGACTAACAGGCGTGTTCGTCGGATTTCTAATGGCGGATAATAGAGGTAAGAAAAAATATAAGGGCAGCAGTAGATTAAAGTATAATCAGTAATTACCAAACAGAAACCTATGTTAACTACGCAAAATTGCTATTGTTTCATTTTAAACCAGTATTTAGCAACGTAGGTAAAGATTATATGAAGAAATTGCTATGAGTAAATTGGTCAGAACGAAAATAACAGATTGTGGGAAAAAGTAAAACAAAAAAAAGAACCAATTAGTTTCCCTACAAACTTCAACGTTTCAATGAAAGTGATATGATTTACAAATAAAATGGCTATGAGCAATTCAACTCAAGATTTCACTATAGCAGAACCTATGAGCAATATATTTTGATTGATTGGAGGCGCGAAAATCTACATTTGAACATAGAACACTGTTGCTGGTAGATGTTGCCAGTAGTGTCCACCCAGCGGATCACTACCAGAAACACTGCAACTAAATAGGAAAAATTTGCCAATTACACCAAAGACACGTCAGTGTAGTATTCCATAGGGATTAAACTTACAAACCGTCGTTAGCAAACTATAATGTCTTACATGTACCTTATAGAGTCGAATTATATTTGCTGGAAAAATGAAACACAATGCCAATGGCAGATGTACAGCCAACATATTTGGTTAGCCATGTGCAATTATAAACTTCTGTTTTGGGTTGTTTAGTGGGAGATTGCAACCCAGTTGGATGAGCCCCAAAAAATGAAAAATAAAAAGTTTGTTTTTACTACCACTCTTCAGAACGTAGCCTGGAAAGTTTTTGTTTGTCCATTTTGTTAAAATACGCTCATCACAGTTTTTGATGAAAAGATGCAGGTAAAACTCTTTGGAAGCAACGTATCAGGTAGTTTGTGCAGCTTGGCAAGGGGGTAGTTAAGAAACAAATTTTTGGAGAGCCAAATTTTTTTGAAGCTTGCGCCTTCTTTTTTTTACAAAAAACTACCATACAATAGTCCTTAACCATTTACTAGACTAGTTCTCAAAAATTTGAAAGGGTTATCACTCCTGACGCTTTACGTGAAGTGAAAACTGGTTTCAATGTAGATTATGGCTGATATCAATCACACACTCACAATGTCGTTTCTTTCCACAAAAGTGAAGTCGATGTTTTCCTTTTTCCAAGTGACGTCTGCTGTAAATAATATGAGGATGGACAGAACCTTCGAAGGAGTGATTCACGTGACCAGAAACGGGCTCGATTAAAAAGTCGTCCTCTTCTGTTCGAAGTATTCCGGTCTGTGAATAAATATATCCCAAGCTACAAACTGTACATAAACCTTCCAAATCTGCATGCACCTTTTTGATGATCAGGGAGGAGCAATCTCAGTAACCTCCAGGAGATATATATTACGTCGACTGGTTTAGTTACCAACACCCGGACCAAACCTGATTCTAGGTGATCGGTTAATAATTGTTAACGTTTCTATTTGCTCATTCATTTGGTAATCATATGTGTCT
Source organism: Trididemnum clinides (assembly GCA_963675345.1). Classification (NCBI taxonomy): domain Eukaryota; kingdom Metazoa; phylum Chordata; class Ascidiacea; order Aplousobranchia; family Didemnidae; genus Trididemnum; species Trididemnum clinides. Next base: position 9,448,528 of record OY776290.1, read on the forward strand.
GCAATGCCAGAGGTGGCCAGATTTTGGGAAGAGGACGAGATTCGAGCCTTCGTTAGTAACAGTGACGTAATCAATATCGCACGTCGCTGTGACGTCGTCATATCAAGAAGAGGGAGCTGTGGCGAACGTATATACATAGTCCAACGTGCACTTGTGTTTGTAAACTCTACAAAAGTTTGCCTTGCGCAATTGCCAAGAATACCAACTTTAATTCTGTGTTTTCAAATGTGGATCATGTAATTGATTATGTAGTTGTTGCTGCCATAAACTATAAGCGACAGTTGGACCCGTAATGCTATTTGTTGGCCCTTTTTGAATTGCAACCGTTTTTTATTGCCAAGCATTTTCAGTGTTCACTTTCAATCCTCAATCAAAGACTGAGTGATTTTTGCAGCTTTATTATGTTCGATTCTACTTCACACTGCCTCTATTGCTGAGCAGCAAGCAGAAGATCTGTGAATCACTCTTAAAAGACTTTGGAACGCTTTATCGACAACCAAATTGAAATAAGTTACTCCAGATAAAGCGTAAATTAGAGTCAAAACTAAATGATAATGTTGGTAACATGAAAGAGTTGAGAACTGAAAAAACAAACAATAAGTAATAGGTCTTGCGCATCAGAGATAAAACGATCAAAAACAATGCGTAATTGTTAGTAACTCACAGGTGCGCAGCCGATACTCTACTCGAGGTTTAAGAACAGCTTATTGTTCACTAGAAGCCAAACTTGCTTTGGAAGCCATTATGCTAATTTCTATACAAAACAAGTAACATGAAAGTAATACAAATGCACTAACATTACAAAGCCAGCTGACTATTCGGAATCGAAAACGACGTGTACTTACACTATATTATGTACTACAGGTCAAAGCCCATCACATACTGTCGATTTTTAAAATAGAGCGGCGGTTTCTATCTTGACTTAAGGAAAATAAATTTTTAGATACATTGGCCTGATAACTATTTGGTGTCAGGTGTCGTTAAACTGAGCATCTTTTGCCACTGCAGGTAGAAAAGATTTCTCCGCAAATCCAATTTTATCAACTCATTCTTCATTTATCCACACAAACTCTTTAAATACCCCACAGAAACTGTGGCTCGTGGAAATACTAGTTGTGTAAAACATAGCTCAGGCTACAACAGTATTACAATAGACCACCAGCATTGGCGGTACAAATTTAACAAGAACCAAATGAATTGCTTCTCTACAAAGTGATACTATTGTAAACTTTGGTGATGAATACCTTGACTTCGTTTGCGATGACGTAATGTAAAGCGCTGGCAAAAAAAGGTGAAAACCCTAAGTAAGCTCACTTGTCGTCGATTGCTGCAAAATTGCTATTTAGCGCATTCTTAAAGCGGCATTGGACGCTATGGTTGACTTACGAGTCATGGTTGACTCGTAGCTCAGCGTAACTACTCGTCTAGGTCCAAAAGCAAACTTAAGCTTGCATTTGAACGTACACGAACAATATTTGCGTTTTGTTAACTTTTCTACCTTTTGATCTTATGCTTGCTGCTCCTGAAGGCTTCTCGGTTTTCGCCACCCTTTGTTCACTCGTGTTTTGAGAAATTAAAATAATCAGCTGGAAAGCCGGTAATGCCAAGCTATCTGCGATCTCTAGTAAAAATCTAAAACTGAGCGAAGAATTATAAAGGAATATTTTTTGAAAACCAAATCAGGATAATCACGGCAGAGGAAGGAGAGGAGACAGTGAGTAGTGCGCAGTGGTGTAGCTGGAACGTGAGGCCTACTTCATCCTTCACAAGTATACCACCCACGGTTTAACTAGGATCTTGAACCATACTTGGTGACAGTTTTCGCTTTGATACCTCAGTCCAAAAATTTGAGGGTCCCGGGGTGCGGGCACTGCTGGGGAGGAAAGGTCTGTTCACGCCCATGGCTATCCTTCCTTTTATCGGAAAAGCTAAAAGATATCCGCGCCAAAAATTTCAGGCAAAATAAACTTCCGCTCTCTTTTTTGTAAATTTTATCGCCCTTTGATCAACATTAATCTTTCGTCGCTTGAATTCAAAAAATTGACACAAACACAAAGGTAAAAATCCTACAATGTTGACTATTGAGTTTGCAATTTCCGTTGTTATTTAAAAATACGCTTCTGAGGCCGCATTTATTTGCCATGCTCTTCAATTTATTGACTTGTTCATTTATATCTATAATTGATGTCTTATTCAAACTCTAGTTATGAAATCATTTTAAGGCAAATATTGAGAGCAAATCAATCCGCAATATTTAGTTTGCTTTGGGATTTTGTTTCCGTTTCCAAGTTATCAAATTCTTGGGATTGACAGCAGAGCTACATCCAAAATGTATCCAAAATTATCTTTCTACAAAGGAAGTGTTGTCATCAAAAGAAAAGGTTGAGTTAAGACTGATTTTTTCAACAAAAAGAACTACATATTAATTCTAGAAGTACGAAATATTGGTGACGTTATCATGCCAAGCGAAGAGTTGAATCTTGGCAAACCCCAATTTTTTCCTGGATCTGCTTGTGACTCAGCATCATATTTTTTGAAAAAATAAATATACAGATCAGTCACTACAATCTCTTAAGACAGGGGTTCCCAACCAGGGGTGCTCGCACCCCTTGGCGGTGCGAGGCAGCCTCTTAGGGGGTGCGAGATGGTCATTCAGATTTTTGTGTTGCATTACTGTACTGTCATGCTCAGTTCTTCCTGTGCTAATTGTTTTGCACTACCTGTGTTTAATCACAGCAAACGTAGCGCATGAGCTTCAATTCGGCCTGAGATGATGCTGATTTCCAAAAAAAAGATCAACACATGTAATTTCACCCGTGACTTCAAAATTGGCCCATATCTTGGTCCGAGACTTAATATGAATTCTTCAAATGCTGATTTTTAGAGGTGCAAGAATATATTTCAGGGTTGCGAGAACATATTAAGATATTTTAGGGGTGCGAAAACATATTAAGATATTTTAGGGGTGCGAAAACGTATTACGATATTTTAGGGGTGCGAGAACATATTAAGATATTTTAGGGGTGCGAAAACATATTAAGATGTTTTAGGGGTGCGAAAACGCATTACGATATTTTAGGGGTGGGAGAACATATTAAGATATTTTAGGGGTGCGAAAACGTATTACGATATTTTAGGGGTGCGAAAACATATTAAGATATTTCAGGGGTGTGAAAACATCAAAATACTTTAGAGGTGCGGGCCATTACAAAGGTTGGAAGCCACTGTTTTAAGACAACGCTTTTATATTCGTAAAAACGATTTGAGAGGCATGTTAGTTGTAGACCTATTTTGTTTTGAAAGCGATTACTAAAGCACGGTAGGCTTAAAACGCTAACGCAACGTGTCTTGTCGTCACTCTTATTCAGAATTGGACACAAAAGCTCCAATGAATGGCTTCTTAAAAAATACAGTTTTTGTGAAACATCAGCGCAAATTTCAAGCTCGGCAGTTTTCTTTTGCTTAGACCGGAATGTAAAAGCTTCAAGCCGGTTATATTCAAAACTGATGTCATGGTTGAAATAAAGCATTAAAGATTACGTAATGATGCACTTGAATCAATAGCTTAGTTCAGCTGCTAGCTACAGGTAGCGTAATGTTGTTAAAGTGTCGTCCAAGTGTGTCAAGTGACTACAAGTTGAAACCAGTTTGAAGACGCTTTGATCTGATCGGAAACAGCGTAGCACTAGGCTAATTTCTAGAGCTTGATAACGCTGTCATTCTCCTCGACACTGGAAACAACGCATTCTGCAACACTCAGAAAACTGTCACTTTAACATACGTAATAAACGTACAGTCTAAAGCAATAAAAGCTGTAAGCTTCGCTTGGATTTTAGAATAAAAGGAACCCAAGTTTCCAATTCTTATGCCTTTCAATGTCTAAAATGGTTGCTTATACGTTCGATTATTGAAGAATTAATGTTGTTTAATTCTATAAACGTGTCTTTGCTATAAAGCTTTACTTCAGCAAAATTAATTAATTTTAAGTGAACTGTTTGTATAAACAAAAATAAGATATGTAAGCAATGGCTATAAGAAAATTTGCGATGACTTGAGAAGAATCAGCAACTGAAGATACCTGACCAATTTGTTAGTTTAATTAATGCCAAATAACAAGAGAATACAGTTGAAAAAGAATAGTCACGACGCTTGTAATTTCACAACGAAATCGATGTAATGTGAGATTGTGATAATTGACCGATGGTGATGACTTTATTTTACGATCTACAGTCATGAAACTTATTGTTATAAACATTAATATTTCAATAGCAACTGTCAGCTCGACCACCAACGTAGGCTTATCATTTTAACATCTGCTGGCAGAACTGAGTCGGCTTGCAAACCCAGCAAATGACTTTGACCTCTTTAGGATCACAGTAAACGCAGTAATCTAAGTAGGTGCGTTACAGCACTGGCGTTGTCATGTCGCTTTGCGTAGCGGTGTAACACAATAACTTGGATTAATGCGTTAACACATCAAAAACGCACCGCACTAAAATGACCGCACAAAATTTATTACTTGTCTGAACAACGAACAGCAAACCGCAAGCCGTACTTGCAACTTACACTTAGAACCCAAACAGGCAGGAATGGGTCATCGTTGACGTCCACCCAGCCCCCAAACAACAATTTTCACCAAGTGCAGCTATTTTAGGTACTTTTTTGATAATTCGCCTTTCTAACTAATTTCAGAAAGATTTCCCTCCCCAACCAAAATATTAAAACATTGCGGTCAAGATCGGTTTAGCAATTGATTCGGAGGGTGTAAACCAATAAAAGAAAATTAACCTAAAAATCTCCATGCGTCCCAGAAAGCCGTAGACTTATAGTTCTAAAAGATGGTTTTTACATTTTGCGATAGGAGTTTATACTTTTCCCCGTTCTGCCCTATCCCTAATTCCTTTTTCGCTTATTCAAAAAATATTGTTCACATACTTACCAGTCCATTGCAGGTGCTCATTGCGATGTACGCGCCGTTGTGTGACAGTAGCCGGCCATGGTAATGACATCCCAACGCCTCCTCCCCATCCACCAACTCCTCTTTTCCTGTGTCACGTTTGATCCGCTTGATTTCAAAAGTGGAAGCCAGCAGTCTGTGGTTCGGTTTCAAGTAAATTTGGAAGTTGTGACCGAAGCCAGCTAATGTGTAGTGCAAGGACTCGTCGTCGATGACGCCATCGATTGCGTTCCTTCGGACGCGAACGCTGCGTCCATGGCGTACATCATGAGTCACGTGTTGAAAATGCTGATCGGTTTTTGAAGGTATGACCACTTGAAAATCTGAAAAGAAGACACAAATCAAGCAACAAATACTATCAGAAAAAATATATCAAACATATTTTGAGAACATGCAAAAACAGGGATCATTTCCGATAGGGGATCTCGAACTTGAAAAAGTAAGAAGGCGATCTCCAAAAAAGTTGATCATCAACTTCTATTGTAAGATAATCCCAGTTTGTGGTCCCAAAAAACGGAAGAACCAAGGTTACTGCCTTTTTCACCCCACCCAGCATCCATCACTATTTCTATACTTTACCAGTGTACGGCAAAGGATTTTGTGCAATAGGGTGAGTGTTTTCTACAAAACAAACAAACAAAAATATTTCACCGTACGAACGCACGTTTCTTTAACGAAAATTGATCAAAAGATCATTGATATGTGTAGCCAGTAACGGCCCAAACTCATTAGTATATTATCCTTAGATAAACACAGTGGGAATTATGAGTTTGATGGTGACGTATAAAGGCAGCCCTAACAGGCCAAAAACTCAGCGCTGCTTTGAAGCAGTTAAGGCTGGTTTGCATTAGGCTAAGATTGCAGGCGTAGCGCAAAAAATTGTTTGTTTCTCTTATAGAGAAATGGAAACCAGCTTTTACACATCGTGACGTGCTTGCTCAAGATTCTGTTGCAACTCAACGCAAAGTTTTTCAAACGAAGCCAAAACGTTTAGTTTTTTGTTTCTGAGCACAGCAGTACACATTTATCTATTAAACAGCATATTGGTCAGAAAAAAAGGCTCATGATGAACCAACTCAACGGGTATTTAACACAGTTTAATCATACAACGTTGCCAAAAAGAATTATCGCTAAAAAACCTCACACAAATACTGACTTTCTACTAAACAATTTGGATTTACTCCTAACTGGAATTATCGCGTTTTTTCGCTTTTGCCAGTAAATCCATACAACAAATACTGACCTTCTACACGTACTTCTGAAACCGTGTTTAATCCTATTCCAAATCCTGGGATATTTACCATTGCTTTTTGCTCTAATTCTGGGATTATTTTTCAGTAATGTTTTTATAGACAACCATTTCATCATACTCTTTTGCTAATACAAACTCGAATGTTTTCGTGTATTAAAACGTGCGAGTTTGTATTTGCAAAAGAGCATGATGAAATGATCGTTTATAAGAGCATTGCTGAAGTTTTGTACCACCCATAAATTTTTCGATTATTTTTTATTGAATTTATAATAAATAAATTTGGTTTGTTTAGTTATCTGTGCCGGCGCAGTGTGGCGTTTACTTGATTTGTTAATCCTTAAATTATGGAATTTGTATCCCGGAATATTCCGTTTAAGAAATTTCTATTGTGGCCCCGGAATCTAAACCCTAGTCTTATTTTGTTCCAAGCGCTTTTAAAGGCAATGTAGCCTGTTGATTCCTTGCAAGTACGCGGATTGATAACTACCAAAAGAATGCGAATTTCTAAAATTAGCATATCCTGCATGTTACTCTTCAACCTTTCATTGAGATTTTGCAAATACTTGCCGTTTAAAAGCAGTTTTAATTTGATCTGATTGCTGATCTTGAGCAAATAAAGGATGAAGTGAATGTGTGTCAAAGGAAATTAATAATGAGTTATTTATGAGGGGGTTGTGTCAAATCAAATCAAAAATGCCGATAGGTAAACCAAAGGTTGCGTTTAAAAATTCGATTATGGTCAGGTATGGGCTGCTATATTTGCCTAAAGTGAAATTGGGATAGGTTTTACGGTCATTTCAAGCGCTTTGGCATTGACCGTTTACTATGCTGTCTTAATAATTATGTTGATTTACTAGAATATTATCCATAAACCAATGCCAAAAGCAGCCTTAAACATGTGCCATGATTCAACCAGGCGGCAAAAAGCCTCTTCGTGTGGTAAGCCACTCCAACAGTAGATTGATTTATAAGCCAGCGTCAGCTATCCCCCGTACAGAGAAAGGGTAAGTAATCTCCACCATAATAATGTTAAGAACTATGAGCAAACATGAAAAGTAAACAAGGATGAAAAGGTTCTGTTGACCTTGCTCGCGCCGAATCGACCTTCTTGCAACCGAATAGCAGAAAATTCAAATCATTTAGCAAAGAAAGCATCGACACTTTACCTTTCAATTATCAAAAACTTTTTACCTAAACCAAATGCGTTCCCACTCTTACCCAGGCTACTTAAGTGGACCTCACCTCACCTAGAAGCATGAGCAATCAAAATTATATTTGCCTCACTGATGTTTTCATTAGATGAGAATTGACGTGATGACCGCACGAAATTTCGTTGCTTTCCAATCAAATAGCGTTAATTTACTTTTTTATATGTACTCAGCAGTTATTTGAAAAATAACTACTACGACTACACTAATTGATTACTAAACTTGATTTTAAGGGGGAGAACCTGTCAAAATCACAAAAATAGTTGATTTTTGAAAAAGTCAAGACGTTTGTTAAGGATTAGGAGAAAATAATGGTAATCCCCATCTATCATTCTTCCCCATACGTACCCTAGTGACCTTTCCTGCAAAGTAGTTGTATTCATTACGCTTAAAATGTCAAAGTAGGAAAACAAAAATTCGCTATTTTTCTTATAAAACTTAATTGTGTATATCTACCTCAAAAAAGCCTGCCTAACAACAATTTTGACAGTTTGTGGTCAGCTTCATTAAAGCCTAACACAGCAGTTATTGTGAGCTACATTAAATCGGAAGTTAAGATTTTGCGCCCGAATAGTTTTAAAAGCAATCTCCGTACGGGCTTAGTGCTACAAGCGCTTTAGCGGACTTCAAATTGCACGTTTTTTGCTCTTGAATAAAACAGGAGATCAAAGCTGAATTACTGATTCAAAATTGTATTACAAGCATAATGGATCTTGTCCTCCTAGAAAAGTTTGTTTTTGTTGATGTCGTGTGGCGATGGCAGGCGATGGGGGTATTATCATGCTTACATACGGGATGTTTGGGACAATGCTCTTACAAAAAACTAAAGTTTTTGCGTCAATGATGACCATTACCCAATCTCTCACTTAGAATGAGCATGCGGTGTGAAACGAAACATCCAGGCCTCACATCGCAAAATCAAGCAAGTAGGAAAATTATGAACGACTTATGGGAAAGGACAGGCGTTTCAATCCACACGTAGAAATAAATTGGTAGTCCCACCACCAACAAAGCAGACTACGACGGTTAGGTTCCTGATACTCGCTGTTTACAGCATGCAGAATGATTCACTCCTTCATCCCAGTGAAGCAGTGAAACTTTGACTCAATCAGGCATGGGATCTGCTAAACCTGACACCGAATATAAAAAATTGTCCCTGAACGCTTTGGAAGGAGAAAGGACAAGTAAATATAAACGGCATTGAGCTATGCATAATAGAACAGGTGTTGTGGTATGCGAGTGTAAACAAGAGTAGCACAGGAACACAATAGCTTATGGTTAATAAACTACTTAAAATACAAAAATTTAACTGCTGTTCAACTACTGTCCATAACTTGCATTGTCAAAGCGCTGTGCCTGACAACCTTCATTGATTCCGATTTAATTAAACTTTATCCACATGATCAATCTAACAAACTAAGTTGGAAAGGCAACAATCAAAGCTTTTTAGGTTATAGACAGGAGCGTTGACAAGGGAATTCAAAGGGTGTACCTGTGGTACTGGGCCCAGAAATTTATGGAAAGGCCGGATATTTGAAAACGCCGCGTTCATTGTTAACAATAAATTAGGCCTAATTTATCTATTTTTCTTTTCTGTTAACCAATGCATAACCTATACAATAACTTTTGTGACGTGATGATTAATGCTTTCTTAATTTCAGCCATAAAAAATACGCTTAAATACTCCTTTTTAAAAAAATTCGGGCTCCCCAGAATTCTTCCTTGCTTCGCAGCCAGAAACATAAAGTCTGTTTCCTGTAACTCTCAAAGCACATAACTTCCCAAACATAACATAGTTTCTAACCCCAAATCCCTAAATCTTAAACGCAGATATCGCGTATGGATCAATGAATTTGTTCATGGTCAGATTTTACAAAATCATTTCACATCAATTCTGTTATGTTTTGTTATCTCTATTAAACAGAAATATTGCATTTTACTTACTGATTACTGGTGACTGATAATGATACATTGCATGTTATTCATAATTTGTTTTTGACTTACTTTTAGCCTTATATTATTCCATAGACAGAGTATTTTAACTGTGCTTGATTTATTACCCCACATACAGAAGTTTGATTATTTAGATAGTAAAGTAGCATGACAGCAATGTCTTATTCGTAAAAAAGTGGAGCTAAAAAAAGCGCAGAAAAAAAGCAATTTCTGAGTATCTATGGCAAACACTCATCCATTTGTAATTTGATAAAACTCGACAACTCCAGTTTACCAGATCCTAGTCAAAGGGGGTCCTAAATTAATGTTGATATCGGGCCCGGACTGTTCTTTCAATGGCCCTGGTTGTGGAGGTGTTCTCCATTACCTACCGCCGGGCTTCAAAAGGTTAAAAAATTTACTCTTGTTTAAAAGAGTAATTCTTTTAATTTAGAGTATATACAAACAAAAATTTCCCTTAGTTTTGATTCAAAATTTTCGCCGTTAACTATCAGCTATTCGCAAACGCTGCACAATTAAAACACATAAAAAGCCGATTCTTTGCCAACTTACGGGTTTGAAACATTTCTAAAGTAAAAACAACAAATTAAAATACACGATAAGTAGCCTACATCCGACAAAGAAACTTCTACAAGGTAAAATCCGATTAGATTACGTAGTAATCACAGTTCAAAGTCATAGAGCAAAAAATGACAGCAATAATGTGCTCAAACAAGATCTTCAAGAACTATCGTTTTGTGAAAACAAACACTGTTTGATAAATGACAAAGAGTTGAAAGCCAATTCTAAGTATTACCCTGGTTTAGTATGCTTCTGTATCGTCTAATATATATTCACTTAACGCTTTTTAGTTGGCTTTCCAATTAAGCTGGGTTCAGTGTAATTGCAGCAAAGCGTCGAATTTGTGAGATGATTTTATAGCAATATATAATTTGACTTGAAGTGACTTGGTTAATTGAACTTTTCGCTGTCTCTCATAGTTCCGTGTCAATCAACTGGTCTGGCAAGTCATTGTCTCAGTGATGATACAAAAATAAGTGGTAGAAATCATAGAAATTGCTAGTTTAGAGCTATTTGCGCTTTTTCAATTAACAAGCCATAAAAAGTACCTTACTAAGCTGAAAATCCCCGTGTGAATGATTTTTCGTTTTGTTTCCATCACCGACAAGCTAACAAATTTCATTCGTCTGCTCTATGGAATCATCAATGCATTCTCGGGCAGGGGTTCTCAACTGGGGGTAAATTTAAGTCTTGGAAGAAAATTTGACCTGCCCTTGGGGTAGATTTTGTTAGCAAAAAGTCAACACTTTTACCCATTGCAATAGGCATTTGTAGAAGAGAAAATATAAAAAAATTTGGGGGTAAATTTTAATTTTGCAATTTTTCAAGGGGTAAATGAGAGGATAAAGGTTGAGAACCCCTGTTCTTAGGTGATAGGCACGGCAGTGTTTTGATGCTGCGTAAAGATAGAAAAATTGTCGCTAAACTGTTCAAGTTTTGCTCCAGGAATTTCATTTCTTTAAAATTAGGTATTCCTATCACAGAAAATTAAATAACTGACGGGGTACAATAGGCTATAATACCTTAGTATCAATCCATCAAAAACTGATTTACAGCGAAATAATTGCTGATAAGGCATACAGTAGGAGGATTCAAAATTTGCAAATAGGTGATATAAAAATTCGCAGCACGCTTTAATCTTCGTTTTATTGAAAAGATATATCGTTCAATGTCAATAAAGAAAACAGAGCAGGTCACGCTTGAATTCATTTTGTTTTATAAACTCAAACCAATACATCATTAGCTTTGATTTACACAATAGCTTACAGATTTTTGAACAAAAAAGATCTTCAAACAACCAAAAACTAAGAAAAGCTGTTTTAAACGACAAAATCAAACAATAAAGAAAAGAATTAATCAATTTCACTATTTATAAAAGGTCTTATAATGTAACTATAAAAAAAAAGAAGAAAAATGAACAAAAGATAGAATGATTCTTCTTTATTTCAAGAGATTTTAGTAATAGTCTGTACTTGGACAAGATTAACCGGCCTATTCTTTTGATCGGCAAGTTCAAAAACATATTGATAACAAAGAAGAGGACTTAAAACCGAGAAGTGCTTTTAGATATCTATCATAACATAGCCTGGACACTTGAAAATGTTGTCATAAAAAGATTGGTCAGGACGAAAGTAGTTCACGGGCGCAATCAACTATTTGATTGCTCAATGCTCATAGCATCAGTGGAGCCAGGAATAAAATTTGGAAAGGGCCAAAAATATACTTTTGGGGCTTTTTCTATCTGAATTTTGTTAATGACTTTGTTTTTGAAAATCGACATTGTTTTTGGGGGATATTTTTTTTCTTTGTCTAAAGAAAAGAGCTTTTTTTGGTATCAACGCATTGCAGCTCATTTACAAGAAAATAACTGTTTACTTTGATTGGATCCAAGAAATTTGGGAGGAAGCTACGAGCTTTTTTGCCCTCCTTGTTTACGGTTGTGGTTCTTGACATTGGCATGTAAATTTTGTCTTAGAAGTAAAAGCCAGATCAAAACTCTTGCCGGTATGGTATGTGATCTATAAGCATATTTCTAGTAAAGTTAGTGATTTACGTGCATTTGAATTTGTGATATACCAGCAGAAATAGAACTAATGTAGATTTGCGTCAGGTTTGAAATTGAAAAATGACAGATGTACTTTTTGCTATTATCGCGTCAAAATTTTCTGCTTTTTGCTCACAAATGGAAATTCTCAGAGCTGCTAAGTAAGCTTTACTTTTTAGCTTATTAGTTCAGTATAACTTTATAGCGCATTATAAGAAAATTAGTTTTAGACCAAATGAGCTATTTTGCGTTTCCAACTGACATACGTTTTGTCTACCAATAGTCATAGCGTAATGTTTTTCCTTGTTGATATGAATAAAATCAATCATTTTTTCTATGATTGCGGTAGATAATCTGCAAAAATGTACATTTCTGAAGTTCACGTTTGTTTGTAGATCAATTACTATTTTGGCATCACAAAAACCACCATCTAACCCATTTGGTAAATATGCAAAAAGTGGTTTTAGGCCGTCAAACTGAACTAGCCTAATTATTTTTGGGAGAGTTTTATAGCCAGGTTGATGTAATTACCAAGTAATAAAGAATCATCTACAGTAGACAGAAACTTGCTCTTCACAATTTTTTGTTTTAGCTACCCGCTTGTACTCTGAACTTGAACTCCTATCGAGCTTGAAAGCAAACGATGTTTATGCTTGCCCTTGTTGCTTGTAAGCAACAAGTTATACACCCTTCCAAAATTGAAATAGGAACTAATTACAATAAAATATGCTATACACTATTACCTTACCTTCTAAATGAGCATGAGAAGTATCTCTTAATTTTCTGTGCAATTCTTGATGGTGATCTGTGTAATGAGATGGCCAAATGTCAAAATTCTGAAAAGTAAATATAAAGTTTTAAAAGAGTAGAATAAAAACAAAAACATGTCTCACTACAGCTGATTTGTTACAACTAATTTGTTAAATTAGTTGGAAGGGGGAGGAGGAAATGAGTGGTAATGTTTCTTTAAATTCATTGAAGTTTCATGATTTAGCAAAACACAACAATGTTCGGGAGTGCGGGAGGCGCACTGTACCGAACCCATTGAAATTTTGCAGCTGTTCATTTTCCGCAAGAAATATTTTTTTCACGCAACATTTATCAACGATGTTCAGGCACCACAAACCACTGAAACAAAGAACATTACCTTCATTTATAATTTATCAATGCCAACCAGTGAAATAGCAAACGCGCAGTTTACTTTAAAAAATTTTACGAAGTTAAGGTTTTGTTTTCTACTCCTCTGCTGACTAAGGAAGTTATGTCCAGATTTAAGCAAAATTTAATATTTACAAACACTAGAACGCAGTTCGCCCTTCTTACCTCTGCTTTGCATAAAGATTTCAAAACTGCCAGAAGAAGACAGATTGCAATTATCTTTCCGCTGTTTACGCTACTGCAAAAGACTTTTAAGCTACTGATTTGACCAATGCTTGAATCTGAAGTCCAATCCTGCTTCATCGCAAGAAATTTGAGCCAGTCAACAATGGGTAACAGCGAAATCGGTGTGCGCTATCTCTCTGTTTATTTTATATCGGGTTTACTTTTATTACTTATACGAACAACCGTCAATAGGCGTATGGTTTATTGACTTATTCGTCGATGTTGGAAAGGAAAATACAACTTTTTAACACTGCTATGACTCTATCGCAGCTTTCACAAGTCGCTTTGAGCAACCTATTTTACCAGAGCCTGAATTAAACACACAAAAACTCATTAAAACTTCACTTACATATGATATAGCATATCAGAAGAAGTATTAATAGCAATTTAAAATAACACTTTATGTCGATTTGAAGTAGAATTTTATTCAAAGGCGAATTGTATAAAAAAGAACGAAATGGCAAAATATTATAAAAAAATATATGACTTCATCATAAATTTTTTCCCCTTTTTACTCATGAGAAATTATTTAAAATTTACTTTCAAGCCGCTTATGTTACTCCAATTCCCATCAAAAAGTCTGTAAGAAAAGTTAGTCGATCATGGAATCCTTACCGCCTTGCGATCTCTAATCAAAAGCCCTTCAAATTTGGAATATACTACAAGAATTATATCTTCGTTTCAGCCTTGGGTTCTAATCTTAGTCGTGTAAAAGCGTTTTCAAGCCCTTGTCCATTAGGCGAGAAAAAGATCGGTTGCCGACTGAAACTTGCTGCTTAGAGAAAAAACTTAAAAATAGTGATTTTTACACTTTTAGGAGGATGTTTTCTTCACCTTGAAAGAGCAAGATATAAACGTTCACTCGCGCTCTCAAACAAATTTCTGAATACGCCTATGTTTGCAAACGGAAAGCAGCGGCTGGTGAAACGTTTTCTGCTCTCGTCACTTCGCTGCTATCGATTCGGGTCGCGCTTACGCTTCTAGTCAGAACAGCGCGGCGCACTCGGGTTTTGAATGAGACATGGTCGAGCAAACGCTTTTTTCTCGTAAAACTCGAGCAATGTCAACAAGTCGTACAAGCGGCCGCTGTGACTTGCAGACAAAACAAAATTGGCAACGAACGATTTCGTGTACACGCGCGAATTTTGTAAATTTTGTTTCCTTGATGCCAATCAAGCGTGAGAAAAATGCTGCTATTCGTATTTTATTAAAAAGTATGTAGGCTAACGTGTGCAAATAGGCCTATCCATAAACAGAGCGCTTTCTCTCCAATGTGTGTGTGTGTGTGTGTCCGCTTCTACTTCTCCAAAACTACGAAACCTGAAAGCATGAAGGTTGACACCAGTGTACCCTCTAATTTTTTTCGTCATGTGCGGGAAAATTTTTGAACTGCGCCCTCTTAAAAATGTTCTAAATTTGTGTTAGAGAAATATATAAATTTCATGTGCAGCATTATTTTCCTTGCATGGACGTGCACAAGCGCACACCTTTGAGTGAACACTGATTGGCACGATTGATCAACACCTTGAAGTGAGTGTCGCAAGGGAATCAAAAACGCCATCATCAAAAAAATTTTACAACAGTTATCAAGTGTTGAAATTATGAACATCCCTAAACTGAGCAAAGCTTTTTTTAACTCAAACGAAAGCATGCAACGAACTCGCCAATTTGAAACAAACCGAAATCTTTCAAGGAATAAGATGACGTCATAAAGACATTCTTTGGGAATTTGTTTTCTTCATTTTCTCAAAAAGTTCTGGGTTGCAGAGACGAGATTGAAAGCTTTATGGGAGATAGCAAATGTTGTTTACAATCAAACAATCTCGCCAAAATTCGTTTTGTGATAGCACCTCAAATATATGATTGTTTTTTATGGCAGTTATTTAAGGGGGTTGTGTTTTTGCTAATTTCTGTCTTAGTTAAACGTTATATTTGTAATGTCACAATAGTCTTGGCGCGTTGCACTACCAGCAACTTTGTAAGCTGTTTAGCTTAACTTTCAGCTTGCAGCGCAAGTAGGTCAAACAATTACTAATATGCTGTTTATTTCAGTATATAGAATCCACGACGCTATTTGTTTTTGTTTGTAAAAACTCAAAAGGCATCGTTTGTGGCGCAACGCTCGCAATCAAGTTTCATGTTTTCACTTCACGTGGATCGAGATGTCAGGATAGAGTGTTGCTGGGGTTTGCGCGCTGACGAGCTTGCTGTTCTTACAGCATTACTGAAGCAGTTAAAGCGGAAAAATACTCGTGTCCGAGTCATGATTGTTCGAGAAATGGAGTTTGATTTAAAGGAGGAAGAGAGATTGCACCCTCTCGCCTTCCCCTTGAAAACCGTAATCGGTAGACTGCTACTGATTTAGGTTGATCAAATAAAGGAGAAAACAACACTTGATTTGTTAGAAAAGATCAGCTTTACTTCGAACTGCTCTTGATATGGTTCGAGCTTTGAATCCATGGTAGCGAGGACCACGAATTCAAACCTCCATTGCACTTAAGATTTTTTGAATCCATGATATTGAGATTTTTTTAAATTGGAAAAGTTGCAGCCATGACATCACCAACGAAAATGTATTTAACAAAAAAAGCATCTTTTAACAGAGAAGAGCGATTTTTGTCTGAAGAAAAGAAATCAGTGTAAACAATCACTTCAAAAAAATGTGCGGTGTATATGGAGGTGGATGGCGTCATAATTAACGTTACATCCTAATATGCTGCTGTTGTTTCAGGTTATTGTACTTACAACATAAAATGGATAACGGACTGTTTTGTAAACATTGCAATAAGAAATTTGATTCCTGGTGTAACAGTGAGATACTTGAAAAAACAAAATTCTCTTTAAAACTGGAAAATTGTTTACTTTTTTAGGAGATCGGCTTTGTTTAGCAATTTTCTGGTGGTACCAGATTTTATTTCATGGAACAGGGGTCACTTAGATATCGTTAGTTTGCGGGAAAGTTTTGAAATGATGTCATCACTAAAAAGAAGGCGAAGTTAGAACTACTTACATGTCAGGTTATTGCGCAAAACAAGCTTTTTGTGAACAATCCCTTATCTATATCAATGGCTTTCAACCAGGTTCGCTCCTTGGGGTTCGCTCCAGCAAAAAGGTTGAAAACCACTAATCTATATTATAGGCCGATGTATTTTTAGCTCATAACCAGTCTTTAATTACCGTGATATTAGCCGACAAGGAAAATATGGCAATAAGGATAGTCGGCCCTTGAGTTTGAAGGAAGATATAACCTCACAAATCAAGCGATTAACACGGTACTGTCACTGATCAACAATCGCTAAATTTTACAGTTTGTACTTACTCTATGCTGTTCTTAAATTTATCATTGGGTGAAGCCGGACTAGCCGGCTGAACCGGTATTTTTTTTTCTCCGGCATAACTGGTGAGAAGCGGTGCCCGACAGCCTTGGCGGAGCCACTACCGAAGTTGAAAATACATCTTTGAATTAAGAAAAACCGTTTCAAGATAATTAGTTTCATCACTTGAATAACAGCAATAGCTTACATATTTTCCTCAATCAGCTAATCGAAAAATGAAGCCAAAGATCAGGTACATGAACACTATTGTTTACTTGCATACACAATTTTAAACTCTAGAGCACTTATTCACTCAGTCTTTACGTCGCCCAATATGACTGTAATTTATTCGCCTTTGTCACGCGAATGCATTTTTTGATTTTTGGCTTTACTTTGTCGAAAGTCCGTAAAGCGTAGTTAAAGGTGATCGGTGCATCTACCCACCAAACGATATGCAGGCAGACAACTGAAATTTTGAAATTGAGGGAGGGAAGAGATGAATTGGGAAATAGCAAAATTGGGAAAATTTTTTTTCTCGTGCATTTTTGCACGGAAATTTTTATCCGCTTGGATATTTAGAACGGGCAGAAAAAATTGATAACCCGGTTTAATCAAGAATAACTCAAAAACTAAGCTTTGCATAGAAATTACAGTTGATATATGTCATGAGCAGCTAGTTTTGATCAAGTGGTGAAATTTTCAGCCAAAACTATTTAGAAGCACAGGAATAATGATCAAATACAAAATTAAGGTCAAAATAAGCAATGGCAGACGTTATTTTTTAGAGAAGAGCTTAGATGTGCTATTGCCTTACTTTGAACAACTTTTCACATGGTCGCTGAAAGTTCGATCACAACTAAAAACAAAAATTAGTTATCTAGCCGAGCGTCGAACCCACGACCACTAGCACATAAAATAAGTGCGCATTTAAGTGTCCTCACAGTTACCTGATTTGAATCCAATGAACTACAGTGTTTAGGATTCGTTTACCAAAAAAGTTTTTGGCGGAAGGACGGAAAAGTTCACAGTACAGGAACTGAAGAACAAGACAAAGAAAAGTGGGATGAAATATCAGTGGCTGAAGTTTGTTAGTCCATATTTTCCTGGAAAAAGAGACATCGAGTGGTTGATTCCGAGGAGGGAGGCCGTATTGACAATCTTTTCGATTAAAGCCGTAGTAAGTAAATGATAAGTCAACGTCCGGCATTGATTATTTTGACCTGAATTTTGCATTTGATCATTTTGCTGCGTTTACAAATAGTTTTGGTTGAAAGTTTCACCACTTCTTTAAAACTAGCTGCTCATGATATGTATCAAATGTAATTTTTATGCAGAGCTTAGTTTTTGAGTTATTCTTGTTTATACACGGATATTAAAATTTTTCTCCCGACCCAATATAACGTTACAGAATAGGTCTATACGAGCCGTACGTTGTTCCACGAACAATCGATTTTGTCGACAAAGTACCACCAAATGAGTTTTGTAGGTTTTTGCTCGTACTTGGCTGACAGAACCGGATAATCAGACAACAACGGATTCTGTGAAGCTCCGTACAAATAGCGAATGAACACTTTCGTACAAAAATGCATGAGGAAAAAACGTACAAAAATGGTATAAAAACGTATGTTGTATATACACCAGTATGGTTTTTAGTCATCCTTGTTGTTCGCTTCTTTCGTGCGTCTGTGATGCTGTGTTTATTGCATTAAACGTTTGCTTTTTATGGAAAGAAAAAAATAAAATATGTTGCCTGTTTTTTCGTCAAGTTAGAAGTATTATTAACCCGATTGAAGATGAGTTCACTGTTGGTAGATTTTGTGATTTGACCCATCATTTAAATGTTACTCTCCTTTTTTAAAAGCTCGTAGAGTCGTTGACCTTACTTTTGTGAAGTTTACATGGAATTTTTTTGGCTTGGTCAGTTTTGACATCGAAATAGGTTAAATTTGAAGAATACCGTTGACTTGCCCTTCACTAGAAAGGACAAAATATATTCTTATATTTTAGGGTTGTTATACTCAGAACACGCTTTGAGGTCATTCACACAAAAACATGACGTAAAGAAGCGAGTAAGATTTCTCGGTAAAAATTCAGAAACACGACAAGAACACTTTTGACAACAAACGCAACACGAAAGCCACACTTCAAGCACAATTAGGAACACGAAATATTGGCGGAGCAACATGTCCTAGTCAACAGCCGTTGGACATTTGAAACCTTTGGTTCAAGCGAAAGTATTTTCAAATAATGAGCGTAGAAAGCAATTAAAAAACATCATCTCGAAAATATTTACTTCTGTTACACTTAGCTGTTCAACTGATACGCTTTCTGGCGAACAATTGTAACCGGAGTAAAAATATTTTAGAAAACACAAAATATCTAAAGCTCCGCACCGCCGGCCTTGTGAATTAGTCATTGGTTTGTTTGAAATAAACACCTATTCTCTCATTGGAAAAAATTGTAACTCTTTTGTGAGTGGATACGTAACATTGGGTGATTTAGATGGGAAAATGTAAGGAGAAATTGAGCAGCATCAAGTAGAAACGGTAATTATAAATTTTTTCCTGTTCTTTTCATCTAAGGAGCCCTTTCCAAAAAAATGAGAGGAAAAATGACGTGATTAATTCAATAACGACATAAGTAAAATAGTTATCTCAACGAACTGTTCATGATATTATGTTAAAATGCGGCGAAAACAAAACAATGAGCAAGAAAATTAAAAAAGAAAAAAAAGGATCAGGTTCTTGTTATTTTAACGTGATAGATCGATTTAATTTTTGATATGCAAATGTAGGGGCGTTCGAAACAAAACTATTTCAAAATATTGCTTGGTTTTGGCTTCGTTTCGATTTAATTTCGTTGATGAAGAATTTCTATTGGTTTCGAAATCCAAGCGATTTTGTTTCGTTATGCGCTCGAAACCTAAACGTGAAAGGTTGGACTCATCCCGTGGGACGAATATGCTTTACACGAGCGCCGCATTGAACCTACCGAGCGGCCACTTTCCGCGGTCACATGAATTTTCGAAGGAGGACAACAAAAGAGATAAGTGACGATGGAAACATTTTGAAATATTTCGTTTCGTTTCGAACTGTTTTTTCTATAGTAAAATTTTATTTCGTTTTGAACTGCTTTTTATAGAATAAATTTTGTTTGGTTTCGCCCCAGTAAAATTCGTTTCGAACACCCCCATACAAATAAGTTAATCAACTCTTGAATTCAAAATTTTTAGTTGCTCAACTCCTTATAAAACCACAAAGCACTCAAGAATATTTTTTGCAATAATCGGTCAAATCTTTTATGTTAAAATTTCGGCAAATAACGGATGTAGCTTAAATGTAGCCATCGCTTTGTAATAAAAAGAGGTAGAGCTTTGTGCGATTGATTCTCCATCTTTTCCTTCGTTAACACTTTAAAACCAAGAAGTAGTTCTCACACTAGTCATTGGCATTTTTTTTTAATAAATCAGTTTTAATGTACAAACATTTCTGTATTCTCAAAGAATCCTCGGTAAAGAATCACTGTCATACGTCAATCAGCTTCTTATTTTTGGCCTACATAAAAAGTGCCGCGTTCTAATCGAACTTTTGTTATGATTTACGTATTTGCTGTTAGATAAGTCTGCTTGACCTGTTAGATAAATAGACGTATTTGCTGTTAGATAAGTCTGCTGCTGTTAGAACTACTGACTGAGTGATAAGCTTCAATTACCTTAATTCAACTGATTAGACCTACGATTCTGAACCGAGTTCTATTTGATTGGCTTACCATGGAAGAAATTGGGAAAGAAAAGAGTTTTAAGTGTTTATTTATCCAATTTTGCAGATCAAAAACTTCTGGTTTTAATCCGGGATATAGCTGGAGTGTTGATTCTTGAGGTATAATTGTTAATGGAGCTCGCAAAATGTTTTCTTGGCTCAAAATTATACTTGGCTGAAAATTATACATCTTTGCCGTTTCAGTAGGTAAAATTTGGATTCTGAAACGTCAAAAACAGAAACTTTGAGTCAGACCCATTATTCCTCTCCTATCCATTTTGGAGGCCCTGTTATTAATAGAGTTTTAGTGTACTAAAACGCTTCTAGATACAGGGTGTCCCAAAATAAATGAAACCCACAAAATTGCTAATAAATATGTTGATTTTAACCCTATAGTTTATATTTTTCAGATTTGATAACAGTTATAAATAACAATTATTGTTTTAAAACTCCATGGCTTGGAAATTAGAAGAAAAAATTTTTTGCGTCACGACTTATATAGAGACTAAATCCTATAAGACTGTTCAAACACGCTTCCGCAGGAAGTTTAATTTCAACACTTATCCTGGAAAATCCCAAATATTCCTGTGGTATCGTAACTTTCAAATCTATGGAACTGTAAATAAACGTAGCAAGAAATTAGAGAATCCATCTAGTGGAAGGAAATTGAGTGCAAGATCTGCAGATAATGTGGAAGCGTCCAGAGTTTCTGTTGGCCGGAGCCCGAAAAAGTCCATTCGAAGACGCAGTAGTGAGCTCGGCATTTCGCGGTCCTCGCTGCATAGAATCCTTACTCAAGACCTTAATCTGTATCCTTACAGATTCTCTAATTTCTTGCTACGTTTATTTACAGTTCCATAGATTTGAAAGTTACGATACCACAGGAATATTTGGGATTTTCCAGGATAAGTGTTGAAATTAAACTTCCTGCGGAAGCGTGTTTGAACAGTCTTATAGGATTTAGTCTCTATATAAGTCGTGACGCAAAAAATTTTTTCTTCTAATTTCCAAGCCATGGGGTTTTAAAACAATAATTGTTATTTATAACTGTTATCAAATCTGAAAAATATAAACTATAGGGTTAAAATCAACATATTTATTAGCAATTTTGTGGGTTTCATTTATTTTGGGACACCCTGTATAACGCTTGGAAAAAGTTCTTTTGTCAACAAAACAGATTTTTTGTTCTTTTATTGTAATGTTCTCATAGCTCTCTTTGCGATTTACGGCGAAGAGAAATGCCAGAAAGTGCTTACAATCTGCGACGAGGTACATCAAAAAACGTAGAGAACTACTGGATCTGAAAATATTGTTTTCCAATAATCGATTTTATCAATTTTCTAATCCCAGTTTTATCAGCCTATTCCCCGAATTTGTTTTATAACCTCTTCTCGGAGATCAACGTTCTCTAGTTGTTATATATGAAAATATCTTCATTCCTTGACCATGCTTCAAAATTTTCAGAGGGCATTGCCTTGTTGACTTCCCAAGCAACAACTATGGCTTAGGCTACATAATAACAATCATATTATTAGGATGGAATACCGAGAAATAAAAATGATTTTTTTCATTGAGAATGCTGATGATACTATTTTTATTGTGAAGTCGCATATTTGACAAAGTTTGAGGTTAAAACTGATGGATTCCAGCTACAACTTTCTTCTAAAGTTTTAAGTTTATCGAGAAATAAGCATCTAAAACGATTAATTGTGTTTACCGACAATAAATGACACATTACCAAAAAAATAATGGCGCATTTTTTATTAGTGGGCTACGTATATTTTTCATGATGTGTGGTTTGAAAATAATTAAAAAATTAGACAGTTATTTGATTAATTCTCTTACCAGAAAACTCAGTCGATTGTACGAATTGCACAAATGGGTCGTAACAAAACTTTAGGAAGGTTGGCTTTCTGAGTTTCCTCCAAAAGAGGAATTCTTAATTGCTCACCTGAACTCATGGAAAAAATTGCAATTTAATAGTTTTTATAGAAAAAGCAATACATTTTAGGAACGACTTGATGAGAAAAATGTGCAAAAATCTTACTTTTTGAGATAAGTTTCTGCCATGAAAGCAATTTTTTTATGATCTTTCTACTCTCGGTTCAGTGCCTTGACTTACCAGCAGTATTCACTCTTCATAGCTTCGCCGACACGCCTGATTAGAAGAGGATTTCGATAGGTGTGTGACTTATGACATTAGCAATGAATTGTTGTACTTTTTCAGCTTTTTGTTTTCGAGTTTATTTGCCGATTTTAGTTTGTTGCAGTTCTGCTGTGACAGCAAAAATTAAGCGGCAATTTTCAGTAAAATATAAAATTAAGGTTTTCCAGTCTTTGCTGATGGAGAGCAGTGGTGCCCAAACTGTGGATTGCCTCATCACATGGGGTCACCTACAATTTTTTGAAGGGTAGCCTGTTGTTTTGTAAAAAAGTAAAGTATGCAACTATGTTCAGTAAAAAAGCTTGATTTAATACGGTTATGGCAAGAACCAATATCAGGTCATTAGCATACTGTAGACTGAGTCAGTGGTTTTTAAACCAGGGTTCGGCTACTCCGGGTTTTCCGTAAGGAATTTTCACGAGGTCCGTAACATGCTACAGTTTTTGTGTGGTGGAACAATGTGTTCCTAAGAGAAAAGACACAAATTCGATTTCGCACAGTTAATGTTAAAAAGGTCCTCAATTTGAAACAGGGCAAAATTATTGATTTCATGCCAGTTAATCTCGCAACAACAATAAATGCCTTAAACGTTTTTTCTTGACGAAGGAGAAAGTTGATCCTAAAATGAAAAAAGTTGATGTCCACCGGTTTAAACACATTGAGAACCACCAATTTAGGGTTGTCAAGGATTTGCAGTTGGACAGATTGCGAGTACTTGCAGACTTTAGATTTTGGTCCGAATTAAGATCGCCTAAAATACTTAGGACCACGGGAGTAGAATCGAATCCTTCGCAACTAATCTATAATTTATGCCTGGAATAGTTTTGCCGTAAGGTGGAAAATAGGAAAATCTGTTGATCTATTCCAAATTTGAAGTTTACAATAGCCTCAGCATATGGTACTGTAGTCCAAGAATGACAAAAAAAAAGTCATACTTTCCTCCCACGATATTTTTCTGGCGACCCTATCCTGCCATTTTCTGCTGTAGTATTAAGACATGCTTCACCCCCGTCACGAGGAAACCTTCACTTTTATAAAGAAGCGGTGTACAATATGCTGCCCGCAGAAAGTTTTCTGTGAGAAAACTTTGGCTGTTTGTGGTTGATTTTTAAAACAAAATCTTTACCTAATAAAACATTGTCAACCTCGACGTTACTGGAGGGAGCTCCGCCGGACGACGCTGGCAAAGCCGGCTAGTATAACTATAAAGTAAGATTAGGGAGGAGGGAGTGATGGCTACAGTTTTTCGTTGCTTCTAAATATATCAAAATTATATATTTGAAAGGCTGGTTATAGGTAAAGGGATGTATGCAAGCTTTTGGTTTGTGTTTAAGGGGAATGCGTACAAACTTATCTACGGACCAGAAAACTTTCTATCTTATGAAATAGTTGTATAAATTTAAGCAAAAACCTACGTTAAAATAACTGGTTAGAGGGTTACACTTTCTATCCACACTAGATCCGCCTTGAGTGTTATTAGGGGTAAGGCCTATGTCGAAACCATTGCGCACTTATGAACTTCCATTTTTTTAGTATACGAAAGTATGATTTGTAAAAGCTAGTGGGAAGGGTGCATCCCCCCACCCATGAATCCACCACTGCTCTCACATTCCAGTGGTTACAGTCTGGTAGATTTATAAAAAATGCCGGGAATTTACTCTATTGTGTTACTGCCTACAGTGCGCAATCTATCAAGTCACCGGTTTTCATCGGTGCAGTTGATGACCGACAATCACAGAACTTCGTATGTCACTAATAATCTTGTCCTGTCGGCTTTTGGAAAAGTGTTGTAAAATTTAATTTTTTCGTCAAATTCTTTATTTGATACAAACTTTTTGCCTCGATTGATGGAAACATATGATAAATTTATGCTCAAGATTGAATTTACAAGTTAGACCTACGGAAAAATTTTTAGGAAAAAGCAGTTAAATTGTGGAATAGCCAACTTGAACGATAGACGTTTTACATTATTTTTGCAGTTTTATCTACATTGTTTTTATTGAATTTTTTCTTATCGCCTCATACCTTCGAACAGTTAACACCTCGCTGATCAGCTGTATTCTGAATCCACAACTCTTTTACATTTGCTGACATAAAAAGCTTATTTTAATCGCTTTTCGGAAATCATCTCTTTACAGCTTTTTCTTTCTTCAAAAGTCGATGGGCGTATTAGTTTAGTTTGTAAGATATCTTACGTATATGTTATCACAATTCAAGGTCTATGATGCAAAGGATATTGTTTTTACCTAGGCACTATTAAGATTGTAACAATCAACAAAAAGTAAACAAAAAGCAATTTATAAAACTGAAATCACAAAACTCTCGTTTCGGGGGTTCATCAACCACTGTGGCCACACCAACCGTGGCAACCCAAAGTCAGACCCCATCCGCAACTTTAGACAGGTTCATTTCTTAATTGCCTTGTGATGAAATTTAGTTAAAAAATTGTAAATTGGTTGAAGTTTGTTTCCAACAAATTTTTTGTGCTTTCCTATTTTCAAAAGAAAAAACTGTTCCGCGTAGCCTAACTGTTACCTAGCTACGTCTAAAGTTTAGCATGGAGAACAAAAAAAATAAACCGCGATGGTTTGGTTAAATTTTTTACTGATTCTTGCGGTGATGCACATTCCTGTTTTTGAACTTGATTCTTGTAGACCAGGTAGCGTTTCATTTTGGTTTAGCTCAAGCCTATTATAGGTTGCTAGATATAATAAGAATTCAAATATAAACTTCACCAACCTTAATCAAATAAAAATAGTAGAATTATGTCAGTATAACTAGATGTAGCAAAGTATTAAATCATACGAAATACATTGTTCATTTTGTCTGCACATGCACGGCCCACTACCGATTTTAACTTTTCATAAACAACATACGGCCTAGGGCTGTGGTTGCTGCTTACGTACTGACAGCTAAATCATTAGCACACGGTTAGTGTAGACTAGTAGCAATATATTATGCTTACTGCCACCCAACGACTTCAATAAAGTACAACAACAACTTATCGAGCATGCAAAAAACTTTAATATCCCTCAACGTTTCGAACAGCTATTAAAGTTTTAAAGACGGATATTAAAGTTTTTTGCATGCTCGATAAGAACTTGTATCAACTTAAATAAACGTTACATTACCAGAAGAGCTAAATAAAATGAATTTATCAAAAATACCTGGTAGCCAGAATAACAGTATGTACAACAACAACCATAGCCGTAAGCTGTAGCTAGACTGGGGAAGTTCAGGGGTTATGATTCCCCAAATATTTTTAATTCGATGGAGAAGTGAAGGCATTTTTGGCCAAAAATAATCACGCTTAAAAAGTTGACTACGAAAAAAATTTTTCATCTTCGTTTTGGGAAAAAAATAGCTTTTTTCAACAAATTATATATATATGTGCACTCCCCCACAATTTGCTCCTAGCTACCCATTATGAGTACAACCAACTATAAAAAAACGCCTTTATTTCACTGAAACTGAGTTACGTCCTTAAGTCTGTTTCTGCCATCAAGTCGCTTATAAATAACTACTCGACACGAGACCTACGTGATTGCTAACGCTCAATGGCGGAATTCTCAGCAGGTTCATACAGCTTGACTAAAAGTTGGGTAAAGTAGCAAAAAGCACCTTTTGTGACGAACGCTTTAAAGTAAAAACACTGGTGTTTCAAGCATTTTGAGCTAATAAGAAAGTTCGAGGTGGAATTACAAAAAGTAGACCCGAGGTAGCCCAATTTAACAGAAATCTATACATTTTTTTAGCCCCAGTACTGACTTATTTTGCAAAGTTGAAAGTGCAACGTGTTGTTTGGACGGGGTTCCTTCACAAGACATGACTGAATCCCTAGACATCACTTGAGCCCCTAGACATGACATAGTCTCCCCTGCTAAGTGGTACTGGAGGCGGTTCTCCGGCCCTGACCGCGGCTAAAAGATTTCAAGCTTGCGTGGTGGCTCATTGATACCGAGTCCACCATTCTGCATTCACATGCTAATTGTGTTTCACTTTTTACTCTACGTCGTTTAACCCTTTAAGGACCATAAGATTGAAATTGATAACATTTGAAACAATTACAGGGTTTTTGGATATTGGAGCCCCCTCCTCTACCGCGTAAACCAAGGCAGAAAAAGACACAGACAAAGCTGATTTAGAGCAGGTATTTATTTAGGTTTCTCATTGGGTAGGCCCAGTCAGGGGTGTACGCTGCGGGGCTTCTATGCACACCCCCTCAGGAAAAGTAAAATGCCTATTTCAGCAATTATTTCCCAAAAATTATCCTTGCGCCCCCTCAGGAAATTGTGAAACGTGATTGTCGGCGGCCATGATTGTAACTGCAGCATGCATTGGCCCATATTTAGCGCTGCGTACGCTCGACCTCCAAAAAAAGTCGTTAGTCTACGACTAGGCTACTCTATAGTCTGGCACAATTTAGACGACCGCCAACATCAATCTCCAAAACAAAAGTCGACACTGGCTAGTTCCACACAATTCTGGGCACTGTGCTTATCATTCGCGGATCTCGCAAAACAAATGTCTTGCCCCACCCCTCAAAATTTATGCATACACCCCTGGGCCTCGTTAAAATCAGGGATGTGGAAGCGGAAGCGGTGGAAGTGGAAGCGAGAAAATTCTACCGCTTCCGCTTCCTGATAGGTTATTTGACTTGAAAAATAACTTGGCGAAAAAGTTTTGTCCATTTCCTAATATGGATTAAACGGTGAAGTTGCACTATAAGTCTGACTGAACGTGCGATATCACTAGCGTGAGAAAAAAAGAAAAAGGTATAACTAGCATCACATTTTATATCGATTACGAGTAAGGAAAAGGTAGTTTGGACAACGAAACATAGCGAATAAAATGATGATTTGATTAAACTTAACTAACCTTGGTTAGGGGGTTGAAAATGTTGAAAAAGAAATTACTCACGACCGAAACAACTTGATCATTCCACATCAGTGCTCTATAACAGGGGTTTTGCAAAACATGCAGTTGTGCTCCGTGAGTTTTAAGGGTTCCTTGAGGGGACCGCAAATGTTCTTCGTTTATGACTAGCATTTATTTCTTATTTCAGTATATTGTTTTCTTATATGTAGTGGTGTTCCGTGTATATAAATAGGAGTGGAATCTTGTGATAGCAAGTTGCAGATTGCGACGTAATTCTGTTTACAACTTTAGAAACGTCTGAATTTGCTAACTCCCTTTGTTACGTAATAGCGCATCTGTAATTTCAGTTTTGCTGTTGTTGTTGTTGTTGTTGTTACCCAACCCCTTCGGAGGGATGGGTTGACGGCGAAAGACCATGAAGCCCCAGAAGCCGAGTAACTCCCCAGGGCCTGGACTAAAGGTCGTAGAGAAAGAGAGAAAATAACCAGAGAGCGATCGACGCAAAGAGTCCGTAGCTGGACAGTGCAAAATGAGACGAGAGGTGTCCTGGGACGGGTTCCGCAAGCGCTGCAGGAAGGATTTTCGATTCTGCCAATTCTAGAGAGATAAGAACTTAACATAAGGCTGTGTCCATTGCAGCGAAGGCGAGAGAAAACACAGCGAGCATGACTTGTAGTAGTTAAATACCGACGCGATGGCGTAGTGGTTAGAGCGTCCGCTTCGCAGTCGGTAGACCAGGGATTCATTCCCCTTGTCGAGTAATACCAAAAGACTTAAAAAAATGGCATCCGCAGCTTCCCTGCTTGGCTCTCGGCATTTAGGGGAGGTTGTGGAGAACAAGCTGGCAAGTTCGCTTGTTGTGTCTTTGGGCAAGGCACTTAACGGGACGCCCTACCTTTATATGGAAGACAGGTGGCCCATAAACCTGGAAAAAGGCAACTCCCAAGCGAGTGTGGACTTCCCGTCCAAAGTATAGCGATACAATTAGCTTTCTCGTAAATGGAGGATAAATATGGCAAATAAAACAAAGCCAAAAAAAACGAGGGAGCACAAGTTCCTCAGTGGAAATCGAGGGAACCTGTGCATCAAAGAATTTAGATGAGACAGTACGCCTCCAGTCCGAGAAAAGAGAAGAGTGGATACGAGAGATAAGAGAAGAGAGACTACAAAGGATTGCTGAGGGAACAAGTAGCGCTCCCCGTCTGGCCAGCTCATCAGCCGAGTCGTTGTCCGGGAGAAACGAGTGTCCGGGGACCCATTGTAGCCTGATAAAACAGGAGGAGAAAGAAAACAGTTCCTGCCAGAGATTGAGATAAAAGGAAAGATGGAGGAGACGACAGAGTGCCGAGGAAAGAGCGAGAATCAGATAGTAGGAGAAGAAAAGAGAAACGGCAGACTTGTTGGTGCTGCCGAGACCAGCAAAGAGCGTGTAGAATGGCGCAGGCTTCAGCGGAAAAACTTGAGCATACTGGGTCTGTTGAAAAGAAAAGAGTGGGCTCAGTTCCATAGAGAGAGCAGTTGGCAAGTACGTCAGATCCGCCTTTGCCAAAAGGGAAAGGAACAGAGCCGTTTGTCCAGAGCACCAGATCATAAGGTGAGCATTCGATGTCAGAGAAGTAAAGAAGAGCAGCAGCAGAGCAAAGAGAGGGAGAGAAGAGTATTCCTGTGCAGAAGGACAGTGAGAATGGAAGTAAGAAGCAAAGTCATCCCAACGAGTTTTCTGAAAATTTAAGGAAGGGAGACGTTCGTTGGGGCTAAAGACTGGAGAAAGAGGGACGGTTAGTGGAATTGGTAGGTGATGAGAACCCAGGTTCTGAAGCATCTCCCAGGAGCAAGATAGGGCGAGAGAGAAAAGAGCCAAGGAGATGTAAGGAAAGGAGTGACAGCCAGAGGAGCGATGAAGAAAAGTAGGTATGTCAGAGTCATTGAGGAGGAAGATGTCAGAGGAGATGACTCGATCGAATGCTTTCTCCCCACAGGGGTTGGAAGTACTTTTTGAGTACTCGAGGGGGTGATGGCAATTAAAGTCTCCCAGAACAAAGAGATTTGTGGAGGAGGGAGGAATGGAGGGAGAAAAGAAATTGGTTCTGCTATCCTTCGGAGAAGAGCGAATAGGAGAAGTATAAACATTAAGAAATGAGAGCGAGGAGGAGTCATTTAGAGAGATGTTGATCTCTACGTAATCAGAGTAGGGTTCAAGCGAAGAAAGAGAGGAGGTAAAAAATTCAGAGAAGGATGAACCCTACCTGACGAAAATGATAACGCTGCCGCTAGCGTCTGTGACATCAGTAAAAAAAATACCAGACCGATAGTGGGTGCAATCAGATCGCACAGCAGACAATCCAAGGATCCGAAAAGAGGAAGATGAATTAAGATTAGATTCCTGGATTCAAATAAGGTCAACGCGATGAGACGAAATAAAGTGTAGCAGTTCAGTGCTCCTGGCTCGGAGACCCCCAGCATTCCATTGAAGAACCCTGAGGGAGTCAGGGAAGGGAAGAAAAAGCAAGAGGTAAAGAGAAACAACCAGGAGCATGAGGCGGTGGTGAGGGTGCAGAGGGAGAAGATGCAAAGTGGGCAGAAAAGAATAAAAGATTTGAGGGCGAGGGTAGGATGGGAGTGCTGCATTAGCAAAAGGGGGTCAGATGGGCCAGATTGAGCAGTGGAAGTATACCAGCTGGAGAACTCTGAGGAGGAAGTCACAGTGCTGGTAGGTGTGGGATCTCCAAAAAAGCTGGGACGCAGCAGGGAGGGCAGCTCCAGGAGTGAGAGCTGCCAAGAATTCTGAATCTAGAAATGAAAAGTAGTGAGCACTTTAAATGAGCCCAATTAGAGCATGTGTAGCATTGCACTGACCTACCCCGCCAGGTCACATTTCTAGCGCACACTAAACAGGGAAAGACGAGACAAGGGTTAGAAATTTAGGATGAACGTTGTCGCTCATCAGGAGAAGATGAAGAATGAGAAGACGAGGAAGAGAAAGGCTGGAGAAGAGAGAAGACAGGCCGATTTTAAAGAGACTGCGTGCTGCCCTTCTGCGGTTGTTCAGGGGGCTGCATGGCGAAAAACGGTGAAGGGAAGGCCAACAGTCATTTTAATCCAACCCAAGCGGGGTTCGGGACCGCACCACCACATTGAGGCGGCTTTTGATTGGTGCAGTTCAATTTTGCTCACTTTACATGTACATACTATGTATACGACAGAAATTTCGCACTTCACTATCCATAGAGATTGGAGTCAATACGTGTTTTGTGGACGGACAGAAGGTCCGTAATGATGATTTGAGTTAAAGTTAACTCAAAGTCAGAGTTAGTTGAGAATAGAGAGGGAAAATCAGCGCTATACGGTGTAATTTGTTGTTGTGACGACAGGTTATTGTCGAGAGCTGTAATATGTAGTCATACGGTTTAGATCTGAGAAGCATTAGATTAACTGTTGTAAAAGTGATTGTAAGTAGTGAAGGAACTTGTAATAACTGTCTATTTGTTGAAGTGTTTAATTATTTTTTGAATGGTAGTAACAAAATATTTGATTTTCTTGCAAGCAATTCGTGATTTCTAAATTTTTGCTAGTGGGGGGTTCCATGACAAACGGAAAGTACATTAGGGGTTCGCGATGACAAAAAGGTTGAAAAGCACTGTTCTACATTCAACACGAGTTCTAATATCTAAGAAATAGGTAAAGTAATTGCAATAAATCAAGGTTTTTGTCTTCTCAAAATGATAAAGTGTAGAAGGCAGGCTACAGACCCACAAAAGTTAAAAGAATTGTCAACGGTCGTTTTCTCGTTTTTTGTTAAAGGAAGCGATAGGTGTAGAAGCGGTTGAAAAATAACCGCTTCTACATCCCTGGTTAAAATTTTATGTGGCATCCACTTGCCAGTCCCACATTTTGCATTCTTGAGGGGTACGATTTCAAAATTAGAGCCCCTACCATCGCTTATAAGGAGTATTAGCAAGTTTTCTGCTATCCTTATTTTCAAGCATGATCTCTTAAATATTTATTAAGCGAGTTTTCTAATGGAGTATTTTCTTTCCTCAGAGGTCCTAAAAACGTACTCTCTGTTAAAGTAGTCGTATTTTTGCATGACAAAACACCATGTTTCAAAGCTCTATAAACACAGGAGGTGCTTCAAAACAATGGTTTTAATTTCTTCTGTTCAATTGAATTTCCAAGCAGCTCCCCTGACCTTAACTTATTTGAAAACATTGGCAGTATCTTGAAGGATCGTCTTGAAGAGCGAACAGAAAACCACAATGGTGGGCCTATACTCACCGATCTGCAATAAGGCGTGACCAAAGTGCTCAGGGAGGTGTGGAGTTTGATTTTCAGCTTTTCCGCAATTTGTTAAAATCATACCCTTAAAGAATGAAAGGCGTGGTACTGGTGGAGCCCACACAAAATCCAAACTACTCAACGAAAAACTTAAATGGGCTAAATACCTGTTTTAAATCAGTTTTGTTTTTGTCTCTTTCAAATTTAGTTTATGCTATAGAGGGGCACTAATTTCCAAACACCCTGCATACTTTACTAGGTTCTTCGCCAACTCTTCTTCTTCTAACTTAGTGAAAAAAAATTTTGCATTTATTCAAGTTTTTGCTCGAAATCAAGTATATTCTGCTATAACCAAGAGCTGGATTTTACATTAAAAAAATTAATAAACTAGTAACCTTAATCCAAAAATAACAGCCAAACAACTTGTTAAAAACATACTGCGAACGTTTCGGCCCTCCACTGGTGCCACTTTCAACGCAATTAATGTTCAACGAACAGGTTGGCTAGCAACTACGGGAGTGTGCAACCATTTACAATCAAATCCAAACCACAGAGTTGACTTCAACAACCCACAAATTCTCATCAGTTCCATTGACAAATCCAAACTCCTCATTCTAGAATCTCTTTACATTTAGCAATTAAAATCTAGTTTAAATTTAGACTCCAATTCTTTTCCTCTCCGTTTATTTAACTCGTAACCATCGCTTCTTGAGTGTTCATTTTTTAGTGTCAGTATGGCGTAGTTGCTAGCCAACCTGTTTGTTGTACATTTATTGCGTTGAAAATGGCACCAGTTGAGGGCCGAAACGTTCGCAGTATGTTTTTAAAAAGTTGTTTGGCTCCTATTTTGGATTAAAGTTACTAGTTTTTTCCCAACTATACCTTGGGCCTAATAAACTTGTATTTCATTATTCCTGATGGTTATAGCACACATAGTTTATGCTTAAGTGTGTGCAGGGTAGGTTATCAATAAATATTTCAACGCAGAAGTCGTTTTCATAATTGTTATGTGTTACTGGTACGTAGGCTGACATATCGATAATTCATTGGTTTGGTAGCTTATCCGCACCGAGTTTGCCTACATCTTTTCGAGCTGCAAGCTTCCAAACCAGCATACCCCATTGGTGTCTTAATCAAGGGGTAGATAGCTCCATTTTTGTTACAAGGATTTTTCTTTGGCAAAGCTTGATCTCAATTGGTTTAGACATCGCCGCTTCTTTCATGGAAGCTTCTCTGTGAACCACCTTTGTTAATTCAGACAAAATGAGGACTATTAGGTCACTATAAATTGATTAAATTATTATCAAAAGCACTGGGATTGATTTTTGAAGTTGAAAAATGTTTCTGTTTGTGAAAAACAACAATTTTTGTGATTAATTGGCTAAGTGTACTCTTATTTTTTTCATGGTTAAGCTAAGAACCCACCGAATTTTCTTTAATCTCTAGAAACAGCCAGGGTTACCAGATTCGGCGCTTTCGCGGACAATTGGGTTACTTTTTACAAGCATTTGCACTGAAAATTTAAATTGGGTACTAAAAAAAGCGCCCAGTTTCGCTAGTTCTTATCCATTCCGGGAATAGAGATTAGTTTTAATTTTTTTCGCAAAAAAGCTGGATTTTCTTCCATAGTTTAATGTTATTTTTTGCAATTTTTGCTGTGTTCCAGGTTCCATCATTTATTATAAAAATTTTTTCCGGATTAAAACATGGAAAATTTGTGAGTTCAGTTAAACATTTGGTCTGAATTAAGCAAATGCAGTTGTTAGGTCAAGCTAATTTCTTATAACTGGCTGTCAACAAAAGACAAGTTCTGATGAGGAAAATTTTTTACACTAGTTTGCTTGTGTTTTGGTGACGTTTTTGTGAGGTCACATTAGTTTTATCAGTATTTGAGTACCAATAGCTGAATAGTTGGCCATTAGTTAATGATCTGCATGTTTTTGGGTAAAAGTGGCCACTCTAGTGAAAGAGAGAGAGAGAGATTTGCGTAATTTTGCGAGTGTTTCAACATTTATATGTGACTTTACAATGGGCAGAAAAATGAATCAATCTTTGACATGGAGAAAAGCCAGAAAGCATAGAAAAATTATGAGGTTGTTTACAGATACTCCTCAAATTCAGCAGTTTCCAGAAAAGTGTCAACAAATAGTTCAGAGCTCGTCTATAGCTCTATACGTTGTACTTTATCCTGATGTTTTGACTTGATTTCCGAATGAGTGGGTAAAGTAGGCCAATAGAAAAATCAACTAATGCATGTGATGTTTCATTAACAGTAATTCACTTGATCATAAATTGTTAAAATGCTTTGTCGCAAGCAAGGTAAAAGTCCTGAAACTAAGGTAAAAAGTAATAATGGGGGGAGGGTCGAATTTTGAAATCTAGTAAGAAAGTTTAGTCAAAATTGTGTTACTGATATTTAAGATGATCTATGTTTTACCAGCTTTTTACTGAAATTATTTGTCTGGGTTTAAGAAAAATGGCTTCAATGGCAATTTAATTCTAATTGATACATTGACAACATAAATTCTAGTAAAGTCAATAGCATTCAAAGTGTTAAACGATTTTCTAAGTAGCAGCTGGGAACACTTCAAAGTGCTGACAGGGTTTCCAGATCAATAGATTTCTTTTTTAGTACTAGTCTTTAACATGTCCTTTTGAAAAATTTAATTCATTGATGGATATAATTTGTACAATAGAAAAATTTAGGTGCAGAAACAAATACCAGAAACAAGTAGCCAAATGCAATTCAGTTCGGTAGTTCTTCAGGAAACAATGTCAAACAATGTTTTCATTTACAGTATTCTTAGACGATTCTGGGGGCCAATAGAAGTTTCTACAACAATAAGCATCAAATCACCGCTCTGTATACAAGGGGGGCAACTACAAATCAACTAAATAATATGTGTACCAGTACTATTTTCTTACTGAAAAATCTTCCATTATTTCAAATGATAGGTCGCCAAACACGCAACTTATTTCATACAATAACTACAATCAACACTTAGATATAGAAATTAACCTACTACTTTAATCAAATAGACTAAAAAACATACTAGTTAATTTTCAGAACAAAAGTTCTACAGGTTTGTGAGCAGATTGGATCAAAGTGCTAGAATGAATCATTACTGCACATACCAGTACAAACTCGTTAATTTAGTGGGCAATGCTGAAATGAACAGCCACGAGTCAAAGTTTAGGATAAAGTAGCAAAAATCGTCCTTATTTTCTTCAGCCTGCCTCAGCACAGTAGCAGTTTTGTGGAAACATTTTAGCCTGAGAATAGCTCAATATGAGTGAGGATTGCAAACAATTGTGGGGTGTGAGCATGACTTTCTGTCCCCTGGCTTTGTTTTTGGCCAGGGTGGGGGGAGGAAGATAAGAAGTGCTATCATTATTTGATTATTCACCTGGCCTTAAAGAATATTTATTAATGATTCATAGGTATTCTGTCATTGCTTTTCACATAATGTTGAATTGATCCAATTGTTCAGTAACTTTGTGGCAAAAACTATCAATATTCTGTTGCATTCTATTGTTATTTTTGGCAGGTTTAACATCAGTAATAATAATAAAAAGGCAGTGGCTATTTTACTGTCAATGGCATTTTACTATTGGAAGCTATTTTTGGATTACTATTTTGGCATCAGACATTTATGATTGGTCAGTTTTAATGACATATTAAACTTGTGACTTGTGGTTATTTCTAATTGAGCAATTTCTGTGATTTTCTAAAAAACATGTACCCCCAGTGTACCCTCTCCTGTACATTTAAATACCAGGCACCCCTCCATCATACACTGCCTTTGTCTAAGTACCATGCCAGCAAAGAATCAAATATGTAACCAATGCATTTGAAGGCAGCTGTACTATCCACTACACCACAGCATCATTTTCAGAATTGCAATGAATATGCCTAAATGAATATATGTAAACAATGACAGCAAAATAGCCTCCAAGGGTAAAATGCTCTGAATTGCAAAATAGTCCCTTCCAAAAAAATGCTTTAATTTCTGGAATCTAATATGTATTGATGGGCACCTTTTTTGGGCTAGAAAAAATATTTTGGGGGTCATTTGGGCACTACTTTACAAAGAGTGTGGGTGCTTTTTTAAATTTTTGTGTGGCAAATGTGAAAACCACAATCATTGGAGCTTTATGCAAAGCATAATCCTACGTTTCCTTCAAAACATAGTCGAGAAAAGGTCAGCAGTGTAGCAAGATTGGTAGATCAAACTTTCATTATTTTTTAAGATTAGGTATGTGGTGTTTTGGTTTGAAACATTTTTTAGTGCTCAGAATATCCTTTTTTAGTTTAGTATATTTATCTCAAAAAACTTAAAAATGAGTTTGTTGTAGTTAAGATTTATCAACTCAAAAAATTTTCATTCATTTCAATATGTATTTCCATGGCAGATTGCCAAATGCTTGCTGAGGATGTCAAGATGGTCAGTGTTTGTTTTGTTTTTCCTAATTTTTCACATTGTTGCCAAATATGATTGTTCAATATTGCTTTTCAATTGTGTCATTTGCAACACTTATGTGTTGCGCTAGGTTCCACCCTAAGCTGGTAAGAACTGTGGTGGTTTTCTAGATATTTTTACCTAGCTGGGGGCTCAAATAACCATCAAAGGTTGAATTGTCTCATTTTTGCTGTCAATCTATATCAAGGACGAAATAGAAGTGGTCACAATATACTTTAATTACTCTACCATGGTTCTACTGGATCCAGCTATCTGTCTTTCAAATTAGACATCAATAAGCATATTGGCAAAGCAGCTGCTGTTGTAACCAAGTTGAACAATAAAGCAGAGAGGGTATAGGATGTTGCTCATTAGTGAGGCCAGTGAGTGTTCTTGGAACCTTGCTGAAAGGCCGTAAGTCCTGGACAACGTATACCACACAGCAGAACTGCTTGAAAAATTTATTTGTGCTGCTTGCAATACCTCTTGTGGCAAGACAAAAGTATCAATGTGGCAGTGCTGGAAATTTCTGTGCACACTTTCAGCATGTTGCATAATTCTGATTGATAGATGTCTGCATTATATAAGGTTAACATTAGGGTTAGGTGAAGGTTAGAGCAAGATTTTAAGAGTTGGGTTAGGGTTAAAGTTGCGGTAAATTGACTTTGTAAAGTTATAAAAACTTTGATATTTTATTTGAACTATTAGTAAAGCTATACTGAATATTTTTTGCAAACTATGCTGGTATATATGAGGTACTAGTTAAGCTTTTAGCGAATGTGGCATTATTTCTCCTGTTCTGATTGGCCTATTATTTCAGTTTTCATCACAATTTTTGGTAAATAGTTGGATTGATGTTTTGAAAAAAAATTTGGTATAATGGAGACTCAGGAAAGTTGAGCAGAGTAAGACATAAATAATCACATTTTCTTACATAAATAGGCTATTGTTCCCAAAACATAAAATGTAACCAAAAGCTTGTTTTTTGTATTTACTGTATAAACTTGCTTGCAACCAATGCATAAAAAAGGTGAGAGATTTTTGTCTGCTTTGTGGGGTGAAATTTGTAGTGATAGGTAAAATGAGCCAAAATCTCTGAGATGAAGCAAGTCAAACCACCATCAGTGAAGTAGCAATCATTCAGGAATAGCTTTTTCCTTTGAACCAAGTGTCAACAAATAATTTAAAGCTACATAAACAAAGCAATTGAGCTTTCTAAAAGTGAAACATTGTTTATTACTCATCATTTGATGAATTTTTGAAGGCAAAGGCAGAATAATGTTTGTTTCTTAGGGCTGGCCTCCAAGTAATGACGAACATTGCAATGGAAGTATTATGTCGGCTTTTGAAAGAAAGCACTTGCCTTTTTTTGGTGGGCTAAGACGCTGAGTATTTTTTGAACTATCATTACTATTTAACTTTACCACCACAAAGTCATTTACCTCTCAAGACTAAAATTATCTCTGTCATGCTGTTTTTGTTGCCAGACTGTGTTCTTAACTTGGGGGCATAATGAAAGACCATGAAATTTTAGGAGCAGTGCAATTCCCCATTGCCTGAACCAAAGTTGAATGAAGAGAACAAGAAGCTAAAGTGAGTATGGCATAAAGAGTCCCTATCAGGTCAGGAAAGAACAAGATGAGAAGTGTCAATGCCTGACCAGAATCGGCATTTGCATTGAAGCAGACATAGGGATTCACACTATGATTTTGTTATGGGTAATATGTGTGGGTGGCTGCGCCGTTGTTTCTTTAAGGCCATAAGGTCATTTTGCTGCTCTCTGTCTTTCAAGTATTGTATGAGTTGAATAACTTTTTAAAAGTTACAACAATTTTTTCTTCTTGTTCTTCATTATGTGAAAGTAGGCACTGCACAAAGCATTCCCAAATGTAGGTAGATGAACATTTAATTAAACTTCCTCACTTTGCAGTAGAAAAGGCAAAAAAGGACAGCAAGCATAATAAAAAAGTACAAATTCCTCAATAAAGACTAAGAAAACTTGCGTGTCCAAAAATTTGAAAAATAGTGCATTTTGGTCTGAAAAAAATGATGAGTAAATACCAGTACCAACATAGAGACTGCAAGGGACCGCAAAAGAGCAATTAAGGCACCAACAGTAGCATCATTGTCTAAATCCTCATTATCATCCTTGTTTACAAACGACAGCTTGCACTTGTAGCAATGACATGTATGACTGGCTGCTGAAGAGAACAGTTGGAGAGAATATCAAACAAAAATACAGTGGAACCCTGTTCAGTGAAACACCACCAGGATTGCTGTCTAGCAGTCACGTTAGTGGGGCGACTGAAATTTGCTCTTAGTATGATGTTTGCAGTAATTTGGACATACACCTGAAGTACAGTAATTCACGTATGCACAATGCATGATAATTGAAAAAGGAAATTAGGTTTTTAATTTTAGGAGAAAGAGACTTTACCACTACGTGCGTTTAACCACTTCCTATAAGAAGTTTTCAATAAACGTTTGTCTCAACGCATCTGTTGACATTTTGCACAGTCTGTATTCAGTTTCATGGAGAGATCTTAGAAGGTGGACAGTGTTGCTTTCCAACAGAAAAGATTTTATTTCATCAACACATTTCAATGCTGCCCTGACTGAATTCAATGGAGATTTGTTGATTTTTTCAGTAGGAAGAATTTATTTCATTTTTTTCAGGTGGTTTGATTTCAGTATCATTTCAGCTGCAACATTAGTTAACTGCTGGTGAAAGTACTTGTTCAGAATTTGCTTTTCCAAGTTGTTGGTTGTGATATCATTCATTTTCACATTGTTGTCGCATGCTACAAAATCATTCACAGATTGAACCGACAGACCAATATAATCTCAGACCCTTGAAACAAGTTTCATTATGGGAACATTGTTGTCATTGTCTGCATTGGTAGATTCATTAGCCTGCCCAATTTCCCATTTCAGCAAGGATTTACTTTGGAACAAAAAGTTATTGAAAAGCTCTAGCAATTCAATGCTCAGCATCTAAAACAAACACATTTTGACACAGTCTTTATGTCCTTGCCTTTATCCACTTTAGCCAATTCAGATTGCAGAAGTGTTTTCAATAGATTGTTTTTATTGCCCTGATAATTTCCAGGTCTAGTGGTTAAAGGATGGGTGTTGTAATGGCTGGTAGAATCACAATCTCTACGTTTCTCACGTTCACATCTTTTGGATGGCTTGGGGCATTGTCCAGGAGGAGTAGAGCTATACGACTTTGTCTTGGCATCTTTTCGTCAAATTTCTGAAGCCATTTTTGATGAATTGCAGAGGTCATTGATGCTTTCTTGTTATGCTCCCACGTGACGGGCAATGTCTTTGTATCAATAAACTTGAAACACCATGGTTTTCCACATTTTCCAATTAGTAAAGTTTTCTTGAATTTTCCATTCATGTTAACACAGAACTTAGCTGTAATCTGTTTTTGACCTTTTTCCACTTCTGCATTCCATTTCTTTGAAGAGTTTTGTCAAGCAATGCCCAGAAAAAAAGTTTCACATTTGTTCATGTTGTAAACGACGTGACGAGTCTTGTAAACAATAATGATTTCTGGAAGGCGTAATTCTCAATTTTTCATGATTTCTTCATCAACAGAGCCACGCCGTCCACCTTAACAGCCTGGGGTGTATCTTAAACCTGTTTAACCAACCATCTGATGCTTTAAAGCTATCTTTCTTGAGAGATGTGGCAAAACTTTCTGCTTTTTCTTGAATTAGAGGCCCGTTTTTACAAGTTTTAATAACTTGGCTTTTTGAAACCGTTGGAATATTGGTAAGTCAATATTTTCTTTAAATTTAAAGACTCTTAATCTCTTCTGGTCATTTGGGAAGCTATCCTCATATGTAGTCAAGTAGTGTGCCTTTCTTATTTGTGTATTCTTATTTGAGTTTTGCTTACACTGAACATCTTAGCAAGTTCAGGCTCCAATTTTTCTTCACTTTCTTTTTGCTTTATAACCGTAATCTTTTTTTGATTGAAAGTTCTTTTGGTTTCATTTTACCCCTCGCCATGAGATTATAGATACGAGGTGTGTTTAAAAAGTAACGAGACTGGTGTTATAAAAACTGTATTGAAAAGTATTGAAATATACCAAAGTCAAATTCCTTCAAAGTAATTCCCTTCCACTTTGAAACACTTGTGCATTCGCCTTTTCCAGGATTCAATACACTCTTGGAAGACATTTCCTGGGATCTTTTTGAGCTCCGTCGTTGTGGCCATTTTGATGGAATCAATGTCAGAAAAATGGGTTCTCTTCAGAACAGATTTGATCTTGGGAAAGAGGAAAAAGTCACACGGGGCCAGATCGGGAGAATATGGGGGGTATTCCAAAGTTGCAATGTCCTTTCGAAAAACTGACCAATACTCAGGGCGGGGTAATCAGTAGCGTTATCTTGATGAAGCTTCCATGCGTGAGCTTCCCAAAAAGGTCCGCCTCTTGTCACGCACTGTCTCGTAAGGCTCTGAAGAATATTTTTATAGACGGTTTGGTGCACCGTGTGACTTTTTCCTCTTTCCCAAGATCAAATCTGTTCTGAAGAGAACCCATTTTTCTGACATCAATTCCATCAAAATGGCCGCGACGACGGAGCTCAAAAAGATCTCAGAAAATGCCTTCCAAAGGGGTATTGAATCCTGGAAAAGGCGAATGCACAAGTGTTTCAAAGTGGAAGGGAATTACTTTGAAGGAATTTGACTTTACAGTTTTTATAACACCAGTCTCGTTACTTTTCGGACACACCTCGTACATTGTGGAATAAATCTAAACTAGCAGCTTGCAAGCATAATGTCTGCAGTTTACATAGTTTCTAGCCAATAATTGAACTCCGGTGACGTTGGTTACTCCTGGCACGTCGCAGTGCTCATTTATGGCGCATTTACAATTTCCTGGTTGTATACGTGTGCAATCCTGTTGTTTTGGCGTAATATGCTACAGCCTTTGTCATAAACGTGAATGTTTAGGCATGATAGTGGTCGCTTTGCAGGGTGAAATATGAAGCTTTGGATCAACTATTTGGTGGTTGCGTTTTAGAAACTAGGGTGGTTGTGTTATTGAAACAGAATGCAATTCATTACAATAAAAAACATTTGGGACCATACTGAAGTGCAGGTGATGCTGGGGTAATCGTGTTAATGGGGTGGTCAATAACCGGGGTTCCAGTGAAATCATACCCTCTAAAATGACATATACTAGTAACAGTAATGGCAAGTCATTTGGAATAAATAAAACTGGGAGAGCAACTCAGAATGTTGACACTTGGACTTGACCAAGTATTTGGAAATAATCAATCAAATGAAAACAAAAAGATCTATTGGATTTGTTATTAGTAGTAGTAATGTTAGATGCTAAATATGTTCTTATCTACATCGCCTATACTAGCCTATTGTTTTTTAAATACTTTTTATTTTGCAGCAAATAAGCACAAGTTCTATCTAGGTAAAATATTTAGCTATGTATTGATTTTACCAAAAAATGAAGATTGTATTTAGTGTCTGCCTACTGTTCCTGTTCCGTAAATGTAAGTTCTTGTTTGGCTATTAGCAGTACAGGTTGTAGAATGATTAACCTATCTTGCTCAGTGGTGATATATTAATGTTAATATTAATTATTGGAAAACCGATGTATCGGCCACTGTACCGATGCATTGGGCATCAGCTTTTTTTACTGAACGTCAGCCAATGTATGATAACTTTTGTGGTTTTCTTGAATCACGATTTTTTGGTTTTTATTGGCTATCGTAGTGAAGTCTATTTACTAGAATCAAAACAAAATTTCTTAAACTCCATATTACAAAAGCACTGCATGTCACCTGCATTTATAAAAAAAGTTTTTTAGAAAAAGAAGAAAAAAACGAGAGTAATTAACATTAAGAATTGCAGTAGACCTCACACACCACGCACAAGTCGGGCCAGCTATATTTATCTATTATATGCAAAATCAGTTATACACGAAATTGACCCTTGGCACACCGTGCAGACGCACTAGGCTCCTATGTACAACATTTGGCACTAATGAGATAATTACACAGCACATTCCAGTCAGAACACAGCGTGGTTTAGTCACTCTATTATTTCGTTCTGAGAAAGAGTAGACACAATTAGATCATACTGTAGGAGAGAGCGGGTATGGTTGTAACACCCTCCTTAACACCGTAAAACTTCAAAAGCAGTTAAAATTCAACGACGCGCAAAAAAGTCCGGCGGTATTCGGTAATTTTTTTCAGTTTGTTAAAATTTTTGCAATTTTGCTAGCAAAGTTTTCAACCAACTGTTGCGTGGGAGACAGTGAATAAGAATCCAAGGTTGGTCTGACGTTTTTATGGGGCAGTGCAACGTCCGGTGTAAACATCGCGTAATCGTGACGTAACAGCGAGTGACGGCGATTTAATACCTTTTGTATAACGAATTGTTTCTCGAGAAATTAACATACAGCAAATCAAAAAGTTTTTGTCTTTACTTTTCTCGGCCAATTTCAATCGTAGCTAAAGAGTAATAATACCAAAGAGCTCTCAAACTTCAGTTTAGCATAAGACGTGATTTTCCGAAGGAAGTTAGAAACGGTCTTCACGGAGCCAGTACTTTATTTAGCCTCCACATCGAGTAAAATTGGAGAACTTTTTTGACGACTTGCTTTTTTTATTTCATTTGGACATCCTTGAAATTTATTTAGATACCTTTTTTGAAGTCGCCTATGAAATTTAGAAAAATAGATAATCGGGTCATGTGCCTCTGTGCGTTTCAAAAATGGGTCACATACCAAAATCGGTTGAAAACCACTGAACTAGGTTAAAAATGCCATAATTGAAAAAAATACGTCTGAGAGAAAAGCAAAGGGTGCGGATATACGCAAAAAATGTTATAGGCAAACTGAAAGTATTTGAAATATTGAAATTCTGCAGGGACTGAGGGAAACGACCCGTTATTATAGGCAAGTTGAATTGCAAATCGCTGTTGGCTTACTGTCACATGATGTTTACGTCAGACGCTTAACTGCCTTCGAAAAACTTTGAACGAAGGATCCGAGATTTGAATTGGAGTAAACGACATTTTTTTTCTAGCTTAGCGTATATACTGAACAGCAGTAGGCTACCAAACACATGTTTTTTACTTACTTTAAAATACGTTACTTCGGCTGGTGTGCGGCTTGTTCAGCAATGTCCACCAAAATTTGTCCGGCGGTTTTCGTATGTTTACTAGCGATTTCTCACTTGCGCCAGCGGTTACGCACTTACAAAAATCTTAGAGGGAACGCTGATCATAACACAAATTTACTACTGCGAAAGCTGCAAGTTGGTAGTCAAGGCCTACAAAAGTCAAATCATATCAAATGTTGCTTTTGTAAAGTGTAATAAACATAGGCCAATTTCGACGTCGAGAAGTGCCGATGCATCGGCATTGGTAACATTGGCCGAAACTGGCATCAATGCATTTTTATTGCTAATTTATACTTTTGCACACAAGCAGTAAATATTGCACGATTAGTATGTGTAGACTAAACCAAGCAATATTTAGCTGCGAAAATTTGCTTATATTCATTGATTGTGATTTTGAAAAATAAAATCAGATCTAGAAACTGTAGCTTAGTTAACAAATTTGAGTTGGCTTATTTTTTGATAATGTGGATGGTTATGCGTGTGTAGTAAGTAATCAGTGATCGTTT
The DNA here is from genome assembly GCA_963675345.1 of Trididemnum clinides. Lineage (NCBI taxonomy): Eukaryota > Metazoa > Chordata > Ascidiacea > Aplousobranchia > Didemnidae > Trididemnum > Trididemnum clinides. The sequence continues at coordinate 9,492,404 of OY776290.1, forward strand.
CAACAAAAACTGAATCAGCGTTGGTTTTGAGAATGACATTAATTAATTAGCCTTCAACATGTGCCCTATTTCTAAATTTAGCGTTCAACTTGAGCATTTGCTCCGTGCAAAATTAGAGTGAAAATGTGGTTTCATACGTCATTTCTTCATTCATGTCTACGAACTTATGCTCGATTTGCGCGCCTTCATTCAGATTGGGTCACATCGATGCGCAAATTGCTTGGCTCAACCACCTGCCTGCCACGTAACGATAAAGGAATCCCGTTAAGTGCCTTTTCCAAGGACACAAAAAAGCTAACTTGCCGGCAATACCGCTCATATCAGGCCGAGCGCTAAGCGGGAAAGCTGGGAATATCATATTTTAAAAGTCCCCCCCCCCCATTTAAGGTGTCTCGACAATCAAATCCTGGTCCAGCGACTGCGAAGCGGGCGCTCTAATTATTGCAGTATCAAGTCAGTGCCATTTAATCTTATACTTTACAGGCATGATTGTTTATGGAATGAACAAACATGTTTCCCATTTTGAATATCTGAGCTATGACGTTCATGATCTTCACGCTCAACACGAACGGGTTCGTCGTTCTACTTTGCAGAAGCAAGGAACCAAGCCAATTAAACTGAAATTTGTATCTCACGGAAGGTAAGTTGTTAATAACTGTTGAAACGAAGCAAGGGGACGTTATATGCTATGTTTTGAAGTTAGCCTGTGATTTGATAGTGTCTGTTTGAGTAAATATTGTGGATGGTAGTTTTTTCGATTTGCCTTGATCAAGGCTGGTGATGGAACCTGTTGAGTTGACGAATGCAGCTGCGAATAGCAAGGTAGTTATGCAGAAATTAGAAAACTCATTGGGCTGCTTTCTTCAGAATTCTCGGAGGAAAATCGGCCTTTGAGGATGTATTTATAGTGACATCAAAATAATTGACATCAAAGCCATTTTAAAAATAATTCCCATGCTCTTGTGAGTTTTGTTTTTTCGTTTCTGGTAAAATGCAGTGTCAACAAAGTCTTCTAAGAAAGACATAATAACTGGATAGAACTACGGTAACTAAAATTGGGACAGTGGATAAAAAACAGGACTGTGTAGTGTGATGTTCAGTTTTGGGATAAACATCTCATAAATTTTTGTTCTCTTACCAGCGAAATAATGTGCGTGAGTTTTGTGCAACCTTTCATACTAACTTTTCAATCTAGAAGACACATCAAAAGTCATTTCTC